>CP141153.1:55458824-56083824 GCA_035233585.1 Antiaris toxicaria
TATGGGCTGTTTTAATGTGAGAAAAATCAGTTTTGTTTAATGGATTTTTTTGGTTGAAAGTGTGTAAGTGGTATGTGATTAAAACAAGTGTGGAATCATGAGCATGAAAATCAAGCCTAGGTGCATTCTTGCTTACTAAAACTGTGGGTTATATAGGGCTTGGAATGGTGAAAATTTTGATATTGTTTTGCATGGTTTTTGGTGTAGAAAATCATGTGGAAAGGAAATGAATAAAAAGAATGAACTGAGTTTGAAAAACATAGATTTTGTGTCTCATTTTCCACCCAAAAACTGTGTGAAACCCTAAGTGTAATGTGAAACCTTGTGTTGATGAAAGTGTATGGTAAATGTGGTTTTGATTTTGTGTGGAAATCAAGAAAAAGAAATGGAAATAAAAACATAATTTTGTGGTTGTTTTTCATGGAAAATCCGTGAGCATGCAAGGGGGGTTGAATGAAACTTTTTACTTATTTAGGGTAATATTTGGAATTCATCAAACATGTTATGTGTGATGAAAATTTTGATAAAGTTAGGGATAAGAAAGAAATTGAATTTTGGTGCTTGTTGCTAACCAAATCCGGTTCTAGGTTTAGTAGAAATGAGAAGTTTTGATAAAGTTATGTGAATGTGTAAATAGTGTATAAAATCGAGCTTAAAAATGAGAAAGAACGGGTTTAAATCCCATTAGAAACAATGAGATTTTAATGAAAAATTTTACATAAAAAGTTTGTAACTTTTGCATAAAATTAGATTTGCGGTATAGAACTTGGCAGGGTAGAATAGGATAGATGGTTTCGAGGCGTTTCCTAAACGCCGGGAACCTAGAATTTCAGCAGAAATGCTATCAAAATTTTTAGGATGCCCGAAGGGCAATTTGGTAAATGAGGGGTAAAAATAGGGTCGGGAACTAGAAACCTGAGCCCCTTTAGGAACCTAGGCTAGAGAAAAGGATGACGGACGATTTCATAACTAGTGAATTGTCCATTTGAGGTCCCGAAAGGTTAGAGAAACGAAAAGCGACCCCGAAGGTCAGAATAGTACCACTAGAGGGTCAAGTGAATAGTAACGCGAGCATTTTGGCAAGAAACGTCGTAAAAGCTCAGTAAGACCTAAGAAAGATTGTTTATGATTTTGGGACTAGAAAACTCAATTAAAACGTTAAAATGGGAATTTCAAAGTCTAAGGTCCCATCAGGAGCAAAATGGTCATTTTGACCAAAAATTTTCAAAATGCTAGAAAAGGACCGTAAAAGCCCCCGAATGATTTAATAAATATTTTTAAGGCCTTAATTAAAGTTTTAACAAGTAAATCTGAAATTTTAGATAGTACATGGCCGTGTAATAAGCACAAAATTAAAAAATAAACCCTAAATGAATAATTAGGGATAAAAGAATTTGAAATTTACATTTTCACAACATTGTGAATATAAAATAAGTAGTACTAATAACCGTGATTTATTTCAGTTATAGGTAATCAACGAAAAGGTGATATAAGGAAGTCGATTTACCCAAGAAAGGAATCACTAGCAAAATAGTGGTAAGTTCAGACATTTACTTGTTTGTAGCATGAATTTACTTGATATGTCTATATGCTATGTATGATATGTAAATGTATATTCAGGTGCTATATACACACCAACGTAGAATAATAAATAACCACAACTAAAGTACATGATGTAAAGAGTTCCAAACCCAGGAGGCAGCAATAATGCCACCGATCAGGAACCATAAGAAAGTCAGTAATGAAACCAGTATTGGCGTACCGGCCTCCCATACAGGTGGAGGTTCTACATGTTCAGTTATGATACGGCTTCCACAATGATGGTGGTACGTCCTGAGTATGGAAGTCCATTATTATGTAAACTGTAGAGGATTGGCTAGTGGGTCGTTCCCCAAAGTCCCTCTCAATCATACGCGTACTACGGTATGACCAATCTAGGGGCCTAATACCAGAATTTAAGCAAGATAAAGACATAAGACTTATGATTTATTATAATTGAGCATAATATGTACTAACTGTATGTGTGTAGCAGCTTAGGTCAACACCAACATGAATAGTATTAGTCAAAGTCAACCTTACTATTCATGATCAAAAGTCAAAGTTATTATTTATGTGAATAGTATTTTTTATGATTTTATGTTTTATGTCCCAGTTTGTATGTTTGAACTTACTAAGCTTGTCACTCACAAGTTTATTCATGTTACAGGTAAGAAGCTTGTACATCAGTAGCTAGTGGATGGACGAGGGGTAGGATCTGCATCTACCAACAAGGCTGGGCGAGGGGATGGTCCTGCTTATATTTTCTGTTGAGCAGATTTTGAAAGCTATTTTGAATATTTGTAACATGATGTAAATTAAGTATGATAGAATACGATATGTTTTACAGTATGTATTTTATAATGGGTTACGACTTTACAGTTTAAAGTTTAGTTTTAAAAAAAAAATCCCAGTTTTTTTCCCAAGCTAAAAAAATTAAGTTTAAAATTTCTATCAATAAATATCAAAGATAAGTTATAAATAAGTTGTCGGCGACCCAATGAGGTGACAGTTTATCATAGTGGACTTTAGAGTTCTACTATGCTAGTACTGTCAGCCTCCATGAAGGGCGGGCCGCCACAGTCCCTATGGCAGATGCAGATCCCGCTCCTCGTCCATCCATAAACTACTGTCGTGTCGGTTGTTTTCCTGCAACATGAATAAACTTGTGAGTGACAAGCTCAGTAAGTTTAAACATAAGGACAGATATCATAAACCATAGACCCTATCTTGAACTATTAAATATACTATTAATACATGTTAGATTCAATTATGCTCATTTATGGGCAAAGTTTAAGTCTTAGGTCATTATCTTACATTATGTTCTGGTTTTGGGTCCCATGATTAGCCGTACCGTAGTGCGTACATGACTGAGATTGCCTCTAGGGAGCGACCCACTAGCTAATCCTCTACAGTCTACTTGACATGAACATGATATAACATAACTTAGCATGAGGAACCTCCACCTGTATGGGAGGCTAGTACGCCAAAAGTGGTTTCATTGCCAACTTTCATGTGGTTCCTAAATGGTGGCATTATCGTTGCCTCCTTCGTTTGGAACCCTTTACATTTCATGCTTTATTTATGTGTATTTTATTTTATACGTTAGTATGCATATAGCACCTTGATACATACTGTACATATCATACATGGCATATAAACGTGTTATGTAAATTCATATTGCAGATAATAAAATGTCTGAACTTCCAACATATAACATGTAGACATAAGCATGTCAAGTAAATTCATGTTGCAGACATTGCAATGTTTGAACTTAAGGTATTCTGCTAAAGTCTACTTCTTGGGATCCGTTGACGTTCCCTCATCGTGTTTTAATTGGGTTCCTACAGACAATATATTATCTGTTAATTTTCACTGTTATTTGTTACTTTTCACCTATCTAATTCTTCTTCATTGTTATAAGATATTTCATTATTATGTTCAATTACACGGTGTGATACACAGCCATGTTCGTGGCCGTGTACCCACTCTGGTCACTGTTATGCTTCATCACTTGGCCGTGGAACATGGTTATTCATGCATAAGTACACAGCCCAGTACACGACCGTATCCATGACCGTGTACCTCTCGGGTTGTTGAATGTCTCTCTACATGGTTGTGTGCCCTGGACATGTTCAGAATCCTTCCTCTTTACACACCTGTATTATTCAAGTACACGCCCGTGTACTATTCAAAAAATTGAATTTGACCCTAAAAATCTTAATTAAGGCCTTTAAAATTATAATTAAGTCATTTTAAAACCTTAATGGTCTTTTTCTAACGTTTTGGAAACTTTTGGTCAAAGTAACCATTTTGCCCCTCGTTTCCTAAATATTTATATCCATTGGGCCATTATGAAAATTTTGTCAGCATTTTCGTTAAATTTTTAGGTTCCTGGCGTTTAGGTAACACCTCGAAACTTTGGTACCTATCAAGTACTAAATCAAAGACCTAATTTTTTTACATAAAACACAAACTCTTCTTATTTTTTTTTTTAAATTACACTTCTCTTCTTAATTCCATCATGTGTCAATACCAGATTTAGAAGCAAGAACCCATAAACACAACTTGAATTTCATCCTAAATTTCCCCCATAGTTTTCCATTAAGAAAACATGCACAATCTTTGTGTTTTTCAATCCTAATGCTTTCTTTGTTTCTCTTACATAACAACATAGTTTTCTCACACAAAACCAACTAGAATAAAACTGAAAATTTCATTTCCCAATTACCAAAACTGCCCACGGTTTCTCTAGGAAATCATGCATAAATTTTTTTTTTTTTTTGGTTTCCAAGCTTTAACTCATTGTTTGTCTTTTTTTTTTTTTTTTTACATCACCACATAACTTTTAAACACCAAAACCTATTAAAGCTTGAAATTCATGAAAAGCAACACCACAATCCCCACGGATTTCATAAGAAAATAAGCACAAAAATTTCATTTTACAAGCTTTATTTAATGTCTTGAATCTATTTCATGCCAACCTTACTTTCTAGAGCAACCATTAGCCAAAATAACAACTTGAAATCCCACTCCCCCACCCCCCCAGCATACGGTTTCCCTTAAGAAAGCATGTACAAAAACTCTTGTTTTTCATTTATGATTCATCACTTGTTCCTACCACTAACAACATCACTCTTTCAACCAAAACTAACCAAAATCAAACTTGATAATCATCGCAAAATCCTACATGCAGCCCACTATTTTTGGACAGTAAATGAGGAAGTAAAACTTGAAAATGGAGACTAACCTTACAAGTCTTTGATCCCTTGATGCTAGAGAAGGATTTGAGACAAGTTTTGTTGAAGATTTTAAAGAAAATTTTTGGTTTTGGGTGGTGGTTTGGCTCACGGCTACAAGGGGCCAGGTAGAATAAATTATTTTTTTGGTTTCATTATGCTTGAAACCGTGTATTATAGTAGCCAAAATGAAGAGGGACCAAAGGGAAAAATTTTTTGGAGACTTTTCTGCAAACTTTTTGGTAAATTTGGACAACTTTTGGGTTAATTTGAAATGGTTACAAATTTTGGCTGATTTTTTTTTCTTATTTCACCACAAAAATCTGACACATAACAAGGCCTAGAATCCTTTTGAATTATTTCAATCATCCCTTTGACTTTTCAAGTTAACTTTGAATCCTAACCATTAGATCAAAGTGATTTTAAATCCTAGCCCTTGGATCATGAAGTATTCTTACATCATTGTGAGTGTCATACACCTAATTCTTTTCTCAATATATATTCATGGTCAAATTTTGACCAAAAGTCAAACCAAATAGTATTTTACCGAAGTCGCGTAGGTGAGTTTCTGAGGTCGTCCATGTGATCGATTTACCTTAATTCACCCCAGTTTGACCAAAAATCTATGCCGTAAGTCTTTTGTCTTTTAGTGACCATCAGTATACCTCTAGAGTTTTTGATACCGAAAAGGGCATCATTTGTCTAATTTTGGTTCGGTAAAATTTTCTATCCCCAAATAACCTTTCTTTAACATTGTTAGAACATTTTATTACGCTTTAAACAATATTAAATCACACCTTTATAATTGAAACATAAAAATCATTGTATACATACATTGTCCATATTTTCTGAGAATGGTAAAATTTTTAGGTTATCACATTCACCCCTCCTTATAAGATTTTCGTCCTGGAAAATTAGAAAAAGTAGAGGTACAAAAACTTCATTTCATCTTCTCGTTCCCACGTAGCCTTTTTGACACTGTGATGTAGGAAAATAAATCGGTAAAAACATATCAGAGTGGCGCAGCGGAACAATAAAAAATTTTTAGATCGTTAAATATCTCATGATGCCATATACAGTAAACCAATAACAATTAAAACTCATTCCTCAAGGATGCCAATCTTGCAGGAGGAGAATGACCGGAGGCTTCAACCAACTAGCCTTCTCTACTATTCTCCAATTCCCGAATGACTGAGTGTGTGGGCACTCTGAACCTCGATCGGTATGCTAGCACTGCTAGACTTCTTTCGACCACCCAGATCTCTAAAGAACTTATTGTCACGATGAGCTGTGCAATAATAAGCCTGCTCACCTGAGAGTCTGTGGTCTAAGAGAACTAGAGTGGCAGGACCACTATTTATAGACCTGCATGAGGTGATTATCTGAATTCGAATTGGATTAGGAAAAGATATTCTCCCTTATCCATAATCATAAAATCTGAATTTTTCCATGGGAAAATCCCAACAATAAAATTTGGTTTATTTAGGATAAATCCAATCCAAATCTAAACAAGATTTTAACTAGAATTTTATCTCCTTTTTTCAACCAAAAAATCCGAAATTCCTAGGAGAAAATCTCCTCAAAAAATTCGGCCACTTTTAGGATAAGGGAGAATCAAAATTCTACTAGGATTTTCAAGCTTGAATCTTATCTCAACCTTCTCCAAAATAACCGAATTTTCCTAGGAAATTTCCTCCATAATTTCGGCCATTTTTCAAGGAAGGAGAGAATCCAAATTCAACTGGGATTGAAATTTGAATTTTTCCCTTGAACCTTATCCACAAAAACCGAAATTCCACTGAGGATTATCCTCATAATTTCGTCCATAATTTGCTAGGATTTGGATTCAAAATTCAAGTAGGATTCTAACAAGATTATCCTCTCCAAATCCAACTTAAATTCGAATTTCAAACCTTGTGGATTTCCACAACAAATTCGAATCCTACTTGGACTGTGATTCAAAATTTGAATTTCAAATTTCAAATTTGAATTTCAAATTTAAATTTCAAATTTCAAATTTCAAATTTCAAATTTAAATTTCAAATTCAAATTTCAAATTCAAAATTCAAAATTCAAATTTCAAAAATTCAAATTTCAAAATCCATAAAACGGTTGTGTTTCAAATTCTTGTTCTCATGGATAATTTTCTACAACTCCAATCCAATCTCAAATAAAATCATGGTAACTTAATTTGGAATTCGAATAATTGTGTACTCTATTATCCAAAACAAAATCTGAATCCAACCGGAGAGAATCTTATCTACCATCCTAATCCTGTGTCATCACCAACCATGCATAATAAACCAGCCAAGAGCATACACAAATCAATTTGCCAAACGTTAAGGAATTATGTGGAGCTAGTAGAGGGACTGATTGGACATATATAATCGGGCTCCCGTGATTCCATATGATCATCATTCTGTACTGAACAACTCAATCATATGATCACTAATTTCAGAGTCACACCACTATAAACCTGAAACTGAACTCCCAATTATATACCGTATTACGTAAGCCTGTGACGAGCTACCATCCAATGACCTTGTCATATATGCAAAACCCTCATATGATATCCATGATCAGCCTTAGGTCAAAGTCCGTTTAATCCTACTGATCAGGCTATCTTAAAGTTCCATTATACTACCGAATCAAGAAAATGATTATTCACCATATGTGAATAAGAATTCATCCACCCAGCAGACGACCCAAGGCCTTGTCCATTTTCACATTCAGTATAATGCCTTTAAGAGGATACCTTTAACTCCTCAGAGCTATGATTCCGATTTCTGCAAACAAACCCTTCATCGTATACAAGTCATGTACCCAACGAACCGGTCTATAAGCTTACTACCTCTGAGACGCTTTAGCCATTGGAACATCAAAGTACACAAGTCATATACATGAAGTAGTTCATTTACTCAGGATTAAGGTTATTGCACAATGAACGTCATAAGCAGATTGATCCACTCATAGCGGACTACGTAGATCAATCACGCTTTAGTCCCGGTCTAATATGTCACCACCAAGCAACATATCCATGTCTCTACTTGGGAGTCCAGCTCCAGACAGTCAAGACAGATTGTCCCCTCCAAGGCTTTAGACAACATAATAGTCTTAACATGAGTTAGATGCTCGGTCTAACCCCATAGACTACAGACCATAGTTTAGACTGCTAACTTTAGAACATTGTCTTCTCACATACAAAAGTCCACTGCACGCAACGTTCTAACAGTTTTAACACAAGCAGTCAGTAAGCCATATTTGCTTACATTTACTTTAACATGTAAATAAGACGAGGAGAGATAGCAATGTAATGAATAACCTCTATAATTTTATTATCCAGATCAAAATGAATACATCAAAATGTCTCTAATGCTTAAGGCATTTCCTAACATGTGATTCTTCTATTGTACCTTGATTAGTGGGATCGTCTTATTCCTCAACACCTTTTCTTCACGTGCTAGAATCTGTAGTGGTTATTCTTCATGTGTTAAATCTTCTTGAACTTGTATTGGTTTATACTTCAACACATGCGATGGGTTAGGCATGTACTTTCTCAACAACGACACGTGGAAGACATTGTGTACTGCCGAAAAGTCTGAGGGTAACACCAATTTGTAGGCTGCCTTTCCGATGCACTTGATTATTTTGAATGGTCCAATATATCTTGGACTCAATTTTCCCTTTTCACCGAAACACATTACGCCCTTCATTGGCGATACCTTAGGGAATACGAAGTCCCCTTCATTAAAATCTAGGAATCTTCGTCATTTATGGGCATAACTTTTCTATCAGCTTTGGGCGATCTTCATCCTTCTCTGAATCTTTGTAATTGCATCCGAAGTTTTTTATATAAAACCAGTCTTGTGTAGCTGCTTTTCTCGTAGATCATACTAGTGAATGGGCGATCTGCATTTTCATCCATATAGAGCCTTGTAAGGTACCATTCCTATGGAAGCTTGGTAACTATTGTTGTAGGAGAATTCTACTAGAGGTAGCTTCTTATTCCAAACTCCCGGGAAATCCATAATGTTGGCTCTAAGCATGTCTTCCAACGTTTGGATGGTCTATTCAAATTGTCCATCTGTTTGGGGGTAAAAAGCCGTGCTGAGGTGTAATTTCGTACCCACAGGTTATTGCATGCACTTCCATAATGTTGAAGTGAACCGTGCATCTCGATCAGAGTTGATGGACTTTGAAACTCCATGTAGCCAAATTATGTTAGTCACATAAAGATGTGCCAATTTCTCTAGTGTAAAGGTTGTTTTTATTACTATGAATCACGCCATCTTCATTATCTATCTACTATTACCTAGATAGCACCATAACCCTCTCAGGTTTTGGGAAGCTTTACCATGAAATCCATAGTAATGTGCTCCCATTTCCACTCCAGAGTTTCCAGAGGTTCCAATTTTCCTCCGGGATGTCTATGCTCAGCCTTGACTCTTTGACAAGTCAAGCATCTACTCACGAATTTTACAATATCATTTTTCATTCCTTTCCACCAAAACTGTATCTTTAAGTCTTAATACATTTTGCTGGCTCCAAGATGAACTGAATATGGCATTTCATGAGCTTCTACCATGATTCGTCTTTTAAGTCCTTCATTAGCTAGAACATAGATTCTCCCTTGATGTAAAAGCATTCCATCACTGGAAATGCTTGCATCTGACTTCTTGCCGTTGGAAACCTTTTCTTCTACCATGATTCGTCTTTTAAGTCCTTCATTAGCTAGAACATAGATTCTCCCTTGATGTAAAAGCATTCCATCACTGGAAATGCTTGCATCTGACTTCTTGCCGTTGGAAACCTTTTCTTTAAGCTTTATTGTACTTGGATCGAGCTTCTGGGCTTCTTTGATATCCTCAAACAAAGAGAATTCTAATCGTAGTACAGATAATTTCTTGGATATTAACTCCAATTTAAGGGAGTTAATTTCCTGCTACAAGGATCTTGGTAGCTCTTCTATTGGCAACCATTTCGAAGTAGTTGATTTTCTGCTTAGAGCATCCATTACTCAGTTCACCTTTCCGGGATGGTAGAGGATTTTGCAGTCAAAATCCTTCACCAACTCTAACCATCTTCTTTGTCGCATGTTTAACTCCTTCTGCGTGAAGAAGTAGTTCAAACTTTAATGGTCAATAAAGATCTAACACTGAGCTCCATATAAATAGTATCGCCAGATTTTGAGTTCGAACACTACTGTAGCAAATTTCAGGTCATGAGTGGGATAGTTTTTCTCATGATACTTTAGCTGGCATACACGTAGGCAATCACCTTGTCATTCTGCATTAACATAGCTCCTAAGCCCACTTTTGATATGTGATAACCGAGAAATTTTACTATTCTCAAAAGAATTGTAAATTGTATATATATGACAATTTTACTGTTAAAAAAATGGTGATATGAAGGATTTAATATTGTTTAGAATGCGATAAAATGTTCTAACAAAGTTAAAAATCAAGATTTCGGTAAAGGAAAATCTTACCGAATCAAAACGGGTGAAACGGTCCTAAACCGGAATCGAAAACCATAGATGGTGCACCATATGTACTAAAAGACAAAAAACTTTGGTAATGATTTTTGGTCAAATAGAAGCAAAATAAGGCAAATCAGAAACCCGCCTACGTGATTTCAGTAAATTTCCATTCGATTTGACTTTTGGTCAAACTTTGATCGTGATATTATATGTGGAATTAATTGGGTGATGTCACCCTTGACATCAATAAATGATGTCAAAAATGAGATTACTTTTGGAAAAAAAAGGGGTTGTTGGATCCAAAGGCCATGGTTTAAGGTAATCTTGAATGGAAGGCTAAGATTAAGCCAAAAAAGCAAACAAAAATTTGGTAATTTTTGGGATAATATTGGGCTGTTTTGAGGCGGTGGGTAGGCTGAAAAATCAGCCAAAACTTTGCAAATTAGTCCCCCAAAAAGTTGCTAAAAAGTCCCTTGAAACAAGCCAATTTGCATGAAAGTTTTGCAAAGAAACCCTCCCTTATTTGGCTGCTTATATAAGTCAGTTAAGGGCTATAATTTTAGCCAAAAACACAGTAAAAAATTCCTTCCTTCTTGTCCATTTCAAGCTGTGAGTTTCCCCTTCAATTCCAAGCCAAAAAGTTTGCAAGTTTTCATCAAAATTTACTTCAAAACAACCTCCAAGCTTCACGTGTTCAAGCTATCAAGGTAACACTTCATTTTACCTTACTTTCCTTGTGTTTTCCTTAAAAAATCCGTGGCATATTTAGGGGGAAAAGATAATGAAAATTTTGGTTCAAACTTGTTGTTTTGGTGTTGGTTAGTTGCATGCTAGTTAAAGGATGTCATGGAAGCATAAAACACAAAATTTGAACTGTGTTTTGATGAGGGAATCCGTGGATACCATGAGGTGATGAAGTGTGTTGTGTTGGAAATTAGTTATGTTTTGGTTGTGAAATTGAAATATGTTGAAGTGGAAAACAAAATTATACAATTGGTAGCTTGGAAATTTAAATTAGCTAGGGTTTTTGGACAACAAATCCATGGCCTATATGGAAGGTAATATGGAACATTTTGTGATGAAAATTGTGTGAAAAGGCTTAATTGAAAACCTTAAGAACAAGAAATTAATTGCCTAAGGTTATTGAACATGAAAACCATGGCTAGAGTGTAGGGGTTGGAATGAAAATTCATTAGGTTTTTGGTGTGGAAATATGCATTAAAAACCATAATGTTGAAGTGTAATAAAATGAGTTTGTGAAAAAAAAAAATAGTGTTGAAATGCCTATGAAAACCGTGGCCAATTTTGAGGAAAAATAATGAATTGATGTGTTGGATTGAAAGGTGAAACTAAGGAAAAATTTTACATAAAAGTTTGGTATTTTTACATAAAATAGGCCTTTGGTTTAGTACGTGGTAGGTACTAAGGTTCCGAGGCGTACCTAAACATCGGTTAGTTGAAATTTAAGCGGAAATGCTGCCGAAATTTTTACAATGGCATTAGGTGCATTTTAGGAAACGAGGGATAAAAATGTAATCGGGAATGAAAACCGAGACCTCGTGATGAGTTAGACTTGAAAAAAGAAGAGTGGATATTTTAAGGAATAGTAAAATGTCCCTCTGAAATCTAAAACGTTGAAAAGAGAAAAAAACGACGATAAGGGTATTTTAGGAACCGAGGTTAAAAACGTGGATAGGATTGAAAACCCGAGTCCCTCGATAATCTAAGCTCGGGAAAACCGACAATAGATGTTTTTAAGAGTAGTGAAATGGCCATTTGAGGCTTCAAAATGTGAGAAAAACGAGAAACGACCCTAGATGTTGGAATAGTACCATCCGAGGGTCGGGTGAGGAATACTCACTGGCTTTGCAACAAATAATCCTCTAAAAATATATTAAGGCCTAAGAAAAATTATTCTATGATTTTTGGGCCTACAAAGTTCGGTAAAAATGCTGAAACGGAATTTTTACGATCTGTTGACTCGCTAGGGGCAAAGTGGTCATTTTGACCAAAAATTTCTAAAATGGCCGGAAAGGACCGTGAGCACCTTAGAATAGCTAAAATAAAATTCTAAAGGCTAAATTTGAGTTCAAGGACCACAAAAAGTGGATTTATGGTGAAAAAAGTGAATGAGGGGCAAAATGGTAATTTCACCAAAAGTTGGCGGAAATGTCAAAAACCAAGATGGTAGATCTTAAAGTCCATCATTAGAGATCTAGACTTAGAATTTTCATATATTTGCTATGTTTGAAGCATAAAATAAATATGGGAAATAATCGTGGATTATTTTTATTATAGGAGTCAAATCAAAGAACTACAAGGGAACGTCGACAAACTCTAGGAAGTGGATGTTGGTGCAAATTTTGTAAGTTCATACATTGCATTGTCTGCAACATGAATTTACTTGACATGTTTATATCTATGTGAAGTATGAGTAAGTTTAGACATCTTTCTGTCTGTAACATGAACCTACTTGTTATATATATGTACTATACGTACATTATGTGAAAATGTGCTACGGGCACTGTAGTGTGATAATACTGACACACACATCACTAACTTAATAAGTCAAAGTTGTGTACTATAGGTATACTATGGAGCAATGTGCTACGGGCACTAAAGTGTGAATAATTTAATACAGACTATAAACAAAAGAAAATGAATGTGCTACAGGCACTAAAGTGTTCCTAATCGTTAGGTGATGATAAAGCCACTCGGTTGGAACCATAAGAAAGATGATAATGAAACCAAAGCTGGCGTACCAGTCTCCAGTACGATGGGGGTTTTATTTATCAGCTACGGGCTATGACAGATTGTGGAGGAGTGGCTAGTGGATAGCTCCCCAGAATCCCTCCCAGTCAATGCACACAAAGGTACGACTAATGATATGATGGGGCCCAAAACTAGAACATAAAGAAGATAATGACCCAAAATTTAAAATGAAAGCCATAAGAGAGCATAACTGAGCATAATAAACACTAACTTTACTTATAGTGTTATCGATCAAAGTTGACGTGAATAGTATCTAGTCAAAGTCAATATTACTATTCACAATCAAAGTCAAAATTACTATTTATGATGAATAGTACTATTCATAGTAAAATTTGTTATTCGTCATTTAGAATCTATATGATTTCTAGTATTTATGTTTGAACTTATTGAGCCAGTAGCTCACCAGTATGTTCATGTTGCAGGTAAGAAACCTGTCCAGTAGATTGCTGTGGATGACGGTGGGATCTGCATGTGCCAAAGGGATAGGGAATCCACTGTGGATATGGTCCTACTACCAGTCTTCTACTGAGCATTTTGAAGAGAGATTTGAAGAAAGAAAGGAAGTATTTTGCATAAAGAATTGAATTATATATTTATGTAAATTATGTTTGTACTTTCAAAAAGACAAGCATAGTAAACTTTTATTCATTACGCTGTTTTTAGAAAAAAAATGACGCAAAAATTGGGCCTTTAAAGAAGAGAGTTTAAAAGTAAAAGTGAGTTTTCGGTGACCCAATGAGGTTCACAGGCTATTTCAATCAGCAGAGAAGCTTGATTGTAATAGTTTCGTCTGACTAGAGTTGGAGATACCACATGAAGCATCACTGTAGATCATAAATTTCTCTCATTCGGTGGGTAATGTAAGGATTGGTGCACTTGTCAACTGTCTCTTTAATTCTTGAAAACTTCTTTCACACTTTCCTATCCAATCGTACTTTCTTTCTTTATGCATGGGAGAAGTGAGAGGTACTGCTAATCGTGCGAATCCTTCCATAAATCTTCTATAGTAGCCGGCTAATCTTAAGAAGCTTCATATCTCCATCACACTTTTAGGAGTAGGCCACTCATTAATTGCTTCCACCTTAGCGGGATTTACAGTGATTCCTTCCTTTGACACCACATGTCCATAAAAGTGCACCTTGTCCAACCAAAATTCACACTGAGAGAATTTTGCATACAATTGATGCTTCCTCACAGTGTGAAGGACGGTCTTCAAATGCTCCTTATATTCTTCGTGAGTCTTCGAATATATAAGTATGTCATTGATAAACACAATGACAAACTGTAGGAAAATAAACCGGTAAAAACGTATCAGAGTGGCGCAGCGGAACAATAAAAATTTTAAGATCGTTAAATATCTCATGATGCCATATATAATAAACCAACAACAATTAAAACTCATACCTTAAGGACGCCAATCTTGCAGGAGGAGAATGACCGGAGGCTTCAACCAACTAGCCTTCTCTACTATTCTCCAATTCCCGAATGGCTGAGTGTGTGGGCACTCTGAACCTCGATCGGTATGCTAGCACTGCTAGTCTTCTTCCGACCACCCAGATCTCTAAAGAACTTTATTGTCACGATGAGCTGTGCAACAATAAGCCTGCTCACCTGAGAGTCTGTGGTCTGAGAGAACTGGAGTGGCAGGACCTCTATTTATAGACCTGCATGAGGTGATTCTCTGAATTCGAATTGGACTAGGAAAAGATTTTCTCCCTTATCCAAGCCAAAAAATCCGAATTTTCCAAGGGAGAATCTCCACAATTAAATTCGGTTTTCCTAGGACAAATCCAATCCAAATCTCAACAAGATTTTAACTAGAATTTTATCTCCCTTTTTCAACCAAAAAATCCGAAATCTTTAGGAGAAAATCTTCTCCAAATTTTCGGCCACTTTTAGGATAAGGAAGAATCAAAATTCCACTAGGATTTTTCAAGCTAAATCTCATCTCAACC
Source organism: Antiaris toxicaria (assembly GCA_035233585.1). NCBI lineage: Eukaryota > Viridiplantae > Streptophyta > Magnoliopsida > Rosales > Moraceae > Antiaris > Antiaris toxicaria. Next base: position 55,473,806 of record CP141153.1, read on the forward strand.
TTATCCAAAAATAACCGAATTTCCTAGGGTAAAGCCTCCAAAATTTCGGCCACTTTTAGGGAGGGAGAGAATCCAAATTCAACTAGGATTGAAACTTGAATTTTCCCTTGAATCTTATCTACAAAAACCGAATTTTCCATTGAGGATTATCCTCAAAAAATTCGCCCACTTTTGTTGGGATTTGGATTCAAAATTCAAGTAGGATTCTAACAAGATTATCCTCTCCAAATCCAACTCAAATTCGAATTTCAAACCTTGTGGATTTTCCACAACAAATTCAAATCCTACTTGGACTGTGATTCAAAATTTGAATTTCAAATTTCAAATTCAAATTTCAAATTCAAATTTCAAATTTCAAATTTCAAATTTCAAATTCAGATTTCAAATTCGAATTTCAAATTCAAATTTCAAATTCAAATTTCAAATTCAAAATTCAAATTTCAAATTTCAAAATTCAAATTTCAAATTTCAAAATTCAAATTTCAAATTCCACAAAACGGTTGTATTTCATATTCTTGTTCTCATGGATAATTTTCTACAACTCCAATCCAATCTCAAATAAAATCATGGCAACTTTATTTGGAGTTCGAATAATTGTGTACTCTATTATCCAAAACAAAATCTGAATCCAACCGGAGAGAATCTTGTCTACCATCCTAATCCTGTGTCATCACCATCCATGCATAATAAACTAGCCAATAGCATACACAAATCAATTTGCCAAACGTTAAGGAATTATGTGGAGCTAGTAGAGGGACTGATTGGACATACATAATCGGGCTCCCGTGATTCCATATGATCATCATTCTGTACCGAACAACTCAATCATATGATCACTAATTTCAGAGTCACACCACTATAAACCTGAAACTGAACTCCCAATTATCTACCGTATTACGTAAGCCTGTGACGAGCTACCATCCAATGACCTTGTCATATATGCAAAACCCTCATATGATATCCATGATCAGCCTTAGGTCAAAGTCCGTTTAATCCTACTGATCAGGCTATCTTAAAGTTCCATTATACTACCGAATCAAGAAAATGATTATTCACCATATGTGAATAAGAAGTCATCCGCCCAGCAGACGACCCAAGGCCTTGTCCATTTTCACATTCAGTATAATGCTTTTAAGAGGATACCTTTAACTCCTCAGAGCTATGATTCCGATATCTGCAAACAAACCCTTCATCGTATACAAGTCATGCACCCAACGAACCGGTCTATAAGCTTACTACCTCTGAGACGCTTTAGCCATTGGAACATCAAAGTACACAAGTCATATACATGAAGTAGTTCATTTACTCAGGATTAAGGTTATTGCACAATGAACGTCAAAAGCAGATTGATCCACTCATAGCGGACTACGTAGATCAATCACGCTTTAGTCCCGGTCTAATATGTCACCACGAAGCAACATATCCATGTCTCTACTTGGGAGTCCAGCTCCAGACAGTCAAGACAGACCGTCCCCTCCAAGGCTTTAGACAACATAATAGTCTTAACATGAGTTAGATGCTCGGTCTAACCCCATAGACTACGGACCATAGTTTAGACTGCTAACTTTAGAACATTGTCTTCTCGCATACAAAAATCCATTGCATGCAACGTTCTAACAGTTTTAACACAAGCAGTCAGTGAGCCATATTTGCTTACATTTACTTTAACATGTAAATAAGATGAGGACAGATAGCAATGTAATGAATAACCTCTAAGTATAATTTTATTATCCAATTCAAAATGAATACATCAAAATGTCTCTAATACTTAGGGCATTTTCTAACAATCTCCCACTTGCCCTAAGCCAGCAGATGTGCCATGTTACGCATCCCCATCGCCTCTACATGCCTCTCAAAGCTTCTAGCGACCAAAGTCTTAGTAAAGGGATCAGCGATGTTGTCCTCGGACGCGATCTTACATACATCCACTTGTCCTGTCTCCACATGCCCTCTAATAATGTGATACCTCCGATCGATGTGCTTGGTCCTCTTGTGGTGCCGAGATTCCCTTGTGTTGGCAATAGCCCCTGTATTATCACAGTAAAGTGTGATAGGCTTGTCAACACCCGGAATGACCTCAAGGTCTCTAAAGAACTTGCGGAGCCAAACCGCTTCTTTAGATGCCTCAGCCGCAGCCACATACTCAGCCTCCATAGTAGAGTCAGCTGTGCAGCCCTGCTTCACGCTCCTCCACACAATGGCGCCTCCTCCGAGCAAAAACACTGATCCAGATGTCGATTTCCTCGAATCCTTACAAGTCTGGAAGTCTGAGTCCGTGTATCCTACGGGTGTTAGGTCCCCTCCAGAATACACTAGCATATAATCCCTCGTTCTCTTAAGATACTTGAGTATATGCTTTACTGCTTGCCAGTGCTTGGTTCCAGGATTCGCTTGATATCGACTCACCATACCTACTGCAAAACATATGTCTGGGCGAGTGCAAAGCATAGCGTACATAAGGCTACCCACAGCGGATGCATAAGGGACCTTACTCATACGCTCTCTTTCTTCCGATGTCTTGGGACAGTCATCCAATGAAAGAGTTAAACCGGCAATAGAAGGTTGTGAGCCTTTCTTTGCCTCTAGCATTGCATATTTGTCAATTATTTTATCTATGTATGAAGCTTGGGATAACGCTATCATTTTGTTCTTTCGATCTCTGAAGAGACGAATGCCTAGAACATAATTAGCTTCTCCCAAGTCCTTCATGTCAAACTGTTGGTGTAACCAAAGCTTGACCGATGATAAGTTCCTTACATCATTCCCAATGAGTAGTATATCATCGACATAGAGTATCAGAAAGATCACTTTTCCATCCTTAATACGTTTATAAACACAAGGTTTCCTCGTAATCGATTCCAGCCTTTTGCGTGTATCCCTTTGCAACCAGTCTAGCTTTGAAAGTTTCCACTCTCCCTTCTGTATCCTTCTTTCTTTTGTAGACCCATTTGCATCCAATGGGTTTTATCCCATCCGGCAAATCTACAAGTTCCCAAACAGAGTTGGATTTCATAGAATCCATCTCATTGTTCATAGCCTGTTTCCAAGATCTAGAATCAACATCCTTTATAGCTTCATCATATGTGACCGGATCTTCCTCATGCTCATGAGCCTCGGCCTGGTATACCTCAGCATCATACATAAAGAAATTAGGTTTCTTAGAAACCCTCCCACTACGATGAGGCACCCTAAATTGTTGATCGTCTGCAGGTCTTTCACTGGAACTCAGACTTGCGTCCAAGACCGAAATCTGTGGAGCAGTTCTTTCACCCGATAACTCCTCTAGCACCACTTTGCTTCGAGGCTTAAAGTCATTCATGTGACTTTCCTCCAAGAATGTCGCATGGGTTGAGACAATGACTTTTTGTTCCTTCGGGTTATAGAACAGACCTCCTTTAGTTCCCTTTGGATACCCTACAAACATGCACAATTCTGATCTTGGTTCCAACTTCTTCGCATCCCCATCCAGTACATGTGCCGGGCAGCCCCATATTCTCATATGTCCAAGGGAGGGCTTCCTGCCACGCCACAATTCATACGGAGTTCTAGGAATTGATTTGCTCGGAACTTGGTTCAGAATATAGCACGCCGTTTGTAAAGCATGTCCCCAAAATGATAATGGCAGTGTTGAGTAACTCATCATGGACCGTACCATATCCAATAAGGTCCTGTTTCTCCTTTCGGCTACACCATTCTGTTGTGGAGTACCAGGTGCAGTCAATTGGGATAAAATCCCGTTCTCTACAAGATGTCCTAGAAATTTATCAGAGAGGTATTCGCCACCTCGATCAGATCGAAGTGTCTTTATGGATTTATCCAATTGCTTTTCCACTTCCGCACGATACTCTTTGAACTTGTCAAAGGTTTCGCTCTTGCGGTGCATCAGATACACATATCCATACCTCGAGTAATCATCTATGAAAGAGACATAGTACTCGAACCCTCCTCGTGCTGTGACGTTCATGGGGCCACATACGTCAGTGTGCACAATTTCTAAGAGCTCCTGTGCCCTTGTACCCTTAGCTCCAAAAGACCTCTTAGTCATCTTACCCTCTAGACAAGACTCACATTGGGGAAGTCGTACCTCCTCCAGAGATTCCAGAGGACCGTCTTTCACCAATCTTTGAATCCTATCCTGATTAATATGACCAAGTCTTAAATGCCAAAGATACGCCTTGTTAGAGTGAGAAACTTTCAACCTTTTAGAGTTATCAATTAATTCAGTGTCAAGCAGTGAGTACATCTTTGGTCTGATCAAATATAGGTTTCCATCCATCCATCCAGAACAGATAAAAGACTTATTTCTACGAATATCAACTCTTTTACTAAAAGAAACTGAATAAGAATCCTTTATTAAACAAGCTACCGATATAAGGTTCCTCCTAAAATTAGGAACATAAAAACAGTCTTTCAATAAAATAAACCTAAATTGATCAAAATAAAGATGAACGTCTCCCACTGCCTCAGCCACCACAAAGCTACCATCTCCAGTCCGCAACGAGAGGCTCCTATCATGTAGACTTCTCGTTTCCATGAACCCCTGCATAGAAACACAAACATGATTAGTGGCGCCCGAATCAATGACCCATGTGTCTTTCGATTCTTCCACCAAACACGCTTCTAAGTAATGAAGTTCCTTACCTTCCTTGCCCTTGGAGGTTAGGAATTCCCGGCAAGCCTTCTTGAAGTGACCTACCTTCCCACAGTGGAAGCATTTGGACTTTTTAGGGTCCTTCGGCTTCTTGTTCTTCTTCTTCTTCTTCCCGTCCGAGACAGGAGGATTAGAAGAACTGGAAGCCACTTGCTTCTTATTTGGCCTCTTCCTCTTCCGTGAGGGATTGGAAGATTCTGCCAAATTGGCCTCTTCTTTAGGTCGGACCGTATCCTCATCCCTGATCATCCGCTCATAAGCCTGTAGTTGCTTCATGAGCTCGGTAAGTCCTAACTCCTTTGTCGCCAGATTGTATGCGGCCTTAAACCCCACAAAATCTTTAGACAGAGTCTTGAACACCATCTCGATCTGGGTGTTATAGTCCAACTCAGCACCATTCTCGGCAGCCTCAGCGAAGAATCCCATTAGAGTGATCATATGGTCCTTCACCGGAGCACCCGCCTTTTGCTTAGAGTTCATAATGCTGGTGATAGCGGACTGTCGAGCCAATTTTTCTTGGCCTCCGAACATGTCCTCCAGATTTTCCATGATCTCCCCAGCAACTTGATAAGTCTCATGCTGCTTTTGTAAAGCACTCGTCATGCTAGCAAGGATGTAGCATCGAGCTATCTCATTGGATTCTCTCCAACGATTATAGGCAACCGGGACCTCCTCAAGTGGTGTGTCAGGTTTGGGCCCAGGTGGGCATGGTTCGTCCAGTACGAACTTGTGTCTCTTGCAGCTGAGAACTATTAATAGATTTCTTTTCCAATCTTTATAATTGTCGCCATTCAACTTATTTTCAGTAAGTATCGAAATGAGGGGTGTCGGTGACATTTTGAACTGAAATAAAATTATACTAGACATCATTACAAAGCCCAAGCAAATATGCAGATAATTTAGCAAATAAAACATACAAGTATGTTCCTACATGAAAATTGAAAAAAAATGTAGCATTGCAACGGTAATTCTCAGCACCTATTGCCCCAAGCCACCGAGGGGTGGTCATGAGAACAAATAGCCGGAACATGGACCCCGTCCAATTAATATATGTTACCTTAAATCCTCCAAGGTTAAGACATATATTAATAACCGCTTATTTGGCCACCAGTTTAGTTAACAGAGCTTCTAGGGAAGGTTAATAACTAAACGAGTCTTGAGTATATAACCATTGTTTACGTAGCCCGATCCACGTCCTACCAAGCCACTGAGGGGTGGTCATGAATAGGATCGCACCCGAACACGTTTTCCACATAGGAGATCCAATCTAGTATACCGGCGGCGGTAAACACCTACCGAGGGGTGTGGTCAGGTCAGAACTGACGCGAGGCGTTACCATGCTTTCACATATGGATCAACAATGGAGGCCGTGGGTTTTGTTTGAAACCCTCTCCCACTCAATATTTTGAAAAACATGCAAGTTTTGACAAATTATGTATGATCAATATAGTATGAGCGGCACTCACCTATCCTATATGACATGTTATCAAATATGCATACAAAACATCTATCAATACATATTTATACATCCATGACATATCACAGAAAAAATAATTGACAGAATAACCAAGCTATGGTTCCATCCTAGAACAAAGAAAATAAAGATTACAAAATTCCATCCAAAGTATTCTTTGGGTCTTGAATTCTGTTCCGTCTTTTTGTATCCTTCTTTATGTAGCCTCTCCATTTATTTCTCATCCCAAGAATTATTTAAAATTTAAATCTCCCAAAAATTTAAATTTCAAATTCAAATTCCAAATTCGAATTTCAAATTTAAATTTCAAATTTAAATTTCAAACAATTTTAAACATCATGTGTAATAATATGTAATTACAAAATTTCAAATTTTTAATTACATATTTTTAAACATGATTTAAAATTAAATATCAAATTTAAAAATCAAAATTTTCTGATTTTTGGACCGTCGGACCGCCGCCCCCGTAGGCGGCAGCCGCCGTGGGCAGCCACCAACCCCGGAGGGCCTGGCAGCCCACGGCCGCCCCATGTGCAGCGCTGCCGGGCTGCATGCCAAGCCTGCAGCGCCAGGCTGCACGCCCAGGCTGGACGCAGCAGCCGGTAGGCTGCAGGCAGCGCCTGCAGCCAGTGGCTGCTCGCCCAGGCTGCGGCCAGCCTTGGGCAGGCCACGGCCACCCCTGGCTGCAGGCAGAGCCTGCAGCCGTGGGTGGTGTGGGCCTGCACAGGGGCTGCCGCAGCCCCATCCTGCCCGAGGGCAGGGGCTGCAGCCCCACCAAGGTTTGTCGGCCTATCCCGAGGGGTCGTGTCTCGATTTTCGTGCCATATTCCAATTTACCTATTAGGATCTCCAAAAATTAATTTGAATCCCAATTAATTGAAATTTTCCACACAATCAAAATTTCAATCTTTAAATTAAATTTAACTTTTGGGAAAAATAAATTACGGTCTTTAATCTTCAATCTCCTCCAAGAATAATTACATAAAAAATTCTAAACCGTTTCCGGTGTACAAAAATTCTAACCATAAATATTCTAAGAGACAAAAATTAAAATCCATGGGAAAAACACAGTGTTAATAAACTGCTCCCATGGTTACATAAAAAATTCCTAGATACAATTTTTCTAAATTCTAAGGAACCATAACCGGTATAAACAAGCATGCTTATAATAATTCAAAAAATTAAAATAACCACATACTTTATACATAATACATGATAACAACATAAAGGAACCCTAGAATGCCACTCTCTAAATATCAAATCCATACATAAATAAAAAAAACCAATTGTCTAATTTATGTACATGGCATAGTCATGAGATGGCTCTGAAACCAATTGTAGGAAAATAAACCGGTAAAAACGTATCAGAGTGACGCAGCGGAACAATAAAAATTTTAAGATCGTTAAATATCTCATGATGCCATATACAATAAACCAACAACAATTAAAACTCATACCTCAAGGACGCCAATCTTGCAGGAGGAGAATGACCGGAGGCTTCAACCAACTAGCCTTCTCTACTATTCTCCAATTCCCGAATGGCTGAGTGTGTGGGCACTCTGAACCTCGATCAGTATGCTAGCACTGCTAGTCTTCTTCCGACCACCCAGATCTCTAAAGAACTTTATTGTCACGATGAGCTGTGCAACAATAAGCCTGCTCACCTGAGAGTCTGTGGTCTGAGAGAACTGGAGTGGCAGGACCTCTATTTATAGACCTGCATGAGGTGATTCTCTGAATTCGATTTGGACTAGGAAAAGATTTTCTCCCTTATCCAAACCAAAAAATCTGAATTTTCCAAGGGAGAATCTCCACAATTAAATTCGGTTTTCCTAGGACAAATCCAATCCAAATCTCAACAAGATTTTAACTAGAATTTTATCTCCCTTTTTCAACCAAAAAATCCGAAATCTTTAGGAGAAAATCTTCTCCAAATTTTCGGCCACTTTTAGGATAAGGAAGAATCAAAATTCCACTAGGATTTTTCAAGCTAAATCTCATCTCAACCTTATCCAAAAATAACCGAATTTCCTAGGGTAAAGCCTCCAAAATTTCGGCCACTTTTAGGGAGGGAGAGAATCCAAATTCAACTAGGATTGAAACTTGAATTTTCCCTTGAATCTTATCTACAAAAACCGAATTTTCCATTGAGGATTATCCTCAAAAAATTCGCCCACTTTTGTTGGGATTTGGATTCAAAATTCAAGTAGGATTCTAACAAGATTATCCTCTCCAAATCCAACTCAAATTCGAATTTCAAACCTTGTGGATTTTCCACAACAAATTCAAATCCTACTTGGACTGTGATTCAAAATTTGAATTTCAAATTTCAAATTCAAATTTCAAATTCAAATTTCAAATTTCAAATTTCAAATTTCAAATTTAAATTTCAAATTCAAATTTCAAATTCGAATTTCAAATTCAAATTTCAAATTCAAAATTCAAATTTCAAATTTCAAAATTCAAATTTCAAATTTCAAAATTCAAATTTCAAATTCCACAAAACGGTTGTATTTCATATTCTTGTTCTCATGGATAATTTTCTACAACTCCAATCCAATCTCAAATAAAATCATGGCAACTTTATTTGGAGTTCGAATAATTGTGTACTCTATTATCCAAAACAAAATCTGAATCCAACCGGAGAGAATCTTGTCTACCATCCTAATCCTGTGTCATCACCATCCATGCATAATAAACTAGCCAATAGCATACACAAATCAATTTGCCAAACGTTAAGGAATTATGTGGAGCTAGTAGAGGGACTGATTGGACATACATAATCGGGCTCCCGTGATTCCATATGATCATCATTCTGTACCGAACAACTCAATCATATGATCACTAATTTCAGAGTCACACACTATAAACCTGAAACTGAACTCCCAATTATATACCGTATTACGTAAGCCTGTGACGAGCTACCATCCAATGACCTTGTCATATATGCAAAACCCTCATATGATATCCATGATCAGCCTTAGGTCAAAGTCCATTTAATCCTACTGATCAGGCTATCTTAAAGTTCCATTATACTACCGAATCAAGAAAATGATTATTCACCATATGTGAATAAGAAGTCATCCGCCCAGCAGACGACCCAAGGCCTTGTCCATTTTCACATTCAGTATAATGCCTTTAAGAGGATACCTTTAACTCCTCAGAGCTATGATTCCGATATCTGCAAACAAACCCTTCATCGTATACAAGTCATGCACCCAACGAACCGGTCTATAAGCTTACTACCTCTGAGACGCTTTAGCCATTGGAACATCAAAGTACACAAGTCATATACATGAAGTAGTTCATTTACTCAGGATTAAGGTTATTGCACAATGAACGTCAAAAGCAGATTGATCCACTCATAGCGGACTACGTAGATCAATCACGCTTTAGTCCCGGTCTAATATGTCACGACCAAGCAACAAATCCATGTCTCTACTTGGGAGTCCAGCTCCAGACAGTCAAGACAGACCGTCCCCTCCAAGGCTTTAGACAACATAATAGTCTTAACATGAGTTAGATGCTCGGTCTAACCCCATAGACTACGGACCATAGTTTAGACTGCTAATTTTAGAACATTGTCTTCTCGCATACAAAAATCCATTGCATGCAACGTTCTAACAGTTTTAACACAAGCAGTCAGTGAGCCATATTTGCTTACATTTACTTTAACATGTAAATAAGATGAGGACAGATAGCAATGTAATGAATAACCTCTAAGTATAATTTTATTATCCAGTTCAAAATGAATACATCAAAATGTCTCTAATACTTAGGGCATTTTCTTACACAAACTTATCAAGAAATTCCTTAAAGACTCTATTCATCAAATCCATAAACGTGGCTAGAGCATTTGTTAGTCCAAATGGCATTACTAGGAATTCATAGTGATCGTAACGAGTCCTAAACACTGTCTTAGGAATGTCACTCTCCCGGATTCTAAATTGATGGTATCCCAAACGCAAATCGATCTTCTAGAATACCGCTGCTCTTTTCAATTGATCAGACAAGTCATCAATCCTAGGTAATGGATACCTATTCTTGATGGTAACCTTGTTTAATTCTTTGTAATTGATGCACATCTGGAGAGTTCCATCCTTCTTCTTGACGACTAAAACTAGAGCTCCCCATGGAGAGTAGCTTGATCAGATAAACCCCTTGTTAAGCAGCTCTTTTAATTACAGCTGTAGTTCCTTCAGTTCTGCTGGTGCCATGCGATACGGTGCCTTGGAGATTGGGATGGTGCCTTAGAGATTGGGTGGTCCCTAGCATAAGGTTAATTTCAAATGAGATTTCTCATTCTGGAGGTACTCTTAGTAGTTCTTCTGGGAATACATCAAGGAATTCATTAACAACTGGACAATCTTCCGGTTGCAATTTCTCTTCCTCCGTTATGTTTGCTACATATGCCAAGTATCCTGTACAGCCATTAGCTATCAACTTCTTAACCTTTAATACACTAATCAACATTTTCTTCGGTTGATGGGATGAGTCGACATACTCAAAACCCTCCCTCTCGTTGGGTTGAAAAACTATTTTTTGCTTCTGACAGTTGATCGTGGCTTGATATTTTCCTAGGAAATCCATTCCTAAGATCACATCATAGTCGACAATCTTCATCATAATCAAGTCGACATACAACTCCCTATTTGCCACAATTACTGGCACATGACGTAACCAGTAATTTGACAGCAACACATCTCTTAAAGGTAGAGCTGTTCTAAATGTTCTTTCCATATTATCCTTAGCATATCCTAACTTGTCAGCAAAGTCATAGGATACAAAGGAATGTGTAGCTCCTGAATCAAAAAGGACACATGCCAAGTGGTTAGCTATAGAAAGCTAACCTGCAACCACATTAGATGTCCCTATTTCTGCATCCTTTTTAGAGTAGGCCATAACACGAGCATTAGTTTAAGGGGTATGCTCTTGGCATTTTGACCATGTCGGAGGTATTATTGGAGCTTCGATTCTCCCTTGTAGTGTATGGACTTGAGGTGGTTGTGGATTTGGAGGAAATTGTTGGCACTGCTACATCGGTCCTGAGATATTCTGGCAGTTCATCAGATAATTTTTCACAAAATGTCCTTCTCGTCCACATTGATAGCATGTGTTAGTGCCAAATTGACACTGGCCTGGGTGCCTTTTCCCACATGTGGCATAAGTAGGAAAATTTTGTGGCGCCCTCAATCTCGGCCACGTTAAACCATCACAATCTGACTCCGTAATCGATCAAGATAGCCCATGCAACTCATCGGGTCGCCACTAAAAATACTTTTACTTTTAAACTCTCATCTTACAGGGCCCAAAATTTTTGCCCATATATCTTTTTTCTTCTTTTCAAAATACCTTTTTTGCATAATAGCATTGTATAAAAGCCATATAAATATAAAACTAAACTTTAGTTGTCTTTTGTGCAATACAACATAATTTACAAAGATACATTTCCTTAACTTGTTTTCTCAAATTACATTTTCCTCAAATTCTCTCTTTTGACGCTCAGCGTAAGACCGGTAGTAGGATCATAATCCACAGTAGATTCTCTATCTCATTGGCACTGCGTATCCTGTCGCTATCCAGGTTATCTACTGGACAAGTTTCTTACCTGCAACACGAACAAATCGGTGAGCTAACAGGCTCAGTAAGCTAAAACATGCATAATATGAATCACATAGATTCAAAAATATCAATAATAAAATTTCCTATGAATAATACTATTCACCCATGAATAGTACTATTTACCCATGAACAGTACTTTGACTTTTGACTAGTAAATAGTAACTTTGACTCTAATCGATTACTATTCACGTTACCCTAACTGGGTCCACTACACTTAACGTTAGTGTCGGTTATGCTCAATTATGGCTTTCATCACAATTTTTGTCATTATCTTTGTTTACATTCTAGTTTTGAGCTCATTTTGGCCTTGTACCGTTTTCATATGCGCACTGACTATGAGGGGCCTTGGGAGTGACCCCTAGGCTGATCCTCCCCAGTCCATCATCACCCGAAGTGATAATTATATCCCAAAGGACCTGTAAACCTCCACCTTATTATTGGAGGCTGGTACGCCAAAAATGGTTTGATTACCATCTTTCAATTACAGTTCCGATTAGGTGGCATTAATCGTCACCTCAAAGTCAGGAACCTTGGTTACCTGTAGGTCTTATACATTCTTTCTTTTAAGAGTGTGTCTTAAATTTAGTCACAATCTTTCGATAGTGTACCCATAGTACACTTCTCACTTTCTCATTACGTTGGGTATGTTAGTCTAACTACACCATAGTGCCCGTAGGACTTTACATCTAATGTACAATTAGTACATAATTAAATATCATAGTATTTCATGTTGCAGTCATGAAAATGCTTGAACTTACCATAACTGCGATAATGTCCACCTTCGGAAATCTTCTGTGGTTTTGTTATCGTCTCTAGTTTGGGTCCCTACAGACAGAATATTGTCTATTAACACCCATCATCATTTATCACTTTGGATATATTCATTTTTTTATTAACTTTACAACACATTTCATTTCTTTTTGTAATACACTATGGCGGCCCGCCCCTCGTAGAGATCATACAATACTATTACAGTTGAGCTTATCGCTAACTGCGATAGATTGTACTCTCATGGGTCGCCGGCTTATCTCTCTCTCTCTTAAAATCATGTCGTTTTTGGGGAAAAATTTTTTTGTTTTTGTTTTTTTTTTTTTTTTTTTAACATCATGTAAAACATTTCCCACTATTTACTTTGTTGGTAAGTGCAAAGTAATTTACATATTACAGTACTTTCGTAAAATATATAATATTACAAACGACTGTTTCTTTCTTCTTTTTTTTTTTCCTTTTTATTGCTCAGCGGAAAGACTCTGGCAGTACCATATCCCTCGCCCAGTTATCCTATTTGACACGTGTCATCCCGTCCGCATCCAGTCAAACAAGCTACTGAACTGGTCGCTTACCTACAACATTAGCAAAAATGGTGAGCTACAGGCTCAGTAAGTTCAAACATGCAAGAAATGAAATTTCTATGAATAGTACTATTCATCGTGAATAGTCCGTCGACTACTATTCATACGTGAATGGTAACTTTGACCACTATTCTTACGTGAATAGTAAGGTTGACCACAACACTGTATCACACTAGTACATCTACCGCGATGTTAGTGCTCTCACTAAACTGTATTATGCTCAATTATGGCATAGTTTCAGTTTTAGATAATTATCTTTAATTATATTATGATTTTGACCTCAGGTTGGCAGTACTATTTAAGTGCGCATGACTGGGAGCGGTACATTAGTGCTGACCTCCACAGCCTTAATCTCATAGCCCCGAAGGCAAATTAGTACATGACTGGGAGCGGTACATTAGTGCTGACCTCCACAGCCTTATTTTCATAGCCCCAAAGGCAAAAATACCTCCCTATACGGAAGGCTGGTACGCCAGAAAGTGGTTTCATTACCGACTTTTTAACATTCTAACCCGGTGACTTCACATTGTCCCGTGGTTAGGAATGGTTCACATTTTAATTTTAGTTGAGTGAGTTTTATTAACCTTGCTCTAGTGCCCGAAGCACAATTAACAATGTGTCCATTCTTAATAGTGCCCGTAGCACATTACGTCTCTCTCTTTACTCTATAATAGTGCCCGTAGCACATATGTACCTAACTTATAGTTAGTACATTAAAGTTAGCACAATATTGCTATATGTTGCAGACAGGTAAATGTCTGAACTTACCTTATCAGACTGTTCCCTTTCTCTCTCTTGGATCTTGAATCGCCTTCCTCGTAGGTCGATTTTGGGATCCTACAGACAAAACCTTGTCTGTTAATTTCATTTCCATTTATAGCTTTTATTTTTCATTAAAAAGCTTAAATAAAACCTATTTATAACTTTTTAGGCTTTATTTATTATTTTCACCATTTTCCCCCAACTTTTGCAAAATTACGATTTTACCCTTGACAGAATTTTTTCTCGATCCAGACTGCATTTTTGGCTCTCAGGAATATTTCTGACTCTTTTCTAATCATTACCGGGTTCGTTTTTATTTTATTTCCACTTTTTGCTTTCCCGGCCCTCGGGAAGCACTATTCTGACCCTTACGTCGGTTTAGCGATTTTCTATCGTTTCGGAGTCTCAAATGGACGTTTCACTAGTATTTAAAACATTCATCTAGACTTTCCAGACCTAGGTCTCCGAGGCTCGGGTTTTCCGTTCCCGACTCGGACCTTTATTTCGTTTCCAAAAATGCCCCCCTCGGGGTCGGTTTTTTTTTCAATTTCACTCACGTTTTTCATTTTCAAGGGGACGGGTTACTATTCATGACCCACCCCTTAAAATTTTTTTTTTATTCAAAATTTTTCGTTAGGGACTCGGGTTTCCGCCCCGGCCCTAACTTTTATTTTTAATTTCCATTTTACCCCGAATGCCATTTTCGAAATTTTGGCAGCATTTCGGCGTAATTTTAAGGCTTCCGACGTTAGGTACGCCTCGAACCGTATGTACCTGCCACGTACTATACCATAAGCCTATTTTATGTAAAAGTTTTCCAAACTTTTACATAAAAACCCACAAATTCCAATTTCACATTTTAACCCACATCACAAAATTTTTTCCACAATTTTGCCCTTAATTTGGTTTCGGTTTTCACAACCAAACCGAACCAAAAATTTGTCAAACTTTCACCACACTTTAGGCCATTTAATGTCATGTTTTTACCACATTTTCAAGCCCATTTTCTTGGCATTTTTAACCAATTTTCCTAGGGTTTTTACACACTTGTACCCCACGGCCAAAGAATGAAAACATGCCAAACAATTTTGTTTCATTCTTTCCATTATAAATTCATCATTTGCATATTAAATTGCATAATTCCAATCAACCAAATACCACATAAACCATGCAAAAATTTTCTTCCAAATCATTATTAAACCCCACGGCCATTTAATGTAATTCACACCAAGAATTTTTTTAAGCTTTTCACCATGACATACAAGCTTTATTCTTCACCAATTTCAACTTTGAAAGCATGTTAGCAATTAACCACAAAGTTTTCTCATTGGTTACCTAAGGTAACCCACGGATTTACCCTTGAAAAACCAACCAAAATTTGGTTTTTCTTTAAACGAATTACATGGTTTTCCTACTAATTACACCCTTAACAAAACCCAAGCATCAAATCATTGAAAACCACCAAAATTTTTTCCATCTTTTTCACTATTCATCCCATAGTTTTCTTGAAGAAAAACCAAGAAAAAATGCAAACCAAAGAAGGTTACCTTGCTTTCTTGCTTCCTTTGCCTTCAATGAAGTGTTTGATACCACTTTTGTGAAGAAATTTTGGAAGATTTGCTTGGTTCTCCTTGGTGGCTCACGTATTCTCCATGAACACTTAGAAGAAATTTTCTTTCTTTTGGTTTTGGCTTTGAAACAAGTTTCGGCCACTTTATCACAATGTTGCTGACTTAATGAAACCAAAGGCCAATTAATTTAGCCTTCCACCAATGAGAATTAGACATCTTTCAACCTAATTCTTTCCATAATTTTCAAAAATTAAAAAGGTGTATTTTTGGCCAAATCTTGGCCTTTAGATCAAAAAGGCAAATGAATCATGGCCATTAATTCTACCAATCATCATCTTCTTTTTATTTATTAAATGGATTTATGATGTCATAAATGCTAAAGCAAAAGTTGACTTTGACTTTCACTATTCACATTAATTCGACTACTTTTTGACCGATACCGGTTCGAGCCGAAATTTTCCTGAAATCGTCCCGGCGTGTTCCTGAGGTCTCCTGTGCAGTCGGATCAATTTAAACTGCTTCCGTTTGATCAAAATCAATCCCGGAAGTTTTCCGTCTTTTATTGCTCCGGTTAGGGTTTTCAATGCCGATTTTGCACCGTTTCACCCGTTTCAACTCAGTGAATTTTTCCAACACTGAATTCTTACTCGTCAGTATTGTTATAACATTTTCATATATTCTAAACAATATAAATACATTTATTTCACTCTTTAAATAGTACAAATTGTTATATACATACATTTGTACATTTTCATCCGAGAATTGCCTGAATTTCCCGGTTGTCACATACACGGCTTGATACATGCCCGTGTACCTTTCGGGTTTCCATTACATGACCATGTTCCATAGTACATGCCAGTGTACTTATAAACTTAAGATTTTTAGTTTTAAAATCTTAGTTATGACTTCTAGAATCTTATTTAAGGTTTCTAGGTCCTTTCTGAGCCTTTCAGAAATTTTTGATCAAAATGACCATTTTGCCCCTGACGGGTCTCGGGACTGTATAATTTCCATTCTACTTTTTTTTTCCCGAGATTTTCTAAGCCCAAATATCGTAAAATAATATTTCTTAGATTTTGATATATTTTTACAACATTATTTGTTGCAAAATTGATAACTATATCTCACCCGACCCTCAGGATACTATTCATTTGACACTTAGGGTTGTTTCTTGCTTTTCTAATGTTTCGGAGCCTCAAATAGGTATTTCACTACTCTTAAAACGTTTTTCATCCCGTTCGTGAGCCTTGGTTCCCGAGGGCTCGGGTTTTCTATCTCGTCCATAATTTTTTCTCTCATTTCCCAAAATACCCCTAATGTCAATTTTTCCCGTTCTCGACATTTTAGACATTAGAGGGTCGTTTTACTATTCCTCCTGGGTTTAGTTTTCCATTATCAATTCTAACCTACTGTGGTGTCTTGATTTTATTTCCGAGCATACCTTTTTACCCTTCGTCCCAAAATGCCCTTATGTCATTTTAAAAATTTCAGCAGTATTTCCGCTTAAATTTTAGGTTTTCCTGGCGTTAGGTACACCTTAGAATCTTGGTACTTGCCACATATTACACCAGAGGCCTATTTTACGTAAAGTTACCAAACTTTATATAAAACTTTTCACATTATCATCATTCAATCTCAACACAATATTCACCAATTTCCTCATCATAGGTCACAGTTTTCACATGGTATTCAACACCACAAATTTTTATCACACAACTCTATTATCACATATCAATCTTAGGGTTTCTAATGCACATTTCAACATTAAAAGCCTAAGAAATTTTCATTCCAACCTAGCCTTGTGCCAGGGTTTTCATGTTCCAATCATAGGAAAAATTTTCCTTAATCTCATAATCATTTATCAATCATTTCTTCACCAAATTCAACACAAAATTTTTCCCATTTGCTTCACACATAAGCCATGGGTTACCAAGGAAACATACATCAATTTTGCTTGTTTCAAGATTCTAAAACATGCTTAAATTACCACATCAGCAAAATGACATTAACACTAAAACAAAACATCAATTTCTTCCCCATTTTTCATCCAGCATGCCATGGTTTTCTTGACAAAAATCACTAAGAAATGCTTCAAAATGGTGGCTCACCTTATCAATTCGAATCCTTGATGCTTGGTGTGAGTTTGGAAGCTAGTTTGGTGAAGAATTTTTGTCAAAATTTTAGCTTAAGGGGGAGGACAGCTCATGGCTTCAAAATGGCAGCATAGGGCTTGGTTTTTCTGATTTTACAAGTGAATTTTCCACTCCTATTTATAGGAAAAAAGTGGAGAACCAACTTGCAATTTTTCCCCACAATTTGGAAATTGTTTAAGGACTTTTTTTGCAAACTTTTAGGTACCAAAAAGAAATTCTTTTGCTGATTTTTCTATGCTTGGCTGACTTCCTTTTTTCCCATTTTCCCTAAATTTTTTTCATGTTATTTTGGCTAGATCTTGACCCTTGATTCAAGATTAGCATTAATCTACACCATTAATGCTACCTACCACCTTTTTAACCTTAAATTAACCATTTATTACATCACATTTTTTGATGTCATACATGACATCATCGAATTAATTCATATATATTAATTGTCAAAGTTTGATCAAAAGTCAAACCTAACGGAAATGTACTTAAATCACGTAGGCGAGTTTCTGATGCCTCCAGTGCGATCGGTTTGCCTTATTTTGCTTCTATTTGACCAAAATTCATTACCGTAAATTTTTTTCTTTTAGTGTACTTCGATGCACTCTCCAGGGTTTTTTGGCCCCATTTTAAGGTCGTCTCACCCGTTTCTGTTTGGGAAGATTTTTCATCTCTGAACTTACACTCTTTAACACTGTTAGAACATTTTCATCGCATTCTAACCAATATTAAAACATAACTTTTTCACATTTTATATATTAAAATTGTCATATACATACAATTTTAAATCTCTCCGAGAATCTTAAAATTGCCGATTATCACATTCACCCCTCTTTATAAAATTTTCATCCTCGAAAATTTAGAACAAGTAGGGGTACAATTTTCTAATTTTGTCCTCGCATTCCCATGTAGTCTCTTCTACGTTGTGATTTTTCCATAGCACTTTGACTAATGGGATCGTCTTGTTCTTTAAGAATTTTCCCTCTCGTGCTAAAATTTGAATAGGCCTTTCTTCATACGTTAGATTTTCCTGGATCTGGGTTAGTTCATGTTTCAATACATGGGATGGATTCGATATGTACTTCCTCAACATAGACATGTGAAACACATTATACACTGCCGACATTTCCGAAGTTAATGCCAATTTAAAGGAAACCTTCCTAATGCTTTTGATAATTTCAAAAGGTCCAATAAATCTTGGACTTATTTTCACTTTCTTACTGAAATGCATTATCCCTTTCATTGGTGAAACTCTTAAAAATACGAAATCCCCTTTGTTAAACTCTAGGGATTTTCGTCGTTTATCCGCATAGCTATTCTATCGGCTCTGCACAATCTTCATTTGTCGATGTATTTTCGCAACTGCATCAGTTGTTTCTTGCACAAAATCTGTCTTGTACAGCAGCTTTTCTTGTAGATCATACCAGTGGATAGGTGATCTACACTTCCTTCCATAAAAAGCTTCATAGGGTGCCATTCCTATAGAAGCTTGGTAGCTACTATTATATGAAAATTCTACCTGTAAAGACCGCCCTATTCTTATAACCTAAATTCCATATAATGAGAAATTGAGAAATAATTTGATGCCTTTTAGTGGAAATTTAAGTAACATGGTTAGGTACAGGACTGTGTAAGTGACCATGTACCATTCGGATTGTGTATCTGTGAGTAGCTGTGTGAGTGTACATGGCCATGTAGTGTAACACGGTCAGGTACACGATCGTGTAAGAGGCCGTGTACCGCTCAGATAAATGAATGTGTTTCAAAGACATGGCCATGTTGAGTTGTCTCAACTAGTACACGCCCATGTCCAAAACATAAACGCTTGTGTTGCCTTGCACACGCTCATGTAAGAATCCATGTAGAGGGCTGTGTAATGAGCCGAGAGCCGCTATAATGACTCTCATGAATTATGAAACTTAACTACTATATAATGAGTAATTAAGTTAATAAATACAGTATACTTTCTAGTTGAATGAATTAAACAGGTACAGTAACATTTAATTACTATTCATGCAGTGACAGGGGCAACCGATAGTGAAATTGGTCCACCCTATTATGTGAGTGTGCGTGTAAGACACGTAGTATCAAGAAACCAGTCCAGATGACCATTTCTTGACACAAAACTATCATGCAATGACAGGGGCATCCGTGAGACATGCGATATCAAGAAACCGGTCTAGACGACCATTTCTTGACACAGACCTGACGAGCTAGTCATCAGTACGCTCAGACTAGTCATCTGAGCATAGTAATGATAATTGCCCTAATAGATGTACAGTAACGAGAAAAGTGGTCTAGATGACCTCTTCTCGCTCAGAGGTTGACAAAATCAGTGTTAGGAAATGCCCTAAGTATTAGAGACATTTTTGATGTATTCATTTTGAACTGGATAATAAAATTATATATAGAGGTTATTCATTACATTGCTATCTGTCCTCGTCTTATTTACATGTTAAAGTAAATGTAAGCAAATATGGCTCACTGACTACTTGTGTTAAAACTGTTAGAACGTTGCGTGCAATGGACTTTTGTATGTGAGAGGACAATGTTCTAAAGTTAGTAGTCTAAACTATGGTCTGTAGTCTATGGGGTTAGACCGAGCATCTAACTCATGTTAAGACTATTATGTTCTCTAAAGCCTTGGAGGGGACGGTCTGTCTTGACTGTCTGGAGCTGGACTCCCAAGTAGAGACATGGATATGTTGCTTGGTGGTGACATATTAGACCGGGACTAAATCGTGATTGATCTACGTAGTCCGCTATGAGTGGATCAATCTGCTTTTGACGTTCATTGTGCAATAACCTTAATCCTGAGTAAATGAACTACTTCATGTATATGACTTGTGTACTTCGATGTTCCAATGGCTAAAGCGTCTCAGAGGTAGTAAGCTTATAGACCGGTTCGTTGGGTACATGACTTGTATACGATGAAGGGTTTGTTTGCAGAAATCGGAATCATAGCTCTGAGGAGTTAAAGGTATCCTCTTAAAGGCATTATACTGAATGTGAAAATGGACAAGGCCTTGGGTCGTCTGCTGGGCGGATGACTTCTTATTCACATATGGTGAATAATCATTTTCTTGATTCGGTAGTATAATGGAACTTTAAGATAGCCTGATCAGTAGGATTAAACGGACTTTGACCTAAGGCTGATCATGGATATCATATGAGGGTTTTGCATATATGACAAGGTCATTGGATGGTAGCTCGTCACAGGCTTACGTAATACGGTATATAATTGGGAGTTCAGTTTCAGGTTTATAGTGGTGTGACTCTGAAATTAGTGATCATATGATTGAGTTGTTTGGTACAGAATGATGATCATATGGAATCACGGGAGCCCGATTATATATGTCCAATCAGTCCCTCTACTAACTCCACATAATTCCTTAACGTTTGGCAAATTGATTTGTGTATGCTATTGGCTAGTTTATTATGCATGGATAGTGATGACACAGGATTAGGATGATAGACAAGATTCTCTCCGGTTGGATTCAGATTTTGTTTTTGGATAATAGAGTACACAATTATTCAAACTCCAAATAAAGTTGCCATGATTTTATTTGAGATTGGATTGGAGTTGTAGAAAATTATCCATGAGAACAAGAATATGAAACACAACCGTTTTGTGGAATTTGAAATTTGAATTTTGAAATTTGAAATTTGAATTTTGAAATTTGAAATTTGAAATTTGAATTTGAAATTTGAATTTGAAATTTGAATTTGAAATTCGAATTTGAAATTTGAATTTGAAATTCGAATTTGAAATTTGAAATTTGAAATTTGAAATTTGAATTTGAAATTTGAATTTGAAATTTGAAATTCAAATTTTGAATCACAGTCCAAGTAGGATTCGAATTTGTTGTGGAAAATCCACAAGGTTTGAAATTCGAATTTGAGTTGAATTTGGAGAGGATAATCTTGTTAGAATCCTACTTGAATTTTGAATCCAAATCCCAACAAAAGTGGGCGAATTTTTTGAGGATAATCCTCAATGGAAAAATTCGGTTTTTATGGATAAGATTCAAGGGAAAATTCAAGTTTCAATCCTAGTTGAATTTGGATTCTCTCCTTCCTTAAAAGTGGCCGAAATTTTGGAGCCTTTATCCAAGGAAAATTCGTTTATTTTTGGATAAGGTTCAGATAAGATTCAAGCTTGAAAATCCTAGTGGAATTTTTGATTCTCCCTTATCCATAATGGCCGAAATCTTTTGGAGGATTTTCTCCTTGTGAATTTCGGATTTTTTGGTTGAAAAAGGGAGATAAAATTCTAGTTAAAATCTTGTTAAGATTTGGATTGGATTTATCTTAGGAAAAACCGAATTTATTGTTAGGATTATCCTATGGAAAAATTCGGATTTTTTGGTTAAAGATAAGGAAGAAAATCTTTTCCTAGTCCAATTCGAATTCAGAGAATCACCTCATGCAGGTCTATAAATAGAGGTCCTGCCACTCCAGTTCTCTCAGACCATAGACTCTCAGGTGAGCAGGCTTATTGTTGCACAGCTCATCGTGACAATAAAGTTCTTTAGAGATCTGGGTGGTCGGAAGAAGACTAGCAGTGCTAGCATACCGATCGAGGTTCAGAGTGCCCACACACTCAGCCATTTGGGAATTGGAGAATAGTAGAGAAGGCTAGTTGGTTGAAGCCCCCGGTCACTCTCCTCCTGTTCATCGGCGTCCTTGAGGTATGAGTTTTAATTGTTGTTGATTTATTGTATATGGCATCATGAGATATTTAACGATCTAAAAATTTTTATTGTTCCGCTGCGCCACTCTGATACGTTTTTACCGATTTATTTTCCTACAATTGGTATCAGAGACATCTCATGACTATGCCATGCACATAAATTAGACAATTACTTAGTCTTTTTATTTATGTATGGATTTGATATTTAGAGAGTGGTATTCTAGGGTTCCTTTATGTTGTTATCATGTATTATGTATAAAGTATGTGGTTATTTTAATTTTTTGAATTATTATAAGCATGCTTGTTTATACCGGTTATGGTTCCTTAGAATTTAGAAAAATTGTATCTAGGAATTTTTATGTAACCATGGGAGCAGTTTATTAACACTGTAATTTTCCCATGGATTTTAATTCTTATCTCTTAGATTTTTTATGGTTAGAATTTTTGTACACCGGAAACAGTTTAGAATTTTTTATGTAATTATTCTTGGAGGAGATTGAAGATTGAAGACCGTAATTTATTTTTCCCAAAAGTTAAATTTGATTTAAAGATTGAAATTTTGATTGTGTGGAAAATTTCAATTTAATTAGGATTCAAATTAATTTTTGGAGATCCTAATAGGTAAATTGGAATATGGCACGAAAATCGAGACACGACCACTCGGGATAGGCCGACGAACCTTGGTGGGGCTGCAGCCCCTACCCTCGGGCAGGATGGGGCTGCAGCAGCCCCTCTGCAAGCAAACATCACCCACGGCCGCAGGCTTGGCCTGCAGGCGAGGGTGGCGCAGCCTGCCCAAGGCTGGCCGTAGCCTGGGCGTGCAGCCGCTGGCCGTAGCCTGGGTGTGCAGCCTGCCGGCTGCTGCGCCCAGCCTGGGCGTGCAGCCTGGCACTGCAGGCTTGGCCTGCAGCCCGGCAGGGCTGCACAAGGGGCGGCCGTGGGCTGCCAGCCCCTCCGGGGTTGGTGGCTGCCCATGGCGGCTGCCGCCTACGGGGGCGGCGGTCCGACGGTCCAAAAATCAGAAAATTTTGATTTTTAAATTTGAGATTTAATTTTAAATCATGTTTAAAAATATGTAATTAAAAATTTAAAATTTTTGAAATTACATATTATTACACATGATGTTTAAAATTGTTTAAAATTCAAATTTGAAATTCGAATTTGGAATTTGAATTTGGAATTTAAATTTTTGGAAATTTAAATTTTAAATAATTCTTGGGATGAGAAATAAATGGAGAGGCTACATAAAGAAGGATACAAGAAGACGGAACAGAATTCAAGACCCAAAGAATGCTTTGGATGGAATTTTGTAATCTTTATTTTCTTTG
Source organism: Antiaris toxicaria (assembly GCA_035233585.1). NCBI lineage: Eukaryota > Viridiplantae > Streptophyta > Magnoliopsida > Rosales > Moraceae > Antiaris > Antiaris toxicaria. The sequence continues at coordinate 55,497,403 of CP141153.1, forward strand.
TTCTAGGATGGAACCATAGCTTGGTTATTCTGTCAATTATTTTTTCTGTGATATGTCATGGATGTATAAATATGTATTGATGGATGTTTTGTATGCATATTTGATTACATGTCATATAGGATAGGTGAGTGCCGCTCATACTATATTGATCATACATAATTTGTCAAAACTTGCATGTTTTTCAAAATATTGAGTGGGAGAGGGTTTCAAACAAAACCCACGGCCTCCATTGTTGATCCATATGTGAAAGCATGGTAACGCCTCGCGTCAGTTCTGCCCTGACCACACCCCTCAGTAGGTGTTTACCGCTGCCGGTATACTAGATTGGATCTCCTATGTGGAAAACGTGCTCGGGTGCGATCCTATTCATGACCACCCCTCGGTGGCTTGGTAGGATGTGGATCGGGCTACGTAAACAATGGTTAAACACTCAAGACTCGTTTAGTTATTAACCTTCCCTAGAAGCTCTGTTAACTAGACTGGTGGCCAAATAAGCGGTTATTAATATATGTCTTAACCTTGGAGGATTTAAGGTAACATATATTAATTGGACGGGGTCCATGTTCCGGCTATTTGTTCTCATGACCACCCCTCGGTGGCTTGGGGCAATGGGTGCTGAGAATTACCGTTGCAATGCTACATGTTTTTCAAGTTTCATGTAGGAACATACTTGTATGTTTTATTTGCTAAATTATCTGTATATTTGCTTGGGCTTTGTAATGATGTCTAGTATAATTTTATTTCAGTTCAAAATGTCACCGACACCCCTCATTTCAATACTTACTGAAAATAAGTTGAATGGCGATAATTATAAAGATTGGAAAAGAAATCTATTAATAGTTCTCAGCTGCGAGAGACACAAGTTCGTACTGGACGGACCATGCCCACCTGGGCCCAAACCTGACACACCACTTGAGGAGGTCCGGTTGCCTATAATCGTTGGAGAGAATCCAATGAGATAGCTCGATGCTACATCCTTGCTAGCATGACGAGTGCTTTACAAAAGTAGCATGAGACTTATCAAGTTGCTGGGGAGATCATGGAAAATCTGCTGGACATGTTCGGAGGCCAAGAAAAATTGGCTCGACAGTCCACTATCACCAGCATTATGAACTCTAAGCAAAAGGCGGGTGCTCCGGTGAAGGACCATATGATCACTCTAATGGGATTCTTCGCTGAGACTGCCGAGAATGGTGCTGAGTTGGACTACAACACCCAGATCGAGATGGTGTTCAAGACTCTGTCTAAAGATTTTGTGGGGTTTAAGGCCGCATACAATCTGGCGACAAAGGAGTTAGGACTTACTGAGCTCATGAAGCAACTACAGGCTTATGAGCGGATGATCAGGGATGAGGATATGGTCCGACCTAAAGGAGAGGCCAATTTGGCGGAATCTTCCAATCCCTCACGGAAGAGGAAGAGGCCAAATAAGAAGCAAGTGGCTTCCAGTTCTTCTAATCCTCCTGTCTCGGACGGGAAGAAGAAGAAGAAGAACAAGAAGCCAAAGGACCCTAAAAAGTCCAAATGCTTCCATTGTGGGAAGGTAGGTCACTTCAAGAAGGCTTGCTGGGAATTCCTAGCCTCCAAGGGCAAGGAAGGTAAGGAACTTCATTACTTAGAAGCATGTTTGGTGGAAGAATCAAAAGACACGTGGGTCATTGATTCGGGCGCCACTAATCATGTTTGTGTTTCTATGCAGGGGTTCGTGGAAATGAGAAGTCTACATGATAGGAGCCTCTCGTTGCGGACTGGAGATGGTAGCTTTGTAGTGGCTGAGGCAGTGGGAGACATTCATCTTTATTTTGATCAATTTAGGTTTATTTTATTGAAAGACTGTTTTTATGTTCCTAATTTTAGGAGGAACCTTATATCGATAGCTTGTTTAATAAAGGATTCTTATTCAGTTTCTTTTAGTAAAAGAGTTGATATTCATAGAAATAAGTCTTTTATCTGTTCTAGATGGATGGATGGAAACCTATATTTGATCAGACCAAAGATGTACTCACTGCTTGACACTGAATTAATTGATAACTCTAAAAGGTTGAAAGTTTCTCACTCTAACAAGGCGTATCTTTGGCATTTAAGACTTGGTCATATTAATCAGGATAGGATTCAAAGATTGGTGAAAGACGGTCCTCTGGAATCTCTGGAGGAGGTACGACTTCCCCAATGTGAGTCTTGTCTAGAGGGTAAGATGACTAAGAGGTCTTTTGGAGCTAAGGGTACAAGGGCACAGGAGCTCTTAGAAATTGTGCACACTGACGTATGTGGCCCCATGAACGTCACAGCACGAGGAGGGTTCGAGTACTATGTTGCTTTCATAGATGATTACTCGAGGTATGGATATGTGTATCTGATGCACCGCAAGAGCGAAACCTTTGATAAATTCAAAGAGTATCGTGCGGAAGTGGAAAAGCAATTGGATAAATCCATAAAGACAGTTCGATCTGATCGAGGTGGCGAATACCTCTCCGATGAATTTCTAGGACATCTTGTAGAGAATGGGATATTATCCCAATTGACAGCACCTGGTACTCCACAACAGAATGGTGTAGCCGAAAGGAGAAACAGGACCTTATTGGATATGGTACGGTCCATGATGAGTTACTCAACGCTGCCATTATCATTTTGGGGACATGCTTTACAAACGGCGTGCTATATTCTGAACCAGGTTCCGAGCAAATCAATTCCTAGAACTCCGTATGAATTGTGGCGTGGCAGGAAGCCCTTCCTTGGACATATGAGAATATGGGGCTGCCCGGCACATGTACTGGATGGGGATGCGAAGAAGTTGGAACTAAGATCAGAATTGTGCATGTTTGTAGGGTATCCAAAGGGAACTAAAGGAGGTCTGTTCTATAACCCGAAGGAACAAAAGTTCATTGTGTCAACCCATGCGACATTCTTAGAGGAAAGTCACATGAATGACTTTAAGCCTCGAAGCAAAGTGGTGCTAGAGGAGTTATCGGGTGAAAGAACTGCTCCACAGATTTCGGTCTTGGACGCAAGTCTGAGTTCCAGTGAAAGACCTGCAGACGATCAACAATTTAGGGTGCCTCGTCGTAGTGGGAGGGTTTCTAAGAAACCTAATTTCTTTATGTATGATGCTGAGGTATACCAGGCCGAGGCTCATGAGCATGAGGAAGATCCGGTCACATATGATGAAGCTATAAAGGATGTTGATTCTAGATCTTGGAAACAGGCTATGAACAATGAGATGGATTCTATGAAATCCAACTCTGTTTGGGAACTTGTAGATTTGCCGGATGGGATAAAACCCATTGGATGCAAATGGGTCTACAAAAGAAAGAAGGATGCGGAAGGGAGAGTGGAAACTTTCAAGGCTAGACTGGTTGCAAAGGGATACACGCAAAAGGCTGGAATCAATTACGAGGAAACCTTTTCGCCTATTGCTATGCTGAAGTCTATCCGTATTCTTCTGTCCATTGCTGCGGCTCTCGATTACGAGATCTGGCAAATGGATGTCAAGACGGCATTCTTGAATGGCCATCTTGAAGAGTGTATCTATATGATACAGCCCGAAGGGTTCGTAGCAAAAGGCCAAGATAAGAAAGTCTGCAAGTTGCTTAGATCCATTTATGGATTAAAGCAGGCATCCCCTCATGGAACCAGAGGTTTGATCAAGCGATTAAGATATTTGGTTTTGAGCAGAACGTTGATGAACCTTGTGTTTATAAACGTATTAAGGATGGAAAAGTGGTCTTTCTGATACTCTATGTCGATGATATACTACTCATTGGGAATGATGTAGGGAATTTATCATCGGTCAAGCTTTGGTTACACCAACAGTTTGACATGAAGGACTTGGGAGAAGCTAATTATGTTCTAGGCATTCGTCTCTTCAGAGATCGAAAGAACAAAATGATAGCATTATCCCAAGCTTCATACATAGATAAAATAATTGACAAATATGCAATGCTAGAGGCAAAGAAAGGCTCACAACCTTCTATTGCCGGTTTAACTCTTTCATTGGATGATTGTCCCAAGACATCAGAAGAAAGAGAGCGTATGAGTAAAGTCCCTTATGCATCCGCTGTGGGTAGCCTTATGTACGCTATGCTTTGCACTCGCCCGGACATATGTTTTGCAGTAGGTATGGTGAGTCGATATCAAGCGAATCCTGGAACCAAGCACTGGCAAGCAGTAAAGCATATACTCAAGTATCTTAAGAGAACGAGGGATTATATGCTAGTGTATTCTGGAGGGGACCTAACACCCGTAGGATACACGGACTCAGACTTCCAGACTTGTAAGGATTCGAGGAAATCGACATCTGAATCAGTGTTTTTACTCGGAAGAGGCGCCATTGTGTGGAGGAGCGTGAAGCAGGGCTGCACAGCTGACTCTACTATGGAGGCTGAGTATGTGGCTGCGGCTGAGGCATCTAAAGAAGCGGTTTGGCTCCGCAAGTTCTTTAGAGACCTTGAGGTCATTCCGGGTGTTGACAAGCCTATCACACTTTATTGTGATAATACAGGGGCTATTGCCAACACAAGGGAATCTCAGCACCACAAGAGGACCAAGCACATAGATCAGAGGTATCACATTATTAGAGGGCATGTGGAGACAGGACAAGTGGATGTATGTAAGATCGCGTCCGAGGACAACATCGCTGATCCCTTTACTAAGACTTTGGCAGCTAGAAGCTTTGAGAGGCATGTAGAGGCGATGGGGATGCGTAACATGGCACATCTACTGGCTTAGGGCAAGTGGGAGATTGTTAGGAAATGCCCTAAGTATTAGAGACATTTTTGATGTATTCATTTTGAACTGGATAATAAAATTATATATAGAGGTTATTCATTACATTGCTATCTGTCCTCGTCTTATTTACATGTTAAAGTAAATGTAAGCAAATATGGCTCACTGACTGCTTGTGTTAAAACTGTTAGAACGTTGAGTGCAATAGACTTTTGTATGTGAGAAGACAATGTTCTAAAGTTAGCAGTCTAAACTATGGTCTGTAGTCTATGGGGTTAGACCGAGCATCTAACTCATGTTAAGACTATTATGTTGTCTAAAGCCTTGGAGGGGACGGTCTGTCTTGACTGTCTGGAGCTGGACTCCCAAGTAGAGACATGGATATATTGCTTGGTGGTGACATATTAGACCGGGACTAAAGCGTGATTAATCTACGTAGTCCGCTATGAGTGGATCAATCTGCTTTTGACGTTCATTGTGCAATAACCTTAATCCTGAGTAAATGAACTACTTCATGTATATGACTTGTGTACTTTGATGTTCCAATGGCTAAAGCGTCTCAGAGGTAGTAAGCTTATAGACCGGTTCGTTGGGTACATGACTTGTATATGATGAAGGGTTTGTTTGCAGAAGTCGGAATCATAGCTCTGAGGAGTTAAAGGTATCCTCTTAAAGGCATTATACTGAATGTGAAAATGGACAAGGCCTTGGGTCGTCTGCTGGGCGGATGACTTCTTATTCACATATGGTGAATAATCATTTTCTTGATTCGGTAGTATAATGGAACTTTAAGATAGCCTGATCAGTAGGATTAAACGGACTTTGACCTAAGGCTGATCATGGATATCATATGAGGGTTTTGCACATATGACAAGGTCATTGGATGGTAGCTCGTCACAGGCTTACGTAATACAGTATATAATTGGGAGTCCAGTTTCAGGTTTATAGTGGTGTGACTCTGAAATTAGTGATCATATGATTGAGTTGTTCGGTACAGAATGATGATCATATGGAATCACGGGAGCCCGATTATATATGTCCAATCAGTCCCTCTACTAGCTCCACATAATTTCTTAACGTTTGGCAAATTGATTTGTGTATGCTATTGGCTAGTTTATTATGCATGGATGGTGATGACACAGGATTAGGATGATAGACAAGATTCTCTCCAGTTGGATTCAGATTTTGTTTTTGGATAATAGAGTACACAATTATTCGAACTCCAAATAAAGTTGCCATGATTTTATTTGAGATTGGATTGGAGTTGTAGAAAATTATCCATGAGAACAAGAATATGAAACACAACCGTTTTGTGGAATTTGAAATTTGAATTTTGAAATTTGAAATTTGAATTTTGAAATTTGAAATTTGAAATTTGAATTTGAAATTTGAATTTGAAATTCGAATTTGAAATTTGAATTTGAAATTTAAATTTGAAATTTGAAATTTGAAATTTGAAATTTGAATTTGAAATTTGAATTTCAAAATTCAAATTTTGAATCACAGTCCAAGTAGGATTCGAATTTGTTGTGGAAAATCTACAAGGTTTGAAATTCGAATTTGAGTTGGATTTGGAGAGGATAATCTTGTTAGAATCCTACTTGAATTTTGAATCCAAATCCCAACAAAAGTGGGCGAATTTTTTGAGGATAATCCTCAATGGAAAAATTCGGTTTTTGTGGATAAGATTCAAGGGGAAATTCAAGTTTCAATCCTAGTTGAATTTGGATTCTCTCCTTCCCTAAAAGTGGCCGAAATTTTGGAGCCTTTATCCAAGGAAAATTCGGTTATTTTTGGATAAGGTTCAGATAAGATTCAAGCTTGAAAATCCTAGTGGAATTTTTGATTCTCCCTTATCCATAATGGCCGAAATCTTTTGGAGGATTTTCTCCTTGTGAATTTCGGATTTTTTGGTTGAAAAAGGGAGATAAAATTCTAGTTAAAATCTTGTTAAGATTTGGATTGGATTTATCTTAGGAAAAACCGAATTTATTGTTAGGATTATCCTATGGAAAAATTCGGATTTTTTGGTTAAAGATAAGGAAGAAAATCTTTTCCTAGTCCAATTCGAATTCAGAGAATCACCTCATGCAGGTCTATAAATAGAGGTCCTGCCACTCCAGTTCTCTCAGACCACAGACTCTCAGGTGAGCAGGCTTATTGTTGCACAGCTCATCGTGACAATAAAGTTCTTTAGAGATCTGGGTGGTCGGAAGAAGACTAGCAGTGCTAGCATACCGGTCGAGGTTCAGAGTGCCCACACACTCAGCCATTCGGGAATTGGAGAATAGTAGAGAAGGCTAGTTGGTTGAAGCCCCCGGTCACTCTCCTCCTGTTCATTGGCGTCCTTGAGGTATGAGTTTTAATTGTTGTTGATTTATTGTATATGGCATCATGAGATATTTAACGATCTAAAAATTTTTATTATTCCGCTGCGCCACTCTGATACGTTTTTACCGATTTATTTTCCTACAATCAGAATCAAAACGCTCAGAGTAGTCAGTCATACAGAAAACAGTGAATAGTAAATAGTAGAAAACACAGTATCATGTTAATGGCCAAGACGGCCTTAATTTCACATAAAACTGATATAACAGCAGTCGGCAGGCTAAATCTGGTCAATTGAGCACAAAATGTAGATTTTTGTTTGAGAGATACGCAGTATCAAGATAAGGATCAAGACGACATTTTCTCGCCTCGAAACTGATATATTTAGACTTAGGACGCCCAAATTAGTCAATCGGGTACCTGACACGTTTTTCAAGGTAGGGTCACATAGATCCTGAAAACTGGTCCAAACGACCTCAGATGGACGTAAAACTAATAAAATTTGAATCAGCACGTCCAAATTAGTCAGGAGAGGCTGTGTTTAAAATTTCGCGCTAAAACGCCTCATCATGCATGCGTAGTGTCAACATAGTGTAGGCTCAACCACAGTATCAAGAAATTGGTCAAGATGACCTTTTCTTGAAATAAAACTGATATATTTGGAATCAACATGCTCAAATTAGTCATTTGAGCACAAAAAATAATTTTTGACCGGGAAATCGCAATATCGGAAAATTGGTCGAGATGACTTCGGATGAAAATAAAACTAATATATTTAGGTTCAGCACGCCCAAATTAGTCGGTATAGCCTATGTTAAAATTTTTCAAAAAAATAGTATAAAGGGGCGAAAAAATTGGACAATTGTAAAAAGGGCCCATAATTTTTTTCCCTATCTTCTTTTTCTCCCCCACACATCACCAATGTGAACAGTAACCATTGATCGAATCTAACCTCTGTTTTTGACACCGCCGGCACCATTGGGAAGCTCTCGATGAGTTGATTCCAACGGTGGGCCGAGTTGACGGAATAGCCGCCGGAGGAAGTCGCATGCGCCACTCGAAGACCGCGGGTGACGTAAAATTCAAGCCACTGTATATCTGCCATTTGACGTCTAAATGCCACAATTCCGGTCCCAATGGATTCGTGGTGAAGAGTAGAACAAAACCCAGGCTTCATTTCACATCAACAACTGCTAGATCATGTTGCCCAACCTTCGCCGTCGCAACCACCGTCGCTGTCGTTGAATTCGTCAGTTCCGGCAGAGTTGAGTTACAAGGTGGGTACCAAAATGCTCAGAACAACATGGGGAACAAAAGCCCTAAATCAATTTTGGGCAACAACACCGGGAAGATGGAGATCCAACCACCGCCGTTGTCACTGACTTTCGAGGGTCAATTTCCGATGATAGGAGTCTCAATTGGTGAAATTGACACCACTAATGGGTTCCTCTCATCGAGCTCTTCAAGATGGTGGCAGCCTTTTCCCTCACCACCATCAGTCAACACCAATCAACACCAGTCAATAGCGACTCAGAGACCAAAATTTGAAGAATGGCCCATTGGCCTATTTTCGACGCTCTGGACATATCCGCAACATCAAATTTGCAAACCAGAATTTCAAAAGTGAAGAATGAGGATTCAAAGATTGTGCGATCGAGACCGAACGGCTCTTTCGATCGCCGATGGGAATAATTTTGGCAGTAGTTTTGATCCCTTTATTCCTCATTTAATTTATGGAATAATTGTGTATTAATTATGGATTACTAACTTGAGGAATTGTAAGAAAAAGGGATAACATGTCAAAAAAAGAAAAATGTGTGGAAATGTGAATATTTTTACGTAAAAAGTTGAGCTTTTATGTAAAAATTAGGCCTCCGATATAGTACGTAGTAGATTAGAATAGGTTAGATGGCTTTGAGGCGTTTCCTAAACGTCAGGAACCTAAAAATTAAGCGGAAATGCTGTCGAAATTTCTAAAACGGCACAAAGGGGTATTTTAGGAAATGAAGGGTAAAAATGTGATCGGGATGGAACCCCGACCCCCCCCCCCCCCCCCCTCCCCCGGTGACCTAGGTCTGGGAAAGAAGGATCGACGTTCTGAGGATTAGTAAACTACCCATTCAAAATGCCAAAATGTAAGAAAATGACCCGTATGTCGGAATAGTACCACATGACGGATGGGTGTGAGCTAAGTATAGAATTTGGGGTGATTATATCGGTAAAGGTAACCCGATAGGCTAAATAGTCAATACGTGAGGTATACGGTCAATTAACTGGTCGGTTAACCAGTCAAGGACTGAGTTTGAATGGGATAGTGAGAGACAGTGATTAATTTGTCAAGTAGACAAATTAATTTAGCACGATTAGAAATTAAATATCAAATTCCCAAAGTAGAGCAGTTGGGTACCGATAGGCATTGATACCACACAATAATAGATTTATTAGTCACTAACGATAGAGTGACCTTAGAGTAATGTTAATTAATTTATTGAGCAAATAAATTAATTAACCATGATTAGAAAATCAAACTCTCAAGAGGAGGGCAATTAGTACCGATGAGAAACGGTATCACCTAATGATAGAGTGACCTAAAAGCGACGTTACTTAATTTATTTGCCCAATAAATTATTTGCACGATTAGAAAATCAAACTCACTAGAGGAAGGCAATTAGTACCGATAAGGATCGTACCACATAATGATAAAGTTTTTATTAGTTACTAATGACCACAGTGACCTAAAAGTGAATGTTAACAAAATGCATTATGATTACAGGGAGGTACCTGTATTGTGACGAAGGTGAGAGTATAAACTGTCCGCTGACAGGTAAGTACAACTCCACCTACTGCATGAATAAAATGAGTTTTAAATGATAATTTTTATAGTATATTAAGTATGCAAACCATGCACAAGTTGTTGTACAGCATGCATAAGAGCATATAGTTTCACAATCACATAGATTAATGAAAGAACAAGTTAGAGGCCATATATCCCTATTGCGTAAGATTAGGGACATCCTAGAAGAGCATATGGCTAGAAAAGATAAATAAGATGGAAATTTAGTAAGCGTGTCATACCGGCCTTTTCAGTTGAAGAGGTTTTCAAGTTAAAGTAATTTAAAGCAGAAAGTTGAGCATCTGTTGATGGCTCTCGGGCTTTTTGACCACGGGCATTACTGATGGTCTGCGCGCACACGGTACTGACATACAGGCACTCAGCAGAGTAAAGAAAAGATAATAAATAGTGAAGCATAATATGAGCATAATCAGATCATGCATTGTTACGATATGCCTTAGCTACAGTTTAGCATGCTTCTAGTTACAATAGACATGCAATCAGTACACGATGTATTCTGATATGCATAAAGTATGTGATGTCTTGCATTCAGTCATATGCTATGTTCTGATATGTGAATTTTTTAGTGGTATATGTTGATATATGACATGCTTATATGATTTTAAGTATGTACTATGTTTTAAACATGTTTTGCGGTTAACATGTTGTGCTTACTGGGCATAAAGCTCACAGTATGTTTTCGTACTATAGGTAAGCGTCCTATGGCTTAAATAGCAATGGGCGATGATGGTAGTGAAGGTGGATGTAAGGGTGAGGTTATGGATACACCGCGAGTATTCTTCCGCACGGTTTATGTAATAAGTATTTTTGAATAGTAATGGTTAAATAGTAATAGTTAAATAGTATTTTTGAATGGTAACAGTTAAATAGCATATTTGGAATAGTATTTAGTTAAATAATCAATATAAGTATGTATGTATAATTGAAATCTCTACGTTTTTGGATTCTGCATACATGAATAGTAAATACGTATGCGTATAAAAAAAAACCCTAAAATTCTGATATCTAAACACGTAAGTTTAAGTATCAGTTTTAAAGAGAAAGATCAAGTAGTAGTTTTTAGTGACGGTTCCGGCCATTAAGGGCACAAGATGTCACAGTTGGTATCAGAGTGGTATCCTGCCACCCTACCTCACATCGCTGCATGCCAGTCTCATCTGTCCAAGTAAGATAGTTTTACTTTTAGTCAGCAAACGTTTATTTATTGAAGATAACATTTTATAGTAATGAGATGACAAAACCTATGATAGCGAGGATAAGATGAAGAGATGTTGAGATCACTATACGTAAAATCAAGATCGTGTAGTGCTAAAGAACTGCTCAGAGTAAGAACATGGATTGTTGCCCAAGTTGTACCGATCTTCATGGATAGTTGTCCACTAAGTTTTGAGTGGCAAACAGTACTCCTACACTCCATGAGAATGTCAGGACTGGTTTCACGCTATCAAAATGATTCCCCGATTGTATGCCATTGATCAGGATAACTGAGTCCTGTTGGCTGTTGATATCTCTCAGGAAGATACTCTCATGTGTATCGGGATTCTTGTGACCAGGATGAGCTCTTCACTGGGTCGAGTTTCGCCATACCACGATCGAGCAAATCTCTGAAAGGAGTCCAGCATCAACCCCAGTTTTTCCATATGGGCAAGCTAGGAGTGAAACCGCCTAAGTTCCCTAGGGTTGCAGATATACGAGAATTTGTTCATCAGACTGAAAGACTACAGCTGATGTCTGGTGACACAGTTCTAACATATGCTGTGTGCTACAAGGAACTGATATGGACTTCTACAATACATGTAGAGGAAGGTTTATGACGAAACCAAAGTTGAGGCAAAAGTGGATCAAGGTAGGAGACGGTCAAAAGGGAGAAAGAGACCTTGCTAAATAGAATTAGAAGAACAATCGAGCAGAAAGAGTAGCAAACCTTATTTAGGAGATAGTAAATTCTGAGTGAGAAGTGCTCAACCCTGGGAACCCTGCACAAGCCCAGGGCATTGCAGCAACCACCATTATGAAGGTGATCTGGTAGACCTAGCGCCTCAACCGGCTGACGAAGAGTTCATGGCCTAGCACCAGCCAGAAGCACTCGAGGGCAATGGGGAACCGGTAGAAAACCCTGAACTAGCCCATTTGTCTTCTGAACATCCCATGGAAGAGGACGATGACAAGGCTCTTCCCGAGGCCCATCCTGATGATGAGGGAGAGGAGATCCCTGGGCACTTTAGTAATGACGAATGGATGAGGATGTATGAACCCTAAGTCATCATAGCTAGCGATGACGAAGCCAATTTCGTCTCCCTAGACGAAGAGGACTCAGAGGAGCTCCCTCTCTGTGATAGTGACGATAAGGAAATGTCTAATGCTGGATCAGGATTGTCCTTTCAATGGTAGTAACCCTTTCCGCAGGAATTTTGATTATGTAAATGTTTAAAGGGAAGTAGTAGCTTTCCCTATCAGACTTAGCTTAATGTACCCTATTGGGATTGTATACGAGAAAGTGTGTGTCACTCCCACCAGACTAGAGTCTTGAATATATTTTGTGAAAATATAATAGAAAGCAGTATAGTTTTGCCCAAGGGTCTAAATATGATTTTTCCATACATGACAGTAGTGTGACAGAAAGTGGAGAACGAGTCCTGGCACTCAGGTGATGTTTCAATATGATGTGGCGAATTGCATTGAACATCACAGTATAAGAAAGAGGAAGATAAAATATGTATACATATATCCGTGATAGTTAAGTAAGAAAGAAAATGATATGTGATGATTTCCAAGTATGGAAACAAAAGACTCATAATTCTCTTTCCCGCTGTATGATAGGGTCTCATAGGAAAACATGGCAAGAACGACAGCCTAGTCAAACCCAGCATCCCGAGAGGATGAATTGATGGCACAGCTCGCAGCTATGTGAGAGATGATGGAGACCAGCAACGGGAACTAAACCAGCTTAGGGAACGGCTAAGCCAGTAACCCCAGGCACCACAGACAGCAGAGGTACCAACCCAAGAGGCTCCAGTAGCCCAAGAGACTCCAAGAGAGCAAGCCATCCCTCCAGCCCAGGTGGTACTAGCACCCTTAGCAATGGCAGCTCTCGTTGCAGCAATTGTTTTTCTACCAATCCCTAGGGAAGGCGACTTGTATGAGGGATTCTGGCACATGAAAGCGTTAGAATTTAGAGGAACCACCAACTCTATAGAGGCCAATGAATGGCTAACGGATATCCAAGTATTCTTGGATTTTATAGGGCTAACAGATATAGAGAAAGTGATGTGCGCATCCTTCACCCTATGTAATGAGGCGCATCAGTGGTGGAAGATGGTAACCATTAGGAGGAACATTAGAAAGATGAGTTAGAGTGACTTCATTGAGGAATTCAAGGAGATGTACTACAACGAGCAAGCATTAGCAGTGTAGCAAGACGAGTTCAACAACCTGCGCCAAGGTAGCATGACTATCATGGAGGCAGTTAGGAAGTTTGAGCAGTTGGCTCAACTCAATCCAGATTCGGTACCGACTAAAAAGGAGAGAGTCAGACGAATGCTGAAGATGTTCAAAATAGACATCGCAGTTCAGGTCTATAGTGGAAGCCACGGACCAACGACAGTAGCAGAATGTGTCAGTAGGGCTATCCGAGCCGAGTACTGGTTAGCTCAGGATAAGGAGCAAAAGGCTTAGAATTTTAAGGTATGAAAAGAGGAGAAAATGCAAGCTAAGCATGCTCAGGGAAAGCATAACCCCGAATCATAACACAGAGGGTAGAACATGGAAACTGAGCAGAATAGTAAGCATTCCAATAACGATAACAAGAAAGAAAAAAAAGAAAGGGGAATTAGGGCAATGAAGATTCACAGAAGAATTTTCCCCAGAAGTGGAACGACTAGAGAGGAAATGACAGGCAATAACCGACATGCCCGAAATGCAGAAAGAGGCACCCAGGAGAATGCAAGCAGGGAGCAAGTGGCTAATTCATCTGTGGCAAGGAAGGCCACTGTGCCAAAAAAAAAAAAAACTGCTACTCTAACCCATAGAATCAACAGAATCAACCCCACACTAGGAATAATCAACTTTACACCACCGAGACCTGGATCGAAGGCCCTTCGATCACATAAGGCAGACTGAAAGCTTTAGACAACTAAGGGGGAATTTATTCTTACAGAGGAGTAATGCTGAAGCTGGAACTTCGGTAGTGGTGACGGGTCAGCTTTCTATCACCAACTTTGATGTGTTGGTTTTATTTGATTCTGGAGCCACCCATTGTTGCATCATCAGATTTCGCTAGAAAGCTAGATAGGAGCTTAGATAGGACGAAATAGACTTTAGGATATCACTTCTTCATGGGAAGTTTTATTATCAAATTACTAGATACGTTAGGTGCCAATAATTATCTATGGGCGAGAATTGAGCATTAACCTGATCGTCATCGAGATGTACAACTATGATGTAATTGTTGGGATGGACTTCCTCACAAAATACAACGCAATCATAGACTATCGAAGGTGGGAGGTTACTTTCAAACCAATTGGATGTGAAAAGTTCATCTACAAGGATTTGTTGTTCGAGCAACCAAAGACGATGATCTCAGCAGTGAAGGCTCACGAGATGCTATCCAGTGGATGCACGGGCTTTCGAGTATGCGTAGCAGATAAGACTTGAGGAATAGGGATAGGACCCGAAAACATGCCGGTAGTCAGGGAATTCATGGAGGTATTTCCAAAAGATCTTCCAGGACTCCTACTAGAGCGAGAGATCTCATTCGAGGCTGAACATCTACCAGAATCAGCCCCCATCTCTAAGGCCCCATATAGAATGGGCCCTATAGAACTAAAGGAGCTCCAAGCCCAACTGAAGAATTAAATAGACAAGGGATTCATTCGATAGAGCTGTTCACCCTGGGGAGCACCCGTACCATTCATGAAGAAGAAAGACGGAACACTGAAAATGATCATCGATTATAGAGAGTTGAATAGGATTACGATTAAGAACAAGTATCTGTTACCGTGGGCTGCTGATCTATTTGATCAGCTCCGAGATGCTGCATTGTTCTCGAAGATAGATCTATGTTCAAGGTGCCATCAACTGCGAATCAAGGATGAAGATGTACCTAAAACAGCCTTTTAAACACGATTCGAACATTATGTGTTCTGGTCATGTCGTTCAGATTGACAAATGTGCCAGCAGCTTTCATGGACTTGATGAATTGCATGTTTAAGGAATATTTGGATAAGTTTGTCATTGTGTTCATCGATGACATACTTATATACTCTAAGATGAAGGAAGAGCACGAAGAGCACTTAAGGATTGTCTTGCACATGTAACAGGACCATCAGCTATATGCCAAGTTCTCCAAGTATGAGTTTTGACTAGAGAAGATCCATTTCCTAGGCCACGTAGTCTCCAAGGAAGGAGTGGACCCGGTGAAAATTGACACACTTAGCATGTGGCCAACTCCGAGAAACGTGACTGAGATCTGTAGCTTCCTAGACTTAGCAGGATAATACCGACATTTTGTGGAGGGTTTTTCAAGGCTAGCCGCACCACTTACAGTGCTCACCAAGAAGGGAAAGAGATATGAGTAGACTAATAAGTGTGAGGAAAGCTTTCAAGGGCTGAAACGAAGACTTACCAGTGCTCCAATACTGACCATTCTAGATGTTGGTCAGGAAAACCTTATGATTTATAGCGATGCATCTAAAACTGGTTGGGAGCCGTGTTGATGCAGAGTGGTAGAGTAGTTGCATCTGCTTCACGACAATTCAACGACCCTAAGAAGAGCTACCCAATGCGTGATCTAGAGTTAGTAGTAGTAGTTTTTACGTTAAAAGCATGGAGGCACTACCTGTACAGAGTCAAGTATGAGATTTACACTGACCACCAGAGCCTCAAGTATATCTTCACGTAGAAAGAGCTTAACATGAGGCAGCGTAGATGGCTAGAGCTGGTAAAGGATTACGATTGTGAGATCCTATACCGTCTTGGAAAGGCCAATAAAGTGATCGAAGCACAAATTCAAAAGTATTTTACTACACTTATGGCTATCAGTGCCTTGTCAGGAGCACTATAAGGGGAGCTATGTAGCAGGGAGATCAGGATTTTGACAGGGAGGTTGTCTGACATGACCCTCCAGTCGACGCTCTAAAAAGAGATCAAGATCGATCAAGGCTTCAATTTGTCCCTGAACAAGCTTGAAAAAGAGGTTATAGGGGACCAAAGTTTAGAATTTAGAATCTCTAAGGATGGCATACTCTACTACAGAGATAGAGGGTGTGTTCTGAAAAAGAGAAGAACTCAAGAAGTGAATCCTTTCAGAAGCTCACGAGATGCCATATTCCGTACATCTAAGGGCGAATAAGATGTACAAGGACCTGAAGGAAAGCTTTTGGTGGCCTACAATGAAGAATGACATTATCAAGTTCACCACCAGATACCTTCCATACCCGAAGGTTAAGGTAGAACACAGGCGCTAAGTAAAAGAATTATAGAAAATTAAGCTACCCGAGTAAAAATAGGACCAGATCACGATGGACTTCATGGTCGAACTGTCAAGGACGTCCAACAGCAACGATGTAATCTGGGTGATCGTAGAAAGATTGACGAAAATCAGCCAAATTTCTTACGATAAAAGTTTGCTACTCGGTGGAACGACTAGCAGAAATCTATGCAGCTCAGTTCGTAAAACTGCACAGAGTGCTAGAGTCAATTCTCTCATATTGTAGCGGATGCTTCATCTCCAGGTTTGGCAAAGCGTTCAGGCCCATTAGGGTCCAAGTTAGGGTTCAGCACAGTATCCCATCCTCAGACTGATAGTTAGTTTGAAAGGACCATACAAACGGTAGAGGACATGTTGAGAGCCTGTGTCTTAGACTTCAAAAGAAAATAGGATCAGAAACTACCCTTAAGTGAGTTCTCGTACAACAACAACTACCATTCCTCGATAGGAATGGCACCGTACGAGGCACTTTGTGAAAAGAATTGCAGATCTCCGGCTCATTAGTGCAAGACCAGAGAGAAACGACTAGATAGCTCAGACATCATTAAGAATATCACGGCAGACATGAAAATGATACGAGAAACGTTAGATACAGTGCATAGTCAACAGAAGAATTTTGACGATAAGCATCATAGACCCCTCGAGTTTCAAGTATGAGACTCAATCTTTATCAAGGTGATACCCATGAAAAGGGTAATGTGCTTTGAAAAGGAAAAGAAAGCTCAGTCCTAGGTACATAGGACCCTTGAGATAATAGAAAAAGTGAGGAAGGTGGCTAATAGACTAACGCTTCCTCTCGAGTTAGCTTCAGTGCACAACATCTTTCACGCCTCAATGCTGAAGAAGTATGTGCCAGACAGCTACCATGATTTGAGTCAAGAACCTGTTGTAGTACGCACTGATTCGACATACTAGGAAAAACCCGTGCAGATCCTAGTCAGAGAGGAGAAAGTACTTAGGAATAAAGTATTCCGCTAGTAAAAGTGTTGGGACGGAATCATAGCGTTGAGGAAGCCACATGAGAACAGGAAGAAGATATGAGAAGAGATTTCCCAGAATTATTCTAATTTCCAGGGACAAAAATTATGTAAGAGGGATGGATTGTAAAGACCGCCCCATTTATATAACCTAAATTCCATACAATGAGAAATTGAGAAATAATTTGATGCCTTTTAGTGCAAATTTAAGTAACACGGTCAGGTACCCGGCCGTGTGAGTGACCTTGTACTATTCAGACTGTGTATCTGTGAGTAGCCGTGTGAGTGTACATAGCCGTGTAGTGTAACACAGTCAACTACACAGCCATGTAAAAGGCCCTGTACCGCTCGAATAAATGAATGTGTTTCAAAGACATGGCCGTGTTGAGTAGTCTCAACTAGTACACGCCCGTGTCTGAAACATACACGCCCGTATTGCCTTGCACACGCCTATGTAAGAGTCCGTGTACAAGGCTGTGTAATGAGCTGAGAGCCACTGTAATGACTTTCATGAATTATGAATCTTAATTACTATGTAATGAGTAATTAAGTTAATAAATACAGTATACTTTCCAGTTGAATGAAGTTAAGGGGTACAGTAACGTTTAATTACTATTCATGCAGTGACAGGGGTAACCGATAGTGAAATCGGTCCACCCTATTATGTGAGTGTTTATGTGAGACACACAGCATCAAAAAACCGGTCCAGACGACCATTTCTTGACACAGAACTGTCATGCAGTGAAAGGGGCAACCAAGAGTGAGATTAGTTTACCTAAGTACATGTGAGTATACGTGTGAGACACGCAGTATCAAGAAACTGGTCTAGACGACCATTTCTTGACATAGAACTGACGAGCTAGTCATCAATATGCTCAGACTGGTCATCTGAGCATAGTAGCGATAATTGCCCTAATAGATGTACAGTATCGAGAAAAGCGGTCTTGATGACTTCTTCTCGCCCAGAGGCTGACAAAATCGAAGTTAGAATGCTCAGACTAGTCAGTCAGATAGAAAACTATGAATAGTTAATAGTAGAAAATGCAGTGTCATGTTAATGGCCAAGACGACCTTAATTTGACATAAAACTGATATAACAGCAGTCAGTAGGCTCAATCTGGATAATTGAGCACAAAATGTAGATTTTTATTTTAAAGATACGCAATATCGGGATGAGGGTCAAGACAACCTTTTCTCGCACTGAAACTAATATATTTAGACTCAGGACGCCGAAATTAGTCAATCGGGCACCTGACACGTTTTTCGAGGTAGGGTCACACAGATCCCGAACACTGGTCCAGACGACCTCAAATGGACGTAAAACTGATAAAATTGGAATCAGTACATCCAAATTAGTCAGGAGAGGCTGTGTTTGAAATTTCATGCGAAAGCACCTCGTCATGCGTGCGCAGTGTCAACATAGTGTAGACTCAACCACAGTATCAACAAATTGGTCAAGATGACCTTTTTCTTGAAATAAAATTGATATATTTGGAATCAGTATGCTCACATTAGTCATTTGAGCACAAAAAGTAATTTTTGACCAGGAAATCGCAGTATCGAAAAACTGGTCGAGATGACCTCGGATGAAAATTAAACTGATATATTTGAATTCAGCACACCCAAATTAGCCTGTATAGTCTATGTTAAAATTTTTCAAAAAAATAGTATAAAGGGGCGAAAAAATTGGACAATTATCAAAAGGGCCCATAATTTTTTTCCTTATCTTCTTTTTCTTCCCCACACCTCACAAATGTGAACAGTAGCCACCGATCGAATTCAACCTCTGTTTTTGACACTGCCAGCACCATTGGAAAGCTCTCGACGAGCTGATTCCAACGGTGGGCCGAGTCGACAGAATGGCAACCGGAGGAAGGCGCACGCGCTGCTCGAAGACCGCCAATGATGCAAAATTCAAGCCACCGTATCTTCGCCGTCTGACGTCCAAAATGCCATGATTCCGGTCTCACTGGATTTGTTGTGAAGAGTAGAACAAAACCCAGGCTTCATTTCACGTCAACAACCGACGGATCGCACCGCCCAGCCTTCACCGTCACCATCGTGGAATCCGTCGATTCTGACGCAGTTGAGTTACAAGGTGGGTACCAAAATGCTCAGAACAACATAGGGAAAAAAAGCCCCAAATTAATTTTAGACAACAACACCAGGAAGGTAGAGATCCAACCACCGCCACTGTCGCTGACTTTCGAGGGTCGATTTCCGGTGATAGGAGCCTCGATTGGTGAAATTGATGTTAGGAAATGCCCTAAGCATTAGAGACATTTTTGATGTATTTATTTTGAACTGGATAATAAGATTATATATAGAGGTTATTCATTACATTGCTATCTGTCCTCGTCTTATTTACATGTTAAAGTAAATGTAAGCAAATATGGCTCCCTGACTGCTTGTGTTAAACTGTTAGAACGTTGCATGCAATGGTTTTTTGTATGCGAGAAGACAATGTTCTAAAGTTAGCGGTCTAAACTATGGTCTGTAGTCTATGGGGTTAGACCGAGCATCTAACTCATGTTAAGACTATTATGTTGTCTAAAGCCTTGGAGGGGACAGTTTGTCTTGACTGTCTGGAGCTGGACTCCCAAGTAGAGACACAAATATGTTGCTTGGTGGTGACATATTAGACCGGGACTAAAGCGTGATTGATCTACGAAGTCCGCTTTGAGTGGATCGATCTGCTTTTGACGTTCATTATGCAGTAACCTTAATCCTGAGTAAAAGGACAGCTTCATGTATATAACTTGTATACTTTGATGTTCCAATGGCTAAAGCGTCTCAGAGGTAGTAAGCTTATAGACCGGTTCGTTGGGTGCATGACTTGTATAGGATGAAGGGTTCGTTTACAGATATTGGAATCATAGCTCTAATGAGGAGTTAAGGGTATCCTCTTAAAGGCATTATACTGAATGTGAAAATGGACAAGGCCTTGGGTCGTCTGCTGGGCGGATGACTTCTTATTCACATATGGTGAATAATCATTTTCTTTATTTGGTAGTATAATGGAACTTTAAGATATCCTGATCAGTAGGATTAAACAGACTTTGGCCTAAGGCTGATCATGGATATCATATGAGGGTTCTGCATATATGACAAGGTCATTGGACGATAGCTTGTCACAAGCTTACGTAATACGGTATATAATTGGGAGTTCAGTTTCAGGTTTATAGTGGTGTGACTCTAAAACTAGTGATCATATGATTTAGTTGTTCGGTAAAAGAATGATGATCATATGGATTTGCGGGAGCCCGATTATATGTGTCCAATCAATCCCTCTACTAGCTCCACATAATTCCTTAATGTTTGGCAAATTGAATTGTGTATGCTATTGGCTGGTTTATTATGCATGGATGGTGATGACACAGGATTAGGATGGTAGACAAGATTCTCTCCGGTTGGATTCAGATTTTGTTTTGGATAATAGAGTACATAATTATTCAAACTCCAAATAAAGTTGCCATGATTTTATTTGAGATTGGATTAGAGTTGTAGAAAATTATCCATGAGAACAAAAATATGAAACACAACCGTTTTGTGGAATTTGAAATTTGAAATTTGAATTTTGAATTTTGAATTTGAAATTTGAATTTGAAATTTGAAATTGAAATTCGAATTTGAAATTTGAATTTGAAATTTAAATTTGAAATTTGAATTTGAAATTTGAATTTGAAATTTAAAATTCAAATTTTGAATCACAGTCCAAGTAGGATTCGAATTTGTTGTGGAAAATCCACAAGGTTTGAAATTCGAATTTGAGTTGGATTTGGAGAGGATAATTTTGTTAGAATCCTACTTGAATTTTGAATCCAAATCCTAACAAATGTTGCACGAAATTTTGAGGATAATCCTCAAGGAAATTTCAGATTTTTGTGGATAAGATTCAAGGGAAAAATTTAAGTTTCAATCCCAGTTGAATTTGAATTCTCTCCTTCCTTAAAAAGTGGCCGAAATTAGGGAGAAAATCTCCTAGGAAAATTCGGTTATTTTGGATAAGGTTGAGATAAGATTCAAGCTTGAAAATCCTAGTGGAATTTTTGATTCTCCCTTATCCATAATGGCCGAAATTTTTAGGAGATATTCTCCTTGTAATTTTCAGATTTTTTGGGTTGAAAAAGGGAGATAAAATTCTAGTTAAAATCTTGTTTAGATTTGGATTGGATTTATCCTAAGAAAAACCGAATTTTTTGTTGAGATTCTCCCTTGGAAAATTCGGATTTTTTGGTTATGGATAAGGGAAAATATCTTTTCCTAATCCAATTCAAATTCAGAGAATCACCTCATGCAGGTCTATAAATAGAGGTCTTACCACTCCAGTTCTCTCAGACCACAACTCTCAGGTGAGCAGGCTTATTGTTGCACAACTCATCGTGACAATAAAGTTCTTTAGAGATCTAGGTGGTCGGAAGAAGACTAGCAGTGCTAGCATACCGATCGAGGTTTAGAGTGCCCACACACTCAGCCATTCAGGAATTGGAGAATAGTAGAGAAGGCTAGTTGGTTGAAGCCTCCGGTCATTCTCCTCCTGCAAGATTGGCGTCCTTGAGGTATGAGTTTTAATTGTTGTTGGTTTATTGTATATGGCATCATGAGATATTTAACGATCTAAAAAATTTTATTATTCCGCTGTGCCACTCTGATATGTTTTTATCGATTTATTATCCTACAATTGACACCACCAATGGGTTCTTCTCGTCAAGCTCTTCAAGATGGTGGCAGCCTTTTCCCTCCTCGCCATCAGTCAACACAAGTCAACAATGGTCAACACAGGTCAATGGTGACAACGGTGGTCAATGCTGGTTAAAGGCGACCTGGAGACCAAAATTTGAAGAATGGCCCATTGGCCTATTTTCGACGTTCCGAACACATCCGCGGCATCGGATTTGCAAACTGGAATTTCCAACGTGAAGAACGAGAATTCAAAGATTGTGCGGTCGAGACCGAATGGCTCTTTCGATCGTCGATGGGAACAATTTTGGTAGTAGTTTTGATCCCTTTATTCCTCATTTTATTTATGGAATAATTATGTATTAATTATGGATTATTGACTTGAGGAATTGTAAGAAAAAGGGATAAAATTTCAAAAAAGAAAATGTGTGGAAATGTAAATATTTTTACGTAAAAAGTTGAGCTTTTACGTAAAAATTAGGCCTCTGATATAGTACGTGGTAGATTATAATATATTAGATGGTATTGAGGTGTTTCCTATACGTCGGGAACCCAAACATTAAGCAGAAATGCTGCTGAAATTTCTAAAACCCAAGCCCCTCCTCACTGACCTAGGTTTGGGAAAGAAGGATGGACGTTTTGAGGATTAGTAAACCGCCCATTCGAAATCCCCAAATGTAAGAAAATAACCTGTATGTCAGAATAGTACCACCCGAGGGACAGGTGTGAGCTAAGTGTAGAATTTGGGGTGATTATATCGGTAAAGGTAACATGATAGGCTAAACAGTCAATATGCAAGGTATATGGTCAGTTGACTAGTTGGTTAACCAATCAAGGAGCGAGTTTGAACGGGATAGTGAGAGACATTGATTAATTTGTCAAGTAGGCAAATTAATTAAGCATGATTAGGAATTAAATATCAAATTCCCAAAGTAGAGCAGTCGGGTACCGATAAGCATCGGTACCACACAACGATAGATTTATTAGTCACTAACGATAGAGTGACATAAGAGCAATGTTAATTAATTTATTGGGTAGATGAATTAATTAACCACTATTAGAAAATCAAACTCTTAAGAGGAGGGCAATTAGTACCGATGAGGATCGGTATGACCTAACGATGTGTAACCTAATAGCGATGTTAATTAATTTATTGGGTAAATAAATTAATTATCCACGATTAGAAAATCAAACTCTTTGGAGGAGGGCAATTAGTATCGATAAGGATCGGTACCACATAACGATAAAGTTTTTATTAGTCACTAATGACCACAGTGACCTAAGAGCGAATGTTAACGTAATGCGTTATGATTATAGGGAGGTACCTGTATTGTGACGAAGGCGAGAGTATAAACTGTCTGTTGACAGATAAGTACAACTCTGCCTATAACATGAATAAAATGAGTTTTAAATGATAATTTTTAGCGTATGTTAAGTTTGCAAACCATGCACAAGTTATTGCACAGCATGCATAACAGCATATAGTTTCACAATCACATAGATTGATGAAAGAACAAGTTAGAGGCCATATATCCCTATCGCATAAGATTAGGGATAGTCTAGAAGAGCATATGGCTAGAAAAGATAAACAAAATGGAAATGTAGCAAGCATGTCGTACTAGCCTTTTCAGTTGAAGAGGTTTTCAAGCTAAAGTAATTTAAAGCAGAAAGTTGAGCATCCGTTGATGGCTCTTTGGCTTTCTGACCATGGGCGTTACCGATGGTCTGTGCACACACGGTACTAACACACGGGCCCTCAACAGAGTAAAGAAAAGATAATAAATAATGAAGCATAATATGAGCATAATCGGATCATGCATTGTTACGATATGCCTTAGCTACGGTTCAGCATGCGTCTAGTTACAGTAGATATGCAATTAGTACATGATGTATTCTGATATGCATAAAGTATCTGATGTCTTGCATTCAGTGATATGCTCAGTTCTGATATGTGAATGTTTTAGTGGTATATGTTGATATATGACATGCGTATATGAGTTTAAATATGTACTATGTTTTAAACATGTTTTGCAGCTAACATATTGTACTTACTAAGCATAAAGCTCACAGTGTGTGTTCATGCTGTAGGTAAGCGTCCTGTGGCTTGAACAGCAATGGGCGATGATGGCAGCGGAGGCGGATGTAAGGGCGAGGTTATGGATACACCACGAGTATTCTTCTGCACAGTTTATGTAATAAGTATTTTTGAATAGTAATAGCTAAATAGTATCTTTGAATAGTAATAGTTAAATAATATTTTTGAATAGTAATAGTTCAATAGTATTTTGAATAGCAATAATTAAATAGCATATTTGGAATAGTATTTAATTAAACAGTCAGTATAAGTATGTATGTATAATTAAAATCCCTATGTTTTCAGATTCTGCTGTTTAATAGTATACGTACGTGAATAGTAAATACGAATGCATATAAAAAAAAATCCCTAAAATTCTGATTCTAAACAAGTAAGTTTAAGTATCAGTTTTAAAGAGAAAGATCAAGTAGTAGATTTTAGTGACAGTTCAGGCCACTAAGGGCACGGGATGTCACACTACCAATGGAAGTTTTTCATTCCAGCTTCCCGGGAAATCTATTTTACATGCACGAAGCATGTCTTCTAGCATTTGGATCATCCGTTCTGATTACCCATCTGTTTGCGGATGGAAAGCCGTACTCAGATGCAATTCTATTCCCATAGCTTCTTGCACGTACTTCCAAAAATTTGAAGTGAATCATGCATCACAATCCGATACAATGGACTTAGGAAAACCATGTAACCTGACGATATGGGTTACATAGAGGTTTGCCAGTTTTTCCAGTGAAAAAGTTATTTTCACTGCTATGAACCTTGCCGTTTTTGTTAATCTATCGACGATAACCCAAATGGCATCGTAACCTTCTCAGGTTTTCGGTAACCCTACCATAAAGTCCATTGTAATATGTTCCCATTTCCATTCAAGAATTTCTAATGGCTCTAATTTTTTGCTTGGATGTTGGTATTTGGCCTTAACTCTTTGGCACATCATGCATCGGCTCACGAATTCTGTAATATCCTTCTTCATTCTTTTCCACCAGAATTGCAGTTTCAGATCCTGGTACATCTTACTGGCTCTGGGATGCACTGAAGATGTCGTTTGATGGGCTTCTACCATAATCCATCTTCTTAATCCTTCATCATCGAGAACATGAATTCTTTCCTGATGCAGGACCAATCCATCCTTGGACACTCCTTTCTGAGGATTTGCTAGATTGGGATCTCGCTTTTGAGCCTATCTAATGTCCTCGTATAACGAGGATTCCAATTGAAGTACAGCCAATCTTCCTGATATCAGCTCTATCTTCAATGTGTTGATCTCCTGTTGCAATAGCCTTAGAACTTTTTTCAATCCGTAGTTGCTGCGAAACAACAGATTTCCTACTTAATGCATCTACAACGTGATTGGCTTTTCTGGGATGGTAGTGGATCTCACAATCGTAATCCTTTACCAGCTCCAACCATCTCCTCTACCGCATATTCAACCATCTCCCCTTCAGTAGGAAGTGTAAGGATTAGCGCTCTTGTTAATCACTTCTTCAACTCTCGAAAGCTTCATTCGCACTCATCAGTCCACTTGTACTTCCTCTCTTTGCGTGTAAGAGCCGTGAGAGGTACAGCGAGTCGTGCGAATCCCTCTACTAATCTCTTATAGTAGCTGGCTAAACCAAAGAAACTTCATATTTCGGTCATGTTCTTAGGTGGCCATTCATTGATCATCTCCACTTTAGCAGGATCCACGGTGATTCTTTCCTTCGAAGCTACGTGCCCAAGGAAATGTACTCTGTTTAGCCAAAATTCACACTTAGAGAATTTCACATAGAGTTAGTGCTTCCTTATTGTTTGAAGAACAATCCTCAGATGTTCCTTATGCTCCTCACGAGTCTTTGAATATATAAGTATGTCATCGATAAACACAATTATAAACTTATCTAGAAATTCCTTGAAGACTCGATTCATCAGATCCATGAATGCAGCTGGTGCATTTGTTAACCCAAACGGCATCACAAGGAATTCGTAATGACCGTAACGGGTCCTAAATGTTGTCTTCGGAATATCACTCTCCATGATCTACAACTGATGATATCCTGATCGCAGATCGATCTTGGAGAATACCGCTGTGTGTTTTAGTTGATCGAACAAGTCAACAATTCTAGGTAATGGATACCTATTCTTGACCATGGCCTTATTCAGTTCCTGATAATCGATACACATATGAAACGTTCCATCCTTCTTCTTGACAAACAACACGGGAGCACCCTATAGGGAATAGCTCGGATGTATAAATCCCTTGTTAAGAAGCTTTTTTAACTGCACTTGTAACTCCTTCAACTCCACCGGTGCCATTCGGTATGACGCCTTTAAGATAGGTGCAGTTCTTGGCATCAATTCGACCTCAAAGGAAATCTCTCATTCTGGCGGCAATCCTGGTAATTCTTCTGGGAAAACATCAAGAAACTCATTCATAATAAGAACGTCATCAGGTGGAAGCTTCTGTTCCTCCATCACATTCACTATGTACACTAAGTATCTAGCACAGCCGCTAGATATTAGCTTTCTTGCTTTCATCGAGTTGATCATCGTCTTCCTCGATTTGTGTGACGAGTCAACATATTTGAAACCGTTTTCCTTGTCGGGTTGAAACACTATTTCACTTCCGGCAATCGATCGTGGCTTGATGCTTTCGTAGGAAATCCATTCCTAGTACTACATCATAATCAACCAACTCCATCACGATTAGTTGTGATAACCGAGAATTTTGGATTCTTGGAGTAGGTTAAAATTGTATGTATATAACAATTTTAATGAATGAAATGTGAAAAAGTTGTGTTTTAATACTGTTGTGAAATAGTGTAAAAATGTTCTGGTAGTGTTAAAGTGTGTGAGTTCGGGGATGGAAAATCTTACCAGACATAATTGGGGGAGGCGGTTCGAAATCAGAGCCGAAAACCCTAGAAAGTGTATTGAAATGTACTAAAACAATAGAAATTTATGGTAGAGAATTCTGATCAAATGGAAGCAAAATAAGACAAATCGATCGCATCGGAGGTGCCGAGAACCCGCCTATGCGATTTCGGTGAAGTTCCGTTTCGATTGGATTTCGATCAAAAATTGATCATGAATTAATTAGTGAATTAATATGAATAATAGGATGACATCACCATGATTATGTCATAAACAAAAATTATTTTCCTTAATTAGGAAAGTAATTTTGAAAGGTGTATGGTTTAGATTAGGTTACTTTATGATGAATGGCCAAGATTATGCCAAAAAGCCATTGAAAATTTTTTTAAAAAAATTTTTAAAAGGCCATTCGGCCACTTGGAAAGGAAGAAGAAAAAAATTTGATTTTTACCCCAAAATCCTCACTTTTTAGTCCTTGAACAATTAGCACTTCTTACTGCTTTTACATGCAAGGAGAGAAAGTATGAGTGGACTACAGAATGTGAGAGAAGCTTCTAGGAGCTAAAGAGACGGCTGACAAGTGCATCGATCCTTACACTTCCCACTGAAGGAGAGAAGTTTGTGATCTACAGTGATGCATCTAAAATGGGATTGGGAGCAGTTCTGATGCAAGGTGGCAAGGTAATTGCTTACGCTTCACATCAATTAAAGAACCATAAAAAGAATTACCCTACACATGACCTTGAACTTGCTACAGTAGTGTTTGTACTTAAAATTTGATGACACTATCTCTATGGAGCCTAGTGTCAGATTTTTATTGATTACCAAAGCCTGAAGTATTTCTTCACGAAAAGGGAGCTCAATATGCGACAAAGAAGATGGTTGGAACTGGTAAAGGGTTATGATTGTAAAATCCTATATCATCCAGGAAAGGCCAACTGTGTAGCAGATGCTTTAAGTAGAAAGTCTACCATATCGCACCAGCTACCGATAGAAAGGCTTTCGAAACCATTACAACAAGAGATAAATTCTTTAAACTTAGTGCTGATATCCGGAAGATTGGCTGCACTCCAAGTGGAATCATCATTGTTTAAGGATAACAAGGAAGCTCAAAGACGAGATTCAAGAATAACAAATTCTCAAGAAGGAATTTCCAAGGATGGAATGATCCTCTATCAAGGGAGAATTAATGTTCCATCTGATGAGGAACTTAGAAGACGGATTATGTCAAAAGCCCATGAGACACTATATTCGGTTCATCCCAGAGCTAGTAAGATGTATCAGGACTTGAAGTTATAATTCTGCTGGAAAGGGATGAAGAATGATATAGCAAAATTCGTGAGCAGATGCATGACCTATCAGAAAATCAAAGCCAAACAAAAACATCCAGTAAAAAGATGGGAAGCTTTAGAGATTCCTGAATGGAAATGGGAACACATCATGATGGATTTTGTAGTGGGACTACCAAAAACCCGAGAAGGTTATGACGCCATCCAGGTTATTGTGGATAGATTGACTAAGACGGTACGATTTATAGCTGTTAAGATGGCTTTTTCATTAGAAAAGTTGGCTTAGTTGTATATAGGTCGTCAGATTACATTGAGTACCAAAATCCATTGTATCAGATCGAGATGCACGATTTACTTCGAATTTCTAGAAGTGTGTGCAAGAAGCCATGGGTACTGAATTGAGACTCAGTATGGCATTTCATCCGGAACCAGACGGACAATCAGAGCAGGCCATTCAGACCTTAGAGGACATGCTTCGAGTTTGTGTAATGGATTTTGTAGGAATCTGGAATAAGAAGTTACCATTAATTGAATTCTCATACAATAATAGTTACCAAGCTTCCATCAGAATGGAGGCTTTTTATGGACGGAAATGCAGATCACCGATACATTGGTATGACTTGTCAGAGAAACAGCTACATAAGACAGATTTTATATGATAAACTTCTGATGCCGTTGCAAGAATTCAATGTCAAATGAAAATTGCACAAAGTCGACAAAAGAGTTATGCAGATAAGAGGCAAAGACCCTTGGAATTTAATGAAAGAGACATGGTGTTTCTTAAGGTATCGCCTATGAAGGTAATTATGTGTTTCAGTAGGAAGGAAAAACTGAGTCCAAGATATATCGAACCTTATGAAATCATCGAACGCATTAGAAAGGTCGCTTACAGATTAGCGTTACCTCCCGAATTGTCAGCAGTGCATAATATATTTCATGTATCCATGCTAAAAAAGTATGTACCAGATATGTCCCATGTGTTGAAGCATGAACCTATTCAAATCCACGAGGATTTGACATATGAGGAACAACCTATTCGAGTACTGGCTCGCGAAGAGAAAGTATTGAGGAATAAGACAATCCTACTAGTGAAGATTTTGTGGAAAAATGACAACATTGAAGAAGCTACGTGGGAACAAGAAGCAGAGATGAGGAGTTTATACCCCCACTTGTTCTAATTTTCGAGGACAAAAATTTTATAAAGAGGGGTGAATGTGATAACTGGGAATTTCTGGCATTCTCGAAATAAAATGTACAATGGTATGTATGTGACAACTTGTACTGCTTAAAGAGTAAAATAAATGAATTTATATTGTTTAGAATGCAATAAAATGCCCTAACAATGCTGACGGATAATAATTCGGTGTTGAGAAATTTTGCCAAATCAAAACGGGTGAAACGGTGTCAAAACGACATTAAAAACCTTAACCGGTGCCTATAGTGCACTAATAGACAAAAAACTCTCGGGTCAAAAACGACATGAATAGTAAAGTCAAAAAAGTAAGTTAATGACTCATCATTGATGATGTCATTAAAATGAATAATAAATAGATAATTAAAGTGGTAGGTGAGGTGGATGGCTAGGATTTAATTCACTTTTAATCTAATGGCCAAGATTAGGCCAAAATGCCATTTTTTGATTTTTTAAAAAATGGTGGAAAGAAATGCATGAAAGGTGTTAATTTCTCATTGGTTGATTAAGGGTGATTCATGCCAAATTTGCCAAATTAATATGGCTTCCTTAACCATAAAGCTTTAGCCATTTTGAAGCAAAAATCCGTAGCAAACAAAGCCAAAAGAAAACCAAGAAAAAAAAAACTTTCTAAGTGTTATCCAAGGGAGAAAACGTGAGCTATCTTGGAGAATCAAAGGGTTTCTTCAAATTTTTGGAAGCAAGAACTCAAGTTTGATCAACTAGCATTCAAATAACCAAGGTGAGCTTTAAAATTTGATGTTTTTCCCCATTTTTAGTCATGAAATCCGTGGGGGTGATGTGGAGAAAATGATGAAATTTTGTTGTGGATTTGATGAAATTATGTGTTGATTTTGTGATATATTAGTTGAGGCCACTCATGTATTGGATTTGCATGAAAAAAAATGTGATTTTTGGCTTGTTTTCTCCATGAAATCCGTGGGTTCAAAGGGTTGTTTTGGTGATGAAATTTTGATTAAATATGTTGTTATGTTGTGTGGTAATATGTTTTGGAAAGTTGGAAACATAAACTTTATATGGAAATTTGGTTAAAAAAAAATTAGTGCAAAATTTGGCATAGTGTGGCCGTGGGAAACCTTAGAGGAAATGATAGAAAATGTTGTGTTTTGGATGTTGATTTATGCTTGAAATCAAGCTTTGGTGTGATGGAAAAACTTTGAAAAAAATTTTGGTTATGCTTTCAATGGTAAGGCCGTATGTTACATGTGATGAACCCTAGGGTTACCATGTGTAAACCAAGTGAATTTTGATTGAAAATGTGTTAAGATATAGCCTAGGAAAGGCCAAATTAAAAGAAAGACTTGGTTGGAAAATGGAATAAAAATTATGTTATGGTTTAAGTGTAAAAAAAAAACGAGCATAATGTGGTGAAAATGAAGAAAAAATTTGGCTAGGGTTAGTAGTTCAAAACCGTAGCTTAATTTAAGGGGGAAAGTGAAAAAAATTTTGTATATAGTGGTTGTTTTGTAAATTGGTGATTGTACAAATTTTTATGTAAAAGTTTGGAAAACTTTTACATAAAATAGGACTCTGGTATAGTACGTGGCAGGTATATATGGTTCGAGGCATACCTAACGTCGATAGCCTTAAATTTATGCCGGAATGCTGCCGAAATTTCGAAAAACGGCATTAAGGGCAAAAAGGGAATCGAGAGTAAAAGTTTAAGATGAGGTCAATAACCCAAGTCCATTAAGGAAAATTGAATGAGGAAACCTAAGGGAGTGGTTCATGAATAGTAACCCATCCCCTTGAATGTGTAGAATGCGAGTGAAACTGAAAACCGACCCCGAGGGGGGGGGGTGTTTTTGGAAAACGAAGCAAAGGTCCAAGTCGGGTACGAAAAATTCGAGCCTCGGAGACCTAGGCCGGGAAAGTCTAGATGAACGTTTTAAGTATTAGTAAAACGCTCATTTGAGACTCCAAAACCATAAAAAAACATGAAACCGACGTAAGGGTCAGAATAGTACTTTCCAAGGGCCGGGAAGCGAAAATTTGGGATAATGAAAGAAAATTATCTGGAAAAGGTCCATTAAAATTTTAAAAGATGATTTGAGGATTTTTGGGCTTAAAAAATTAGGTTTAAGAATCTGGAATGAGAATTTACGGTAAAATTATCCAATAGGGGCAAAATGGTCATTTTGACCAAAATTTTCCAAAAAGTTGGAAAAAAGCCCTAAAGACCTTGGAATGGTAAAATAAGGTTCCTGAGCATCAAAAGTGAATTTTTAAATCGAGAAAATTCCGTCAGGGGTATAATTGTAATTTTACCAAAATTTAGGAGTAAAATCGTAATTTTACAAAAGTTGGGGGAAAATGTGAAAATGGTTCATAAAGCTTAGAAAGCTGTCATAAAGCTTAATTAAAGGTTTTAAGACCAAATTTGAGCTTTTTATTTAAAATAAAAGCTACAAATAAAAATAAAATTAACAGACAAGGTTTTTATCTGTAGGGTATCAAAATCAGCCAGGAAATGGGATGTTGAAGGATCCCAAGAAGTAGACACTGACAAACATACTGTAAGTTCAGATATTTACTTATCTATAACATGTAGCATTATTATTGCTAACTTTGATGTACTAACTATATGTTAGGTACATATGTGCTACGGGTACTATGATAAAAGAGAGAGAGAGAGAGAAGAAATGTGCTACGAGCACTATTGGCAAATGGGACATATAATAAATTGTGCTTCAGGCACCAGAGCGAGGTTAATGAAACTCACTCACATGAAATTAAAATGTGAACCATTCTTAACCACGGGGCAATATGAAGTCACTGGGTTAGAACTTTAAAAAATCGTTAATGAAACCACTTTTGGCGTACTAGCCTTCCGTACGGTGAAGGTATACTTTGCCTTCAGGGCTATGATGATGAGATTAAGGCTGTGGAGGTCAGCACTAATGTACTGCTTCCAGTCATGTGCACTAAAATGGTACGGCCAACATGAGCTCAAAACCAGAACATAAATAAAGATAATTACCTAAAACTAAAACTGTGCCATAATTGAGCATAAGACAGTTTCGTGAGAGTACTAACATTGAGGTTGATGTACTACTAATATACTGTGTTGTGGTCAAAGTCACTATTCATGATGAATAGTAGTCAATGTTACTATTTATGATAAATAGTACTATTCATAGAAATTTTATTTCTTGCATGTTTGAACTTACTGAGCTTGTAGCTTACCATTTTGCTCATGTTGCAGGTAAGCAACCAGCTCATTAGCTTTGTATGGCTTGATGGTAGATGGGATAGCAAGTGTCAAATGGGATGGAAAGTCAAGGGATATGGTCCTACCAGAGTTTTCTGCTGAGCGTTAACAAAGAAAGGGAAAGAAAACAGTTCTTTTGTAATAATATGTATTTTGCGAAAGTACTGTATTATGTAAATTACTTTGTACTTGCAAACAAAGTGATTAGTGCATAATGTTTTATGTTATGTAAAAAAAAAATTTCCCCAAAAATACTATATTTAAAAAGAGAGAAAGATTAGCTGGCGACCCATGAGAGTACAATCTATCGCAGTTAGCAACGAAGCTATGTTGTAATAGCATTGTATGATCTCTATAAAGGGCAGACTGCCACATCAATATATTTTTACAGCATTATTTGTTGCCAAACTGGTAACTATTCTTGCCCGAGCCTCAGGATACTATTCATCTGACACCTAGGGTCGTTTCTCTCTTTCCTAGCATTTCGGAGCCTCAAATAGGTGTTTCACTACTCCTGAAATGTTTTTCATCCCGTTTCCAAGCCTTAGTTCCTGAGAGGCTTGAGTTTTCTATCCCGTCCATAATTTTTCCTCTCGTTTCCTAAAATACCCTTAACGTCAATTTTTCTCGTTCTCGGCATTTTAGACATTGGAAGGTCATGTTACTATTCCTCTTGGGTTTAGTTTTCCATTATCAATTCTAACCTACCGAGTTGTCTTGGTTTTATTTCCGAGTCTACCTTTTTACCTCTCGTTTCTTGAAATGGCCTTATGCTGTTTTAAAAATTTTGACTGCATTTTCACTTAAATTTTAGGTTTTCCCGACGTTAGGTATGCCTCAAAACCTTAGTACCCACCACATCCTATACCAGAGGCCTATTTTACGCAAAGTTACCAAACCTTACATAAAACTTTTTCACATTATCCATCATTCAATCTCAACACAATATTCACCAATTTCCTCATCATAGGCCACGGTTTTCACATGGTATTCAACACCACAAATTTTTATCACACAACTCTATTATCACATACCAATCTTAGGGTTCCAATGCACATTTCAACATTGAAATTTTCATTCCAACCTAGCCTTACGCCACGGTTTTCATGTTCTAATCATAGGAAAAAATTTCCTTAATCTCATAATCATTTATCAATAATTTCTTCACCAAATTCAACACAAAATTTCTCCCATTTTCTTCACACATAAGCCATGGGTTTACCAAGGAAATATGCATCAATTTTGCTTCTTTCAAGATTCAAAAACATGCTTAAATTACCACATCACCAAAACAACATTAACACTAAAACAAAACATCAATTTTCTTCACCATTTTTCATCCAACATGCCACAGTTTTCTTGAAGAAAATCACTAAGAAATGCTTTAAAATTGTGGCTCACCTTATCAATTCAAATCCTTGATGCTTCGTGTGAGTTTGAAAGCAAGTTTGGTGAAGAATTTTGTCAAAATTTTGGCTTAAGGGGGAGGATGGCTCACGGCTTCAAAATGGCAGCATAGGGGCTGGTTTTTTCTGATTTTACAAGTGAATTTTCTATTCCTATTTATAGGCAAAAGAGTGGAGGACCAACTTGCAATTTTTCCCAACAATTTAGAAATTGTTTAGGGAATTTTTTACAAACTTTTAGGCATCAAAAAGAAATTTTTTTTGCAGATTTTTCAATGCTTGGCCGACTTCCCATTTTCCCATTTTCCCTAAATTTTTTTCATGCCATTTTGGCTAGATCTTGACCCTTGATTCAAGATTAGCATTAATTTACACCATTAATGCTACCTACCACCTTTTTAACCTTAAATTAACCATTTATTACATCACATTTTTTGATGTCATACATGACATCATCAAATTAATTCATATATATTAATTCGTGGTCAAAGTTTAACCAATAGTCAAACTGAACGGAAATCTACTAAAATCGCGTAGGTGAGTTTCTTATGCCTCCAATGCGATCGGTCTACCTTATTTTGCTTCCGCTTGACCAAAATTGATTACTGTAAATTTTTGTTTTTTAGTGCACTTCAGTGCACTCTCCAGGGTTTTTTGGCTCTGTTTTTAGGCCGTCTCACCTGTTTCTATTTGCGAAGATTTTCTATCTCTGAACTTACACTCTTTAGTACTGTTAGAACATTTTCATCGCATTCTGACTAGTATTAAAACATAACTTTTTCACATTTTATACATTAAAATTATCATATGCATACAATTTTAAATCTCTTCGAGAATCTCCAAATTCCCGATTATCACAAATTTGGTCCTATACTTTGACTTGTTCTCCATTGTTGGTTTCAATTATCTTGGCTTCTATTTCTAGGAAAAATGCCTTTTCTTTTATTCTGCTACTGTTGTGAGCCTTGATTGTTAGACTAATTGGGTCGAGCTTGATTAGACTTACTGCCTTGGGCAGTCTGCGTCCCTGTCTATGCTGACTTGGCAAGGATATTTTCCTTCTTCTTTGCTTCCTAGACTTTCTCTCTTTCTTCTTTTTGTCTGGCTAGGTGATATTTCTGCCCTCGTCTTATTTACATGTTAAAGTAAATGTAAGCAAATATGGCTCACTGACTGCTTGTGTTGAAACTGTTAGAACGTTGCATGCAATGGACTTTTGTATGTGAGAAGACAATGTTCTAAAGTTAGCAGTCTAAACTATAGTCTGTAGTCTATGGGGTTAGACCGAGCATCTAACTCATGTTAAGACTATTATGTTGTCTAAAGCCTTAGAGGGGACAGTTTGTCTTGACTGTCTGGAGCTGGACTCCCAAGTAGAGACATGGATATGTTGCTCGGTGGTGACATATTAGACCGGGACTAAAGCGTGATTGATCTACGTAGTCCGCTATGAGTGGATCAATCTGCTTTTGACGTTCATTGTGCAATAACCTTAATCCTGAGTAAATGAACTTCTTCATGTATATGACTTGTGTACTTTGATGTTCCAATGGCTAAAGCGTCTCAGAGGTAGTAAGCTTATAGACCGGTTCGTTGGGTGCATGACTTGTATACGATGAAGGGTTTGTTTGCAGATATCGGAATCATAGCTCTGAGGAGTTAAAGGTATCCTCTTAAAGGCATTATACTGAATGTGAAAATGGACAAGGCCTTGGGTCGTCTGCTGGGCGGATGACTTCTTATTCACATATGGTGAATAATCATTTTCTTGATTCGGTAGTATAATGGAACTTTAAGATAGCCTGATCAGTAGGATTAAACGGACTTTGACTTAAGGCTGAACATGGATATCATATGAGGGTTTTGCATATATGACAAGGTCATTGGATAGTAGCTCGTCACAGGCTTACGTAATACGGTATATAATTGGGAGTTCAGTTTCAGGTTTATAGTGGTGTGACTCTGAAACTAGTGATCATATGATTGAGTTGTTCGGTAAACAATGATGATCATATGGAATCACGGGAGCCCGATTATATATGTCCAATCAGTCCCTCTACTAGCTCCACATAATTCCTTAACATTTGGCAAATTGATTTGTGTATGCTATTGGCTAGTTTATTATGCATGGATGGTGATGACACAGGATTAGGATGGTAGACAAGATTCTCTTCGGTTGGATTCAGATTTTGTTTTGGATAATAGAGTACACAATTATTCGAACTCCAAATAAAATTGCCATGATATTATTTGAGATTGGATTGGAGTTGTAGAAAATTATCCATGAGAACAAGAATATGAAACACAACCGTTTTGTGGAATTTGAATTTTGAATTTTGAAATTTGAATTTTGAATTTTGAAATTTTAAATTTGAATTTTGAATTTGAAATTTGGATTTGAAATTTGAATTTGAAATTTGAATTTGAAATTTGAATTTGAAATTTAAATTTGAAATTTGAAATTTGAATTTCAAATTTGAATTTGAAATTTGAAATTCAAATTTTGAATCACAGTCCAAGTAGGATTCGAATTTGTTGTGGAAAATCCACAAGGTTTGAAATTCGAATTTGAGTTGGATTTGGAAAGGATAATCTTGTTAGAATCCTACTTGAATTTTGAATCCAAATCCCAACAAATAAGGGATGAAATTTTGAGGATAACCCTCAAGCAAATTTCAGTTTTTGTGGATAGGATTCAAGGGAAAAATTCAAGTTTCAATCCTAGTTGAATTTGGATTCTCTCCTTCCCTGAAAAGTGGCCAAAATTAAGGAGAAAATCTCCTAGGAAATTCGGTTATTTTGGATAAGGTTGAGATGAGATTCAAGCTTGAAAAT
Source organism: Antiaris toxicaria (assembly GCA_035233585.1). Classification (NCBI taxonomy): domain Eukaryota; kingdom Viridiplantae; phylum Streptophyta; class Magnoliopsida; order Rosales; family Moraceae; genus Antiaris; species Antiaris toxicaria. Next base: position 55,534,344 of record CP141153.1, read on the forward strand.
CCTAGTGGAATTTTTGATTCTCCCTTATCCATAATGGCCGAAATTTATGAGGAGATTTTCTCCAAGAAAAATTCAGATTTTTTGGTTGAAAAAGGGAGATAAAATTCTAGTTAAAATCTTGTTTAGATTTGGATTGGATTTATCCTAGGAAAACTGAATTTAATTGTGGAGATTCTCCCTTGGAAAATTTAGATTTTTTGGTTATGGATAAGGGAGAAAATCTTTTCCTAGCCAATTTGAATTCAGAGAATCACCTCATGCAGGTCTATAAATAGAGGTCCTGCCACTCTAGTTCTCTCAGACCACAGACTCTCAGGTGAGCAGGCTTATTGTTGCACAGCTCATCGTGACAATAAAGTTCTTTAGAGATCTGGGTGGTCGGAGGAAGACTAGCAGTGCTAGCATACCGATCGAGGTTCAGAGTGCCCACACACTCGGCCATTCGGGAATTGGAGAATAGTAGAGAAGGCTAGTTGGTTGAAGCCTCCGGTCATTCTCCTCCTGCACATTGGCGTCCTTGAGGTATGAGTTTTAATTGTTGTTGGTTTATTGTATATGGCATCATTAGATATTTAACGATCTTAAAAATTTTTATTGTTCCGCTGCGCCACTCTGATACGTTTTTACCGATTTATTTTCCTACAATTGGTATCAGAGCCGTCTCATGACTATGCCATGTACATAAATTAGACAATTACTTAGTCTTTTTATTTATGTATGGATTTGATATTTAGAAAGTGGCATTCTAGGGTTCCTTTATGTTGTTATCATGGATTATGTATAAAGTATGTGGTTATTTTAATTTTTTGAATTATTATAAGCATGCTTGTTTATGCCGGTTATGGTTCCTTAGAATTTAGAAAAATTGTATCTAGGATTTTTTATGTAACCATGGGAGCAGTTTATTAACACTGTAATTCACCCATGGATTTTATTTTTTGTCTCTTAGAATTTTTATGGTTAGAATTTTTGTACACCGGAAACGGTTTAGGAAATTTTATGTAATTATTCTTGGAGGAGATTGAGGATTGAAGACCGTAATTTATTTTTTCCCAAAAGTTAAATTTGATTTAAAGGTTGAAATTTTGATTGTGTGGAAAATTTCAATTTAATTGGGATTCAAATTAATTTTTAGAGATCTTAATAGGTAAATTGGAATATGACACGAAAATCGAGTCATGACCCCTCGGGATAGGCCGACGGACCTTGGTGGGGCTGCAGCCCTTGCCCTCGGGCAGGATGGGGCTGCGGCAGCCCCTGTGCAGGCCCACACCACCCACGGCCGCAGGCTTGGCCTGCAGCCAGGGGTGGCCATGGCCTGCCCAAGGCTGGCCGCAACCTGGGCGTGTAGCCTCTGGCTGCAGGCGCTGCCTGCAGCCTGCCGGCTGCTGCGCCCAGCCTAGCGCTGCAGGCTTGGCCTGCAGCCCGCCAGGGCTGCACAGGAGGGCGGCCGTGGGCTGCCAGCCCCTCAGGGGCTGGTGGCTGCCCACGGCGGCTGCCGCCTACGGGGGCGGCGGTCCGACGGTCGAAAAATCAGAAAATTTTGATTTTTAAATTTGAGATTTAATTTTAAATCATGTTTAAAAATATGTAATTAAAAATTTCAAATTTTTTGAAATTACATATTATTACACATGATGTTTAAAATTGTTTAAAATTTAAATTTGAAATTTAAATTTGAAATTTGAATTTGGAATTTGAATTTGAAATTTAAATTTTTGGATATTTAAATTTTAAATAATTCTTGGGATGAGAAATAAATGGAGAGGTTACATAAAGATGGATATAAGAAGATGGAACAGAATTCAAGACCCAAAGAATGCTTTGGATGGAATTTTGTAATCTTTATTTTCTTTGTTCTAGGATGGAGCCGTAGCTTGGTTCTTCTGTCAATTATTTTTTCTGTAATATGTCATGGATGTATAAATATGTATTGATGGATGCTTTGTATGCTTTTGTATGCATATTTGATAACATGTCATATAGGATAAGTGAGTGCCGCTCATACTATATTGATCATACATAATTTGTCAAAACTTGCATGTTTTTCAAAATATTGAGTGGGAGAGGGTTTCAAACAAAACCCACGGCCTCCATTGTTGATCCATATGTGAAAGCATGGTAACGCCTCGCGTCAGTTCTGCCCTGACCACACCCCTCGGTAGGTGTTTACCGCCGCCGGTATACTAGATTGGATCTCCTATGTGGAAAACGTGTTCGGGTACGATCCTATTCATGACCACCCCTCGGTGGCTTGGTAGGACGTGGATCGGGCTACGTAAACAATGGTTATACACTCAAGACTCGTTTAGTTATTAACCTTCCCTAGAAGCTCTGTTAACTAGACTGGTGGCCAAATAAGCGGTTATTGATATATGTCTTAACCTTGGAGGATTTAAGGCAACATATATTAATTGGACGGGGTCCATGTTCCGGCTATTTGTTTTCATGACCACCCCTCGGTGGCTTGGGGCATTAGATGCTGAGAATTACCGTTGCAATGCTACATGTTTTTTCAAGTTTTATGTAGGAACATACTTGTATGTTTTATTTGCTAAATTATCTGCATATTTGCTTGGGCTTTGTAATGATGTCTAGTATAATTTTATTTCAGTTCAAAATGTCACCGACACCCCTCATTTCGATACTTACTGAAAATAAGTTGAATGGCGATAATTATAAAGACTGGAAAAGAAATCTATTAATAGTTCTCAGCTGCGAGAGACACAAGTTCGTACTAGACGAACCATGCCCACCTGGGCCCAAACCTGACACACCACTTGAGGAAGTCCCGATTGCCTATAATCGTTGGAGAGAATCCAATGAAATAACTCGATGCTACATCCTTGCTAGCATGACGAGTGCTTTACAAAAGCAGCATGAGACTTACCAAGTTGCTGGGGAGATCATGGACAATCTGGAGGACATGTTCGGAGGCCAAGAAAAATTGGCTCGACAGTCCGCTATCACCAGCATTATGAACTCCAAGCAAAAGGCGGGTACTCCGGTGAAGGACCATATGATCACTCTAATGGGATTCTTCACTGAGGCTGTCGAGAATGGTGCTGAGGTAGATTACAACACCCAGATCGAGATGGTGTTCAAGACTCTGTCTAAAGATTTTGTGGGGTTTAAGGCCGCATACAATCTGGCGACAAAGGAGTTAGGACTAACTGAGCTCATGAAGCAACAACAGGCTTATGAGCGGATGATCAGGGATGAGGATGTGGTCCGACCTAAAGGAGAGGCCAATTTGGCAGAATCTTCCAATCCCTCACGGAAGAGGAAGAGGCCAAATAAGAAGTAAGTGGCTTCCAGTTCTTCTAATCCTCCTGTCTCGGACGGGAAGAAGAAGAAGAAGAACAAGAAGCCAAAGGACCCTAAAAAGTCCAAACGCTTCCATTGTGGGAAGGTAGGTCACTTCAAGAAGGCTTGCCGGGAATTCCTAGCCGCCAAGGGCAAGGAAGGTAAGGAACTTCATTACTTAGAAGCGTGTTTGGTGGAAGAATCGAAAGACACTTGGGTCATTGATTCGACGCCACTAATCATGTTTGTGTTTCTATGCAGGGGTTCGTGGAAACGAGAAGTCTACATGATAGGAGCCTCTCGTTGCGGACTGGAGATGGTAGCTTTGTGGTGGCTGAGGCAGTGGGAGATGTTCACCTTTATTTTGATCAATTTAGGTTTATTTTATTGAAAGACTGTTTTTATGTTCCTAATTTTAGGAGGAACCTTATATCGGTAGCTTGTCTAATAAAGGATTCTTATTCAGTTTCTTTTAGTAAAAGAGTTGATATTCATAGAAATAAGTCTTTTATCTGTTCTGGATGGATGGATGGAAACCTATATTTGATCAGACCAAAGATGTACTCACTGCTTGACACTAAATTAATTGATAACTCTAAAAGGTTGAAAGTTTCTCACTCTAACAAGGCGTATCTTTGGCATTTAAGACTTGGTCATATTAATCAGGATAGGATTCAAAAATTGGTGAAAGACGGTCCTCTGGAATCTCTGGAGGAGGTACGACTTCCCCAATGTGAGTCTTGTCTAGAGGGTAAAATGACTAAGAGGTCTTTTGGAGCTAAGGGTACAAGGGCTCAGGAGCTCTTAGAAATTGTGCACACTGACGTATGTCAAGACGGCATTTTTGAATGGCCATCTTGAAGAGTGTATCTATATGATACAGCCCGAAGGTTTCATAGCAAAAGGCCAAGAAAGGAAAGTCTGTAAGTTGCTTAGATCCATTTATGGATTAAAGCAAGCATCCCGCTCATGGAACCAGAGGTTTGATCAAGCGATTAAGACATATGGTTTTGAGTAGAATGTTGATGAACCTTGTGTTTATAAACGTATTAAGGATGGAAAAGTGGTCTTTTTGATACTCTATGTCGATGATATACTACTCATTGGGAATGATGTAGGGAACTTATCATCGGTCAAGATTTGGTTACACCAACAGTTTGACATGAAGGACTTGGGAGAAGCTAATTATGTTCTAGGCATTCGTCTCTTCAGAGATCGAAAGAACAAAATGATAGCATTATCCCAAGCTTCATACATAGATAAAATAATTGACAAATATGCAATGCAAGAGGCAAAGAAAGGCTCACAACCTTCTATTGCCGGTCTAACTCTTTCATTGGATGACTGTCCTAAGACATCGGAAGAAAGAGAGCGTATGAGTAAGGTCCTTTATGCATCCGCTGTGGGTAGCCTTATGTACGCTATGCTTTGCACTCGCCCGGACATATGTTTTGCAGTAGGTATGGTGAGTCGATATCAAGCGAATCCTGGAACCAAGCACTGGCAAGCAGTAAAGCATATACTCAAGTATCTTAAGAGAACGAGGGATTATATGCTGGTGTATTCTGGAGGGGACCTAACACCCGTAGGATACACGGACTCAGACTTCCAGACTTGTAAGGATTCGAGGAAATCGACATCTGGATCAGTGTTTTTACTCGGAGGAGGAGCCATTGTGTGGAGGAGCGTGAAGCAGGGCTGCACAGCTGACTCTACTATGGAGGCTGAATATGTGGCTGCGGCTGAGGCATCTAAAGAAGGGTTTGGCTCCGCAAGTTCTTTAGAGACCTTGAGGTCATTCCGGGTGTTGACAAGCCTATCACACTTTACTGTGATAATATAGGAGCTATTGCCAACACAAGGGAATCTCGACACCATAAGAGGACCAAGCACATCGATCGGAGATATCATATTATTAGAGGGCATGTGGAGATAGGACAAGTGGATGTATGTAAGATCGTGTCCGAGGACAACATCGCTGATCCCTTTACTAAGACTTTGGTGGTTAGAAGCTTTGAGAGGCATGTAGAGGCGATGGGGATGCGTAACACGGCACATCTGCTGGCTTAGGACAAGTGGGAGATTGTTAGGAAATGCCCTAAGTATTAGAGACATTTTGATGTATTCATTTTGAACTGGATAATAAAATTATACATAGTGGTTATTCATTACATTGCTATCTGTCCTCGTCTTATTTACATGTTAAAGTAAATGTAAGCAAATATGGCTCACTGACTGCTTGTGTTAAAACTGTTAGAACGTTGCATGCAATGGACTTTTGTATGCGAGAAGACAATGTTCTAAAGTTAGCAGTCTAAACTATGGTCTGTAGTCTATGGGGTTAGACCGAGCATCTAACTCATGTTAAGACTATTATGTTGTCTAAAGCCTTAGAGGGGACGGTTTGTCTTGACTGTCTGGAGCTGGACTCCCAAGTAGAGACATGGATATGTTGCTCGGTGGTGACATATTAGACCGGGACTAAAGCGTGATTGATCTACGTAGTCCGCTATGAGTGGATCAATCTGCTTTTGACGTTCATTGTGCAATAACCTTAATCCTAAGTAAATGAACTTCTTCATGTATATGACTTGTGTACTTTGATGTTCTAATGGCTAAAGCGTCTCAGAGGTAGTAAGCTTATAGACCGGTTCGTTGGGTGCATGACTTGTATACGATGAAGGGTTTGTTTGCAGATATCGGAATCATAGCTTTGAGGAGTTAAAGGTATCCTCTTAAAGGCATTATACTGAATGTGAAAATGGACAAGGCCTTGGGTCGTCTGCTGGGCGGATGACTTCTTATTCACATATGGTGAATAATCATTTTCTTGATTCGGTAGTATAATGGAACTTTAAGATAGCCTGATCAGTAGGATTAAACGGACTTTGACCTAAGGCTGATCATGGACATCATATGAGGGTTTTGCATATATGACAAGGTCATTGGATAGTAGTTCGTCACAGGCTTACGTAATACAGTATATAATTGGGAGTTCAGTTTCAGGTTTATAGTGGTGTGGCTCTGAAACTAGTGATCATATGATTGAGTTGTTCGTTAAACAATGATGATCATATGGAATCACGGGAGCCCGATTATGTATGTCCAATCAGTCCCTCTACTAGCTCCACATAATTCCTTAACGTTTAGCAAATTGATTTGTGTATGCTATTGGCTAGTTTATTATGCATGGATGGTGATGACATAGGATTAGGATGGTAGACAAGATTCTCTTCGGTTGGATTCAGATTTTGTTTTGGATAATAGAGTACACAATTATTCGAACTCCAAATAAAGTTGCCATGATTTTATTTGAGATTGGATTGGAGTTGTAGAAAATTATCCATGAGAACAAGAATATGAAACACAACCGTTTTGTGGAATTTGAAATTTGAATTTTGAAATTTGAAATTTGAATTTTGAATTTTGAAATTTGAAATTTGAATTTTGAATTTTGAATTTTGAATTTGAAATTTGAATTTGAAATTTGAATTTGAAATTCGAATTTGAAATTTGAATTTGAAATTTAAATTTGAAATTTGAAATTTGAAATTTGAAATTTGAATTTGAAATTTGAATTTGAAATTTGAAATTAAAATTTTGAATCACAGTCCAAGTAGGATTCGAATTTATTGTGGAAAATCCACAAGGTTTGAAATTCGAATTTGAGTTGGATTTGGAGAGGATAATCTTGTTAGAATCCTACTTGAATTTTGAATCCAAATCCCAACAAATAAGGGACGAAATTTTGAGGATAATCCTCAAGCAAATTTCGGTTTTTGTCGATAGGATTCAAGGGAAAAATTCAAGTTTCAATCCTAGTTGAATTTGGATTCTCTCCTTCCCTGAAAAGTGGCTGAAATTAAGGAGAAAATCTCCTAGGAAATTCGGTTATTTTGGATAAGGTTGAGATGAGATTCAAGCTTGAAAATCCTAGTGGAATTTTTGATTCTCCCTTATCCATAATGGCCAAAATTTATGAGGAGATTTTCTCCAAGAAAAATTCGGATTTTTTGGTTGAAAAAGGGAGATAAAATTCTAGTTAAAATCTTGTTTAGATTTGGATTGGATTTATCCTAGGAAAACTGAATTTAATTGTGGAGATTCTCCCTTGGAAAATTCAGATTTTTTGGTTATGGATAAGGGAGAAAATCTTTTCCTAGTCCAATTCGAATTCAGAGAATCACCTCATACAGGTCTATAAATAGAGGTCCTGCCACTCCAGTTCTCTCAGACCACAGACTCTCAGGTGAGCAGGCTTATTGTTGCACAGCTCATCGTGACAATAAAGTTCTTTAGAGATCTGGGTGGTCGGAAGAAGACTAGCAGTGCTAGCATACCGATCGAGGTTCAGAGTGCCCACACACTCAGCCATTCGGGAATTGGAGAATAGTAGAGAAGGCTAGTTGGTTGAAGCCTCCGGTCATTCTCCTCCTGCACATTGGCGTCCTTGAGGTATGAGTTTTAATTGTTGTTGGTTTATTGTATATGGCATCATGAGATATTTAACGATCTTAAAAATTTTTATTGTTCTGCTGCGCCACTCTGATACGTTTTTACCGATTTATTTTCCTACAGATATTTCTAGCCTAAACATGCCAATTATCTTCTGGATCATTTCCCTCTTAGTCAGTACCACATAGGGGCACAGTTGGGACAACTGATCAAATCTTCTGCATACTTCACTCACCGACTAATTTCCTTATTTAAGCTCTGCAAACTCTTTTTGTTATGGGCGTAGAGTAGCCAGATCATAGTACTTCTGGTTGAATTCTCCCAAAAATTCTTCCCAGGTAATAGTGGTCACATCCCTTCTCATACGAACTGTGTGCCACCAGAATCAGGCATCCTTTTTCAACATAAAGGACGTGCACAAAACTTTTTCTTGGTCTGTCAAATTCATGAATTCGAGGATCATCTGTAGAGAAGAAAGCCACTCCTCTGCCTCTAGTGGATCAATTGAACCCTTGAACTCTGGCGGTTTCATCTGGCGGCATCATTCGTACAGGGGTTCTTGTTTTACTCTGGGTTGGGTTTGTTGGACTTTTGGAACAATAGGCGGCACTACTGGTCCTGTGTCAGTCACCTGTGAGGCATGGCCTTCTTCTTGGTCTTGTCGTTGTTCCATCGCTGATAATCATTGTCTTAATTCGGAATTTTCTTTCATTTGAGTATCTAGGAGGGCTTGTAACTCCTCTACTCTATCTACTATGGTAGGTCGTCTTCTTCTTTGAGCACTCATTATGCTTTCTTTTTCCTAACATAGCATAATGATTAAAGGATAGATTTTCCATAAATAAACTTGGTAACATGGCAAAATTTTTTTTAAAATATCATTTACTGCGTAACATAAGTATTTCATAACATTTCATATCATTTCATAACATTTCATTACATCGTACATATCATACGTAAACACTTACATACACTGTAACGTTCAAGCTATACTCGTCGTAGTCTTTTACTTCAAATATACATATATACATATATACTCATATACACATAGACATGTATTTATACATATTTCAAATTTCAACTATCTTGTTCATTTTGATCTAATGGGAACTCTTCTGGATCTTCTTCCTCATCATCGGACTCGTTTCTAGTTCCAAAAGGGGTTCCTTGATCAATATTTGTATTTGTTCTACAACGTGATGGACTAGCTTCATGGTCATTGGCCATTAGTCGAGGTCCATATAAGCGTGTCAATACTCCTTCCTCATGTTCATGTTGCCATTGGTCTCTTTCTATGTGTTCCCTTAACTACTTTCTTTCGACTTTAATGACCTTAACGACAAACTCACACCGAGTGAGGGAATAGAGTGGACTCACCCTTTGTTTTAGCTCTATTGTGAGCCCTCTCCAAAACATGTCACAAAAATCTTCATCAAAGAAGTTAAGTAGTAGACATCTTCTGACAACATTTTCCTCAAATCTAGCTGCATACATAAGCACCGTATCTCTAGACATCATCTGAAATCGCTCCGTCTGCTGGATAAATTCCCTGATGTCTTCGAGGTAGCATAGGCAGTGGTGTAATTTCTTGTGACGTCCCGCCCTACGTAAGGTTAAACAGTACTATTACAGTCAACTACTGTTGCCAACTGCGATAGACTGTAACCACTTGGGTCATTGGAAACTTACTTTTAACTTGCTTTTAACTTATTCTGATACCATCTACAATGACTGGTATCTTACTTTTAACATACTTTATTTAACATGCTTACTTTAACTTCCCATTTGAACGTGAAAATAAGGAATAAATTTTTTTTTAACTTTAAAACTATATCGTCGTAAAACATTTACTATAATAAACTGTTGACATTGCATTGACTTCATTTGTATTATAAAACATCATTTCAATACTCTTTTAAATAGCTCAGCGGAAGACTCATAGCAGTACCATAACCCTAACCCAGTCCCTTGGCACATGCAGATCTCATCTGTCATCTATCGTTTGTCTTATCTTCGTGTAGGATGCTTACCTGCAACATAAACAAACTTATGAGGGATAGGCTTAGTAAGTTCAAACATACATTCATGGCATATTAATATTCTTACCTTTTTGAACATAGCATATCTGATACCACTGTGGCATCAAAACATTTACATATACCTTACATTACTTCACATTTATACTTATCGTATATAGTGTGGCCAATATACTTGCACATATCTGAACATACTTTATATCATGATTCTACTTCCATCATAAACATTCTTAATGTACTCTAAACATACTTAACATCATAAACATACTTTCGTACTTAGCATACTTTAATGTCTTGATCTTACTTTCATTACTTAACATATCATATTTTACACGTAGCATACTTAACATGCGGAAACATATCATACTTAACATATGTTTACGTATCGTAAACATAACATACTTGGAACATAACATACTTAATGTATGTTTACATCTCGTAAACACAACATATTTAACATACTTATCATCACAAAAATACTTTCACATTTAACATCATGAATATACTTATCATACCTAAATACAATAAACTGTATGCATATACTTAAGTATCGTAAACATACTTACGTTTACTTAACATATTCTTAACGTCATAACATACTTTCGTACTTAATTAACACTACATACACATATCATTCATTACTTAAACATTTACTTTTAAACTTGACATACTTATTTAACATCCTATAGAGCATACTTAGCATAGTAGGATTGGCTTATGCATATCAGCATATGTGTAATAGTTATAACATCTCATATGCATAACATAAACGTTAGACATGTGATGCTTGCTTATTACCATGAATAGTACTATCCATTATGAATAGTAACTATATAACGTAAGGCTTGCTTAACATTCATACTTAAACATATTTGTCATCATTCCTGCCATATACAACAAAACATATCTGATACCAACTATGGCATCAGAACATTAACATAATATATATCATACGTTACTTTGAATTTCATACTTAACGTACATAACATTAAAACATACTTTAAACATACTTAATATTCTAAACATACTTTCGTGCTTAACATACTTTTAACATATTTTAACATCTTGAATAGAATTTCATGTTTATCATCGTATACATACTTAAAATACATAACATTAGCTTCCTAAACATACTTGACATACATAACATCGTACACATACTTAACATCTTTAACATCGTGAATAAACTTTCATATTTAATATTCTTAAATATCACATAATTTCAACATAACATACTTAATATATGCTTGACATCTTAAGCATATCATACTTAAACATCATATAAAACATGACACACACACATATCAATTTACACATAACATATTAAATATATGCTTAAATATCACAAACAAACTCAAAATTGTAAGACTGACTTATGCATATCATAACATATGCATACTTGTAAATCTCATTATACTTATCTACTTTTCATTCATTCATGTTCATTATTCTTTTGTTCTTTCTTTCTTTCATGTCATTCTTTTCTTTTCTTTCACTGATCTTTACTTGTCTTTTCTTTCATTTTTTTTCTTTCACTTTCTCTTGTGGGCCCATGGTCAGACGTACCTAGTGCACGCAGACCATTGGGGAGAAAGGGGGAGCGACCCACCAATCAACCTCACGGTCATCTTAATCCATCGTATTTTATAGATGGATTGTAGCTACCATGCCTTTTGGGGTAGGGTCAGCCAACTACCGCCCTTTTGGGTAGCACCACACACTAGGGTGGAGGCTATAGACCTGAAAGCCTCACACAGGGGAGGCTGGTAGCTAACCTTAACTTTTCAGTCTTATTATCTTGCTTATCTTTCTCTTTCTTTACTTTAGCCTTTTAGTTCGTTCATTCATTCGTTCATTCTTTCTTTTTCTTTCCTTTCTTTCTTTCTTTCTTTCATTTTCTTTTCTTTCTTTCTCTTGTTCATTTCTTTTCTTTCTTTCTTTCGTTTCTTTCTTTCATTTATTCTCTTTCATAAGCATGTCACAAATCGATTCTTTCTTTTGTTCATTTCTTTTCTTTCATTTGCATTTCATAAATTATTTCTTTCTTAACGTAATTTTTATAGTGTGTATTATGTTAATCACACTTTAGTGCATATAGCACTCACATACATGAATTTCATATAACACTTAAACATAAACCTAACATAACATGTCTGTTCATGTTGCAGACAAATAAATGCTTGAACTTACTACAGATATCATATAGGCATAAAATAACATGTTAGTTCATGTTGCAGACAAATCACATGTTTGAACTTACCACATATCATACTTAGACATAATAGTCTATTCATGTTGCAGTCAATTAAATGTTCGAACTTACTACATAGAACACATAACACATAACATGACCAGTCCATTTATGTTGCAGTCAATTAAATGCTTGAACTTACAAATACTTTGCAAGCATGTCCTTTCTTGCTTCCTTGGTCCGCAGACGTCTCTTCATCGCGTCTGTATCGGATCCCTATAACCAAAATAATCATGGTTATTTTCTATACTTATTTCATATATAAAACTTAATAAAACGTAAAAATTATACATTTCATTTCTCGATCATAAACTTAGGGGTCTAATATCATATTTATAACTTTTCTGCTAACTTTTGGCAAAATTCCTATTTTACCCTGAACTTTTGGCAAAATTTTCATTTTGCCCCTAATGGGATTTTTCATCATAACATTACATTTCTTTGATTCACAATTTAGTTTTGGCCCTTAGAATCTTAAATAAACAATTCTAAGTCCATTAGGGCCTTTTTCCATCATTCCTGAAATTTTCGATCAAAATTACCATTTTGCCCCTAACGGGTCTTTGGGTCGTATCATTCTCATTTTATTGCTTAGACTGGATTTTCTAAGCCCAAAATCATAAAATAACTTTTCTTAAGCTTTACTAAATTTTTACGACATTATTTGCTATAATTTCTTGGTTTACTATTCACCAACACTCGGGTGGTACTATTCCAACCCTTGTTCGTTAATCATTTATTTTTTGAGCCTAGGTCACAGAGAAGGTTCGGGTTTCCATTCCGACTACATTTTTACCCTTTGATTTCTGAAATACTGTTTATTGCCGTTTTCAAAATTTCGACAATATTTCCGCTTAATTTTTAGGTTCTCGACGTTTAGGAAACGCCTCGAAACCATCTAACATAATTCTATTCTATCACGTACTATACCAGAGCCTATATTTTTATGTAAAAACTCAACTTTTTATGTAAAAACCTTTATATTTTACACATTTTCTCATTTGACTATTTTTCATACACATAGTACATTTCCTTATAATTTCACATTCCAAAATACATAATTAATACTTAATCATTCCAAAACATAAATTTTAGGAATGGAGGGACCAAAGTCACTACTGGAATCGTCCCACTGGCAATCGAACGAACTGTTCAATTTCATGAAGACAAACTTTAATTCTCCGTTCTTTGCTTTTGAGACTTCGTCTTGAAATTCTGACGTCGCGGATGTGTCCAGAACGTCGAAAATAGGCCAACGGGTCATTCTTCAATTTTTGGTCACCGGTCGCCGTTGACTGGCGGTGGCATGGAGCAAGGAGACCACCATCTCGTAGATCTCGATGTAAAGAACTCATTGATGGTGCCAATTTCACCAATTGAAGCTCCTATTGCCGGAAATCAACCCCTGAAAATCAGCGATGGCGGCGATGCTTGAATCTCTGATTTCCCGACGTTTTTGCCCAAAATTGATTTGGGGCTTTTGATCTATGTGTTGTTCTGAGCATTTTGATACCCACCTAGCAACTCAAGTCCGCCGGAATAATGAGATACCACGGCGGTGATTACGATGACGACGGTAAACCTTAGGCGGCGCGATATGGCAGCTGTTAACGTGAAAGGAGGCTTGAGTTTTGTTCTACTCTTCACCATGAATCCATTGGGACCAGACTCGTGGCATTTGGACGTCAGACGGTGGAGAAATTGACGTTTGAAAATTCTGACCACTCTGACCTTCGAGCGGCGTGTGCGGCGTTTTCCGGCGTCTGCTCCATCGTGTCGGCACATTGTTGGACTCAGCTTGGTGAGAGCTTTCCAACGGGACCGGCGGTGTCAAAAATGGACATTGTTTCCGATGGTCAGTTACTGTTCATTTTCATGTAAGGGGAGGAAAGAGAAAGTGAGAGAAAATTATGGGCTTGTTTTTTAAATTTCTGATTTTCACCCTTTATATATTTTTTTGCCCAAAATTTCAACATTGGGCTATCCTGACTAATTTGGGCATCCTGAATCCAAATATATCAGTTTTATTTTCATTTGAGGTCATCTTGACCAATTTCCGGTACTGCGAATTCTCGGTCAAAAATTACCTTTTTGCTCAATTAACTAATTTGAGCATGCTGATAGGCTATACTGACTAATTTGGGCATGCTGAACCCAAATTTATCAGTTTTAACTTCATTCGAGGTCATCTCAACTAGTTTCCAATACTACAGTTAGGCCTAGACTGTGTTGATATTGTGCACGCATAACGAGGCGTTTTCGCATGAAATTTCACACACAGTGTCTCTTAACTAATTTGGACGTGTTGATTTCAAATTTATCAGTTTTATGTCCATCCGAGGTCGTCTGGACCAGTTTTCAGGATCTGTGTGGCCCCGTCTCCAAAAAACATGTCAAGTACCCGATTGACTAATTTGGGCATCCTGAGTCTAAATATATCAGTTTCGGGCTGAGAAAAGGTCGTCTTGACCCTCATCCCGATACTACGTACCTCTCAACAAAATCTACATTTTGTGCTCAAATGACTAATTTGAGCATTCTGATTCTAAATATATTAGTTTTATATCAAGAAAAGGTCATCTGGACCAATTTCTTGATGCTGCTTGTCTGTCGGTCAAAAATTACATTTTATGCTCAATTGGCTATTTTGAGCATACTGATTCTAAATATATCAATTTTTATATCAAGAAAATGTCATTTTAACCAGTTTCTTGATATTGTGTATGACACACACACGCACACACATAAAATCACTACATTTCACATTTTAAACACGAATTTCATCGTGTACATTCCATATACTAATTTTTTCGAAAATAATAAGATTTCCCGATTGTCACATTTCCTCACCTATCTGAGGACTCGAGGTCATTACTGGGCTCCTTTGGGAAAATTGCTCGCTCATGATTTGGCAAAAATTGGTCCAATTGAGCCCTAATAGTCCATCCTAGTCACAATAGTCCCAATATACTCGTGCACCCCCCTAGAAGGTGCTCACAGCAAGCATAACCCAATAATCTTGATCTATATCACATAGCCATAGAATCACCTCCACGGTATGCAGCCAATCCTATACCTTAATAGGCTACTGCCCTCCACCAAATATGGGTGGCTGGCAAGCTCTATGTAATTACCCCCGCATTCTTGAAACCTAATTACTATGTAATCAGCAATTACGTTGATAAATACAGTGTATTTTTCCCAATTTAATGAATTAAATGGGTACAGTGACACTCAATTACTATTCATGTAATGAAGGGGCAACCGACAGGAAAATCGGTTCACCTTAGTATATGCTGTAGGAAAATAAACCGGAAAAAACGTATCAGAGTGGCGCAGCGGAACAATAAAAATTTTTAGATCGTTAAATATCTCATGATGCCATATACAATAAATCAACAACAATTAAAACTCATACCTCTAGGACGCCAATCTTGCAGGAGGAGAATGACCGGAGGCTTCAACCAACTAGCCTTCTCTACTATTCTCCAATTCCCGAATGGCTGAGTGTGTGGGCACTCTGAACCTCGATCGGTATGCTAGCACTGCTAGTCTTCTTCTGACCACCCAGATCTCTAAAGAACTTTATTGTCACGATGAGCTGTGCAACAATAAGCCTGCTCACCTGAGAGTCTGTGGTCTGAGAGAACTGGAGTGGCAGGACCTCTATTTATAGACCTGCATGAGGTGAATCTCTGAATTTTAATTGGATTAGGAAAAGATATTTTCCCTTATCCAAACCCATAAAATCCGAATTTTTCCAAGGGAGAATCTCCACTAAAAATTCGGTTTTCTTAGGATAGATCCAATCCAAATCTCAACAAGATTTTAACTAGAATTTTATCTCCCTTTTTCAACCAAAAAATCTGAAATCTTTGGGAGAAAATCTTCTCCAAATTTTCGGCCACTTTTAGGATAAGGAAGAATCAAAATTCCACTAGGATTTTTCAAGCTAAATCTCATCTCAACCTTATCCAAAAAAATAACCGAATTTCCTAGGATTAAGGCTCCAAAATTTCGGCCACTTTTAGGGAGGGAGAGAATCCAAATTCAACTAGGATTGAAACTTGAATTTTCCCTTGAATCTTATCCACAAAAACCGAATTTTCCATTGAGGATTATCCTCAAAAAATTCGCCCACTTTTGTTGGGATTTTGATTCAAAATTCAAGTAGGATTCTAACAAGATTATCCTCTCCAAATCCAACTCAAATTCGAATTTCAAACCTTGTGGATTTTCCACAACAAATTCGAATCCTACTTGGACTGTGATTCAAAATTTGAATTTCAAATTTCAATTTCAAATTTCAAATTTCAAATTTCAAATTTCAAATTTCAAATTTAAATTTCAAATTCAAATTTCAAATTCGAATTTCAAATTCAAATTTCAAATTCAAATTTCAAATTCAAAATTCAAAATTCAAATTTCAAAATTCAAATTTTAAATTTCAAAATTCAAATTTCAAATTCCACAAAACGGTTGTATTTCATATTCTTGTTCTCATGGATAATTTTCTACAACTCCAATCTAATCTCAAATAAAATCATGGCAACTTTATTTGGAGTTCGAATAATTGTGTACTCTATTATCCAAAACAAAATCTGAATCCAACCGGAGAGAATCTTGTCTACCATCCTAATCCTGTGTCATCACCATCCATGCATAATAAACTAGCCAATAGCATACACAAATGAATTTGCCAAACGTTAAGGAATTATGTGGAGCTAGTAGAGGGACTGATTGGACATATATAATCGGGCTCCCGCTATTCCATATGATCATCATTCTGTACCGAACAACTCAATCATATGATCACTAATTTCAGAGTCACACCACTATAAACCTGAAACTGAACTCCCAATTATATACCGTATTACGAAAGCCTGTGACGAGCTACCATCCAATGACCTTGTCATATATGCAAAACCCTCATATGATATCCATGATCAGCCTTAGGTCAAAGTCCGTTTAATCCTGCTGATCAGGCTATCTTAAAGTTCCATTATACTACCGAATCAAGAAAATGATTATTCACCATATGTGAATAAGAAGTCATCCGCCCAGCAGACGACCCAAGGCCTTGTCCATTTTCACATTCAGTATAATGCCTTTAAGAGGATACCTTTAACTCCTCAGAGCTATGATTCCGATGTCTGCAAACAAACCCTTCATCGTATACAAGTCATGCACCCAACGAACCGGTCTATAAGCTTACTACCTCTGAGACGCTTTAGCCATTGGAACATCAAAGTACACAAGTCATATACATGAAGTAGTTCATTTACTCAGGATTAAGGTTATTGCACAATGAACGTCAAAAGCAGATTGATCCACTCATAGCGGACTACGTAGATCAATCACGCTTTAGTCCCGGTCTAATATGTCACCACCAAGTAACATATCTATGTCTCTACTTGGGAGTCCAGCTCCAGACAGTTAAGACAAACCGTCCCCTCCAAGGCTTTAGACAACATAATAGTCTTTATCATGAGTTAGATGCTCGGTCTAACCCCATAGACTACAGACCATAGTTTAGACCGCTAACTTTAGAACATTGTCTTCTTGCATACAAAAGTCCATTGCATGCAACGTTCTAACAGTTTTAACACAAGCAGTCAGTGAGCCATATTTGCTTACATTTACTTTAACGTGTAAATAAGACGAGGACAAATAGCAATGTAATGAATAACCTCTATGTATATAATTTTATTATCCAGTTCAAAATGAATACATCAAAATGTCTCTAATACTTAGGGCATTTCCTAACAATCTCCCACTTGCCCTAAGCCAGTAGATGTGCCATATTACGCATCCCCATTGCCTCTACATGCCTCTCAAAGCTTCTAGCTACCAAAGTCTTAGTAAAGGGATCGGCAATGTTGTCCTCGGACGCGATCTTACATACATCCACTTATCCTGTCTCCACATGCCCTCTAATAATGTGATACCTCCGATCTATGTGTTTGGTCCTCTTGTGGTGCCGAGATTCCCTTGTGTTGGTAATAGCCCCTGTATTATCACAGTAAAGTGTGATAGGCTTGTCAACACCCGGAATGACCTCAAGGTCTCTAAAGAACTTGCGGAGCCAAACCGCTTCTTCAGATGCCTCAGCCACAGCCATATACTCAGCCTCCATAGTATAGTCAGCTGTGCAGCCCTGCTTCACGCTCCTCCACACAATGGCACCTCCTCCGAGTAAAAACACTGATCCAGATGTCGATTTCCTCGAATCCTTACAAGTCTGGAAGTCTGAGTCCGTGTATCCTACGGGTGTTAGGTCCCCTCCAGAATACACTAGCATATAATCCCTCGTTCTCTTAAGATACTTGAGTATATGCTTTACTGCTTGCCAGTGCTTGGTTCCAGGATTCGCTTGATATCGACTCACCATACCTACTGCAAAACATATGTCCGGGCGAGTGCAAAGCATAGCGTACATAAGGCTACCCATAGCGGATGCATAAGGGACCTTACTCATACGCTCTCTTTCTTTCGATGTCTTGGGACAGTCATCCAATGAAAGAGTTAGACCGGCAATAGAAGGTTGTGAGCCTTTCTTTGCCTCTGGCATTGCATATTTGTCAATTATTTTATCTATGTATGAAGCTTGGGATAACGCTATCATTTTGTTCTTTCGATCTCTGAAGAGACGAATGCCTAGAACATAATTAGCTTCTCCCAAGTCCTTCATGTCAAACTGTTGGTGTAACCAAAGCTTGACCGATGATAAGTTCCCTACATCATTCCCAATGAGTAGTATATCATCGACATAGAGTATCAGAAAGACCACTTTTCCATCCTTAATATGTTTATAAACACAAGGTTCATCAACGTTCTGCTCAAAACCAAATGTCTTAATCGCTTGATCAAACCTCTGGTTCCATGAGCGGGATGCCTGCTTTAGTCCATAAATGGACCTAAGCAACTTACAGACTTTCCTTTCTTGGCCTTTTGCCATGAACCCTTCGGGCTGTATCATATAGATACACTCTTCAAGATGGCCATTCAAGAATGCCGTCTTGACATCCATTTGCCAGATCTCGTAATCGAGAGCCGCAGCAATGGACAGAAGAATACGAATAGACTTCAGCATAGCAACAGGCGAAAAGGTTTCCTCGTAATCGATTCCAGCCTTTTGCGTGTATCCCTTTGCAACCAGTCTAGCTTTGAAAGTTTCCACTCTCCCTTCCGTATCCTTCTTTCTTTTGTAGACCCATTTACATCCAATGGGTTTTATCCCATCCGGCAAATCTACAAGTTCCCAAACAGAGTTGGATTTCATTGAATCCATCTCATTGTTCATAGCCCGTTTCCAAGATCTAGAATCAACATCCTTTATAGCTTCATCATATGTGACCGGATCTTCCTCATGCTCATGAGCCTCGGCCTGGTATACCTCAGCATCATACATGAAGAAATTAGGTTTCTTCGAAACCCTCCCACTACGACGAGGCACCCTAAATTGTTGATCGTCTGCAGGTCTTTCACTGGAACTCGGACTTGCGTCCAAGACCGAAATCTGTGGAGCAGTTCTTTCACCCGATAACTCCTCTAGCACCACTTTGCTTCGAGGTTTAAAGTCATTCATGTGACTTTCCTCCAAGAATGTCGCATGGGTTGAGACAATGACTTTTTGTTCCTTCGGGTTATAGAACAGACCTCCTTTAGTTCCCTTTGGATACCCTACAAACATGCATAATTCTGATCTTGGTTCGAACTTCTTCGCATCCCCATCCAGTACATGTGCCGGGCAGGCCCATATTCTCATATGTCCAAGGGAGGGCTTCCTGCCACGCCACAATTCATACGGAGTTCTAGGAATTGATTTGCTCGGAACCTGGTTCAGAATATAGCACGTCGTTTGTAAAGTATGTCCCCAAAATGATAATGGCAGCGTTGAGTAACTCATCATGGACCGTACCATATCCAATAAGGTCCTGTTTCTCCTTTCGGCTACACCATTCTGTTGTGGAGTACCAGGTGCAGTCAATTGGGATAAAATCCCGTTCTCTACAAGATGTCCTAGAAATCCATCGGATAGGTATTCGCCACCTCGATCAGATCGAAGTGTCTTTATGGATTTATCCAATTGCTTTTCCACTTCCGCACGATACTCTTTGAACTTATCAAAGGTTTCGCTCTTGCGGTGCATCAGATACACATATCCATACCTCGAGTAATCATCTATGAAAGAGACATAATACTCGAACCCTCCTCGTGCTGTGATGTTCATGGGGCCACATACGTCAGTGTGCACAATTTCTAAGAGCTCCTGTGCCCTTGTACCCTTAGCTCCAAAAGACCTCTTAGTCATCTTACCCTCTAGACAAGACTCACATTGGGGAAGTCGTACCTCCTCCAGAGATTCCAGAGGACCGTCTTTCACCAATCTTTGAATCCTATCCTGATTAATATGACCAAGTCTTAAATGCCAAAGATACGCCTTGTTAGAGTGAGAAACTTTCAACCTTTTAGAGTTATCAATTAATTCAGTGTCAAGCAGTGAGTACATCTTTGGTCTGATCAAATATAGATTTCCATCCATCCATCCAGAACAGATAAAAGACTTATTTCTACGAATATCAACTCTTTTACTAAAAGAAACTGAATAAGAATCCTTTATTAAACAAGCTACCGATATAAGGTTCCTCCTAAAATTAGGAACATAAAAACAGTCTTTCAATAAAATAAACCTAAATTGATCAAAATAAAGATGAACGTCTCCCACTGCCTCAGCCACCACAAAGCTACCACCTCCAGTCCGCAACGAGAGGCTCCTATCATGTAGACTTCTCGTTTCCACGAACCCCTGCATAGAAACACAAACATGATTAGTGGCGCCCGAATCAATGACCTATGTGTCTTTCGATTCTTCCACCAAACACGCTTCTAAGTAATGAAGTTCCTTACCTTCCTTGCCCTTGGAGGCTAGGAATTCCCGGCAAGCCTTCTTGAAGTGACCTACCTTCCCACAGTGGAAGCATTTGGACTTTTTAGGGTCCTTTGGCTTCTTGTTCTTCTTCTTCTTCTTCCCGTCCGAGACAGGAGGATTAGAAGAACTGGAAGCCACTTGCTTCTTATTTGGCCTTTTCCTCTTCCGTGAGGGATTAGAAGATTCCGCCAAATTGGCTTCTCCTTTAGGTCGGACCACATCCTCATCCCTGATCATCCGCTCATAAGCCTGTAGTTGCTTCATGAGCTCGGTAAGTCCTAACTCCTTTGTCGCCAGATTGTATGCGGCCTTAAACCCCATAAAATCTTTAGACAGAGTCTTGAACACCATCTCGATCTAGGTGTTGTAGTCTAACTCAGCACCATTCTCGGCAGCCTCAGCGAAGAATCCCATTAGAGTAATCATATGGTCCTTCACCGGAGCACCCGCCTTTTGCTTAGAGTTCATAATGCTGGTGATTGTGGACTGTCGAGCCAATTTTTCTTGGCCTCCGAACATGTCCTCCAGATTTTCCATGATCTCCCCAGCAACTTGATAAGTCTCATGCTGCTTTTGTAAAGCACTCGTCATGCTAGCAAGGATGTAGCATCGAGCTATTTCATTGGATTCTCTCCAACGATTATAGGCAACCGGGACCTCCTCAAGTGGTGTATCAGGTTTGGGCCCAGGTGGGCATGGTTCGTCCAGCACGAACTTGTGTCTCTCGCAGCTGAGAACTATTAATAGATTTCTTTTCCAGTCTTTATAATTATCGCCATTCAACTTATTTTCAGTAAGTATCGAAATGAGGGGTGTTGGTGACATTTTGAACTGAAATAAAATTATACTAGACATCATTACAAAGCCCAAGCAAATATGCAGATAATTTAGCAAATAAAACATACAAGTATGTTCCTACATGAAACTTGAAAAAACATGTAGCATTGCAACGGTAATTCTAAGCACCTATTGCCCCAAGCCACCGAGGGGTGGTCATGAGAATAAATAGCTGGAACATGGACCCCGTCCAATTAATATATGTTACCTTAAATCCTCCAAGGTTAAGACATATATTAATAACCGCTTATTTGGCCACCAGTCTAGTTAACAGAGCTTCTAGGGAAGGTTAATAACTAAACGAGTCTTGAGTGTTTAACCATTGTTTACATAGCCCGATCCACGTCCTACCAAGCCACCGAGGGGTGGTCATGAATAGGATCGTACCCGAATACGTTTTCCACATAGGAGATCCAATCTAGTATACCGGCGGCGGTAAACACCTACCGAGGGGTGTGGTCAGGTCAGAACTGACGCGAGGCGTTACCATGCTTTCACATATGGATCAACAATGGAGGCCGTGGGTTTTGTTTGAAACCCTCTCCCACTCAATATTTTGAAAAACATGCAAGTTTTGACAAATTATGTATGATCAATATAGTATAAGCGGCACTCACCTATCCTATATGACATGTTATCAAATATGCATACATAACATCCATCAATACATATTTATACATCCATGACATATCACAGAATAAATAATTGACAGAATAACCAAGCCATGGTTCCATCCTAGAACAAAGAAAATAAAGATTACAAAATTCCATCCAAAGCATTCTTTGGGTCTTGAATTTTGTTCTGTCTTCTTGTATCCATCTTTATGTAGCCTCTCCATTTATTTCTCATCCCATGAATTATTTAAAATTTAAATCTCCAAAAATTTAAATTTCAAAATCAAATTCCAAATTCGAATTTCAAATTTAAATTTCTAATTCAAATTTTAAACAATTTTAAACATCATGTGTAATAATATGTAATTACAAAATTTCAAATTTTTAATTACTTATTTTTAAACATGATTTAAAATTAAATCTCAAATTTAAAAATCAAAATTTTCTGATTTTTGGATCGTCGGACCGCCGCCCGTGAAGGCGGCAGCCGCCGTGGGCAGCCACCAACCCCGGAGGGGCTGGCAGCCCACGGCTGCCCCTTTTGCAGCCCTGCCGGGCTGCAGGCCAAGCCTGCAGCGTCAGGCTGCACGCCCAGACAGGACGCAGCAGCCGGCAGGCTGCAGGCAGCGCCTGCAGCCAGAGGCTGCACGCCCAGGCTGCTGCCAGCCTTGGGCAGGCCACAGCCACCCCTGGCTGCAGGCAGAGCCTGC
Organism: Antiaris toxicaria; assembly: GCA_035233585.1. Lineage (NCBI taxonomy): Eukaryota > Viridiplantae > Streptophyta > Magnoliopsida > Rosales > Moraceae > Antiaris > Antiaris toxicaria. Next base: position 55,557,485 of record CP141153.1, read on the forward strand.
GGCCGTGGGTGTTGTGGGCCTGCACAGGGGCTGCCGCAGCCCCATCCTGCCCGAGGGCAGGGGCTGCAGCCCCACCAAGACCCGTCGGCCTTTTCCGAGGGGTCGTGTCTCGATTTTCGTGCCATATTCCAATTTACCTATTAGGATCTCCAAAAATTAATTTGAATCCCAATTAAATTGAAATTTTCCACACAATCAAAATTTCAATCTTTAAATTAAATTTAACTTTTGGGAAAAATAAATTACGGTCTTCAATCTTCAATCTCCTCCAAGAATAATTACATAAAAATTCCTAAACCGTTTCCAGTATACAAAAAATTCTAACCATAAAAATTCTAAGAGACAAGAATTAAAATCCATGGGAAAATTACAGTGTTAATAAACTGCTCCCATGGTTACATAAAAAATTCCTAGATACAATTTTTCTAAATTCTAAGGAACCATAACCGGCATAAACAAGCATGCTTATAATAATTCAAAAAATTAAAATAACCACATACTTTATACATAATTCATGATAACAACATAAAGGAACCCTAGAATGCCACTCTCTAAATATTAAATCCATACATAAATAAAAAGACTAAGTAATTGTCTAATTTATGTACATGGCATAGTCATGAGATGGCTCTGATACCAATTGTAGGAAAATAAACCGGAAAAAACGTATCAGAGTGGCGCAGCGGAACAATAAAAATTTTTAGATCGTTAAATATCTCATGATGCCATATACAATAAATCAACAACAATTAAAACTCATACCTCAAGGACGCCAATCTTGCAGGAGGAGAATGACCGGAGGCTTCAACCAACTAGCCTTCTCTACTATTCTCCAATTCCCGAATGGATGAGTGTGTGGGCGCTCTGAACCTCGATCGGTATGCTAGCACTGCTAGTCTTCTTCCGACCACCCAGATCTCTAAAGAACTTTATTGTCACGATGAGCTGTGCAACAATAAGCCTGCTCACCTGAGAGTCTGCGGTCTGAGAGAACTGGAGTGGTAGGACCTCTATTTATAGACCTGCATGAGGTGAATCTCTGAATTTGAATTGGATTAGGAAAAGATATTTTCCCTTATCCAAACCCATAAAATCCGAATTTTTCCAAGGGAGAATCTCCACTAAAAATTCGGTTTTCTTAGGATAGATCCAATCCAAATCTCAACAAGATTTTAACTAGAATTTTATCTCCCTTTTTCAACCAAAAAATCCGAAATCTTTAGGAGAAAATCTTCTCCAAATTTTCGACCACTTTTAGGATAAGGAAGAATCAAAATTCCACTAGGATTTTTCAAGCTAAATCTCATCTCAACCTTATCCAAAAAAATTAACCGAATTTCCTAGGATTAAGGCTCCAAAATTTCGGCCACTTTTAGGGAGGGAGAGAATCCAAATTCAACTAGGATTGAAACTTGAATTTTCCCTTGAATCTTATCCACAAAAACCGAATTTTCCATTGAGGATTATCCTCAAAAAATTCGCCCACTTTTGTTGGGATTTTGATTCAAAATTCAAGTAGGATTCTAACAAGATTATCCTCTCCAAATCCAACTCAAATTCGAATTTCAAACCTTGTGGATTTTCCACAACAAATTCGAATCCTACTTGGACTGTGATTCAAAATTTGAACTTCAAATTTCGAATTCAAATTTCAAATTCAAATTTCAAATTTCAAATTTCAAATTTCAAATTCAAATTTCAAATTCAAATTTCAAATTTCAAATTTCAAAATTCAAATTTCAAATTTCAAAATTCAAATTTCAAATTCCACAAAACGGTTGTATTTCATATTCTTGTTCTCATGGATAATTTTCTACAACTCCAATCCAATCTCAAATAAAATCATGGCAACTTTATTTGGAGTTCGAATAATTGTGTACTCTATTATCCAATACAAAATCTGAATCCAACCGGAGAGAATCTTGTCTACCATCCTAATCCTGTGTCATCACCATCCATGCATAATAAACTAGCCAATAGCATACACAAATCAATTTGCCAAACGTTAAGGAATTATGTGGAGCTAGTAGAGGGACTGATTGGACATATATAATCGGGCTCCCGCGATTCCATATGATCATCATTCTGTACCGAACAACTCAATCATATGATCACTAATTTCAGAGTCACACCACTATAAACCTGAAACTGAACTCCCAATTATATACCGTATTACGTAAGCCTGTGACGAGCTACCATCCAATGACCTTGTCATATATGCAAAACCCTCATATGATATCCATGATCAGCCTTAGGTCAAAGTTCGTTTAATCCTACTGATCAGGCTATCTTAAAGTTCCATTATACTACCGAATCAAGAAAATGATTATTCACCATATGTGAATAAGAAGTCATCCGCCCAGCAGACGACCCAAGGCCTTGTCCATTTTCACATTCAGTATAATGCCTTTAAGAGGATACCTTTAACTCCTCAGAGCTATGATTCCGATGTCTGCAAACAAACCCTTCATCGTATACAAGTCATGCACCCAACGAACCGGTCTATAAGCTTACTACCTCTGAGACGCTTTAGCCATTGGAACATCAAAGTACACAAGTCATATACATGAAGTAGTTCATTTACTCAGGATTAAGGTTATTGCACAATGAACGTCAAAAGCAGATTGATCCATTCATAGCAGACTATGTAGATCAATCACGCTTTAGTCCCGGTCTAATATGTCACCACCAAGTAACATATCTATGTCTCTACTTGGGAGTCCAGCTCCAGACAGTTAAGACAAACCGTCCCCTCCAAGGCTTTAGACAACATAATAGTCTTTATCATGAGTTAGATGCTCGGTCTAACCCCATAGACTACAGACCATAGTTTAGACCGCTAACTTTAGAACATTGTCTTCTTGCATACAAAAGTCCATTGCATGCAACGTTCTAACAGTTTTAACACAAGCAGTCAGTGAGCCATATTTGCGTACATTTACTTTAACGTGTAAATAAGACGAGGACAAATAGCAATGTAATGAATAACCTCTATGTATATAATTTTATTATCCAGTTCAAAATGAATACATCAAAATGTCTCTAATACTTAGGGCATTTCCTAACATATGCGTGTGTATGTGTGTGAGACATGCAGTGTTAAGAAACTGAACCAGATGACCATTTCTTGACATAGAACTGATAAGTTAGTCATCAGTACACTCACATCAGTTATTTGAGCACGGTAGCGATGATTACCTTAATAGAGGTACAGTATCGAGAAAAATGGTCTAGATGATCTCTTTAATCCCGGAAACTAACAAAATCGGTGCTAGAACGCTCAGACTAGTCAGTTAAACAGAAAATAGTGAATAGTAGAAATGCAGTATTAGGTTAATGGCCAAGACCACCTTAATTTGACCTAAAATTGATATGTTTACAGTTAGCAGGCTCAATTTAGTCAATTCAGCATAGAACGTTAATTTTGTTTGAGAGATACACATAATCGGGAAAGGGGTCAATGTTAGGAAATGCCCTAAGTGTAAATGACATTTTGATGTATTTCATTTATTTTGAACTGGATAATAAAATTAATAATAAAGGTTATTCATTACATTGCTGTTTGTCCTCATTTTATTTACATGTTAAAGTAAATGTAAGCAAATATGGCTCACTAACTGCTTATGTTAAAACTGTTAGAACGTTGCATGCAATGGACTTTTGTATACGAGAAGACAATATTCTAAAGTAAGCGGTCTAAACTAAGGTCCATAGTCTATGGGGTTAGACTGAGCATCTAACTTATGTTAAGACTATTGTGTTATCTAAAGCCATAGTGGGGACAGTTTGTCTTGACTGTCTGGAGCATAGACTCCCAAGTAGAGACATAGATATGTTGCTTGGTGGTGACATATTAGACCGGGACTAAAGCGTGATTGATCTACGTAGCCCCCTATGAGTGGATCAATCTACTTTTGATGTTCATTATGCAATAACCTTAATCCTGAGTAAATGAACTACTTTATGTATATGACTTGTGTACTTTGATGTTCTAATGGCTAAAGCGTCTCAGAAGTAGTAAGTTTATAGACCGATTCATTGGATGCATGACTTGTACACAATGAAGGGTTTATTTACAGATATCGGAATCATAACTCTAATAAGGAGTTTAGGGTATCCTCTTAAAGGCATTATACAGGATGCGAAAATGGACAAGGTCTTGGGTCCTCTGTTAGGCAGATGACTTCTTATTCACATATGGTGAATAATCATTTTCTTATTCGGTAGTATAATGGAACTTTAAGATAGCCTGATCAGTAGGTTGAACGGACTATGACCTAAGGCTGATCATGGATATCATATGAGGGTTTTGCATATATGACAAGGTCATTGGATATTAGCTTGTCACAGGCTTTCGTAATACGGTATATAATTGGGAGTTCAATTTCAGGTTTATAGTGGTGTGACTTTGAAATTAGTGATCATATGATTGAGTTGTTTAATACAGAATGATGATCATATGGAATCACGAGAGCCTGATTATATATGTCCAATTGGTCCCTCTACTAGCTCCATATAATTCCTTAACGAATGGCAAATTGATCTGTGTATGCTTATTGGCTAGTTGACTTTGCATGGATGGTGTTGACATAAGATCAGGATGGTGGACAAGATTCTCTCCAGTTGAATTCAGATTTTGTTTTGGATAATAGAGTACACAATTATTCGAACTCCAAATAAAGTTACCATGATTTTATTTGAGATTGAATTGGAGATGTAGAAAATTATCCATGAGAACAAAATTTGATTTGTGGAGTTTGAATTTTGAAATTTGAAATTTGAAATTTGAAATTTGAAATTTGAAAATTGAAAATTTGAATTTGAAATTTGAATTTGAAATTCAAATTTGACATTTGAATTTGAAATTTAAATTTGAAATTTGAAATTTGAATTCGAAATTTAAATTTGAAGTTTGAATTTGAAGTTTGAATTTTTAAATTTGAACTGTGAAATTCGAATTCAAATTTTGAATCACAATCCATGTAGAATTTGAATTCTTTGTGGATAAATCCATATGGCAATTCGGTTTTGATATGGATAATGGAGAAAAAAATCTTGTTTGAATCCTACTTAATATTTGAATCCTAAATCTATCAAGGATGTGATGCCCCGTGCCCTAGGCGGCTCGAACCGTCACTGTAAAACTACTGTTTCTTTACTTATACTTATGCTCTCTTGTAATTGAATAATGTTTACTTAAAATATCTTTAATAGGTTACCCTAATTTTAGATGATTTTTTTTTAAAATGCGTACGTATTTACTATTCGCGTACACGTACTATTAAAAGCGGAATTTGAAACATAACAAATTTAATCTTATACTGTTGATTTTGTGGAATAGTATTTTTGAATAGTACCCATCGGCTTTTATTCGAAAATACTAGTCAACTACTACTATTCAAAATACTATGTAACCGTTACTATTCAAAAATACTATTTAACAATTACTATTACTATTCAAAATACTGGTTACTCAAACTATGCGGAAGTTTACTCGCAGGGTGTCCATAACCTCTCCTCACATCCGCCTCCGCCGCCACCACTGCCCACTGTGGCTTATGCCATAGAACACTTACCTACAGCATGAACATACTCCGTGAGCTTTACGTCCAGTAAGCACAATATGTTAATCGCAAAACATGTTTAAACATAATACATACTTAAAAAACGCATAAGCATGCAAGATAGTCACATATACCACTCAGCATATACCATATCATCACATATCATGTCATAGCATACAAACTTTACATACCATATGCATACAGATTGCTTCATGTAAAAGCATGTGTCTTACTGTAACTGAAAGCATAGTGAACTAATGCGGACAGTGTACTATGCATGATCCGGTTATGTTCATTTATGCTTTAGTACTCTTTTCTTTCTCTTGTCTACTTAGGGCCCATGTGTCAGTACCGTGTGCACGCAGACCAACGGTAACGCCCGAGGTCAACTAATGCCGAAGAGCCATCAACTGATGCTCAACTTTTGGCCTTAACTTTCTTTAACTGGAAACCCCTTCGACTGAAGGAGCCAGTATGACACACCTATTTATTTCCATCTTGTTTAACTGTTCTAGACATACACTTCTCTAAGTTGTCCCCAATCCTACGTGATAGGGATCTATGGCTTCTAACTTGTTCTTTCATCAATCTACACGATTGTGAAACTATATACTTTATGTATGCTGTACAACATCGTGTGCATGTAAGGCATACTTAACATACTGTAAAACCATCATTTTATCATCATTTTATTCATGCTGCAGGCAGAGTTGTACTTACCTAATTGCAAGCACTTGTATTCGCGCCTTTAGAAATTTACAGGTTACTACCTGTCACCAATAATGTCTCTCGTCAATATCTTCTCTAAGTCACCAATACTGTTAGTGACTAAAGTAGATAATCACTTGGTACCGATGGCCGTCGGCACTACTTACTCTCTATCTCGAAAGTTAACTTCTTCACTTGTGGTTATTAATTTATGGCCCCATAAATTAATTACCACGCTCTTAGGTTACTTTTGCCTATACTCATCTTTCATGTGGTACCGGGATCCTTCGGCACCCTATTGGCCTGTCTGGGAATTTGGTGTCTAGTTTCCGTCACGTTTAATTAACTGTCTTCTTGACAGTTAAATCAACGTTCCTCATAATGTTGCTCTGAACACGGTCCTTGATTGATTTATCGATCAGTCAACCAACCGATTACCTCGCATTTTGGCAACTAGGTAGCCTATCGGGCTACTATGCGTAGGCTTGGTATAGTAACCGTCCGGGTTACTTTGCTTATTTAGGTGTGGTAGTCTACCGGGTTACCTTGCGTTTTTGGTATAGCAGCTACCCAGGCTACCTCTACCATATTGCACTAAAAACGTCCTTTGTTCTGTGTGAAACCTCTCTTAGGGTTATGCATGAACCCTTTTTGAAAAACTTGCTTAAATCTAGGAATTCTTACAAAAAGGATTTTTTTCATTTTGAAAGGGGTATGGCGTCCCCACATTTTTTTAAAAGCAAAGAGTTTGAAATGGTTTGAAAGGGGTATGGTGTCCCCACATTTTTGAAAACGAGTCTCACCTCACCCTGTTGGAGGATGAGGGTGTTTTTGTTGAAATCCTTTCTAAGTCATTTAAAGGGAACACATGATGAATGCGCTCAAAAGTGTGGTGTTGGACTACTTTTTGAAAATAATTTGAAACTTGTTCGAAAAGGCTTTGTTTGAAAATTTGGCGTTCATGTAACTTTTCATCCTCGATGAAATGAACAATTCTCATGTTCATTTCGGAGCCTAACTCTAACTCTAACGGCTCCTAAATTCATCAAACCCGTGGCCTTTGTGCCCAGTTTTTATAAAAGTTCCAGTTTTACACACTTTTAAAAACAGGTCTGTTTGGGGCTAGAAACGGCCGAATTTTTGAAACCCACATAAGTCAATTTCAAGATTTTGTCGAGATCTAAAACTTTCATGTTTTGACCAAAGTCTAGTTCAGCCTCTAAAATGGTCATTTTAATAAAAATCTAAGATTGTTCATTTGATCCGGATTTGTTACTCCCAGTTTTGGACACCGAACCAAAACCAGCCGAAAAGTCTACCGTAGGTTCATTTTTGGCCAATGGCTATTTGATGCAAAACTGACCGTATCAAATTTCCTTAAAACTACATGTTTTACCAAATCTCAGATTCGGACCCTAAGTGGGTCAAAATGGCCAAAATCCGTGGCTTATCTTGGGGATAGATTTTGTGTCCAGCCACCCTCTACACACTCGTGCACACACATATCTCAAACCACTTGTAAACTAAAGTAAACATAACCACAACCACAAAAACTTTAAAAACTGAAAGCTAAGGGCTCAAATAACTTATTACAACCCATGTGTATAAACAAATACACATAAATCTCCTTTGATCAAAAACTTAAAAACAACTAACCACAAAAGATGGGGGTTTTTCGGTTTATACCTTAGAGTGCTTTGATCCAAGCACAACCGAGCCAAGGGTGGCTATCAAGGCTCCATGGAAAACAAAGGGGGTTGAGGGGTCACTTGTGCTAGAATGAGAACACAAGGAAAACAAAACGTTTCTCTTAATATCAAGCCAAGATGAAAAACTAAACCGTAGAAAAATTATGGTTCTAGGGTCTTACCGAAACTACCTTGGAAGAGTGAACCTCTAGCAACTTGTGTGGCCAAGCTTTTGTGCAAAAGTTATGAAAATATGGGTGGTTTAGGGGCTGAAGAGGGGTCGGATTTTCTGAAGAGAAAGGGGAGAGAAAGCTGTATTTTTCTTGAGAGTTTTTGTGAGCAAATGGGAAAAGTGAGACCTAAGGGTGGTTACACCTTTTTATAGGCAACTCTAACCAACTTTGCTTAACTCTAAGCCCTCTTAATTAAGCCACAATTTAGCTCAATTGGGGGACAAAAATATGCGCTGTAGCCCTTAAATTTTCGGAGGCCATGATGGAGGGTGAAAGGGAGCAAGTTTGCATTAAATGGTCATGGTCCTCTTGTCCTTAAAACCCCATTTTTTTAATCTAAAAACTCCAACACATCCCTTGATTTAGGGATCATTTTTAGCTGGTTTTGCAGCTATTTTCCTAACTAAAGGGGGCACGGTTTGGTTGGGGTAAAGGTCCAACCGAATCGGTTCTGTGCAGTCTAGTTTTCTACTGCGTTTTTCGACCCTTTCTTGACAGTGTTCTAATTTTCATCCAAAAATTAGATTTTCTGAATCTGATTTTTGTACTGATGATTTCTAATTGTTTTATACTGTCTAAGAGCCCATTTTATGTCAAATCACTATTCATTTCCTATACTGTGGTTATGTCTACACTGTGTTGTCCTTTCGCACGTAGACCTGGGCGTTCCTAGGTGAAATTTCAGACACAGTCTCTCTAGACTACTTCGAACATTCTGATTTCAATTTTATCAGTCTTATGTCCGTCTGGGGTCGTCTGGACCATTTTTTGAGATCTGTGTGGTCCCACCTCGAAAAACGTGTCAGGTGCCCGTTTGATTAATTTGGGCGTACGAGTCTAGATATATCAGTTTTGAGTCAAACTAAGGTCGTCTTGGTCATTAACTTAACACTGTATCTTACACTATTTACTATTCATTGTTCTCTGTTCTAACTGACTAGTCTGAGTGTTCTGACTCCAATTTTGTCAGTCTCTGGGTGAGAAGCGGTCAACCGGACCATTTTCTCGATATTGTACCCCTACTAGGGAGATTCTCATTGTTGTGCTCAGATGTTTGGTTCAAGCATTTTAGTGATCTGCTCACCAGTCTTGTGTCAGGAAATGGTCATCCGGACCAGTTTCATGATACTGCGTATCTCATACACTTATACACATAACAGGGTAGAACGGGTTCTCTGTCGGTTACCCCTTTTCACTTATGAATAGTAATAAATAGTACTACACCTATTTAGTCTATTCAACTGGAATTTATGCTGTATTTATCAACTTAATTACTTATTTCATAGTAATTAGGTTTCACGTATTACAAAAGTCTTCAAATTGGCTCTCTGTTCAATACACGACCTTCTACACGGGTTCTAACACGGGCATGTATGGCTCGAGCACGGGCGTGCACTAGCCGAAGTTTCTTAACACGATCGTGTCTTAGACCATGCTCACTTTACCTGAGTGGTACATGGCCACTTATACAGTCGTGTACCTGACCATGTAAAACCACACGGCCATGTTAACTCACACGACCTCTCTCATGAAACAATCTGATCAGTACACGATTTCTTACCTGACCGTGTTCGATGTATTTGCACTAAAAATGCATCAAATTATTCCTTAACTTTTCATTGAATAATTTGTTAAGTTACAGGGACGGGGTGGTCCTTACAAAGGAAAAACCAAATTTGTTAAGGGAATCCTACCTTGAGAGGAATCGGTTTTTGTGGATAACGATGCAAGGAAAATTCAAGTTTCAATCTTAGTTGAATTTTGATTCTCTCCCTCCCTAAATTGGTTGAAAATTGCATGGATAATTCCAAGGGAGATTTTCAGTTTTTATATGGATAAGGGTGAGATAAAATTCAAGCTAGAAATCCTATTTGAATTTTGATTCTCCTCACACTAGAGTGGCCGAATCTGGACATGTTTATGGCCTTAAGGAAATTTGGTTTAATTGGATGAGTGAGGAGATAAAATTCAAGTTAAAATCCTGTTTGAATTTTGAATGCAAAATCTTTGAGGTTGGCCGAATTTTTCACTTGGATTTTAGCTTTGAAAATTTCAGATTTTGTTGTGGATAAGGGAGAAAATCTTCTCCTAATCCAATTCGAATTCAAGAGATCACCTCATGCCAGTCTATAAATAGGGGTCCTGCCACTCTAGTTCTCTCAGACCACAGACTCTTAGGTGAGTAGACTTATTGTTGGATGACTCACCATGACAATAAGTTCTTTAGAGATCTAGGTGGTCCGAAGAAGACTAGCAGTGTTAGCATACCGGTCAAGGAACCGAGTGCCCACACACTCTGCCATCCGGGAATTAGAGAATAGTAGAGAAGGCTAGTTGGTTGAAGCCCTCCGGTCATTCTACTCTTACAGTTTGACACCCTCTGAGATATGAGTTTATATTGTTGTTAGTTTATTGTATATGGCATCATGATATATTTAACAATCTTAAAAAAAATTTTCCGCTACGTCATTCTGATGCGTTTTTACCGATTTTTTCCTACAATTGGTATCAGAGCCGTTCCGTGACTATGCCATGTACATAAATTAGACAATTAATTAGTCTTTTATTTATGTACGGATTTAATATTTAAAGAGTGGCATTCTAGGTTTCCTTTATATTGTTATCATGAATTATGTATGTAGTATGTGGTTATTTTAATTTTTTATTATTATAAGCATGTTAGTTTTATACCGGTTATGGTTCCTTAGAATTTAGAAAATTGTATCTAAGAATTTTTGTATAACCATGGGAGCTGTGGTGCCATCGATCTCAGTCACGTGAAATTGTTCCAATCGGACTTTGTTGTCGATCGAAATTGCCCGTGCACCTCATCGGCTCGCCACTAAAAACACTTTTACTTTGAAACTCTCATCTTACAGGGCCCAAAACTTTGACTTATATTTTTTTTTCTTTCAAAATACTTTCCTCGCATAATAGCATTGTATGAAAGCCATATAAATTTAAACTAAACTTTAGTTGTCTTTGGTAATACAACATAATATACATAATACATTTTTGTTTTTCAAAATACATTTTCTTCAATCTCTCTCTTTTTGGACGCTCAGCGGAAGACTGGTAGCAGGACCATGATCCATAGTGGATTCCCTATCCTATTGACACCGCATATCCTACCGCCATCCAGGTAATCTATAGGACAGGTTTCTTACGTACAATATGAACAAACCGGTGAGCTAACAAGCTCAGTAAGTTCAAACAAGCATAATATGAATCACATAGATTCAAAAACATCAAAAATAAAATTTTCTATGAATAGTACTATTTATCTATAAATAGTATTATTCACCACGAATAGTCCTTTGACTTTTGACTATAAATAGTAACTTTGACTTTGATCGATTACTATTCATGTTACCCTAACTGAGTCCACTACACTTAATATTAGTGTCGGTTATGCTCAATTATGCTCAATTATGGCTTTCATCATATTTTTGGTCAGTATCTTTATTTATGTTCTGGATTTGAGCTCAATTTGGCCTTGTACTATTTTTGTGTGTGCGCTCACTATGAGGTGCCTTGGGAGCGACCCTGAGGCTAATCCTTCCTAGTCCATCATCACCCAAAGCGGTCATTGTGTCCCCGAAGGACCTATAAACCTCCACCTTATTATTGGAGGCCAGTACGCCAAAAGTGGCTTTATTACCGTCTTTCAATTACAGTTCCAACCGGGTGGCATTAACCATCACCTCAAAGTCAGGAACCTTTGTTGCCCATAGGTCTTACACATTCTTTCTTTTAAGGGTGTGTATTAAATTTAACCACACTCCCTCCATAGTGTACCCATAGTACACATCTCACTTTATTACTTCTCTGGGTTTGTTAGTCTATCTACATCCTAGTGCCCGTAGGACTTAACACCTAATGTACAATTAGTACATAATTAAATATCATAGTATTTCATGTTACAGACATGAAAATGCTTAAACTTACCACAACTGCAATAGTGTCCACCTTCGAAAATCCTCCGTAGTTTTGTTATCTTCTCTAGTTTGGGTCCCTACAGACAGAGTATTATCTGTTAATACCCATCATCATTTATCATTTTGGATATATCCATTTTGTGATTAACTTTACAACACATTTCATCTCTTTATGTGGTACATGGCATGGTACATGCCCGTGTACCTCTCGGGTTTCCACTACACGCCCGTGTTTAAATGTACACGCCCGTGTACTTATAAATTTTAGATTTTTAACTTTAAAATCTTAGTTATGACCTCTAGAATTTTATTTAAAGCATTCTAGATTCTTAACCGTCCTTTCCGAGCCTTTTGGAAAATTTTGGTTAAAATGACCATTTTGCCCCTGACGGGTCTCAGAACCGTAACATTTCCATTCTACCATTTTTTCGGGATTTTCTAACCTCAATATCATAAAAAATATTTCCTAGGTTTTGATATATTTTTACAGCATTATTTGCTGCAAAATCGGTAACTATTCCTCACCTGACCCTCAGGTACTATTCATCTGACACCTAGGGTCGTTTCTTTTTTTTTTTTTTTTTCTAGCGTTTCGGTGCCCCAAATGGGTATTTCACTACTCCTAAAACATTTCTCGTCCCATTCTCAAGCCTTGGTTCCTGAGGGGCTCAGGTTTCCTATTCCGTCCCTAATTTTTCCCCATCGTTTCCTAAAATACCCCTAACGTCAATTTTTTTCCTGTTCTCGGTATTTTAGACACTAGAAGGTCATTGTACTATTCCTTTTTGGGTTTAGTTTCCATTACCGGTTCTAACATACCAAGGGGTCTCGATTTCCTTTCTGAGCCTACATTTTTATGTAGGGTTAAAATCGATAAAAAGGTATCAGAGTGGCGCAGCGGAACAATAAAAATTTTTTAAGATCGTTAAATATCTCATGATGCCATATACAATAAACCAACATCAATTGAAACTCATACCTCAAAGGATGTCAATCTGCAGGGCTTCAACCAACTAGTCTTCTCTACTATTCTCCAATTCCCGAATGGCTGAGTGTGTGGGTACTCTGAACCTTGATCGGTATGCTAGCACTGCTAGTCTTCTTTCGACCACCCAGATCTCTAAAGAACTTATTGTCACAGTGAGTTATGCAACAATAAGCCTGCTCACTTGAGAGTCTGTGGTCTAAGAGAACTGGAGTGGTAGGACCTCTATTTATAGACTTGCATGAGGTGATCCTCTGAATTTGAATTGGATTAGGAGAATATTTTCTCCCTTATCCACTCGCAAAAACCGGAATTTTCAAGGCCTTAGCCACTAAAAGAATTCGGCCACTTTTTGATTTTTGCATTCAAAATTCAAACATGATTTTAACTTGAATTTTATCTCCCCATTTACCCATAAAAATTCTGAATTTCTCTAAGGCCATAAACCTGTCCAGATTCGTCTATTAAAGTGTGAGGAGAATCAAAATTCCAATAGGATTTTCTAGCTTGTTTTTTATCTCATCCTTATCCATAAATAACTAAAAATCTCCCTTGAGATTCACTCAAAATTTTGGGCCACTTCCAGGGAAGAGAGAATCCAAATTCAACTGGGATTGAAACTCGAATTTTTTCCTACAATCTTATCCATAAAATCTGAAATTACCTTGGGAGATTTTTCCCTAACAAATTTGGTTTTCCTAGGTATATTTGGGATTCAAAATTCAAGTATGATTCAAACAAGATTTTCCTCTCCATATCCAACTCAAATTCGAATTCTAACCTTGTGGAATTATCCACAAAGAATTTGAATTCCACTTGGACTGTGATTCAAAATTTGAATTTCAAATTTCAAAATTCAAATTTCAAATTTCAAATTTGAAATTTAAATTTCAAATTCAAATTTCAAATGCAAAATTCAAATTTCAAATTTCAAAATTCAAATTTCAAAATCCATAAAAGTTATGTTTCAAATTTTTTGTTTTCATGGATAATTTTCTACAACTCCAATCCAATCTTAAATAAAATCATGGCAACTTTATTTGGAGTTCAAATAATTGTGTACTCTATTATCCAAAACAAATTATAAATTCAACCGAAGAGAATCTTGTCCACCATCCTAATCCTATGTCAACACCATCCATGCATAATCAACTAGCCAATAAGCATACACAAATCAATTTGCCAATCGTTAAGGAATTATGTGGAGCTAGTAGTGGGACTAATTGGACATATATAATCGGGCTCCCGTGAATCCACATGATCATCATTCTTTACTGAACAACTCAATCATATGATCACTAATTTCAGAGTCACACCACTATAAACCTGAAACTGAACTTCTAATTATATACTGTATTACGTAAGCCTGTGACGAGCTATTGTCTAATGACCTTGTCATATATGCAAAACCCTTATATGATATCCATGATCAGCCTTAGGTCAAAGTCTATTTAATCCTACTGATCAAGCTATCTTAAAGTTTCATTATACTACCGAATAAGAAAATGATTATTCACCATATGTGAATAAGAAGTCATCTGCCCAGTAGACAACCTAAGGCCTTGTCTATTTTCACATCCAATATAATGCCTTTAAGAGGATACCCTTAACTCCTTATTAGAGCTATCATTCCGATATCTATAAACAAACCCTTCATCGTATACAAGTCATTCACAAAAATGAATCGGTCTATAAGCTTATTACCTCTGAGACGCTTTAGCCATTGGAACATCAAAGTACGCAAGTCATACACATGAAGTAGTTCATTTACTCAGGATTAAGGTTACTACACAATGAATGTCAAAAGCAGATTGTTCCACTCATAGCAGATTATGCAGATCAATCATGCTTTAGTCCCGGTCTAATATGTCCCCACCAAGCAATATATTTGTGTCTCTACTTGGGAGTCTATGCTCTAGACAGTCAAGACAAACCATCCCCACCATAACTTTAGACAATATAATAGTCTTAACATGAGTTAGATGCTCGGTCTAACCCTATAGACTACAGACCATAGTCTAGACCACTTACTTTAGAACATTGTCTTCTCGCATACAAAAGTCCATTGTATGCAACGTTCTAACAGTTTTAACATAAGCAGTCAGTGAGCCATATTTGCTTATATTTACTTTAACAACAAGAACAAACAATAATGTAATGAATAACCTCTATATATAATTTTATTTTCCAGTTCAAAAAAAATACATCAAAATGTCTCTAATGCTTAGGGCATTTTCTAACATTTTACCCCTCGTTTCCTGAAATGCCCTTATGCCGTTTTAGAAATTATGACAACATTTTCGCTTATATTTTTAGGTTTCTTCGGTGTTAGGTACACCTCAGAACCTTAGTACCTACCACGTACTATACCAAAGGCTTATTTTATGCAAAGTTACCAAACTTTACGTAAAAACTTTTCCACATTAACATTATTCAAATCACAACATATCAATTCACCATTTTTCACAATTATGGCCACGGTTGCTCATGATTTTCAACACCAAGAAATTTTTTATCACCAAGCTCAATTATCACATTTCATTCTTAAGGTTTCTAATACACATTTCCACATTAAAATATAAGAGATTTTCATTCCATGCTAGCCTTCAAATGCCATGGTTTCATGTTCTAAAACATAGGAAAATTTTTCCTTAATCTTATAATCATTTATCAACCATTTCCTCATAATTTCCGTCAAAATTTTTTTCTCATATTCTCATGTTATTGGCCACGGGTTTGGTATGAAACATGCATCAATTTTGCTTGTTTCTTGATTCTACAACATGCTTTAATTAACATAACACCAAACCATCATAAACACTAAACAATTCATCAAACTTTTCATCATTTTTCCACACCTACAAAGCCACGTATTTCTTGAAGAAAATCAATGAAAAATGCTTCAAAATGGTGGCTCACCTTATCAATTTGATCCCTTAATACTTGGACTAGGATTGAAGGCTAATTTTGTAAAGAGAATTTATCAAAATTTGGCTTGGAATGGAAGGGTGATACACGGCTAGAAATGATCAGAAATTTGGCTTATTTTTCAAGTGAATTTCCACTCCTATTTATAGGCAAAAGAGTGGAAGACCAACTTGTAAATATTCCCAACAATTTGGTCATTATTTAGGGACTTTTTAGCAATATTTTTGGGGTCAAAATAAAATTTTTTGGCTGATTTTTGTTGCTTTTGGTCGAACCGCTTTTTCCCATATTTATCAAATTTTTTCAAACCATTTTGGCTAAATCTTGGCTCTTGATCCAAGATTCCCTTTAATCCTAGCCATTAATGCTACCTAACTTCCTTCACAAGCCTTAAATAACCATTTATTACATCATATTTATGATGTCGCACATGACATCAACTAATTAATTCCTAGTCAAAGTTTAACCAAAAGTCAAACCAAACGGAATTCTACCAAAATTGTGTAGGGGGTTTCTGACGCCTCTAGTGCGATCGGTCTACCTTATTTTGCTTTCGTTTGACCAAAATTTATTACCGTAAATTTTTGTCTTTTAGTGCACTTCGGTGCACTCTTTAGGGTTTTTGGCTTCGTTTTAGGGCCGTCTCACCTGTTTCAGTTCAGGAAGATTTTCCATCTCCAAACTCACTTTTTTTAACACTGTTAGAACATTTTGTTGCATTCTCAACATTATTAAAACACAACTTTTTCATATTTTATACATTAAAATTGTTATATACATACAATTTTAATTTTCTTCGAGAATCTAAAAATTCCTTGTTATCACAGGAGCGGTTTATAATCACTATAATTTTCCCATGGATTTTAATTGTCTCTTAGAATTATTATGATTAGAATTTTGTATACTAGAAATGGTTTAGGAATTTTTATGTGATTATTCTTGGAGGAGATTAAAGATTAAAGATCGTAATTTATTTTTTTCCTAAAAATTAAATTTAATTTAAAGATTGAAATTTTGTTTACGTGGAATGTTCCAATTTTAATTAGGATTCAAATTCAATTTTGGAGATCCTAATGGGAAAATTGGAATATGGCATGGAAATCGAGGACCGACGACTCGGGATAGGCCACTGGCCTTGGTGGGGCTATAGCCCCTGCCCTCGGGCAGGATGGGGCTACGGCAGCCCCTGTCCAGGCCAAGACCACCCACAGCCGCAGGCTTTGCCTGTAGCTAGGGGTGGCCGTGGTCCCCCCAGGGGCTGCCCAGGCCCTAGGGCTGCAGCCCATGGCTGTAGGTGCCGCCTACAGCCTAGCGGCTACTACACCTACCCAGGTGTGCAGCTTGGGCTGCAGGTTCTGCCTACAGCTGGGCATGGTTGCACCCGGTCTGTGGTTGTGGGCTGCCAGACCCCTCGGGGGCTAGGGGCTGTCCACAGTGGCTACGGCCCTCTAGGCCCATGAGCTGAGGGACCAAAAAACAAAAATTTTGATTTTTAAATTTGAGATTTAATTTTAAATCATGTTTAAAAATATATAACTGAAAATTTTAAATTTTTGAAATTACATATTATTACACATTGAATTTAAATTGTTTAAAAATTTGAATTTGAAATTTAAATTTTTGAAATTTTAAATTTTAAATGATTCTTAGGATGAGAAATAAATGGAGAGACTACATAAGGATGGATACAAGAAGACTAAACAAAATTCAAGACCCAAGGAATGCTTTGGATGAAATTTTGTAATCTTTATTTTCTTTGTTCTAGGATGGGACCATGGCTTGGTTATTTTTCCGTCAATTGTTTTTTCTGTGATATGTCATGGATGGATGAATATGTATTGATGGATGAATTGTATGCATATTTGATAACATATCATATAGGATAAGTGAATACCGCTCAGACTATATTAATCACACATATTTGTTAAAACTTGCATGTTTTTCAAAATATTGAGTAGGAGAAGGTTTCAAACAAAACCCACGGCCTCCATTGTTGATCCATATGTGAAAGCATGGTAACGCCTCATGTCAGTTCTACCCTGATCACACCTCTCGGTAGGTTTTTACCGCCGCAGGTATACTAGGTTGGATCTCCTGTGTAGAAAACATGTTTGGGCATGATTCTGTTCATGACCAACCCTCGGTGGTTTGGTAGGACATGTATCGAACTACGTGAATAATGGTTATATACTCAAGACTCATTTAGTTATTAACCTTCCCTAGAAGCTCTTTAACTAAACTGGTGGCCAAAAAAAGCGGTTATTAATATATGTCTTAATCTTGGAGGATTTAAGGCAACCTATATTAATTGGACGGGGTTCATGTTCCGGCTATTTGTCTCATGACCACCCCTTGGTGGCTTGGGGCAATAGGTGCTGAGAATTACTATTACAATGCTGCATGTTTTTTCAAGTTTCATGTAGGAACATACTTGTATGTTTTATTTACTAAATTATCTTTATATTTGCTTGGGCTCTGTAATGATGTCTAGTATAATTTTATTTCAGTTCAAAATGTCACCGACGCCTCTCATTTCAATACTTACTAAGAATAAATTTAATGGTGATAATTAAAAAGACTGGAAAAGAAATCTGTTGATAGTTCTCAGCTGTGAGAGACACAAGTTCGTACTGGATGAACCATGCTCACCTGGGCCCAAACCTGACATACCACTTAAAGAGATCCCGACTGCCTATACTCGTTGGAGAGAATCCAATCGGTTCTACATTCTTGCTAGCATGACGAGTGCTTTACAAAGCAGCATGAGACTTATCAAGTTGCTAGGGAGATCATGAAAAATCTAGAAGACATGTTCGGAGGCTAAGAAAAATTGGCTCGACAGTCTATTATCACCAGTATTATGAACTCTAAGCAGAAGGTAGGTACTCCAGTGAAGGATCATTTGATCACTCTTATGGGATTCTTTGCTGAGGCTATTGAAAATGGTGCTGAATTGGATTACAACACCCAGATCGATATGGTGTTTAAAATTCTGTTTAAGGATTTTGTGGGCTTTAAAGCCATATATACTCTGGTGACAAGGGAGTTAGGACTCACTGAGCTCATGAAGCAACTACAAGCTTATGAGTAGATGATCAAGGACGGGGATGCAGTCTAACCAAAGGGAGAGGCAAACTTGGTGGAATCTTCCAAACCCTCACGGAAGAGGAAGAGGCCAAACAAGAAGCAAGTAGCTTCCAATTCTTCCAATCCTCCTGTCATGGATGGGAAGAAGAAGAACAACAACAAGAAACCCAAGGACCATAAAATGTCCAAGTGCTTCTACTATAGGAAGGTAGGTCACTTCAAGAAGGCTTGTCGAGAGTTCCTAGCCACCAAGGGCAAGGAAGGTGAAGCACTTCTATATCTAGAATGGTGTTTGGTGGAAGAATCGAAAGACACTTAGGTCATTGATTCGGGTGCCACTAATCATGTGTGTGTTTCTATACGGGGGTTCGTGGAAACGAGAAGTCTACATGATAGGAGCCTCTCATTGTGGATCGGAGACGGTAGCTTGGTGGTGGCTGAGGCAGTGGGAGACTTACATCTTTATTTTGATAAATTTAGGTTTATGTTATTAAAAGACTATTTTTATGTTCCTAATTTTAGGAGGAACCTTATATCGGTAGCTTGTTTAATAAAAGATTCTTACTCAGTTTCTTTAAATAAAAGAGTTGATATTCATAAAAATAAGTGTTTTTATCTATTCTGGATGGATGGATGGAAACCTGTATTTAATCAAACCAAAGATGTACTCACTGCTTGACACCGAATTAACTGATAACTCTAAAAGGTTGAAAGTTTCTCACACTAATAAGGCATATCTTTGGCATTTAAGACTTGGTCATATTAATCAAGATAGGATTCAAAGGTTAGCAAAGGACAGTTCTCTAGAATCTCTAGAGGAGGTACGTCTTCCTCAATATGAGTCTTGTGTTGAGGGTAAGATGACTAAGAGGTCTTCTCAGGCTAAGGGTACTAAGGCTCAGGAACTCTTAGAAATTGTGCACACCGACGTATGTGGCCCCATGAAGGTTGCAACACGAGGAGGGTTCGAGTATTATGTTTCCTTCATGGATGATTACTCAAGGTATGAAAATGTGTACCTAATGCACCGCAAGAGTGAAACATTTGATAAGTTCAAAGAGTATCATGTGGAAGTGGAAAAGCGATTAGGTAAATCTATAAAGACACTTAAATCTGATCGAGGTGGTGAATACCTCTCCGATTAATTTCTAGGATATCTTGTAGAGAATGGAATTTTATCCGAATTGACTGCACCTAGTACTCTATAACAGAATGGTGTAGCCGAAAGGAGAAATAGGACTTTAATGGATATGGTACGGTCCATGATGAGTTATTCTACGCTGCCGTTATCATTCTGAGGATATGCACTACAAACAACATGCTATATTCTGAACTAGGTTTCAAGTCAGTCAATTCCCAAGACTCTGTATGAATTATGGCATGGCAAAAAGCCCTCCCTTAGACATACGAGAATATGGGGCTATCCGGCACATGTACTGGATAGGGATATGAAAAAGTTGGAACCAAGATCAGAATTATGCATGTTTGTAGGGTATCCTAAGGAAACTAAGGGAGGTCTGTTCTATAACCTAAAGGAACAAAAAGTCATTATATGTGACAACCGGGAAATTCTAGCATTCTCAGAAGAAAATGTACAAATGTATGTATATAACAATTTGTACTATTTAAAGAGTGAAATAAATAAATTTATATTGTTCAGAATGTATTGAAATGTTCTAACAATACTAACAAATAAGAATTTAGTGTCGATAAAATTCACTGAATCGAAACGGGTGAAACGGTGCCAAAAGCGGCATTGAAAACCCTAACCGGTGCATTATGGTGCACTAAAAGATGAAAAACTTCTGGGATTGATTTTGATCAAACAGAAGCAGTATAAATTGATCCGATTGCACAGGAGGCCTCAAGAACCCGCCGGGACGATTTCAAGAAAATTTCGGCTCGAACCGATACCGGTCAAAAAGTAGTCAAATTAATGTGAATAGTAAAGTTAAAGTCAAAATTTTACTTTGCATTTATGACATCATAAAGCCAGTTTATTAAATGTGAAATTTATGGTGGTTGGTGGCATTAATGGCCAAGATTGATTCACTTTTTGATCTAAAGGC
Organism: Antiaris toxicaria; assembly: GCA_035233585.1. Lineage (NCBI taxonomy): Eukaryota > Viridiplantae > Streptophyta > Magnoliopsida > Rosales > Moraceae > Antiaris > Antiaris toxicaria. Next base: position 55,578,685 of record CP141153.1, read on the forward strand.
TAAGATTTGGCCAAAATTAGCCAAATTTATTTTGTGAAAAATTTGGAAAGAAATGGCCTGAAAGGTGTTGAATTCTCATTGGTTGGAAGCCAAATTAATTGGTTTCCTTTGCCACTTAAGTCGGCAAAATGTGGAACAAAATGGCCGTAGCTTTTTCTAAGCCAAAACAAAGAAGAAAAATTTTTTCTAAGTGATTCCATGGTGAACCCGTGAGCAACCAAGGAGAACCAAGCCAAATATTCAAGTGTTCTTAACAAAAGTGGTATCAAACACTTCATTGAAGTCAAGGGAGGCAAGAAAGCAAGGTAACCATCTTTGGTTTGCAATTTTTCTTGGTTTTTCATTGAAAAATTCATGGGTTGAATAGTGTGAAAGATGAGAAAATTTGTGGTTTGTTTTGGTTGATTTGGTGCTTAGGTTTTGTTAATGGTTTAATTAGAAGAAAAACCATGCATTTTGTTTAAAGAAAAACAAAGTTTTGGTTGGTTTTCCAAGGGTAAAACCGTGGGTTACCTAGGGTGTTTGATGATAAATTATTGTTGGTTAAATGTTGTAATGCTTTAAATCATGTTTTGGTTAAATGTAAAGCATGATTTGTATGGTTATAAGCTTGGAAAAAAAAATTTGGAATCAAAAACCCTAAAATGGCCGTGGGTTGTAATTAGGGTTTGGTGAACATTTTTGCATGATTAACTTAACGATTGGATAGTTCAAATCATGCATTTAATTATGAAAATGATGGTTATGTGGTTGAAAGCATGAAACAAGAAATTTGGTGCATGTTTACCTAAAATGGCTGTGGGGTATGAATGACTAAAAACCTTAAGAATTGTGTTGTAAAAGGCATGGAAATTGGCTTGAAAATGTGCTAGGTAATGACATTGGAATAGCCTAAAATTTGGTTGAAAAATTGAAAAGTTTTGGCTAGGTTTCAGATAGGAAAACCGTGGCTAAGACCTAAGGCCAAAATTGAAAGAAATTTTGTTAATTATGGTTCAAAATGTGAATTGGAAATTTTATGAGCTTTTATGTAAAAGTTTGGGAAACTTTTACATAAAACAGGACTTTGGTATAGTACGTGGCAGGTACATATGGTTCGAGGCGTACCTAACGCCAGTAGCCTTAAATTTACGCCGAAATGCTACCGAAATTTCGAAAACGGCATTTGGGTTAAAAAGTGAATTAAAAATAAAAGTTTAGGGTCGGGTCGGAAACCCGAGTCCCTAAGGGAAAATTGAATAAGGGAAACCTAAGGGGTGATTCATGAATAGTAATCCGTCCCCTTAAAAATGTAAAACGCGAGTGAAACTGAAAAACGACCCCGGGTGGGGGGGCGTTTTTGGGAAACGAAGTAAAGGTCCGAGTCGGGTACAGAAAGTCCGTGCCTCGGAGACCTACATCGGTAACGTCTAGATGAACGCTTTAAATACTAGTAAAACGTCCATTTGAGACTCCGAAACGATAGAAAATCACTAAACCGACGTAAGGGTCAAAATAGTGCTTCCCGAGGGTCAGGAAGGTGAAAAGCGGAAATAAAATATAAATGAACCCGGTAATGAATAGAAAAGAGTCAGAAAAGTTTCTGAGAGCCAAAAGTGCTGGCTGGATCGAGAAAATTCCGTCAGGGGCAAAGTTGTAATTTTGCCAAAATATAGGGGCAAAATCGTAATTTTACAAAAGTTGAAAAAAATGGGAGAAATGATAAATAAAGCCTAAAAGTTATAAATAGGTTTTATTTAAGCTTTTTAATTAAAAAAGTAAAAGCTATAAATCGAAATGAAATTAACAGACAAGCTTTTGTCTGTAGGATCCCAAAATTGACCCACAAGGAGAGCGATTAAAGATCTAGGAAAGGAAAAGGGGAAGAAACAGATAAGGTAAGTTCAGACATTTACCTGTCTGCAACATATAGCATTATTATTGCTAACTTTGATGTACTAACTATAAGTTAGGTACATATGTGCTACAAGCACTATTATAGAGTAGAGAGAGAGACGAAATGTGCTACGGACACTATTGAAAATGGGACACATAATAAATTGTGCTTCAGGCACTAGAGTGAGGTTAATGAAACTCACTCACCTAAAATTAAAATGTGAACCATTCCTAACCACAGGGCAATATGAAGTCACCAGTTTAGAACTTTAAAAAGTCGGTAATGAAACAACTTTTGGCGTACCAGCCTTCCGTACAGGGAGGTAAACTTTGCCTTCGGGGCTATGATGATGAGATTAAGGCTGTAGAGGTCAGCACTGATGTACCGCTCCCAGTCATGTACAAATTTGCCTTCGGGGCTATGATGATGAGATTAAGACTATGGAGGTCAACACTAATGTACCGCTCCCAGTCATGCGCACTAAAATGCTAATGCTAACATGAGCTAAAAACCAGAACATAATATAAGATAATTACCTAAAACTGAAACTATGCCATAATTGAGCATAAGATAGTTTCGTGAGAGTACTAACATCATGGTTGATGTACTGTGATATACTGCGTTGTGGTCAAACTTACTATTCATAATGAATAGTGGTCAAAGTTACTATTTATGGTGACTAGTGGTCAATGTTACTATTTATGATGAATAGTACTATTCATAGAAATTTTATTTCTTGCATGTTTGAACTTACTGAGCCTGTAGCTGTGACGCCTTAAATTTTATTTAAGGGACAATATATAATTTAAATAAAATTAGCGTGCCAAAAATTAATTAAAAATCCTTTTGAAAACCCTAGGTTGGTTTCCTAGTTAAATTCCGCTCAAAAAGTCAACAATTTAAACTTCAAAAAGAAACCTTAAAATATTCGGCCATCACTTGGGATTTTAATTAAAATTTAAATTCCACAAATCCAAGCAGGATTCAAATTCAAATTTCATTCCTTAGATATAAAGAAGAAATTCGGCCATAAAGTGTAGGAAATAAAGGAGATTTTATTTGAATTAAAAGCTAGGTTAAAACTCAATTAAAATTCAAATTATTTTTCCTTAAAAACTAAGGGATAATTTTCGGCCACTTAAGGGGAAATAAGAGAGAAAACCCTAGCCTCAAAACAGCACAAAAACTTTCCCTTTTGCCCCTTAAAATTTTCAGCCAAACAAGGAAGAGAAAGGGAAAGAAAAACCTAGTATAAAAACCCCCTTTTAACTCTCATTCACCCCTCCTTTCCCCCTCAAAATTTCGGCCAGCTTTCCCCTCTCCCCTCTCTGAATTTTCTCTCCCAAAACACACCCAAAACAGCAAACAAAACCTACCAAAAGGTAGCTCAAAGATTCAACAACTTTTGAGACAAAAACAAGGTGAGAAATCAAACTTTTTCCTTCCTTCTCCTTTTGATTTTAAATCCGAAATTTATATGGTTTTCTCCACTATTTCCATACTGTTTTGAAGACTCCAATACTCACACAAATTCAGCCAAAAGGGAGACCAAGCATCAAAAATAGGGCAGTACAAACAAGGTGTGATTTTTCTCTCAAACCCTAAAATTTTGCCTCATTGATTCCCTTTTCAAAAACCCTATTATCATATGTGTAAGATTTTATGATTTTGTCAATTTGATTCTTGGGTTGTGTTAATGACATATAAATAAGGTTTTCCACAAAATTTAGTGAACTTTGGATGAAAATTAAATTAGTTTGAGGCTAATCGAAATTCGGACACAGAAAAACGGAAATCTGGAAAATTACCATATGAACAGTAAATTTGTGTCAGCCATAACTTGAGTTTTAAAAACGATTTTTGAGTGATTCTTGAGCCTAAAATTAAATTCAAGATGTCCCCTAAATTCCTGAAAAAATTCAGAATCAAACTCATCCGTTTACCCAGTCAAAATATTTTTCTAAGATAGGCGGACAGAACTGCCAAGTTTTGAACCGAAACTGAAACCCAGATTTTTACGCCTGAAAACAACCCTCGGTTTTTGGCCTAGTTGAATGACCAAATGATGTCCAAATATTATAAAAATTATATGGAATTAAAGCTACAGATGTCTAGTTTAACATATTAAAAATTTAGAATTTTTGGTATTAAAAATGAATTGATATTGATTTTACAATCAGCCTAGGTCAGTCTGCCCATGCCCAGAAATATCCTAACTTAGAGTTTTTCACAAATTTTAAATCCCAAATGTTTATTAAACGTTTTAAAATCTTTTGTGGCACACTAAAATGATTGGATGATTATGTCTAGACCTAGACTAATCATATGTTGTGATTATAGGACTTATTTGACGTTCTTGCTGGATTTGTGGATCACGTTATCGTAACGTTTGTGCGATAATCGAGGTAGGACGTTCAAGCCTTTTCTGAAAGTAGTCAAGTGTTTTAAATTCCCCTGTTTTATTGATGGCATGCTATTTTCGATTTATGAAATTATTATACTATTTTTGATGAAATAAACGCATGCAACGTATTTTGTAATAAATGTGTATTTTAAAGAGTGTTTTGATTAATGGCATAATATAACTTGGTAAATACCATCTTTTGAATAATCCGGTGAACAGAATTGAGCTCTAGTTCACGATCATTGTAAATGATGCGTGCGTCCCGAAGTTGACGCCATGGGGGAAGGTCCCTAAACCTGCGCAGGGCCGTTCGGCCTATTTAGACCGTAACAAGATGATCTAGGATAATTCAAATTCGAGGCACGTATATTATAGCTACAACAAGTCCTCACTCATAATATGATGGTTTGTTTTAATGATTTATTATTTTAATATTGGGGCACGTATATTGCAGCTACGCTAAGTCCTCAGCAGAATAAAACTTGCATTAAAAATGTTTTTCATTAAATTGTTGATTATTATTTTTTGATTATTATGCCATGTATTTTTTTTAAATTGTTGATTATTTTTGGAAACGGATATTATGCCATATTTTTAAATGTTATCTGTTAACCCACCTTTATTTCTGTCCTACTGAGCCAGCGCTCACGTCCTTTTTTCTTTGTGATTTCGAAATGACTACTTCCAGGTGCGGGAGGTAGCAGTTCCGAAAATCATTGAGATATCCGTTACTACCGAAGATGATGCTATCCGTTTTCTCCATCTTCTTCTTTATGTTTCTCGTTCTGATGTAATGAGACATTAAGTTTGGACTTTATTTCACGTTATTTAAATTTTATGCTTGGGAATATTTTTATGGTTTGTAATTTCTTTTGAAAACCGATATTGTGTTTGATTTCCGCATTAAAAAGCATTTATTTTATCCTTTATTTTATTCTGTGGTTATGATACTGCTTTATAAATAATTAGGCTTAGCTAAATTATAATGTCGACCCGCTTTTTGAAATAAATGTTTTTCCTTAAATCTCGGGTTGATATTATGATTTGGTTGCCGTGTCACGTGTCTAAATTTTGGGCCGTGACAATAGCTCACCATTTTTGCTTATGTTGCAGGTAAGCGACCAGCTCAGTAGCTTTGTATGGCTGGATGGTGGACGGGATAGCGAGTGTCAAATGGGATAGGAGGCCAAGGGATATGGTCCTGCCAGAGTCCTTCCGCTGAGCGATAACAGAGAAAGGGTAAAGAAACAGTTCTTTTGTGAATATATATTTTACAAAAGTACTGTATTATGTAAATTACTTTGTACTTGTAAGCAAAGTAAATAGTGGATAATGTTTCACATAATGTTTTAAAAAAAATTTCCCCAAAAACGTCATGTTTTACAAGAGAGATAGATTAGCCGACGACCCATGAGAGTACAATCTATCGCAGTTAGTGATAAAGCTTGACTGTAATAGTATTGTATGATCTCTATGAAGGGCGGGCCACCACAGTTGGTATCAGAGAGGATTTACGATTGGTCTAGTTTAGATTACCGACTGTCGTCACAGTTGGTATATCAGAGCAGTGTTGACCATATCCTGATTTGACACTTCACGCATCCTACACCGCAATCCAAGTAAGTAGTTTACTTAAGTTTAGCGAATTATTTTCTTATATGAAAATAATTATCTTATAGGTAGTAAGATGACCAGACCTCCTTATGCGAGACCGCCACTACCACGACCGAGAGGGGTGTTACAGGTATGGACGAGACCTATTGTGAGGCTGTCTATTTCCCAACGTCCGGTACTTAGACCCCCGGTGCCAGAGAGACCTCCAGCACCAGCACCGGCTCCTGTAGATGTAGTACAGCCTCGACCAGTACTTCATCCACCTGTAGTAGTGGACATTCCAATTGTTGGTGGACGCCAACATATTAGGGTGAGAGTTTCGGCTCGGGCAGTACAGGCATTTAGAGCTAGCAGTCCCCCTATGTTTGATGGTGGATGACAGTCAATGGAGACAAAGAATTGGCTCCATGCCATAGAGATGATTATGGTGATGTGTGATATTGACCGAGAGATTTGGATTTAGTTGGCCATAAGTATGTTTTAGGGAGATGCTCGAGTATTCTAGGATTATTGTGATCAGAAGATTCTGTTGGGATTCAGTTGGGCTGAGTTCTGTCAGCGATTGGCTGATCAGTTTCCGCCTAAGGATCCGACACCGACTCCTGCACCTCCAGAGAGATGAGAGGTAGTTACACCCACGTATCTTGGATTTGATGAGGTTAGGGACTATATTCTCCAGACAGAGAGGATGGTCATGTTGTCTGGTAAGACAGTTATGTCTTACACAGCACGATTTAAGGAGATTATTAGGAGGAGATGTCCATTGCCCAACCTCACTGAAGCAAACTGTTGTGAGCTTTTCTAGAGAGGTTTACCCATGGAGTTGAGACAGAGGGTGATTAAGCTATATCTTCCTACGCTCCAAGAGTTTGTAGTGACGATCAGGACGATCAAGAGGGAGATTTTGATTGAGCATCTGTCGCAGAGTCGACGAGAGACACTGGGTCAAGATGAGATGATGGCACGCATCTTTGGGCCGAGAAGGATGATGAACGATCATGAGGCCGGACCGTCTAGACCACGAGGAAGTGATGACTCAGGACAGGGAGCATTGCCTAGGGGTGGTGATGACTCAGATGATCCAGATGATGATGAAGATCTAGAAGAATATCCTCTAGTCCCAGGCGCAGGAGATGTGTGACCAGTAGATGTATTCATATACATAAGTAGCTTATAGAAAAAAGCTCTTTTGTATAGACTTGTGGCCAAGATGTATATGATGGCCGATGTATATATGATTGGTGATGGTTATGTATGATATACAAACATTTTGCTATGAATGAAATATCAAAATGATTATATGTTGTGCGATGATGTGGCTTTACATTACCCTGAATTTCGTAAATTTATATGATTTTACGAATGTGGTCATGGAAAAGCTAACGGTAAATTGTTGTGCCATAGTAGGATAATAGACAAGGTGGTGGATTTATGAAATCGACCAGAGAGATGAGAACGATGTCCTAATATCATGAAGAGGTTAGAGGAGATACAAGCTTTACTAGAAGCTCAGATGCAAGAAAATACAAATCTGAGGCAACGAGTTGAGGAGTTAGAACAGAGGCAAGGTTCTGAAGGTACTCAAGTAGAACAAGAAGCTGAGGCAGATCCGGTTATCCCTCCAGCTGCTGTACATGAGAGAGGTCCTGAACCGTAGCCTGTAGTAAATTTGGAACCCCTCTATGAAAGATTCAGGTGTATGAGGCCGCCAGAATTTGAAGGTTCTACAAATCCTCTAGAGGCTGAAGACTGGTTGTCATCCTTACAAGTGATCATGGAATTCATGAATCTAATTGACCAGGAGAAGGTCGCATGTGCATCTTTTGTGTTGAGAAAAGATGCTCGTTTTTGGTGGGACACTGTGCGAATGAGAAGAAATATGTCTACCATGAGTAGGGCAAAATTTCAGGAAGAATTTAACCAGAAATATTATGATCTTGCATCTCTGAGACTACAGCAGAAAGAGTTCTCAGAATTAACACAAGGAAATATGTTGGTGAGTGAAGTTTGCAGAAAGTTCGATCAGTTATCCTGCTTATGTCCCTATGTAGTCCCTACTAAGAGGGAGAAAATACAGAAAATAATCGGGATGTTCAGGCCAGAAATTGCTGTATTGGTAGATACTGGACAGGTATCACCTACTTCTGTAGCAGATTGTGTTAGTCAGGCCATAAGAGCTGAGTTTCATGTAGCCCGACAGAAGGAGGAAAGAGAGAAGCACTGAGAGGCCAAAAAGAAGGAGAGGGCTTTAGCTAAGTCTACACAAGCTGGTCAATCTAGCAAGCCCAATCAGAATGCTAAACCAGGCCAGGGCAATAATCAAGGATCCCAATAAAATAAGAGGAAAGGCAATTTTACAAGAAATCACCAGGCAAATAATCGAAACCAGCAGCGAAGAATAGCTGGTAATGCGGAATCCAATGTACAAAATTGTCTTATATGTGGGAAGAGACATTTTGGGCAATGTAGATTTGGGCCACTTGTTTGCTATGAATGTGGAAAGGAAGGTCATTATGTCAGGAACTATCCAAGCAATAGGCAGGGTGTACAAGGCACTTCCCAACCGCACCAGACACGCCCATAAGCTCATTCCCTTCAGGCCAGAGTTGAAGAGTCTCTAGTAAGGCCGCAATACCAGGAGCATGTGCCATGTGCTGATGCTCGTGTGATGGCCTATACTAAGGAGGATGCAGAGGCAAGAACATCAAATATGGTGACAGGTCAGCTTCCTGTCGCTAGTCATGTAGCCTCTGTACTATTCGATTCTAATGCTATGCATTCTTTTGTTTCCTATGAATTTGCTGATAAGATAGGACTTCCTAAGGACTATATGGGAAAAATATTTGGGACAGCTTTACCCCTGGGGAAGTATTGTTGTCCAATTACTGGCTACCTCATGTACCAGTATATGTGGCAAATAGGGAGCTATATGCAGAGTTGATCGTAATGAAGATTGTGGATTACGATGTGATTCTAGGCATGGACTTCCTAGGGAAATATCAAGCTACAATCGACTGTCAAAATCGAAAAATAGTATTCCAACCCGAGGAAGAAGAGAGTTTCGAGTACGTTGATGCTTCTCGAAAACCCGGGAAGATGATGATCAGTTCGCTGAAAGCAAGCAAGCTGATAGCCAGTGGTTGTATGGGATATCTGGCATATGTGATGAATACTATAGAGGAATAGAAGCTTTAACCTGAAGATGTTCCTGTTGTTAGTGAATTTCTTTACGTATTTCTGAAAGAGTTACCAGGGATACCTCCAGAGAGAGAAATCTCGTTCGAAATTGGGTTGATACCTGGACCGGCACCTATTTCCAAAGCACCATACCGCATGGCTCCAGTGGAGTTAAAGGAGCTACAGGAACAATTAAAGGAGCTTTTGGACAAGGGATTCATTAGGCTGAGTTATTCTCCGTGGGGTACACCTGTGTTGTTCGTCAAGAAAAAGGATGAAATGTTCCGTTTATGCATAGATTACTGGGAGTTGAATAAGGTTACGATCAAAAATAGGTATCCGTTACCTAGAATTGATGACTTATTCGACCAGTTAAAAGGCGCAGCAGCATTTTCCAAGATCGACTTACGATCAGGATATCACCAGCTAAAAATTAAAGAAAGTGATATTCCTAAGACGGCATTTAGGACTCGTTATGGTCATTATGAGTTCCTTGTGATGCCATTCGCATTAACAAATGCACCAGCAGCATTCATGGACTTGATGAACAGAATCTTTAAAGAGTATTTGGATAAGTTTGTCATTGTATTCATTGATGACATTCTTATATACTTAAAGACTCATGAGGAGCATAAGGAGCATCTGAGGATCATGTTGCATATGATAAGGAAGCATCAACTGTATGCCAAATTCTCAAAATGCGAGTTTTGGCTGGATAGAGTACATTTCCTCAGACATATTATATCCCAGGAAGGTATTGCTGTAGATCCGATGAAGGTAGATGCAATTAACCAATGGCCTGCACCCAAGAGTGTGACGGAAATACACAGTTTCTTGGGGTTAGCTGGTTATTATCGGAGGTTTGTAGAGGGATTCGCGCGATTAGCTGCACCTCTTACTGCTCTTACACACAAGGAACCAAAGTATGAGTGGACTATGGAATGCGAAAGAAGCTTCCAGGAGTTAAAGAGACAGTTGACAAGCGCACCAATCCTTACACTTCCCACTGAAGGGGAGAAGTTTGTGATCTACAGTGATGCATCTAAAATAGGATTGGGAGCAGTCCTAATGCAAGGCGGCAAGGTGATTGCCTACGCTTCATGTCAATTAAAGGATCATGAAAAGAATTACCCTACGCATGATCTTGAACTTGCTGCAGTAGTGCTTGCACTTAAAATTTGGCACCACTATCTCTATGGAGCTCAGTGTCAGATTTTTACTGATCACCAAAGCCTGAAGTATTTCTTGACGCAAAAGGAGCTCAATATGCGACAAAGACGATGGTTGGAACTGGTGAAGGATTATGATTGTGAAATCCTATATCATCCAGGGAAGGCTAACCGTGTAGCAGATGCTTTAAGTAGAAAGTCTACCATATCGCACCAGCTATAGATAAAAAGGCTTCCGAAACCATTGCAGTAAGAGATAAATTTTTTGAATTTGGAGTTGATATCTGGAAGATTGGCTGCACTACAAGTGGAATCATCATTGTTTGAGGATATCAAGGAAGCTCAATGACGAGATCCAAGAATGACAAGTTCTCAAGAAGGAATTTCCAAGGATGGAATGATCCTTTATCAAGGAAGAATTAATATTCCAGCTGATGAGGAACTTAGAAGACAGATCATGTCAGAAGCCCATGAGACACCATATTCAGTTCATCCCGGAGCTAGTAAGATGTATCAGGACTTGAAATTACAGTTCCGGTGGAAAGGAATGAAGAATGATATAGTGAAATTCGTGAGCAGATGCATGACCTGTCAAAGAATCAAAGCGGAATATAAACATCCAGCAAGAAGATTGGAACCTTTGGAGATTCCTGAATGGAAATGGGAACACATTACGATGGATTTTGTAGTGGGACTACCAAAAAACCGAGAAGGTTATGATGCCAATCTGGGTTATTGTGGACAGACTGACCAAGAGGCACGGTTTATAACTGTCAATATGACTTTTTTGTTGGAAAAGTTTGCTCAGTTGTATATAACTCATGTCGTCAAATTACATGGAGTACCAAAATCCATTGTATCAGATCAAGATGCACGATTCACTTCAAATTTCTGGAAGTGTGTGCAAGAAGCCATGGGTACTGAATTGCGACTCAGTACGGCATTTCATCTGCAAACAGATGGACAGTCAGAGCAGACCATTCAGACATTTGAAGACATGCTTCAAGCTTGTGTAATGGATTTTGTGGGAAATTGGAACGAGAAGTTACCATTAATTGAATTCTCATACAATAATAGTTACCAAGCTTCCATAGGCATGGCACCTTATGAGGCTTTGTATGGACAGAAGTGCAGATCGCTGATACACTGGTATGACCTGTGAGAGAAAACAACTGCATAAGATGGATTTTATACGAGAAACTTCCGATCTCGTTGTAAGAATTCAGTGTCAAATGAAAATTGTGCAAAGTCAACAAAAGAGTTATGCGGATAAGAGGCGAAGATCCTTGGAGTTTGATGAAGGAGACTTCGTGTTTCTTAAGGTATCGCCTATGAAGGGGATTATGCGTTTCGGTAAGAAGGGGAAACTGAGTCCAAGATATATTGGACCTTATGAAATTATCGAACGCATTGGAAGGGTCACTTACAGATTAGCGTTACCTCCTGAATTGTCAGCAGTGCATAATGTATTTCATGTGTCGATGCTGAGAAAGTATATCCCAGATCTGTCCCATGTATTGAAGCATGAACCTGTTCAGATCCACGAGGATTTGACATATGAAGAACAACCTATTCGAGTACTGGCTTGTGAAGAGAAAGTACTAAGGAATAAGACAATCCCACTAGTGAAGATTTTGTGGAAAAATCACAACATTGAAGAAGTTACGTGGGAACGAGAAGACGAGATGAGGAGTTTATACCCCCACTTGTTCTAATTTTCGAGGACGAAAATTTTATAAGGAGGGGTGAATGTGACAACCAGGAAATTCTAGCATTCTTGGAAGAAAACGTACAAATGTATGTATATAACAATTTGTACTATTTAAAGAGTGAAATAAATAAATTTATATTGTTCAGAATGTATTGAAATGTTCTAACAATACTGACGAGTAAGAATTCAGTGTTGATAAAATTCACTGAATTGAAACGGGCGAAACGGTGCCAAAAACGGCATTAAAAACCCTAACCGGTGCATTATGGTGCACTAAAAGATGAAAAACTTCCGGGATTGATTTTGATCAAACGGAAGCAGTATAAATTGATCCGACTGCACAGAAGACCTCAAGAACCCGCCGGGATGATTTCAGGAAAATTTCGGCTCGAACCGATACCGGTCAAAAAGTAGTCAAATTAATGTGAATAATAAAGTTAAAGTCAAAATTTTACTTTGCATTTATGACATCATAAAGTCAATTTATTAAATGTGAAAACTATGGTGGTTGGTGGCATTAATGACCAAGATTGATTCACTTTTTGATCTAAAGGCTAAGATTTGGCCAAAATTAGCCAAATTTATTTTGTGAAAAATTTGGAAAGAAAAGGCTAGAAAGGTGTTGAATTCTCATTGGTTGGAAGCCAAATTAATTGGTTTCCTTTGCCACTTAAGTCGGCAAAATGTGGAACAACATGGCTGTAGCCCTTTCAAAGCCAAAACAAAGAAGAAAATTTTTTTCTAAGTGATTCCATGGTGAACTCGTGAGCAACCAAGGAGAACCAAGCCAAATATTCAAGTGTTCTTCACAAAAGTGGTATCAAACACTTCATTGAAGTCAAGGGAGGCAAGAAAGCAAGGTAACCATCTTTGGTTTGCAATTTTTCTTGGTTTTTCATTGAAAAATCCGTGGGTCGAATAGTGTGAAAGATGAGAAAATTTGTGGTTTGTTTTCGTTGATTTGGTGCTTAGGTTTTGTTAATGGTTTAATTAGAAGAAAAACCATGCATTTTGTTTAAAGAAAAACAAAGTTTTGGTTGGTTTTCCAAGGGTAAAACCGTGGGTTACCTAGGGTGTTTGATGATAAATTGTTGTTGGTTAAATATTGTAATGCTTTAAAGCATGATTTGTATGGTTATAAGCTTGGAAAAAAAATTTGGAATCAAAAACCCTAAAATGGCCGTGGGTTGTAATTAGGGTTTGGTGAACATTTTTGCATGATTAACTTGATGATTGGATAGTTCAAATCATGCATTTAATTATGAAAATGATGGTTATGTGGTTAAAAGCATGAAACAAGAAATTTGGTGCATGTTTACCTAAAATGGCCATGGGGTATGAATGACTAAAAACCCTAAGAATTATGTTGTAAAATGCATGGAAATTGGCTTGAAAATGTGCTAGGTAATGACATTGGAATAGCCTAAAATTTGGTTGAAAAATTGAAAAGTTTTGGCTAGGTTTTGGATAGGAAAACCGTGGCTAAGACGTAAGGGCAAAATTGAAAGAAATTTTGTTAATTGTGGTTCAAAATGTGAATTGGAAATTTTGTGAGCTTTTATGTAAAATTTTGGGAAACTTTTACATAAAATAGGACTTTGGTATTGTACATGGCAAGTACATATGGTTCGAGGTGTACCTAACGCCGGTAGCCTTAAATTTACACCGAAATGCTGTCGAAATTTCGAAAACGGCATTTACGGTAAAAAGGGAATTAAAAATAAAAGTTTAGGGTCGGCTCGGAAACCCGAGTCCCTAAGGGAAAATTGAATAAGGGAAACCTAAGGGGTAGTTCGAGAATAGTAATCCGTCCCCTTAAAAATGTAAAACGCGAGTGAAACTGAAAAACCGACCCCGAGGGGGGGGCGTTTTTGGGAAATGAAGTAAAGGTCCGAGTCGGGTACGGAAAGTCCGAGCCTCGGAGACCTACATCGTGAACGTCTAGATGAACATTTAAAATACTAGTAAAACGTCCATTTGAGACTCCGAAACGATAGAAAATCACTAAACCGACGTAAGGGTCGGAATAGTGCTTCCCGAGGGTCGGGAAGGTGAAAAGTGGAAATAAAATAGAAATGAACCCGGTAATGAATAAAAAAGAGTCAGAAAAGTTCCTGAGAGCCAAAAGTACTGTCTAGACCGAGAAAATTCTGTCAGGGCAAAATTGTAATTTTTCCAAAATATAGGGGCGAAATCGTAATTTTGTAAAAGTTAAGAAAAATGGGGAAAATGATAAATAAAGCCTAAATGTTATAAATAGGTTTTATTTAAGCTTTTTAATAAAAAAAATAAAAGCTATAAATCGAAATGAAATTAACAGACAAGGTTTTGTCTGTAGGATCCCAAAATTGACCCGCAAGGAGAGCGATCAAAGATCTAGGAAAGGAAAAGGGGAAGAAACAGATAAGGTAAGTTCAGACATTTACCTGTCTGCAACATATAGCATTATTATTGCTAACTTTGATGTACTAACTATAAGTTAGGTACATATGTGCTACAGGCACTATTATAGAGTAGAGAGAGAGACGAAATGTGCTACGGGCACTATTGAGAATGGGACACATAATAAATTGTGCTTCGGGCACTAGAGAGAGGTTAATGAAACTCACTCACCTAAAATTAAAATGTGAACCATTCTTAACCACGGGGCAATATGAAGTCACTGGGTTAGAACTTTAAAAAGTCGGTAATGAAACCACTTTTGGCGTACCAGCCTTCCGTACAGGGAGGTAAACTTTGCCTTCGGGGCTATGATGATGAGATTGAGACTGTAGAGGTCAGCACTGATGTACCACTCCCAGTCATGTACAAATTTGCCTTCGGGGCTATGATGATGAGATTGAGACTGTACAGGTCAGCACTGATGTACCACTCCCAGTCATGTACAAATTTGCCTTCGGGGCTATGATGATGAGATTAAGGCCGTGGAGGTTAGCACTAATGTACCGCTCCCAGTCATGCGTACTAAAATGGTACTGCCAACACGACCTCAAAACCAGAACATAATATAAGATAATTACCTAAAACTGAAACTATGCTATAATTGAGCATAAGACAATTTTGTGAGAGTACTAACATCGTGGTTGATGTACTGTGATATACTGTGTTGTGGTCAAACTTACTATTCATAATGAATAGTAGTCAAACTTACTATTCATAATGAATAGTAGTCAAAGTACTATTCATAGTGAATATTGATCACGTTACTGTTCATGATGAATAGTACTATTCATAGAAATTTTATTTCTTGCATGTTTGAACTTACTGAGCCTGTAACTCACCATTTTTGCTTATGTTGCAGGTAAGCGACCAGCTCAATAGTTTTGTATGGCTGGATGGCGGACGAGATAGCGAGTGTCAAATGGGATAGGAAGCTAAGGGATATGGTCCTACCAAAGTCTTTCCGCTGAGCGATAACAGAGAAAGGGAAAAGAAACAGTTCTTTGGTAAATATATATTTTACGAAAGTACTGTATCATGTAAATTACTTTGTACTTGTAAACAAAGTAAATAGTGGATAATGTTTCACATGATGTTTTAAAAAAAAAAATTTCCCCGAAAACGTCATGTTTTACAAGAGAGATAGATTAGCCGGCGACCCATGAAAGTACAATCTATCATAGTTAGTGATAAAGCTTGACTGTAATAGTATTGTATGATCTCTACGAAGGGCGGGCCGCCACATTATATCAACCTATACGACATTCTTAGAGGAAAGTCACATGAATGAATTTAAGCCTCGAAGTAAAGTGGTGCTAGAGGAGTTATCAAGTGAAAGGACTGCTCCACATGTTTTGGTCTTGGACACAAGTCTGAGTTCTAGTGAAAGACCTGCAAACGATCAACAAATTAGGATGCTTCATCGTAGTGGGAGGGTTTCAAGGAAGCCTAATTTCTTCATATATGATGCTGAGGTATACTAGGCTGAGGCTCATAAGCATGAGGATGATTTGATCACTTATGATAAAGCTATAAATGATGTTGATTCTAAATCTTGGAAACAGGCCATGAACAATGAGATGGATTCTATGAAATCCAACTCTATTTGGGAACTTGTGGATCTATCAGATGGGATAAAACCCATTGGATGTAAGTGGATCTACAAAAGAAAGAAGGATACGGAAAGGAGAGTGGAAACTTTCAAGGCTAGACTAGTTGTAAAGGGGTACATGCAAAAGGCTGGAATAGATTACGATGAAAGCTTTTCACCTGTTGCTATGCTGAAGTCTATCAGTATTCTTCTATCTGTTGCTGCAACTCTTGATTACGAGATCTGGAAAATGGACGTCAAGACGGCATTCTTAAATGGCTATCTTGAGGAAAGTATCTATATGAAACAGCCTGAAGGGTTCATGGTAAAATGCCAAGAGAGAAAAGTCAGCAAGTTGCTTAGATCCATTTATGGATTAAAGCAAGCATCCTGCTCATGGAACCAAAGGTTTGATCAAGTGATCAAAACATTCAGTTTTGAGCAGAACGTTGATAAACCTTGTGTTTATAAATGTATTAAGGATGGTAAAGTGGTCTTTCTAGTACTCTATATTGATGATATACTGCTCATTAGGAATGATGTAGGGAATTTATCATCGGTCAAGCTTCGGTTGAACCAACAATTTGACATGAAGGACTTGGGAGAAGCTAATTATGTTCTAGGTATTCGTCTCTTTAGAGATCAAAAGAACAAAATGATAGCATTATCCCAGGCTTCATACATAGATAAAATAATTGATAAATATGCAATGCAAGAGGTAAAGAAATGTAATAACCGGGAAATTTTACTGTTCTCGAAATATTGTAAATTGCATGTACATGATGAATTTCATGTTTAAAATGTAAAATGTATGATTAATATTGTGTAGAACGAGATAAAATGTTCTAACGATATTACAGATTAAGAATTCAGTGTTGTAAAAGCATGCCGAATTGAGCTAGGGAAAAACAGTGAACTGTAAACCCTAGTACGTGACTTAGGGTAAGCTGAGTGCACAAAAAGATAAAATACTGATAGTAGTGATTTTAGACGTGAGTGCGTGTGTGTGTGTTGCACATAGTATTGAGAAGTTGGTCTAGATGACCTCTTCTTGACCTAAAATTGATATATTTAGATTTAGCATGCTCAAATTAGTCAATTGAGCATGAAAAGTAATATTTGATCTGGAGATACACAGTATCAAGAAATTGGTCAAGATGACATTTTCTTGATATAAAACTGATATATTTGGAATCAGAATGCTCTAATTAGTCAATTAAGCACAAAATGAAAATTTTGACCGGGAAATGTACAGTATCGAAAACTAGCCGAGATGACCTCGGATGACGACGAAACTGATATATTTGGATTCAGGACGTCCAAATTAGTCAGTACATCCTATCAAAATGCTCAAATTAGTTAATTGAGCACAAAGGTAATTTTTGACGGGGAATTTGCAGTAAAACGAAACTGATATATTTGGGTTCAACACGCCCAAATTAGTCAGGATAGCTCATGTTGAAAATTTGGACAAAAAGGGTATAAAAGGGCGAAATTGCATAAAAGTCCCCATAATTTTCATTTTCTAGATTTTCTCCCCCACACCTGCACCGTCGGTGAACAGTAACCGACCATCGGAAACGGTGTCCGTTTTCGACACCGCCGGTCTCGTTGGAAAGCTCTCGATGAGCTGAGTCCAACGGTGTGCTGAATCGGCGGAACCGACGCCGAAGAACGCCACACGCGCCGCCCGAAGCTGCCGGTGGCCGAAAATTTCAAACGGTCGTATCTCCGCCGTCCGACCTCCAATCGACATGATTCCGGTCCCAAAAGACTCGTGGTGAAGAGTATAACAAAACTCAAGCTTCATTTCGGCTCAACAGTCACCGGGTCACGCTGCCCGAAGCCGCGCCGCCGCCACCGTGAAGCCGCCGTGGAATCCGTCGATTCCGGCGGAGTTGAGTGACGTGGTTGGTCTCAAAATGATCAGAGAAGAACAGGGAGCAAAAGCCCTCAAACAATTTCGGGCAACAACCCCAGCACGGTGGAGATTTAACGCCGCTGCCGTGGGTCGTGTTTTCGAGGCCGATTGTCGACAATCGGAGCCTCCAATGGTGAAATTGACACCGCCAATGGACTCCTCTCGTCGAGATCTTCAAGGTG
Source organism: Antiaris toxicaria (assembly GCA_035233585.1). Classification (NCBI taxonomy): domain Eukaryota; kingdom Viridiplantae; phylum Streptophyta; class Magnoliopsida; order Rosales; family Moraceae; genus Antiaris; species Antiaris toxicaria. Next base: position 55,596,769 of record CP141153.1, read on the forward strand.
GACACCTCCGTTGTTCGCACCGCCGCCGTTCGCAGTCGGTCAATGCCAGAGTCAACACCGGTCAATGCGGTCAACGCCAGTCAACGGCGAACCGGGGGCGGAAAAATGAAGAATGGTCCGTTGGCCTATTTTCGACGTTCTGGACACATCCGCGGCATTAGAATTGCCAACCGGGATTCCGAACGTGAAGAACGGAGACAAAAAGTTTGCGCGGTCAAGATCGAACGGTTCGTCCGATCACCGACGGGACGATTTCGATAACGATTTCGTTTCCCTTCATTCCTTATGTATATATTGGAATGATTTGCATGTAATTTGTATTCAAATTGTAAAAAGAAAGGAAAAAAAAAGAGTAAAATGAATGAAATGTCAGAAAAAGAAAATGTATGGGAAATGTGAATATTTTTACGTAAAAAGTTGAGTTTTACGTAAAAATTAGGCCTCTGGTATAGTACATGGTAGAATAAAATAGGTTAGATGGTTTTGAGGCGTTTCCTAAACACCGGAAACCTAGAAATTTAGCGGAAATGCTGCCGAAATTTTGAAAACGGCACTATTGGAATTTTGGTGAAAAACGAGAGGCAAATTGTGTTTGGTAATGGAAACCGAGACCCTTCGATGAGTTAGGCTTAGAAAATGGAAAAATGAACCTTTGAGGAATAGTAAACCATCCCTCCGAGATTGTGAAAATGTAAGAGAATGGGAAAACCAATGGCAAGGGTATTTTAGGAAACGAAAGGTAAATTTGAGGTCGGGATGAAAACCCAAGCCCACGCAATGTCTAAGGCTCGGGATTAGCATAACAAACGTTTCAGGAGTAGTGAAATACCCATTTAACGCTCCGAAACATGAGAAAAACGAGAAACGACCCTAGGTGTCGGAATAGTATCACCCGAGAGTCGGATGACCAATAGTCGTCTATGGAACAGCAATGGATGCTGTAAAAGTGTGTAAAAGCTTAAGAAATATTATTTTATGATATTTGGGCTTAGAAAATCATGTTAAAAGTCACAGTAAGCATATAACGGTCCCAAGACCCGTCACGGGCAAAATGGTCATTTTGACCAAAAATTTCTGAAAGGCTCGGAAAGGACCGTGAATGGCTAAGGATAGTTAAAATGAAATTATAAAAGTTAAATTGGGTCTTAAACCAACAAAAAATAGGTTTATGATGAGAGATCAAATCAGGGGCAAAATGGTAATTTTGCCAAGAGTTAGTGTAAAAATGGAAAATAGGATTTTAGATTCCTAAGACCATTTACGGGAAATAAAACGTAGAATTTTTACGTTTTACTAAATTTTGAATATGAAATGAAGATTTAGAATAACCGTGGTTATTCCGGTTATAGGAACCCGATCCAGAAGCGGCAAAGGAACGTCTGCGGAGTCAGGGAAGGAAATGCTAGCGAAAGTATCTGTAAGTTTGAACATTTAATTGACTGCAACATGAATAGACTATTATGTCTAAGTGTGATATGTGTAAGTTCCAGCATTCATTTGTCTGCTCATGAACATTCTGATGTTGTTCATTATATGAATGAATTGATCTGTTATGTCTAGGTTTATGTGCTATATGAATGTTTCATAGCGCGATGCTATGATAAATGTTTGGTAAGCTCAGATATTTACATGTCTGCAGCATGAATATTACTATTTGATTGATTTAAGTACTTTTCGTACAAACTTGTAAAGTCCTACGGGCAATAGGGGTGTAGTTAAACTAACTCACCTAATGAAATGAGAAATTAAAAAGTGTATAAATAATACACTATGGAGAAGTGTTAGGGCACTATAGTGTGGTTAATTAAAAACACACATAAAGAAATAAATGTAAAGACCTACTGTCACATCCCAAAACCCGAGACAGCGACAGGTGTCACTTCCCAAAAATCCGGGATAGTGACGGATATAAAATTTTTAAAGAATAAATGAAAGGAAAGTTTAGATTCCTAAGTCTGTCAGTTTTTACATCTTACCCTTTACCGACTCTTTAAACGTGTTTATAAATTATGCTTATATATTTTAAATTAATTAATATTTGTTTTTCTGTTTTTATCGCAATATCAGGTGGTGAGGTACCCATATCCCACAGATGCATACTTGGATAAAATAAAATAACTGAATTTGCAAAAAAAGTAAAGTTTAGAATTTACAGTCCCGGAATGCTTTTATACATACTTTGTCCTAATGTACAGGTCACTACTTCAAGTCTTTTGACCTTGTCGTCCACGGTCGGTTCCACGTCACCTGTATCTCCTAATCAGCTTTCTCCCCTGGGGGTTTACCAGTTTTAAAACAGTGAGCGAAAGGCCCAGTAGGATATTCTTTAACAAAAATGTTTCAACATTTTAATTTAACCATCATACTAAGTATGTCAATGCAATACCGAATCATAAACGTGAAATCGTGATTATGCAAATTGTGTCCCTATATACATCTAGTTCGTGTACGGTCCGTATGAGCCTCCCTCACCATGCCGAAGCATAATGAGTGATCCTCAATCGAGATGTGCACTCTTCGCACGTGTGTGCTGGCTCCCGGTATACTTTAACAGCAAATCCAACTTTCAACATTTCATGTGAACATATGATTCACATACTAAAAATATACCGCATTGTTTTTCAAAAAAAATCCGTAACCGGATATTTTTCCTTTAATTTCCAAAATCATGATATTTTCTAAATCATGTAAATTTCAAAGCTTTATAAACACATTTTCTACAAATGATATTTGGCCAAATCATTAAAACAAAATTGGCTGCCAAGAAAGGGTAAGATATCCTACCTCGTCAGCAATTTGACCTACGATCAATTTCTCGCACGAATTCCAAGATAGTCTTTCTTTCCGAATTCGATCTACGAGTACCTAAAACAAGAAACACAGATAATTTAATTATCTGTCCAAGAATTCTGTAATCGAATTATGGTAAACTTAACTAATTAGTATGCCATTGAATTTTTTTCTAAAATTTAAAATGATACTTTATTTTAACACCGTAATTTTAAAATAGAAATTTTAACACAATTATCCAAAATATATATGTATATTTTTAAAAATTTCGGCATAACCTGCCCTAAAAATAGGCTTCCCTAAAAGCTCCAAAATGCTCAACCTGCAGAAAAATTTTCCAATTCCCAGAACAATTCAAAATACAAATTTCAAATCAATTTAAAATTTAAAATCTAAACATCATTATTATTTTTATTATTATTACTTACTATTATTATTATTATTATTATTATTGTTTACTATTGTTAGGAAATGCCCTAAGTATTAGAGACATTTTGATGTATTCATTTTGAACTGGATAATAAAATTATACTTAGAGGTTATTCATTACATTGCTATCTGTCCTCGTCTTATTTACATGTTAAAGTAAATGTAAGCAAATATGGCTCACTGACTGCTTGTGTTAAAACTGTTAGAACATTGCATGCAATGGACTTTTGTATGCGAGAAGACAATGTTCTAAAGTTAGCAGTCTAAACTATGGTCTGTAGTATATGGGGTTAGACCGAGCATCTAACTCATGTTAAGACTATTATGTTGTCTAAAGCCTTGGAGGGGACGGTCTGTCTTGACTGTCTGGAGCTAGACTCCCAAGTAGAGACATGGATATGTTGCTCGGTGGTGACATATTAGACCGGGACTAAAGCGTGATTGATCTACGTAGTCCGCTATGAGTGGATCAATCTGCTTTTGACGTTCATTGTGCAATAACCTTAATCCTGAGTAAATGAACTACTTCATGTATATGACTTGTGTACTTTGATGTTCCAATGGCTAAAGCGCCTCAGAGGTAGTAAGCTTATAGACCGGTTCGTTGGGTGCATGACTTGTATACGATGAAGGGTTTGTTTGCAGATATCGGAATCATAGCTCTGAGGAGTTAAAGGTATCCTCTTAAAGGCATTATACTGAATGTGAAAATGGACAAGGCCTTGGGTCGTTTGCTGGGCGGATGACTTCTTATTCACATATGGTGGATAAACATTTTCTTGATTCGGTAGTATAATGGAACTTTAAGATAGCCTGATCAGTAGGATTAAACGGACTTTGACCTAAGGCTGATCATGGATATCATATGAGGGTTTTGCATATATGACAAGGTCATTGGATGGTAGCTCGTCACAGGCTTACGTAATACGATATATAATTGGGAGTTCAGTTTCAGGTTTATAGTGGTGTGACTCTGAAATTAGTGATCATATGATTGAGTTGTTCGGTACAGAATGATGATCATATGGAATCACGGGAGCCCGATTATATATGTCCAATCAGTCTCTCTACTAGCTCCACATAATTCCTTAACGTTTGGCAAATTGATTTGTGTATGCTATTGGCTAGTTTATTATGCATGGATGGTGATGACACAGGATTAGGATGGTAGACAAGATTCTCTCCGGTTGGATTCAGATTTTGTTTTGGATAATAGAGTACACAATTATTCGAACTCCAAATAAAGTTGCCATGATTTTATTTGAGATTGGATTGGAGTTGTAGAAAATTATCCATGAGAACAAGAATATGAAACACAACCGTTTTGTGGAATTTGAAATTTGATTTTTGAAATTTGAAATTTGAATTTTGAATTTGAAATTTGAATTTGAAATTTGAATTTGAAATTCGAATTTGAAATTTGAATTTGAAATTTGAAATTTGAAATTTGAAATTTGAAATTTGAATTTGAAATTTGAAATTCAAATTTTGAATCACAGTCCAAGTAGGATTCGAATTTGTTGTGGAAAATCCACAAGGTTTGAAATTCGAATTTGAGTTGGATTTGGAGAGGATAATCTTGTTAGAATCCTACTTGAATTTTGAATCCAAATCCCAACAAAAGTGGGCGAATTGTTTGAGGATAATCCTCAATGGAAAATTCGGTTTTTGTGAAGAAGATTCAAAGGAAAATTCGGTTTTTGTGAAGAAGATTCAAAGGAAAATTCAAGTTTCAATCCTAGTTGAATTTGGATTCTCTCCTTCCCTAAAAGTGGCCGAAATTTTGGAGCCTTTATCCAAGGAAAATTCGGTTATTTTTGGATAAGGTTGAGATAAGATTCAAGCTTGAAAATCCTAGTGGAATTTTTGATTCTCCCTTATCCATAATGGCCGAAATCTTTTGGAGGATTTTCTCCTTGTGAATTTCGGATTTTTTGGTTGAAAAAGGGAGATAAAATTCTAGTTAAAATCTTGTTAAGATTTGGATTGGATTTATCTTAGGAAAAACTGAATTTATTGTTAGGATTATCCTATGGAAAAATTCGGATTTTTTTGGTTAAAGATAAGGGAAAATATCTTTTCCTAATCCAATTCAAATTCAGAGATTCACCTCATGCAGGTCTATAAAGAGAGGACCTACCACTCTAGTTCTCTCAGACCACAGACTCTCAGGTGAGCAGGCTTATTGTTGCACAGCTCATCGTGACAATAAAGTTCTTTAGAGATCTGGGTGGTCGGAAGAAGACTAGCAGTGTTAGCATACCGATCGAGGTTCAGAGTGCCCACACACTCAGCCATTCGGGAATTAGAGAATAGTAGAGAAGGCTAGTTGGTTGAAGCCTCCGGTCATTCTCCTCCTGCAGATTGGCGTCCTTGAGGTATGAGTTTTAATTGTTGTTGATTTATTGTATATGGCATCATGAGATATTTAACGATCTTAAAATTTTTATTATTCCGCTGCGCCACTCTGATACGTTTTTACCGGTTTATTATCCTACAACTATTACCTGTTATATAACACACGCACACACAGATATACATAATATATATCTACATATACAACAATTTTTTTTTCTTTTTCTGCCTATGGAGAACGACCGACAGGAGGAAAAGACTCACGGCGGCGGGGCGGCGGCTGGTGGCATCGGGCACGGCGGTCGGTGGTGCGGCGAGGGGCAGCCGGCCAGGTGAGGACGAACGGCGAGGCACGGCTGGTTCGGCGAGACGGAAATGGACGGGCTCGGGCGACGGTCGTGGAGCTCCAGTACCGGTCGGAGTCAGGCGGTTGGCGGTGGCTCGAGCTCGGTCAACGTTCGGTGATGGCCACTCATGGTGTCGACCGGCGATCGGCGTCGGGCGGTGGCAAGGAAGGCGGGCGCGGCTGGTTCGGTTTCGGTGGCTCGGCGGGGGCGGTAGGTCTACTATGGCATCGCGAGGAGCTCGGGTTGACGGCATTCGGCGAGGCGGGGACGGCGGCGACTTCCGGTGGAGTTCGGCCGAAAGAAAAAGAAAAGAAAAAGAAGAGAAGAAAAAAGAGATGGGGAGGGGAAGGAAGTGAATCGGCGAGGGAAGAAGAAGAAGAAAAGGAAAAGAGAAAAGAAAAAAATGAATTAAAGGGAGTGAGGGAGAGAGACGAGATGCAGAAGAAAAGGAAAAGAAAAGGAAGAAAAAGAAAAAAAAAACAAGAGTGAGAGAGGGAGAAAGAGAAGTGGTGGAGGAGGGGGGCTTTTTTTTTTAAAAAAAAGAGGGGGCAAGGGAAGATAAGAGCTGACGAGGGAGAAGAAGAACAGAGAGAGGGGTGAAATAATTCGGTGGAGGGAGAGAGAGAGACAAATGCAGAGAAAGTGAGGAAGAGGAGTGAAAAATAAAGGAAAAGAGAGAGAGCGAAGTCGGTGGAAAAAATAGAGAGAGAGAGAGAGGAGATATCCGGAATAATCCGGAAAGAGAAAAGAAAACAAATAAATAAATAAAAATAATATTTGTTAAATTTTTGTTGGGTAAAAATTGTTAAAATTTTAAAATTGATAAAAATATTTTAAATATCCTCAAATTAATATTTAATACCCCAAAAATTTAAAATTGAATTCCCATGATAATAAGAAAATTTTTATTGGCACACTAACAAATTGAGTTTATACATTCACGCGCGAAATTTAAAATTCAAAAATTTCGCAGCGTGACAATTCTCCCCTCCTATAAAAGAATTTCATCCTCGAAATTCGAATTATCTAGATTTTCAAACAAATCGGGGTATTTCTCTAACATTTCGCTTTCCACTTCCCAAGTAGCGTCTTCACTTCCGTGATGTTGCCATAAAACCTTAACTAACGCTATCTCTTGATGTCGTATTCTCTTGACCTTTCTATCAAGAATTCGTACCGGTGCCTCTTCATAGGAAACATCTTCTCGAATTGGTATGTTCTCAGGTGAAACTATTATAGTAGGACCCGGTTTACATTTCCTAAGCATCGATACATGAAATACATCATGCATGTGGGACAACTCTGATGGCAACGCTAAACGATAAGCAACTTTACCAACTCGTTGAATAATAAGGAACGGTTCCACGTATCGTGGAGCTAGTTTTCCTTTCTTGCCGAAACGAGAAACTCCTTTTCGAGGGGAAACCTTTAGAAGCACGAAATCTCCTACCTCAAATTCCAATGGTCTCCGTCGTCTGTCAGCGTAACTCTTTTGTTGGCTCTGCGCTGTTTTTAAGTGTTCTCGAATAATTCGAATTTTCTCGGTAGTCTCCTCGACAATAGTTGCTCCAGTATGAACTCGATCTTCAGGTTCGATCCAACATATGGGTGATCTACATGGTCTTCCGTAAAGAGCTTCGAATGGTGACATTTTGATGCTAGATTGATAACTGTTGTTGTAGGCGAACTCTGCTAACGACAAATTATCAATCCATTTGTGCCCATAATCTAACGCGTAGGCACGTAACATGTCTTCAAGAATCTGAATAACTCTTTCGAATTGTCCGTAGGTCTACGGATGGAAAGCGGTGCTGAATTTCAAGTCTGTCCCAAAAGCTGCCTGGAAACTCTTCCAATATCGAGCAGTAAATCGAGGATCTCGATCAGAAATAATACTCAATGGTATTCCATGATATTTCACTATCTCGTCCAAATATGCTTTGGCTAAGTTCTGCCTACCATATGTGGACTTGATAGGAATGAAGTGCGCTGATTTCGTCAATCGATCTACCACTACCCAAATTGCATCGAAACCATTCCGTGTTTTTGGTAGTCCCATAAGGAAATCCATGGTAATTTCTTCCCACTTCTATTCTGGAATAGGTGACGGTTGTAGCATCCTTCCAGGTTTCTGACATTCCGCTTTGACCTTAAGACAATTCTAACAAGTCTTCACATAATTCGTCACATCATTTTTCATGTTTCGCCACCAGTATTGCCTCTTTAGATCCTTATGCATCTTGATGACTCCTGGATGTATTGCAAATCGAGATTTATGAGCTTCATCCATGATTCCCTTCTTCAATTCTGGTATTTGTGGAACAGCTAGACGATGTTTGAAATACAAAGCTCCATCACCACGGATGTTCCAATGTTCCAGTTGTTCTCCATTCTGAAGCTTGGACCAGACATTTTGCAAATGGCTATCTTTATGTTGATTCTCCTTGACTTGCTGAATCAAGTAGGGTAGAGTCACTAAATTATACAGAGTGATTGAATTTTGATCCTCAAAAATCTGAAGATCATAATCTTCAACCACTGCTGTTCTTTTCCAATCAAGAACTGCTAACGAAGCAAGAACACCGGCACCTTTCCGACTAAGAGCATCCGCAACGACGTTAGCCTTACCTGGATGATATTCCAGAGTAAATTCATAATCTTCCATATACTCTACCCAACGTCTTTGTCTCAAATTCAGATCTTTCTGAGTAAAGAGATACTGCAAACTCTTATGGTCAGAGAAAATCTGAAATGAGACACCATAGAGATAGTATCTCCAAATTTTTAAAGCAAAAATAATGGCTGCCAACTCTAAATCATGTGTTGGGTAGTTTTTCTCATGTGTCTTCAATTGTCGAGATGCGTATGCTACGACATGTCCTCCCTGCATTAGAACACACCCGAGTCCTTCTTTCGATGCATCAGTTTAAACTTCATAAGGTTCTTCAGGCTTGGGAATTATAAGAACTGGAGCGCTGGTCAAGCGAGTTTTTAATTCTTGAAAAGCGTTCTCGCATTTGCTATCCCAGTCAAATCGAACATCCTTTCTTGTCAGTCGTGTCATTGGGGCTGCGATTCGCGAGAAATCCTGAACGAATTTACTATAATACCCCGCTAATCCCAGAAAACTTCTGATTTCGGTTACATTTCTAGGTCGTTCCCATTTTAATATTGCCTCGACTTTTGTAGGGTCTACGGCTATGCCTTGACTAGAGATAATATGCCCTAGAAATTTGACTTCAAATAACCAGAAGTCGCATTTCTCCCTCTTAGCGTATAGCTGATGCTCCCGCAGAGTTTGTAGGACCAGCCTTAAGTGTTGTTTGTGTTCTTCTCGAGTCTTAGAATAGATCAGAATATCATCAATGAAGATGATGACAAACTGATCTAGAAAGGGTCGGAAAACACGATTCATCAAGTCCATAAAAGCTGCTGGAGCATTCGTCAAACCAAAAGGCATAACCAGGAATTCGTAAGATCCATACCGAGTCCTAAATGCAGTTTTCAGGATATTTTTCTCTCGGATTTTCAATTGATGATATCCAAATCTCAGATCAATCTTTGAGAAGTACTGAGCACCTTCAAGTTGATCAAAAACTCGTCGATTCTTGGCAAAGGATATTTATTCTTGATGGTCACCCCGTTCAGTTGCCGATAGTCAACACACAGTCGTAGGCTTCCATCTTATTTCTTTACAAATAGGATTGGTGTTCCCCATGGTAATTTGTTGAGTCGGATGAATCCCTTGAGTTCTAGCTCAATCAATTGTTTCCGCAATTTAGCTTTCTCCGCAGGTGCCATTTTATAAGGCGGAATTGATATCGGGGCTGTACCGGGAATAAGATCGATGCAGAATTCTACCTCTCGGTCAGGTGGCAAACCAGGTAAATCTTCAAGAAATATATCTGGAAATTCATCTACCACTGGAGTGTAGTGATCACCTCTTTCCACGTTGTTGTCACCTTCCAATACGAAAATAATAGCAGCATAAGATAGCTTTCGTCGACCACCGATGGCTGATCTCAATAGCTCACTGGTCATCACTTGATCTGGATCTTCGAGTTCGATCACCGTTGGGTTTGGCTCTATGAATAGTATCACATTTCGGTGATGACAATCTAATGTTGCCCTATTCTGAGTTAACCAATCCATACCAAGAATCACATCATAGCGTCTCATTGGTAGGATAATGAATTGGACATTAAGTTGTTCGCCTTCTCGCGTAACAACATTAGTCCAACATATCATTGAAGCTTCGGTTTTTCCCAGTGGCATACTTAGGTGCAAAGGTGACTCTAAAAGTTTGATTTCTAATTCTAATGCTTTTGCAAACGTGGATGCAATAAAAGAATGACTGGCACCAGTATCAAACAATACGTGTGCCCAACTAGAAGAGATCAGAATCATACCCTCCATGACCGTGGGACTGTTCTGAGTTGCTGGTTCTTCCCCTTCCACTGCATACATTTTTCCTTTCCCCTTGTCATTCATACTGTTCCTCGAGGCAGTGGGTCCCGTTTGCCTGAATTGTGGCGGTTGCGAAGAAGCCTGCCTACTGGTGGACATTTGAGGTCTCCACTGTGATTGGAATGACTGAGGTCCAAAATTTGGCTGATAAGGGGCTTGTGGTGGCCTATATTGTGTGGCTGACTAAATCCTGACTGTCCCTGATTACCCTGTCCCTGGTTAAATTGTCCCGATCCAGATTGACGAGATCCGGCTGATGATTGGCTGGACTGCTGGAATTGTTGAGACGGCTGCTGTTGCCTGTAAGGACAGTTCCTATTTAAATGTCTTGTTTGGCCACAGTTATAACAGCTTCTCTCATATGGGTGTACTCTTCCGGTAGAGGTGTTACTAGTACTGTCAGTTCTTCTACCTTCAACGTTGACCCCACTAACATGAGTACGATTCCCACGTTGACTTCTGGTCGATCCACCAGATGTCCTTGGAGCTTCAGATTTCTCCTTTTGGAAATTTTGATTATCCTGCTCAATACGCAGGGCAGCTGATACGAGCATCGGGTAGTCTCGAATCTGCATACCCACCACCAATCTCCTTATTGATGGTTTAAGTCCCTGCTCAAACTTAATACATTTGGTGCGCTCAGTCGCCACCATTGTAGAGGCAAATCTGGATAATTCTCCAAACTTTGACACGTACTCGAATACGTTCATATTTCCTTGTTGTAGGCTCATGAATTCTATAATCTTTTGATCCCTAAAACTCTCAAGAAAAAATTGATCATAGAATAATTGTTCAAACATCTCCCAGGTCATCTCTTGGAGATTGTGCGTTCTCCTGATTTGTCTCCACCATATACCAGCTTTACCGTCCAAATAGGTGGAAAGAATTTCAATCCGGTATTCAGGTGGGGTTTGAATAGTGTCCATCTTCATCACCACACTTTGGAACCAATCGTCCGCTTCTTGATGATCACCCTCACCAGTAAAGGCTGGAATTCGAAATCGTTGGAAATCGTGTAAGCTCCGGTTCATGTCACGAACGACCGGTTCATCTCTCGCACGAGTGACTATATTTTGTAATACTCGATACATAGCTTCCGTGACGTTAGCCTGGTCCGGCTCTGGCGTCGGTGCTGAAGTCGGGGTCAGAGTTGTTGTCGGAACGGTTCCCCTTCTACGTCTGGGCGGCATTCTATAAAATAAAAATTTCGGGTTGTAAATTAGCATTTTATTTTACTCCAAGTATGCATATAATTCCTATGGGAACCCCAAACCATGCTCTGATACCTACGGGTAATAAAGGTTCCACCGTGGGATGATTCATATGAATGTCACTGGTGGGGAACTATAAGAAACATGGTAATGAAACCACTAAGGCGTACCGCCCCTCCAACATAGTGGTGGAGGTTTTTCTCAGATCCTACAAGGATATCAGGGTTGTGGAGGCCGATGTTCTAAGGTCGCTCCTTAGACCCTCCCAGTCAGCACGCTAATAATCATTGGTACTGCCATAAACCGAGCTCTAAACTAGAAATCCAATAGAGAATAAACAATCAATAAAATGATAAAAATCATAATTGAGCATAACCAAAGCTTACGTTAGAATAATGTAAATTCGGTTAGGGTATGTGAATAGTAACCCATTAGGGTAAAATGAATAGTAACCAGTTAGGGTAACTGTTACTATTCATCAGTCAAAGGTCAAAATTACTATTTATGATAAATAGTACTATTCATAAAAAATTGAGTTTTAGTGTTTTTGAATCAATATGATTCTTACTATGTATGTTTGAACTTACTGAGCCTGTTAGCACATCAGTTTGTTCATGTTGCAGGTGAGAAACCTGTCCGGTAGATTTCTGGATGGCGGCAGGATGCGAGCGTGTCAAAGGGATAGGGAATCTACTGTGGATATGGTCCTGCTACAAGTTTTCTGCTGAGCGTTGAAAGAGGAGATTTGAATAAAGAAAAGACATGTATTGCAAAAAGATTTGAATTATGTATTGTGTATAAACTATGTTTGTACTTTTAAAAGTGACAAACATAGTTCAGTTTAATTACGTTATGTTTACAAATAAGAAAAAGTATTAAAAAAAATGATTCCAAATTTCACAAAGGGTTTAAAGGAAAGAAAAGAATTTACGTGACCCGACGAAGTTCACGAGCTATTTCAGTTGGCTAAGGAGCTTGATTGTAATAATTTCGGTGGACCGAGGTCGGGGGCATCACAAGAAAGGTTCACAACCTTCCATTGCCGGTCTAACTCTTTCATTGGATAACTGTCCCAAGACATCGGAAGAAAGAGAGCATATGAGTAAGGTCCCCTATGCATCCGCTGTGGGTAGCCTTATGTATGCTATGCTTTGCACTTACCCAGATATATGTTTTACAGTAGGTATGGTGAGTCGATATCAAGCGAATCCTAGAATCAAGCACTGGTAAACAGTAAAGCATATACTCAAGTATCTTAAGAGAATGAGGGATTATATGCTAGTGTATTATGGAGGGGACCTAACACCCGTAGGATACACGGACTCAAACTTCTAGACTTGCAAGGATACTAGGAAATTGACATCAAGATCAGTGTTCTTGCTCGAAGGAGGTGCCATTATGTGGAGGAGCGTGAAACAGGGTTGCATGGCTGACTCTACGATGGAGGCTGAGTATGTGGCTGCAGTTGAGGCATCTAAAGAAACAGGTTGGCTCCGCAAGTTCTTTAGAGACCTTGAGGTCATTCTGGGTGTTGACAAGCCTATCACTCTCTACTGTGATAACAGCGAGGCTATTGCCAACATAAAGGAATCTCAGTACCACAAGAGGACCAAGCACATAGATTGGAGGTACCACATCATTAGAGGGCATGTGGAGACTAGACAAGTGAATGTATATAAAATCACATCCAAGGACAACATTATCGATACCTTTACTAAGACTTTGGTGGCCAGAAGCTTTGAGAGGCATGTTGAGGCGAGGGGGATGTGTAACATGGCACATCTACTGGCTTAGGGCAAGTGGGAGATTGTTGGGAAATGCCCTAAGCATGAAATACAATTTTATGTATTTCATTTATTTTGAACTAGATAATAAAATTAATAATAGAGGTTATTTGTTACATTGCTGTTTGTCCTCATTCTATTTACATATTAAAGTAAATGTAGGTAAATATGGGTCACTGACTACTTGTGTTAAAACTATTAGAATGTTGCATGCAATGGACTTTTGTATGTGAGTAGACAATGTTCTAAAGTAAGTGGTCTAAACTAAGGTCAATAGTCTATGGGGTTAGACCGAGAGTCTAACTCATGTTAAGACTATTATATTTTCTAAAGCCATAGTGGGAACGGTTTGTCTTGACTGTCCAGAGCATAGACTCCTGAGTAGAGATATAGATATGTTGCTTGGTGGTGACATATTGGAGCGGAACTAAAGCGTGATTGATCTACGTAGTTCACTATGAGTGGATCAATCTGCTTTTGACGTTCATTATGCAATAACCTTAATTCTGAGTAAATGAACTGCTTCATGCATATGACTTGTGTACTTTGATGTTCCAATGGCTCAAGCATCTCAGAGGTAGTAAGCTTGTAGACCGATTCGTTGGGTGCATGAATTGTATACGATGAAGGGTTTGTTTATAGATATCAGAATCATAACCCTAATAAGGAATTAAGGATATCCTCTTAAAGGCATTTTACTGGATGTGAAAATGAATAAGGCCTTGGGTCGTCTGTTAGGCGGATGACTTTTTATTCACATATGATGAATAATCATTTTCTTATTCGGTAGTATAATGGAACTTTAAGATAGCCTGATTTGTAGGTTGAACAGACTTTGACCTAAGGCTGATCATGGATATCATATGAGAGTTTTATATATATGACAAGGTCATTGGATATTAGCTTGTCACAGGCTTTCGTAATACTATATATAATTGGGAGTTCAGTTTCAGGTTTATAGTAGTGTGACTCTGAAATTAGTGATCATATGATTGAGTTGTTCGGTACAGAATAATGATTATACGGAATCACAGGAGCCCGATTATATATGTCTAATTGGTCCCTCTACTAGCTCCACATAATTCCTTAATGAATGGCAAATTAATATGTGTACGCTTATTGGCTAGTTGACTTTGCATGGATGGTGTTGACATAGGATCAGGATGGTGGACAAGATTCTCTCCGGTTAAATTCATATTTTATTGGATAATAGAGTACACAATTATTCGAACTCTAAATAAAGTTACCATGATTTTATTTGAGATTGAATTAGAGTTGTAGAAAATTATTCATGAGAACAAAATTTCAAATATAAATTTTTGTGGAGTTTGAAATTTGAATTTAAATTTAAATTTGAAATTTGAAATTTGAAATTTGAATTTTGAATTTGAAGTTAAGTATAAATTACTAGACAGTATAAGAAAAGTAAGCAAGTCAGTTTTTAGTGACGGTCTAGGCCACCGAGGACACGGGACATCACAGTTGGTATCAGAGTGGTTTCCTGCCACCCTACCTAACATCGCCATACGTCTGTCTCATTTGTCCAAGTAAGTTAGCTTTTGTTTTTCAAAATTTAGTATATGAGTTGACGATTAATTTATAGTAGGAGAATGGCTGCATCGGTTGACCCTCAGCAAGTGCGAAAGGACCGAGAAGCAAGTGTAGCTTTCACCGCCATGCGACCACACACATACGACGGTAGCAACCCATACGAGCTCCTTTATTGGATTCATCATATGGAGACAATCTTTGAAGGGTGCCATATTCCACCCTGTCTACAGGTGGTAATGGCCAGTAGCCGATTGCGAGAACCAATAATGACATAGTGGAACAATTGACGCAGGATCTGGGGTTCAGCGATGTAGTGGGATGAGTTTTACCAAGATCTTTGCAACTCCGACGACTCAGCTAAGGGTACAGACATCTGGGATGATATGTATGAGAGGAGATATCAGGTCCTCTCTGACATTTGAGACATTTATGAGGGAAAGACCATGGTACACTACTGTCAGTGATTTTTGGATGCCATGTTACTGAGCATTCCCTTAGACAAGCCATTTGCAGAGGTAACTGACTTGCTTTGGAGAAGGATTCCATGGTACATGAGGGACCTCGTCCACTACCCTCCGTCATATGAGAACCTGAGGCGCCTGGTCCGAGACATAGTGGACGCTGGGCGAGTAGCGCTCAACCCCGACTTGGCAAACGCCGTACCTCAACTGGCCGACAAAGAGCTTATGGCTGCACCATAGCCAACAGTACCTGAAGACAATGGAGACCCAATGGAGGACCCCAAACCAGCCCCTCTACTCCCGGACACCATACGGATGAAGGCGGTGATAAGGCTATCCCCAATGCCTAACCTAATGATGAGGAGGAGGAAATCCCCGATCACATTAGTGACGACGAGGGGGTAGAAATGTATGAGCCCTAAGTCATCATCGCCAGTGATGATGAAGTTGATTTTGCTTGGGGAGACGAGGATGAAGACCCCGAGGAGTTTTCCCTGAGTGAAAGTGAGAATGAGGAAATGTCCGACGCAGAGTCAGGATTGTCCTCTAAGTAGTAGTAACCCTTTTCATAGAAAATTTTGTTATGTAGAGGGAAACAGTAGCTTTCCCCGTCTGACTCAACTTAATGTACTTAATGGGATCGTATTTTGGGAAGTATGTGTCACTCCCACCAAATTTAAAAAATATATATATGTTTCATGAGATGTTTTATGAAAAGTAGTATCATTTTGCCCTGAGGGCCTAAATATGATTTTTCTATGAGTATGATCAAGTATGGTAAAGAGTACAGGACGGTTCCTGGCACTCAGACGATGTCCTAATACGACGTGATAGCTGTATTGAACATCATAAGAATAAGAGAAGAAAGGAAAGATATAGTATGTATATATCTATGATGCTTAAAATGAAGTTGTTTAGTAAGAAGGAAAATGATATATAAATACAAATCCCAAGTACAAAAATTTGAGAAGCTTATGTTCTCTTTTTCTGTTGAGTGATAGGGTTACATAGGTGACAATGGCAAGAACAAGAGCCCAAACAAACCAATCTATGCGAGACGACGAGCTACTGGCATGTCTCGCAACGATGCAGGAAATGATGGTAAATCAATAGTGGGAGCTTAACTAGCTCAGAGAACAAATGAACTGACAACAACAAGCACCACAACCCGTGGAGGTACCAGTCCAAGTTACACCAGTAGACCCCGATGCTCAAAGAGAGCAAGCGGCCCCACCAGCCCAAGCGATGCCAGCACCACCGGCTGTGGCAGCTCCTACAGCAGCCAATGTTCTTGTACCAGCCTATAGGGAGGGTGACTTATATGAGCAATTTAGGCGTATGAAAGTGCCTGAATTTGAAGGAACTACGAACCCTATTGAAGCCAACGATTGGTTGACTGATTTCTAAGTCATTCTAGACCTCGTGGAACTGACCGAAGGAGAAAAAGTTATATGCATATCCCTAGCCCTACGGAAAGGAGCGTGCCAGTGGTGGAAGACCGTGACTATCAGAAGGAACATCAATGAAATGAACTGGGCAGACTTCATTACTAAGTTCAGAGAAATGTACTTCAATGATGAAGCCTTAGCAGTCCAGCAGGATGAATTTAACAATTTACACAAAGGAGGCATGACGGTCATGGAGGCCATAAGAAAATTCGAACAGCTAGCCCGACTTTGCCCCGACCTAGTGCTGACTGAGAAGGAAAATGTCAAGAGCATGCTGAAAATGTTTCGGATGGATATAGCCGTCCAAGTCTGTAGCGGCAGCCATGGGCCAACAACCATGGTCGAATA
Source organism: Antiaris toxicaria (assembly GCA_035233585.1). Lineage (NCBI taxonomy): Eukaryota > Viridiplantae > Streptophyta > Magnoliopsida > Rosales > Moraceae > Antiaris > Antiaris toxicaria. The sequence goes on from CP141153.1 coordinate 55,613,960, forward strand.
TGTCAGTAGAGCCATCCGGGCTGAGTATTGGCTAGCCCAAGACAAAGAGAGGAGGGCACAAATCTTCAAGGCGAGGAGAGAAGAGAAAAACCAACCAAAGCCGACCAAGGGAAGACAACACTCTAAATTTTAGCACAAAGGGCAGAGTACGAGAAATAACCATCACAACCGGCCATCCAACAACAACAATAAGAGGAAAGGGAATCTAGGCAATTAGGGCCATCAAAGGAACTTTCCGCAGAAGAAAAATAATCAAGGAGGAAACGAAAATTAACACCCGCCTTATCCAAAATGCGGAAGGAGCCATCTGGGAGAATGCCGCTAGGGCACCAGCGGCTGTTACATATGTGGCAAGGAAGGCCACTTCGCTAAACACTGCCGCTCGAACCCACAAAATCAGCAAGGTCAAGCCCGCCCTACTAACGGATAGCTGCACACCACCTAGGGAAGGATTGAAGGCCCAGCGATCAGCCAAGGCAGATTAGAAGCTCCAGAGCCACAAGGGAGGGTTTATGCCTTTACTCGCGAGGATGCAGAGGCTGGAACCTCGACCGTAGTGATAGGTCAGCTTTCTATCGCCAACTCTACTGCACTAGTTTTGTTTGATTCCGGCGCTACGCATTCTTTTACATCATCAGAATTTGCTAAGAGGTTAGGCAAGAACTTAGATAAGATGAACCAGACTTTTTGAATTACCTTACCCTCTGGGGAAGTTTTGTTGTCTAGCTATTGGATACTTCACATACCAATAGTTATCAACGGGCACGAGCTGAGCGTGGACCTAATCGTCATTGAAATGTGTGACTACAACGTGATTATAAGAATGGATTTCCTCATCAAATACCACGCTGTTATAGACTACCAGAGACGGGAGGTGACCTTCTACCTGAGTGGACACGAAAAATTTGTCTACAAGGGCTTATCGTCGAAGCAACCAAAGACGATGATATTGGCAATGAAGGCTCACCAGCTACTATCTAGTGGATGCACTAGTTTTCTCGCACACATAATGGATACGACCCAGGAAGCAGAAACTAGACTGGACAACGTACCAATAGTAAACGAGTTCATAAAAGTATTCCCCGAAGATCTCCCAGGGCTTCCGCCGAAGCGGGAGATATCATTCAAAATCAAACTGTTATCAGGATCGGCACCCGTATCCAAGGCCCCCTACAGAATGGCCCCGACAGAATTAATGGAGCTTCAAACTCAGTTAAAGGAGCTGATGGACAATGGTTTCATTCGACAGAGCTGTTCATCGTAGGGAGCACCGGTCTTATTTGTAAAGAAGAAAGAAGGAACATTGTGAATGTGCATAGATTACCAGGAGCTGAACAAGATCACGATCAAGAACAAGTATCCGTTGTCGCGGATCGATGATTTGTTCGACCTACGAGGCACTGCCGTATTTTCCAAGATCGACCTATGTTCTGGGTACCACCAATTGCAGATCTGAGATGCAGACATCCCCAACATGGCATTCCAAACATGATATGGACATTATGAGTTCCTTGTTATGTCGTTTGGGCTGACAAACACACCCATCACTTTCATGGATCTAATGAACCGAGTATTCAAGGAGTTTCTGGACAAGTTTGTCATTATGTTTATCGATGACATACTTGTATATTCTAAGACAAAGGAAGAGCATGCGGAGCATTCGAGAGCCGTCCTACTTAAGCTTAAGGAGCATCAACTATACGCCAAATTCTCTAAGTGTGAATTTTGGCTGAAGAAGTTTCATTTTCTCTGTCACGTGGTCTCCCATGAGGGAGTGTCCATGGACCCAGCAAAGGTAGAAGCAGTTAGCAGTTAGCAATTAGCTGACTCTGAAAAACGTAACGGAAATCCACAGCTTCTTAGGTTTAGCGGGACACTACCGACGCTTTGTGGAAGGATTCTCAAAGCTAGCCACACCACTCACGACACTAACCAAGAAGGAAAAGAAGTACGAGTGGTCTGACAAGTGCGAAAAGAGCTTTCAAGAGCTAAAAAGCCAACTCACGAGTGCTCCAGTTCTGACCATACCAGATGCTGAACAAGGGAATTTTGTAATTTACAGCGACACGTCCAAGACTAGACTAGGAGCTATGTTAATGCAAGGTGGTAGGGTAGTCGCATACGTCTCACAACAACTCAAGAACCACGAAAGGAACTACCCGACGCACGACCTGGAGCTTGCAGCGGTGGTCTTTGCACTCAAAATATGGAGGCATTACCTATATGGCGTCAAGTGTGAGAACTACGCAGACCACCAGAGCTCAAATACATTTTCACGTAGAAGGAGCTTAATATGAGGCAATGAAAATGGTTGGAGCTGGTAAAGGATTATGACTACGAAATCCTATATCACCCAGAAAAAGCTAATAAGGTGGCTGATGCATTGAGCAGGATGCATTCTTTGACGCTTATGACCATCCAAGCCCTACGGGAAGCACTGCAAAAGGAGCTACGGAGCAGCGAGATTGAGATGTTAACAGGAAGGTTGTCTGAAATGACCCTTCATTCAACGCTCATAGAGGAAATCAAGGCCAGCCAAGACCTCAATTCATCCCTGCACAAGCTCAAAAGGGAGGCAATGGAGGACCAGAATTTAGAATTTCAGGTCTCTAAGGATGGCATACTCTATTTTAGAGATAGAGAGTGTGTTCCAAAGGATGAAGAACTTAAGAAGTGGATCCTGTCAAAAGCTCATAACACACTGTACTCGATACATCCAGGAGCAAATAAGATGTACCAGGGTTTGAAAGGAAGTTTTTGGTGGCCAAACATAAAGAATGATGTCGCTGAGTTCATAACAAGGTGCCTTACCTGCTAGAAAATTAAAGTAGGACATCAGTGATCGGGAGAAGAACTGCAGAAGATTGAGCTACCAGAGTGAAAGTAGGAGCAAATTACCATGAATTTCATGGTCGGATTGCCCAAAACCTCAAATGGGAACGATGCTATCTGGGTAATTGTGGATCGACTAACGAAGTCAACTCAATTTTTAGCCATGAAGTTGAGCTACTCAGTAAAGAGGTTAGCAGAAATGTATGTAGCTCAAGTAGTAAGACTGCATGGAGTACCCAAATCAATCATCTCAGATCACGATGGGCGCTTCACTTTAAGGTTTTGGCAGAGCGTTCAAGCTGCAATGGGAACCAAATTGCAGTTCAACACCACTTTCTATCCCCAGACTGACGGTCAGTCTGAGAGGACTATACAAACATTAGAAGATATGTTGAGAGCGTGTGTCTTAGACTTCAAGGGGAATTAGGATCAGAAGCTGCCATTGATAGAGTTCTCGTACAATAATAGTTATCATTCCTCGATTGTGATGACTCTGTATGAGGCACTTTATGGAAGAAGATGCAGATCTCTGATTCACTAGCACGAGACCGGAGAAAAATAGCTCACTAGCACCGACTTCGTCAAGGATACAACAAAAGCTGTGAAGCTTATACAAGAGAGACTGGATACATCGCATAGCCACCAGAAGAGTTATGCGGATAGACGACGAAGACCTCTTGAATTTCAAGAAAGAGACTCAATTTTCCTCAAGGTGGCACCCATGAAAGGGGTGATGTACTTTGGGAAGAAAGGGAAACTCAGTCTTAGATATATAGGACCTTTTGAGATCCTTGAGAGGGTCAAGAAAGTAGCCTACCGATTAGCGCTTTCCCCCAAACTAGCTTCCATACACAATGTTTTCCACGTCTCGATGTTGAAGAAGCACATACTGGATAGTTCCCACATACTAAGCCAAGAGCCAGTTGAAGTACATGCAGATCTAACCTGTGAAGAAAGACCCGTGTAGATTTTAGCCAGGGAAAATAAGGTTCTTAGGAATAAAGTGATTCCGCTTGTTAAAGTAATATGGCGGAAACATAACCTCAAAGAAGTTACATGGGAATGAGAAGAGGATATGAAAAGAGACTTCCTGGATTTATTCTAATTTTTTAGGACGAAAATTTTTGTAAGAGGGGTAGATTGTAAGGACCGCCCCAATCATGTACTTTAATTTTCAATTTAATGAGAAATTGAAGAATAACTTGATGCATTTTAGTGCAATTTTTAAAGTACACGGTCAAGTACACGATCGTGTAAGTGGACGTATACCACACAGACTGTGTACGTGTATGTAGCCATGTAAGTATACATGGCCATGTAGTAGAACACGGTCAGGTCCACGACCGTGTAAGAGGCCGTGTACCGCTAGGGTTATGAACATGTAAGAAGCCGTGTAACTGAACATGGCCGTGTAAGAGGCCATGTACCACTCGGGTTGGGAACGCATAAAAGGCCGTGTTTTGAAACAGGGCCATGTTGAAAAACTTCAGCTAATACACGCTATGTCTGGTGTATACACGCCCGTGTTACCTTACACACACCCGTGTTAGAGGTTGTGTTGAAGGCCATGTAGTAGGCAAAAAGCTGTTACACAGACCCTCAAATTTGCATGAAACCTAATTACTATGCAATGAGTAATTTAGTTGGAAAATATAGTATATTTCCCATTGAATAGACTAAATAAATACGGTACTATTTAAATACTATTCATGTAGTGAAAGGGGCGATCGACAGTGAACCCGGTCCACCCTATTATGTGTATAAATGAATGAGACATGCAGTGTCGGGAAACTGGTCTGAACGACCATTTCTTAACACAAAACTAGTAAATAGATCACCAGAATGCTCAGACCGAAAATCTTAGCACCGTTCTCGGCAGCCTCAGCGAAGAATCCCATTAGAATGATCATATGGTCCTTCACCAGAGTACCCGCCTTTTGCTTAGAGTTCATAATACTGGTGATAGCGGACTGTCGAGCCAATTTTTCTTGGCCTCCGAACATGTCCTCCAGATTTTCCATGATCTCCCCAGCAACTTGATAAGTCTCATGCTGCTTTTGTAAAGCACTCGTCATGCTAGCAAGGATGTAGCATCGAGCTATCTCATTGGATTCTCTCCAACGATTATAGGCAATCGGGACCACCTCAAGTGGTGTGTCAGGTTTGGGCGCAGGTGGGCATGGTTCGTCCAGCACGAACTTGTGTCTCTCGCAGCTGAGAACTATTAATTGATTTCTTTTCCAATCTTTATAATTATCGCGATTCAGCTTATTTTCAGTAAGTATCGAAATGAGGGGTGTCGGTGACATTTTGAACTGAAATAAAATTATTCTAGACATCATTACAAAGCCCAAGCAAATATACAGATAATTTAGTAAATAAAACATACAAGTATGTTCCTACATGAAACTTGAAAAACATGTAGCATTGCAATGGTAATTCTCAGCACCTATTGCCCCAAGCCACCGAGGGGTGGTCATGAAAACAAATAGCTGGAACATGGACCCCATCCAATTAATATATGTTGCCTTAAATCCTCCAAGGTTAAGACATATATTAATAACCGCTTATTTGCCCACCAATTTAGTTAACAGAGCTTCTAGGGAAGGTTAATAACTAAACGAGTCTTGAGTGTATAACCATTGTTTACGTAGTCCGATTCACGTCCTACCAAGCCACCGAGGGGTGGTCATGAATAGGATCGTAAACGAACACGTTTTCCACATAGGAGATCCAATCTAGTATACCGGCGGCGGTAAACACCTATCGAGGGGTGTGGTCAGGGCAGAACTGACGCGAGGCGTTACCATGCTTTCGTATATGGATCAACAATGGAGGCCGTGGGTTTTGTTTGAAACCCTCTCCCACTCAATATTTTGAAAAACATGCAAATTTTGACAAATTATGTGTGATCAATATAGTATGAGCGGTACTCACCTATCCTATATGACATGTTATCAAATATGCATATAAAACATCCATCAATACATATTTATACATCCATGATATATCACAGAAAAATAATTGACAGAATAACCAAGCCATGGTTCCATCCTAGAACAAAGAAAATAAAGATTACAAAATTTCATCCAAAGCATTCTTTGGGTCTTGAATTTTTTTCCGTCTTCTTGTATCCATCTTTATGTAGCCTTTCCATTTATTTCTCATCCCAAGAATCATTTAAAATTTAAATCTCCAAAAATTGAAATTTCAAATTCAAATTCCAAATTCGAATTTCAAATTTAAATTTCAAATTCAAACTTTAAACAATTTTAAACATCATGTGTAATAATATGTAATTTCAAAAAAAATTTCAAAAAATTTTAATTACACATTTTTAAACATGATTTAAAATTAAATCTCAAATTTAAAAATCAAAATTTTTGATTTTTGAGCCGTCGCACCACCGCCCCTGGAGGTGGCAGCCGCCGTGGGCAACCACCAGCCCCGGAGAGGCTGGCAGCCCACGGTCGCCCCCTATGTGCAGCCTTGCCGGGCTGCAAGCCAAGCCTGCAGCGCCAGGCTACACGCCCAGGCTGTGGCTAGCCTTGGGCAGGCCACGGCCACCCTCGGCTGAAGGCCAAGCCTACGGCCGTGGGTGGTTATGGCCTGCACAGGGGCTGTCGCAGCCCCATCCTGCCCGAGGGCAGGGGCTGCAGCCCGGCCAAGGGCCGTCGGCCTATCCCGAGGGGTCGTGTCTCGATTTTCGTGCCATATTCCAATTTACCTATTAGGATCTCCAAAAATTAATTTGAATCCCAATTAAATTGAAATTTTCCACACAATCAAAATTTCAATCTTTAAATCAAATTTAACTTTTGGGAAAATTAAATCACGGTCTTCAATCTTCAATCTCCTCCAAGAATAATTACATAAAATTTCCTAAACCGTTTCCGGTGTACAAAAATCTAACCATAAAAATTCTAAGAGACAAAAATTAAAATCCATGGAAAAATTACAGTGTTAATAAACTGCTCCCATGGTTACATAAAAATTCCTAGATACAATTTTTCTAAATTCTAAGGAACCATAACCGACATAAACAAGCATGCTTATCATAATTCAGAAAATTAAAATAACCACATACTTTATACATAATCCATGATAACAACATAAAGGAACCCTAGAATGCCACTCTCTAAATATCAAATCCATACATAAATAAAAAGACTAAGTAATTGTCTAATTTATATACATGGCATAGTCATGAGATGGTTCTGATACCAATTGTAGGATAATAAATCGGTAAAAACGTATCAGAGTGGCGCAGTGGAATAATAAAAATTTTTATATCGTTAAATATCTCATGATGCCATATACAATAAACTAACAACAATTAAAACTCATACCTCAAGGACGCCAATTTGCAGGAGGAGAATGACCGGAGGCTTCAACCAACTAGCCTTCTCTACTATTCTCCAATTCCCAAATGGCTGAGTGTGTGGGCACTCTGAACCTCGATCGGTATGCTAGCACTGCTAGTCTTCTTCCGACCACCTAGATCTTTAAAGAACTTTATTGTCACGGTGGGCTGTGCAACAATAAGCCTGCTCACCTGAGAGTCTGTGGTCTGAGAGAACTGGAGTGGCAGGACCTCTATTTATAGACTTGCATGAGGTGATTCTCTGAATTTGAATTGGATTAGGAGAAGATATTCTCCCTTATCCATAACCATAAAATCTGAATTTTCCAAGGGAGAATCCCAACAATAAAATTCGACCATTATGGGATAAATCTAATCCAAATCTAAACAAGATTTTAACTAGAATTTTATCTCCCTTTTTCAACCAAATAATCTGAAAAAATCTAAGGAGAAAATCTCCTAAAAATTTTGGCCACTTTTAGGATAAGGGAGAATCAAAATTCCACTAGGATTTTCAAGCTTGAATCTTATCTCATCCTTATCCAAAATAATCGAATTTTCCTAGGAGATATTCTCCAAAATTTCGGCAACTTTCTGGGGAGGAGAGAATCCAAATTCAATTGGGATTGAAACTTGAATTTTTCCCTTGAACCTTATCCACAAAAACCGAAATTCCATTGAGGATAATCCTCAAAATTTCGTCCACTATTTGTTAGGATTTGGATTCAAAATTCAAGTAGGATTCTAACAAGATTATCCTCTCCAAATCCAACTCAAATTCGAATTTCAAACCTTGTGGATTTTCCACAACAAATTCGAATCCCACTTGGACTGTGATTCAAAATTTGAATTTCAAATTTCAAATTCGAATTTCAAATTCAAATTTCAAATTTCAAATTTCAAATTTCAAATTCAAATTTCAAATTCAAATTTCAAATTCAAAATTCAAATTTCAAATTTCAAAATTCAAATTTCAAAATGCACAAAACAGTTGTGTTTCAAATTCTTGCTCTCATGGATAATTTTCTACAACTCCAATCCAATCTCAAATAAAATCATGGCAACTTTATTTGGAGTTCGAATAATTGTGTAATCTATTATCCAAAACAAAATCTGAATCCAACCGAAGAGAATCTTGTCTACCATCCTAATCCTGTGTCATCACCATCCATGCATAATAAACTAGCCAATAGCATACACAAATCAATTTACCAAATGTTAAGGAATTATGTGGAGCTAGTAGAGGGACTGATTGGACATATATAATCGGGCTCCCGTGATTCCATATGATCATCATTCTGTACCAAGCAACTCAATCATATGATCACTAATTTCAGAGTCACACCACTATAAACCTGAAATTGAACTCCCAATTATATATCGTATTACGTAAGCCTGTGGTGAGCTACTATCCAATGACCTTGTCATATATGCAAAACCCTCATATGATATCCATGATCAGCCTTAGGTCAAAGTCCATTTAATCCTACTGATCAGGCTATCTTAAAGTTCCATTATACTACCGAATTAAGAAAATGATTATTCACCATATGTGAATAAGAAGTCATCCGCCCAGCAGACGACCCAAGGCCTTTCCATTTTCACATTCAGTATAATGCCTTTAAGAGGATACCTTTAACTCCTCAGAGCTATGATTCTGATATCTGAAAACAAACCCTTCATCGTATACAAGTCATGCACCCAACGAACCGGTCTATAAGCTTACTACCTCTGAGACGCTTTAGCCATTGGAACATCAAAGTACACAAGTCATATACATGAAGTAGTTCATTTACTCAGGATTAAGGTTATTGCACAATGAACGTCAAAAGCAGATTGATCCACTCATAGCAAACTACGTAGATCAATCACGCTTTAGTCCCGGTCTAATATGTCACCACCAAGCAACATATTTATGTCTCTACTTGGGAGTCCAGCTCCAGACAGTCAAGACAAACCGTCCCCTCCAAGGCTTTAGACAACATAATAGTCTTAACATGAGTTAGATGCTCGGTCTAATCCCACGGACTACAGACCTTAGTTTAGACCGCTTACTTTAGAACATTATCTTCTCACATACAAAAGTCCATTGCATGCAACATTCTAACAGTTTTAACACAAGTAGTCAGTGAGCCATATTTACATACATTTACTTTAACATGTAAATAAACGAGGACAGATAGTAATGTAATGAATAACCTCTATATATAATTTTGTTATCCAGTTCAAAATAAATACATCAAAATGTCTTTAATGCTTAGGGCATTTCCTAACAAATATGAGTATAATCGGATCATGCATTGTTCACGATATAGTTCATTATGCTTCCAACTATAGAAGTTATGTATTCAGTACACGATGTTTTCTATTATGCATACGGTATATGATGCTCTGCATTTAGTGATATATGATGTTCGGGTACGTGGAATGTTTTAGTGGTATATGTTGGTATATGACATGCTTATATGGTTTTAAGTATGTATTATGATTTAAACATGTTTTGCAGATGACATGTTGTACTTACTAGGCATAAGCTCACAGTGTGTGCTCATACTGTAGGTAAGCGTCCTATGGCTTAAACCTTAATGGGTGATGATGGTGGCGGAGGCGGATGTGTGGACGAGGTAATGGATGTTATCGCGAGTTTAACTTCCACACAATATCGAGTAACAGTACATTTTGAATAACATATTTTGAATAGTAATTAGTTAAACAATTTTATAAGTATGTATGTACGATTGAACTCCTCATGATTTAGACTTTGTATTTTTAAAGTATATGCACATAAATAGTAAATACGTATGCAATCAAAAAAAATCCCCTAAAATTTATGGTATCAAATTAAGTAAGTTAAAGTAATAGTTTTTAAGCAAGTTAAGTAGCAGTAATTTTAAGTGACGGTCCGGGCCACTCAGGGCACGAGACATCACAAATAGGGTTAAAGAGTGTGAGTTTGGAGATGAAAAATTTTCCCAAACCAAAATGGGTGAAACGACCCTAAATCAAAGCCAAAAGCCCTAGAAAGTGCACTGAATGCATTAAAAGATGAACAACTTATGGTAATGATTTTTGGCCAAATGAAAGCAAAATAAGGCAGACCGATTGCATAGGAGGCATCAGAAACTCGCCTATGCGATTTCGGTAGATTTCCGTTTGGTTTGACTTTTGATCACACTTTGACCACAAATTAATATGTTGAATTAATTGGATGATGTCATTGATGACATCAATAAATGATGTAATAATTAAGGAAGTTAAGTCTAATTAAGGTGTTAGGTAGATCTAATGGTGGAGATTTAATGTGATCATGAATGGAAGGCTAAGATTAGGCCAAAATTGCAACTAAAAAATTTTACAAAATTTGGAATTTATGAGCTGTTTTGGAGTCGGTGAAGGTTGGAAATAATCAGCTAAAAGTTGCTATTTAGTCCTTAAAAACTTTGCAAAAAAGTCCCTAAAGTGTTGCCAAATTGTTGGAAAAATTTGCAAGTTAGTCCTCCATCCTTTTGCCTATAAATACAAGTGAGAAATGGCCATTTAAAATCAAAAAAATTTGGCCAAACCCTGCTTATTTTCTACCGTGAGCCATCCTCCCTTTCCAAGCCAGAATTTTAGCAAAACTCTTTACTAAACTTATACCAAAACATCATCCAAGCATCAAGGATTCAAGCTAGTAAGTTAACACTCCATTTCACCTCTTTTCCTTGTGTTTTCTATGAAGAAATCCGTGACTATGGTGGGGGGAAATGGTTTGTGAAAATTTGATGGAAACTTGTTGGTTTTGGTTTGGTTGGTATGTGTAGTGATTTAAGTGTGTTTAGATGCTTGAAACAAGCAATTTTATGCATGATTTCATACAAATTCGTGGCCTATGTGGAGGGATGTATGGAAAATTTTGTGATGAAATTTGCGAGGAAATGTTTGATAAAGGAACCTAAGAACAAGAAAATTTTGTTTAGGGTCTTGGACATGAAAACTGTGGCTTAAAGGCATGGTTTGGAATCAAATTTCCTTAGGTTTTTAATGTGGACATAGGCATTAGAAACCATAAGATTGAAATGTGATAAATAAACTTTATGGTGAAAAATTTTAGTGTTAATTCACCTATGGAAACTATGGCCAATTGTGGGGAAAAATGATGAAATTTTGGTGTTGAATTGCATAGAAAAACTATGGCCTATGTTGAGGAAAAATAATGAAATTTTGTGTTAGATTGAATGATTGATCACGTGGAAAATTTTAGATAAAAAGTTTGGTACTTTTGCGTAAAATAGGCCTTTGGTATAGTATATGGTAGGTACGCCTCAAAACCTTAAGTGAAAATGCTGGGGTAGATACTAAGGTTCTAAGGTAAGTACTAAGGTTCTTAAGCAGAAATAGGCTGGTACTAAGGTTCTGAGGCGTACCTAACACCGGAAAACCTAAAACTTAAGTAGAAATGCTATCGAAATTTTGAAAACAATAATAAAGGCATTTCAGGAAACGAGGGATAAGAATGTGCTCGGAAACAAAAACTAAGACCCTTGGTACATTAGGATCGAAAATGGGAGATTGAATCTTAGAGGAATAGTAAATCATCCCTCAAGAACTTTAGGACCCTAAAAGATGTTAGGAAATGCCCTAAGTATTAGAGACATTTTGATGTATTCATTTTGAACTGGATAATAAAATTATACTTAGAGGTTATTCATTACATTGCTATCTGTCCTCGTCTTATTTACATGTTAAAGTAAATGTAAGCAAATATGGCTCACTGACTGCTTGTGTTAAAACTGTTAGAACGTTGCATGCAATGGACTTTTGTAAGCGAGAAGACAATGTTCTAAAGTTAGCAGTCTAAATTATGGTCTGTAGTCTATGGGGTTAGACCGAGCATCTAACTCATGTTAAGACTATTATGTTGTCTAAAGCCTTAGAGGGGACGGTTTGTCTTGACTGTCTGGAGCTGGACTCCCAAGTAGAGACATGGATATGTTGCTCGGTGGTGACATATTAGACCGAGACTAAAGCGTGATTGATCTACGTTGTCCGCTATGAGTGGATCAATCTGCTTTTGACGTTCATTGTGTAATAACCTTAATCCTGAGTAAATGAACTACTTCATGTATATGACTTGTGTACTTTGATGTTCCAATGGCTAAAGCATCTCAGAGGTAGTAAGCTTATAGACCGGTTCGTTGGGTGCATGACTTGTATACGATGAAGGGTTTGTTTGCAGATATCGGAATCATAGCTCTGAGGAGTTAAAGATATCCTCTTAAAGGCATTATACTGAATGTAAAAATGGACAAGGCCTTGGGTCGTCTGCTGGGCGGATGACTTCTTATTCACATATGGTGAATAATCATTTTCTTGATTCAGTGGTATAATGGAACTTTAAGATAGCCTGATCAGTAGGATTAAACGGACTTTGACCTAAGGCTGATCATGGATATCATATGAGGGTTTTGCATATATGACAAGGTCATTGGATGGTAGCTCGTCACAGGCTTACATAATACGGTATATAATTGGGAGTTCAGTTTCAGGTTTATAGTGGTGTGACTCTGAAATTATTGATCATATGATTGAGTTGTTCGGTACAGAATGATGATCATATGGAATCACGGGAGCCCGATTATATATGTCCAATCAGTCCCTCTACTAGCTCCACATAATTCCTTAACGTTTGGCAAATTGATTTGTGTATGCTATTGGCTAGTTTATTATGCATGGATGGTGATGACACAGGATTAGGATGGTAGACAAGATTCTCTCCGGTTGGATTCAGATTTTGTTTTGGATAATAGAGTACACAATTATTCGAACTCCAAATAAAGTTGCCATGATTTTATTTGAGATTGGATTGGAGTTGTAGAAAATTATCCATGAGAACAAGAATATGAAACACAACCGTTTTGTGGAATTTGAAATTTGAATTTTGAAATTTGAAATTTGAATTTCAAATTTTGAATCACAGTCCAAGTAGGATTCGAATTTGTTGTGGAAAATCCACAAGGTTTGAAATTCGAATTTGAGTTGGATTTGGAGAGGATAATCTTGTTAGAATCCTACTTGAATTTTGAATCCAAATCCCAACAAAAGTGGGTGAATTTTTTGAGGATAATCCTCAATGCAAAATTCGGTTTTTGTGAAGAAGATTCAAAGGAAAATTCAAGTTTCAATCCTAGTTGAATTTGGATTCTCTCCTTCCCTAAAAGTGGCCGAAATTTTGGAGCCTTTATCCAAGGAAAATTCGGTTATTTTTGGATAAGGTTGGGATAAGATTCAAGCTTGAAAATCCTAGTGGAATTTTTGATTCTCCCTTATCCATAATGGCCGAAATCTTTTGGAGGATTTTCTCCTTGTGAATTTCGGATTTTTTGGTTGAAAAAGGGAGATAAAATTCTAGTTAAAATCTTGTTAAGATTTGGATTGGATTTATCCTAAGAAAACCGAATTTTTAGTGGAGATTCTCCCTTGGAAAAATTCAGATTTTATGGGCTTGGATAAGGGAAAATATCTTTTCCTAATCCAATTCAAATTCAGAGATTCACCTCATGCAGGTCTATAAATAGAGGTCCTGCCACTCCAGTTCTCTTAGACCATAGACTCTCAGGTGAGCAGGGTTATTGTTGCACAGCTCATCGTGACAATAAAGTTCTTTAGAGATCTGGGTGGTTGGAAGAAGACTAGCAGTGCTAGCATACCGATCGAGGTTTAGAGTGCCCACACACTCAACCATTCGGGAATTGGAGAATAGTAGAGAAGGCTAGTTGGTTGAAGCCTCCGGTCATTCTCCTCCTGCAAGATTGGCGTCCTTGGGGTATGAGTTTTAATTGTTGGTGGTTTATTGTATATGGCATCATGAGATATTTAACGATCTTAAAAATTTTATTGTTCCGCTGCGCCACTCTGATACGTTTTTACCGGTTTATTTTCCTACAATTGGTATCAGAGCCATCTCATGACTATGCTATGTACATAAATTAGACAATTACTTAGTCTTTTTATTTATGTATGGATTTGATATTTAGAGAGTGGCATTCTAGGGTTCCTTTATGTTGTTATCATGTATTATGTATAAAGTATGTGGTTATTTTAATTTTTTGAATTATTATAAGCATGCTTGTTTATGCCGGTTATGGTTCCTTAGAATTTAGAAAAATTGTATCTAGGAATTTTTTATGTAACCATGGGAGCAGTTTATTAACACTGTAATTTTCCCATGGATTTTAATTCTTGTCTCTTAGAATTTTTATGGTTAGAATTTTTTGTACACCGGAAACGGTTTAGGAAATTTTGTGTAATTATTCTTGGAGGAGATTGAAGATTGAAGACCGTAATTTATTTTTCCCAAAAGTTAAATTTAATTTAAAGCTTGAAATTTTGATTGTGTGGAAAATTTCAATTTAATTGGGATTCAAATTAATTTTTGGAGATCCTAATAGGTAAATTGGAATATGACACAAAAATCGAGACACGACCCCTCGGGATAGGCCGACAAACCTTGGTGGGGCTGCAGCCCCTGCCCTCGGGCAGGATGGGGCTGCGGCAGCCCTTGTGCAGGCCTACACCACCCACGGCCGCAGGCTCTGCCTGCAGCCAGGGGTGGCCGTGGACTGCCCAAGGCTGGCCGCAGCCTGGGCGTGCAGCCTGGCGCTGCAGGCTTGGCCTGCAGCCCGACAGGGCTGTACATGGGGCGGCCGTGGGCTGCCAACCCCTCCGGGGTTGGTGGCTGCCCACGGTGGCTGCCGCCTACGGGGGCGGCGGTCCGACGGTCCAAAAATCAGAAAATTTTGATTTTTAAATTTGAGATTTAATTTTAAATCATGTTTAAAAATATGTAATTAAAAATTTGAAATTTTTGAAATTACATATTATTACACATGATGATTAAAATTGTTTAAAATTTGAATTAGAAATTTAAATTTGAAATTCGAATTTGGAGTTTGAATTTGAAATTTAAATTTTTGGAAATTTAAATTTTAAATAATTCTTGGGATGAGAAATAAATGGAGAGGCTGCATAAAGATGGATACAAGAAGACGGAATAAAATTCAAGACCCAAAGAATGCTTTGGATGGAATTTTGTAATCTTTATTTTCTTTGTTCTAGGATGGAACCATGGCTTGGTTATTCTGTCAATTATTTTTCTGTGATATGTCATGGATGTATAAATATGTATTGATGGATGTTTTGTATGCATATTTGATAACATGTCATATAGGATAGGTGAGTGCCACTCATACTATATTGATCATACATAATTTGACAAAACTTGCATGTTTTTCAAAATATTGAGTGGGAGAGGGTTTCAAACAAAACCCACGGCCTCCATTGTTGATCCATATGTGAAAGCATGGTAACGCCTCGTGTCAGTTCTGACCTGACCACACCCCTCGGTAGGTGTTTACCGCCGCTGGTATACTAGATTGGATCTCCTATGTGGAAAACGTGTTCGGGTGCGATCCTATTCATGACCACCCCTTGGTGGCTTGGTAGGACGTGGATCGGGCTACGTAAACAATGGTTATACACTCAAGACTCGTTTAGTTATTAACCTTCCCTAGAAGCTCTGTTAACTAAACTGGTGGCCAAATAAGCGGTTATTAATATATGTCTTAACCTTGGAGGATTTAAGGTAACATATATTAATTGGACGGGGTCCATGTTCCGGCTATTTGTTCTCATGACCACCCCTCGGTGGCTTGGGGCAATAGGTGCTGAGAATTACCGTTGCAATGCTACATGTTTTTTCAAGTTTCATGTAGGAACATACTTGTATGTTTTTATTTGCTAAATTATCTGTATATTTGCTTGGGCTTTGTAATGATGTCTAGTATAATTTTATTTCAGTTCAAAATGTCACCGACACCCCTCATTTCAATACTTACTGAAAATAAGTTGAATGGCGATAATTATAAAGACTGGAAAAGAAATCTATTAATAGTTCTCAGCTGCGAGAGACACAAGTTCGTACTGGACGAACCATGCCCACCTGGGCCCAAACCTGACACACCACTTGAGGAGGTCCCGGTTGCCTATAATCGTTGGAGAGAATCTAATGAGATAGCTCGATGCTACATCCTTGCTAGCATGACGAGTGCTTTACAAAAGCAGCATGAGACTTATCAAGTTGCTGGGGAGATCATGGAAAATCTGGAGGACATGTTCGGAGGCCAAGAAAAATTGGCTCGACAGTCTGCAATCACCAGCATTATGAACTCCAAGCAAAAGGCGGGTGCTCCGGTGAAGGACCATATGATCACTCTAATGGGATTCTTCGCTGAGGCTGCCGAGAATGGTGCTGAGTTAGACTACAACACCCAGATCGAGATGGTGTTCAAGACTCTGTCTAAAGATTTTGTGGGGTTTAAGGCTGCATACAATCTGGCGACAAAGGAGTTAGGACTTACCGAGCTCATGAAGCAACTACAGGCTTATGAGCGGATGATCAGGGATGAGGATGTGGTCCGACCTAAAGGAGAGGCCAATTTGGCGGAATCTTCCAATCCCTCACGGAAGAGGAAGAGGCCAAATAAGAAGCAAGTGGCTTCCAGTTCTTCTAATCCTCCTGTCTCGGACGGGAAGAAGAAGAAGAAGAACAAGAAGCCAAAGGACCCTAAAAAGTCCAAATGCTTCCACTGTGGGAAGGTAGGTCACTTCAAGAAGGCTTGCCGGGAATTCCTAGCCTCCAAGGGCAAGGAAGGTAAGGAACTTCATTACTTAGAAGCGTGTTTGGTGGAAGAATCGAAAGACACATGGGTCATTGATTCGGGCGCCACTAATCATGTTTGTGTTTCTATGCAGGGGTTCGTGGAAACGAGAAGTCTACATGATAGGAGCCTCTCGTTGCGGACTGGAGATGGTAGCTTTGTGGTGGCTGAGGCAGTGGGAGACGTTCATCTTTATTTTGATCAATTTAGGTTTATTTTATTGAAAGACTGTTTTTATGTTCCTAATTTTAGGAGGAACCTTATATCGGTAACTTGTTTAATAAAGGATTCTTATTCAGTTTCTTTTAGTAAAAGAGTTGATATTCGTAGAAATAAGTCTTTTATCTGTTCTGGATGGATGGATGGAAACCTATATTTGATCAGACCAAAGATGTACTCACTGCTTGACACTGAATTAATTGATAACTCTAAAAGATTGAAAGTTTCTCACTCTAACAAGGCGTATCTTTGGCATTTAAGACTTGGTCATATTAATCAGGATAGGATTCAAAGATTGGTGAAAGACAGTCCTCTGGAATCTCTGGAGGAGGTACGTCTTCCCTAATGTGAGTCTTGTCTAGAGGGTAAGATGACTAAGAGGTCTTTTGGAGCTAAGGGTACAAGGGCACAGGAGCTCTTAGAAATTATGCACACTGACGTATGTGGCCCCATGAACGTCATAGCACGAGGAGGGTTCGAGTACTATGTCTCTTTCATAGATGATTACTCGAGGTATGGATATGTGTATCTGATGCACCGCAAGAGCGAAACCTTTGACAAGTTCAAAGAGTATCGTGCGGAAGTGGAAAAGTAATTGGATAAATCCATAAAGACACTTCGATCTGATCGAGGTGGCGAATACCTCTCCGATGAATTTCTAGGACATCTTGTAGAGAACGGGATATTATCCCAATTGACTGCACCTGGTACTCCACAACAGAATGGTGTAGCCGAAAGGAGAAATAGGACCTTATTGGATATGGTACGATCCATGATGAGTTACTCAACGCTGCCATTATCATTTTGGGGATATGCTTTACAAACGGCGTGCTATATTCTGAACCAGGTTCCGAGCAAATCAATTCCTAGAACTCCGTATGAATTGTGGCGTGGCAGGAAGCCCTCCCTTGGACATATGAGAATATGGGGCTGCCCGGCACATGTACTGGATGGGGATGCGAAGAAGTTGGAACCAAGATCAGAATTATGCATGTTTGTAGGGTATCCAAAAGGAACTAAAGGAGGTCTGTTCTATAACCCGAAGGAACAAAAGGTCATTGTCTCAACCCATGCGACATTCTTGGAGGAAAGTCACATGAATGACTTTAAGCCTCGAAGCAAAGTGGTGCTAGAGGAGTTATCGGGTGAAAGAACTGCTCCACAGATTTCGGTCTTGGACGCAAGTCTGAGTTCCAGTGAAAGACCTGCAGACGATCAACAATTTAGGGTGCCTCGTCGTAGTGGGAGGGTTTCGAAGAAACCTAATTTCTTCATGTATGATGCTGAGGTATACCAGGCTGAGGCTCATGAGCATGAGGAAGATCCGGTCACATATGATGAAGCTATAAAGGATGTTGATTCTAGATCTTGGAAACAGGCTATGAACAATGAGATGGATTCTATGAAATCCAACTCTGTTTGGGAACTTGTAGATTTGCCGGATGGGATAAAACCCATTCGATGCAAATGGGTCTACAAAAGAAAGAAGGATGCGGAAGGGAGAGTGGAAACTTTCAAGGCTAGTCTGGTTGCAAAGGGATACACGCAAAAGGCTGGAATCGATTACGAGGAAACCTTTTCGCCTGTTGCTATGCTGAAGTCTATTCATATTCTTCTGTCCATTGCTGCGGCTCTCGATTACGAGATCTGGCAAATGGATGTCAAGACGGCATTCTTGAATGGCCATCTTGAAGAGTGTATCTATATGATACAGCCCGAAGGGTTCGTAGCAAAAGGCCAAGATAGGAAAGTCTGCAAGTTGCTTAGATCCATTTATGGATTAAAGCAGGCATCCCGCTCATGGAACCAGAGGTTTGATCAAGCGATTAAGACATTTGGTTTTGAGCAGAACGTTGATGAACCTTGTGTTTATAAACGTATTAAGGATGGAAAAGTGGTCTTTCTGATACTCTATGTCGATAATATACTACTCATTGGGAATGATGTAGGGAACTTATCATCGGTCAAACTTTGGTTACACCAACAGTTTGACATGAAGGACTTGGGAGAAGCTAATTATGTTCTAGGCATTCGTCTCTTCAGAGATCGAAAGAACAAAATGATAGCATTATCCCAAGCTTCATACATAGATAAAATAATTGACAAATATGCAATGCTAGAGGCAAAGAAAGGCTCACAACCTTCTATTGCCGGTCTAACTCTTTCATTGGATGACTGTCCTAAGACATCGGAAGAAAGAGAGCGTATGAGTAAGGTCCCTTATGCATCCGCTGTGGGTAGCCTTATGTACGCTATGCTTTGCACTCGCCCGGACATATGTTTTGCAGTAGGTATGGTGAGTCGATATCAAGCGAATCCTGGAACCAAGCACTGGCAAGCAGTAAAGCATATACTCAAGTATCTTAAGAGAACAAGGGATTATATGCTAGTGTATTCTGGAGGGGACCTAACACCCGTAGGATACACGGACTCAGACTTCCAGACTTGTAAGGATTCGAGGAAATCGACATCTGGATCAGTGTTTTTACTCGGAGGAGGCGCCATTGTGTGGAGGAGCGTGAAGCAGGGCTGCACAGCTGACTCTACTATGGAGGCTGAGTATGTGGCTGCGGCTGAGGCATCTAAAGAAGCGGTTTGGCTCCGCAAGTTCTTTAGAGACCTTGAGGTCATTCCGGGTGTTGACAAGCCTATCACACTTTACTGTGATAATACAGGGGCTATTGCCAACACAAGGGAATCTCGGCACCACAAGAGGACCAAGCACATCGATCGGAGATATCATATTATTAGAGGGCATGTGGAGACAGGACAAGTGGATGTATGTAAGATCGCGTCCGAGGACAACGTCGCTGATCCCTTTACTAAGACTTTGATAGCTAGAAGCTTTGAGAGGCATGTAGAGGCGATGGGGATGCGTAACATAGCACATCTACTAGCTTAGGGCAAGTGGGAGATTGTTAGGAAATGCCCTAAGTATTAGAGACATTTTGATGTATTCATTTTGAACTGGATAATAAAATTATACTTAGAGGTTATTCATTACATTGCTATCTGTCCTCGTCTTATTTACATGTTAAAGTAAATGTAAGCAAATATGGCTCACTGACTGCTTGTGTTAAAACTGTTAGAACGTTACATGCAATGGACTTTTGTAAGCGAGAAGACAATGTTCTAAAGTTAGCAGTCTAAATTATGGTCTGTAGTCTATGGGGTTGGACCGAGCATCTAACTCATGTTAAGACTATTATGTTGTCTAAAGCCTTAGAGGGGACGGTTTGTCTTGACTGTCTGGAGCTGGACTCCCAAGTAGAGACATGGATATGTTGCTCGGTGGTGACATATTAGACCGGAACTAAAGCGTGATTGATCTACGTTGTCCGCTATGAGTGGATCAATCTGCTTTTGACGTTCATTGTGCAATAACCTTAATCCTGAGTAAATGAACTACTTCATGTATATGACTTGTGTACTTTGATGTTCCAATGGCTAAAGCGTCTCAGAGGTAGTAAGCTTATAGACCGGTTCGTTGGGTGCATGACTTGTATACGATGAAGGGTTTGTTTGCAGATATCGGAATCATAGCTCTGAGGAGTTAAAGATATCCTCTTAAAGGCATTATACTGAATGTGAAAATGGACAAGGCCTTGGGTCGTCTGCTGGGCGGATGACTTCTTATTCACATATGGTGAATAATCATTTTCTTGATTCGGTGGTATAATGGAACTTTAAGATAGCATGATCAGTAGGATTAAACGGACTTTGACCTAAGGCTGATCATGGATATCATATGAGGGTTTTGCATATATGACAAGGTCATTGGATGGTAGCTCGTCACAGGCTTACATAATACGGTATATAATTGGGAGTTCAGTTTCAGGTTTATAGTGGTGTGACTCTGAAATTAGTGATCATATGATTGAGTTGTTCGGTACAGAATGATGATCATATGGAATCACGGGAGCCCGATTATATATGTCCAATCAGTCCCTCTACTAGCTCCACATAATTCCTTAACGTTTGGCAAATTGATTTGTGTATGCTATTGGCTAGTTTATTATGCATGGATGGTGATGACACAGGATTAGAATGGTAGACAAGATTCTCTCCGGTTAGATTCAGATTTTGTTTTGGATAATAGAGTACACAATTATTCGAACTCCAAATAAAGTTGCCATGATTTTATTTGAGATTGGATTGGAGTTGTAGAAAATTATCCATGAGAACAAGAATATGAAACACAACCGTTTTGTGGAATTTGAAATTTGAATTTTAAAATTTGAAATTTAAATTTCAAATTTTGAATCACAGTCCAAGTAGGATTCGAATTTGTTGTGGAAAATCCACAAGGTTTGAAATTCGAATTTGAGTTGGATTTGGAGAGGATAATCTTGTTAGAATCCTACTTGAATTTTGAATCCAAATCCCAACAAAAGTGGGTGAATTTTTTGAGGATAATCCTCAATGCAAAATTCGGTTTTTGTGAAGAAGATTCAAAGGAAAATTCAAGTTTCAATCCTAGTTGAATTTGGATTCTCTCCTTCCCTAAAAGTGGCCGAAATTTTGGAGCCTTTATCCAAGGAAAATTCGGTTATTTTTGGATAAGGTTGGGATAAGATTCAAGCTTGAAAATCCTAGTGGAATTTTTGATTCTCCCTTATCCATAATGGCTGAAATCTTTTGGAGGATTTTCTCCTTGTGAATTTCGGATTTTTTGGTTGAAAAAGGGAGATAAAATTCTAGTTAAAATCTTGTTAAGATTTGGATTGGATTTATCCTAAGAAAACCGAATTTTTAGTGGAGATTCTCCCTTGGAAAAATTCGGATTTTATGGGCTTGGATAAGGGAAAATATCTTTTCCTAATCCAATTCAAATTCAGAGATTCACCTCATGCAGGTCTATAAATAGAGGTCCTGCCACTCCAGTTCTCTTAGACTATAGACTCTCAGGTGAGCAGGGTTATTGTTGCACAGCTCATCGTGACAATAAAGTTCTTTAGAGATCTGGGTGGTCGGAAGAAGACTAGCAGTGCTAGCATACCGATCGAGGTTCAGAGTGCCCACACACTCAGCCATTCGGGAATTGGAGAATAGTAGAGAAGGCTAGTTGGTTGAAGCCTCCGGTCATTCTCCTCCTGCAAGATTGGCGTCCTTGAGGTATGAGTTTTAATTGTTGGTGGTTTATTGTATATGGCATCATGAGATATTTAACGATCTTAAAAATTTTATTGTTCCGCTGCGCCACTCTGATACGTTTTTACTGGTTTATTTTCCTACAAAAGAACGGGAAAAAAAATGATGTTAGGAGTAATTTTGGAAACAAGGGGTAAATTTATGGACGGGATAGAAAACCCGAGCTCTTCGGGAACCAAGGCTCGGGAATAAGATAACAAACGTTTCAGGAGTAGTGAAATACCCATTTAAGGCTCCGAAACATTAGAAAAACCAGAAACGACTCTAGGTGTCCAAATAGTGCTACCCAAGGGTCGAGTGAGGAATAGTCACCAATTTTGTAGCAATAATGCTGTAAAAATATATTGAAGCCTAAGAAATATTATTTTATGATATTTGGGCTTAGAAAAATCCTGGAAAAACGGTAGAGTGGAAATGTTACGGCCCCGAGACCCGCCAGAGGTAAAATAGTCATTTTGATCAAAAATTTCTAAAAGGCTCAAAAAGGATCGTTAAGGACTTAGAATGATTTAAATTAGATTTTTGAGGTTAAAATCCAAATTTTGTGAAGAACACGGGCGTATAGTTGGGTATACGATCGTGTGTTGAAGGATTAGGTAACCCGAGAGGTACATGGTGTAAGGACCGCCCCGCTCATGTACTTTAATTTCCATACAATAAGAAATTAAGGAATAATTTGATGCCTTTGAATGCAAATTTTACTATCATGATCAGGTACGCAGCCCATGTAGAAGGCCGTGTAACAAGCAGAGAGTCAGTATACAGACTCTTAAGAATGTATGAAACTTAATTGCTATGTAATGAGTAATTAAGTTGAAAAATACAGTATAATTTTTAGTTGAATAGATTGAACAGATACAATACTGTTTAAGTACTATTTATGTAGTGAAAGTGGTGACCGACAGTGAACCTAGTCTACCCTATTATGTGTATGAATGTATAAGACATGCAGTATCAAGCAACTAGTCTGGACGATCATTTCTTGACACAAGACTGGTGAGCAGATCACCAGAACGCTCGGACTAAACATCTGAGCACAATAGCAAGAAAAACCCTAGTAGGGGTACAATACTGAGAAAAGGGTCCAGACGACCTCTTCTCACCTAAAGACTGACAAGATCAGAGTCAGAGTACTTAGACTTACAGTTAAGTAAAAGACAGTGAATAGTGAAAAACACAGTGTTAGGTTAATGGCCAAGACGGTCCTAATCTGGCCTAAAACTAATGTATTAGTAGTCAGTAGGCTCAATTTGGTCAATTGGGCATAAAACAAGAATTTTAGTTTGGGAGATACGCAATATCGGGAAGAGGGTCAAGACGACCTTATCTCGCCCCGAAACTGATATATTTAGATACAGAACGCCCAAATTGGTCAATCAGGCGCCTGACATGTTTTTCGAGGTAGGGTCACACAGATCCCGAAAACTGGTCCAAACGACCCCGAACGAACATAAAACTAACAAAAATGGAATCAGCATGTCCAAATTAGTCAAGAGAGACTGTGTTTGAAATTTCTCCCGGGAACGCCTTGGTTTGCATGTGAAAGGACAATGCAGTGTAGACACAACCAAAGTATAGGAAATAAACAGTAAAATAGACTGATAAGGGGCTCTTAGATAGTATAAAACAACTAGGAATTGACAGTACAAAAATCCAATTTTCAGGTGAAAATTGGAACACTACCGAGAAAAAACCGAACACCGTAGTAGAAAATTAGACTACAAGAGAAGCCAACACAGATAAAATTTTGGCCACAAAATCTGCGCCCCCTTAGCGGTAAAAGCAACTAAAAATGACTACTACATAGCCCTAAAGAGAGATTAAAAAAATTGCAAAAGTTATGACAACTTTTGATTAAAAAATCCAAGGGTTTTAAAGCATGTAGTCAAAGAAATTTTTTTTATTCTCCCTCCATAAATGGCAATAGTCCTCGGTTTTGTGGACTAAAAAAGGGTATAATTTTATCCCTTGATTAGGCTAAAATGGTGGACAATTAATTAGGTTTAAGCTTAAGTAAGTTTGGTTAAGTTTGCCTATAAAAGGCACACATGACTTAGTGATACCATTTCTTTCATTTGGCTCCCAAAACACCATAATCATTTCTTTCTCCCTTTCTTACTGTAGCCAACCCTTCTAAGTCACCAAAACACTTCATTTTCAAGCCATAAAGCATACCAAAAACTTACCAAAAATCTATCCCCTCCAAGTTCGTGTAGGTGACTTCAAATCCAAGCCATCCTAAGTCTATTCAAGGGTAAGGTTTCTAATCAATCTTTGTGGTTTTAGTTATTGTTTTGGTTTGAACTTAAGAGAATTTATTTTGGTGTTTTGCTAGCACAAAACTGACCCCTATCCTCTTGATTCCACATGGCCATTTTTGGTTCCTCAAGCTCATAGTTTGGATTTGTGCTTGAACCATAGCACAAGAGGTAAACCGAAACCCTCCCTTACAAAGTTAGTTATTTTTAAGTTTTTGATTAGGAAATTTATGTGTATTTGTTTATGTACATGGGTTGTAATAAGTTTATTTTGAGCCCTTAGCTTTTCATTTTTAAGTTTATGTAGTTATGGTTATGTTTACAATTTTTACGAATGGTTATGAATATGTGTGATGCAATGAATGTTTAGGAAGCGGCTGGACACAAATCTGTCCTTAGGAAAAGGCCATAGATTTTGGCTATTTTGACCCCCTTAGGTTCTGAATTTGGGATTTGGCAAAATACGGTGTTTTAAAGAAATTTTGATACGGTCATTTTTGCGTCAAATAGATTTTGGGCAAAAATGACACTACGATAAGTTTTTCGAGTAGTTTTCACTAGGTGCCCAAAACTAGGACTGAAAATTCGAGCCTAGACATAGGTACGGGTTTTGCTAAAAATGAACCCCTTAGATTCTGAATTGGAATTCGGGCTAAACATGAAAATTTGGCAGTTTCAGGCCTCAAATAGAGCAATTTTCAAAGTGATGCAAAACTGGAATTTTTGTAAAAATTGGGCACTTTGGCCATCGGTTCAATGAGTTTATGAGCCGTTAGAGTTAGATTTGAGCTCCGAGGTAAACAAGAGAGTTGTTTATCTCGTCGAGGACGAAAACTTTTATGTTTACCAATTTTGCAAACAAAGTTGTTTCGATCGAGTTTCAAAACAGTTTTCGAAAGTGGTTCAAAAACCACATTTAAAATATAACACCAAAAATGTGTTTTAACACCTTTAAAATGTAAACATGGTTTTCATAAAAACATCCCTCACCTTCAAACGGAGTGATAAGGGGACGGATTCCAAACACATAATTTTACCAAGAATTTTATAAGTTAACCAAAACGATTTTTCTTAAATAACTAAAATAGTGTGGGTAGCCTGGTAGGTTACCACACCAAAACAAGCAAAGGAACCTAGTCGGTTACTACACCAAGTTTATGCATAGTAACCTAGTAGGCTATTTGGTTACCGACGTGTGAGGTAACCGATCAGTTGACTAGTCGACAACCAATCAAGGAACGTGTTCTGAACAACACTGTGAGGAACGATAATTAATCTGTCAAGAAGACAATTAATCAAACAACGATAGAAGTAGATGCCAAATCCCCAAAGTAAATCGATAGGGTACCGATGGGCCTCGGTGCCACATAAAAGCACAATTTATGGTCACTAACGGTAATAGTGACCTAGGAATGATAGTAGTTAATTTATAGGCAATAAATTAAATTACCAAGTATGGAGAAGTAAACTCTAAATAGAGAGCGAATTAGTACTGACGACAATCGGTACCAAATAATTTATCTACGTTAGTCACTAATAGTATTAGTGACACAACAAAAGTGCTTATGGAGTACATTATGTTGACATGTGGTTACCTGTAACCTGATAAGGTGAGAGTATGAATTTTTGCTTGCAATCTAGGTAAGTATAACTCCACCAGCAGCATGAATAAAATGAATTTTAAACGATGTGTTTACGAGTATGTTAAGTATGTATGCCATGCACACGTTGTTGCACAGCATGTATAAGAACATGTAGTTTCACAATCAAGTAGATTGATGAAAGAACAAGTTAGATGCCATACATCCCTACCGCATAGGATTTGGGACAGCTTAGAGAAGCATATGGCTAGAACAGATAAACAAGATGAAATTCAATAAGTGTGCCATACTGGCCTTTTCAATTGAAGAGGTTTTTAAGTTAAAATAATTTAAGCAGAAAGTTAAGCATCAGTTGATGGCTCTCCGACTTTTTAGTGATCTCGAGCATTACTGTTGGTTTGCGCACATACGGTACTGACACATGGGCCCTAAATAGGTAAGAGAAAGAAAAGAGAGTATTAAAGCATAAATGAACATAACCGGATCATGCATACGCATTAGTTCACTATGCTTATAGTTACAGTAAGATGCATTCTATACACGATGGTATCTGCTATGCATATAGTAAGTAAAGTTTTATATTCAATGTCATGTTATGTGATGATGTGGTATATGATATGTTAAGTGCTATATGACATGCTAATATGATTTTCAAGTATGTACTATGTTTTAAACATGTTTTGCGGTAAACATGTTATACTTATTGAGCGTAAAGCTCACGGAGTGTGTTCATGCTGTAGGTAAGTGTCTTATGGCATAAACCTTAATGGGCAATGATGGTGGCGGAGGTGGGTGTGAGGGCGCGGTTACGGATACCACCATAAGTATTGTCTTCCGCATAGTTTTTTCTGAGTAACAATATGTTTTGGAACAATACACAATATATTTGAATAGTAACCGTTAAATGGTATTTTTAAATAGTAACTGTTATACAGTATTTATGAACAGTAATTGTTAAATAGTATTTTTGAATAGTAATTGTTATACGATATTTTTAAATAGTAGCCATTACATATTATTTATGAGTAGTAACTGTTAAATAGTATATTTGGATAGTAACCGTTAAGCAGTACTTTTGGAATAGTAAATAGTTAAGGTATATGTACATGAATAGTGAATACACATGACGTAAAAAAAAATCCCCTAAAATTGTAATATCACTTGCAAGAAAGTATAAGTATCATTTAAAAAAGTAGTTTTTAAGTGACGATTCGGGCCAGTAAGGGCACGGGCGTCATAGTTGGTATCAGAGCGGTATCCTGCCACCCTACCTCACATCGCCGTACGCCTGCCTCATCTGTCCAAGTAAGTTAGTTTTTGTTTTTAAATGTTTAGTACATAAGTTGATGTCTAAGTTATAATAGGAGATAATGGTCGCACCACTAGACCTCCACCAAGTGCAAGAAGACCATCAGGCATGTCTAGCTTTCACCGTCTTGCAACCAAATGTATACGATGGTCGACGCTCAAGCGAACTTCCATACTGAATCCATCATCTAGAGGTCATCTTTGAAGCATGCCATATTCCACCACATTTGCTGGTGATTTTGGCCAATAGCAGACTGTAAGGACCAGTTTTGACCTGGTAGAACAGACGGCGCAGGATTGGGCATCCGGTGCAGTGGGCCGAATTCTATCACGACCTCCGTGATAGTGCTGCACCAGCCCGAGATGGGGATATATGGGATAATATGCGTGAGAGGCGATACTAGATCCTCTCTGACACTTGGAATATTTATGAGGGAGAGACCATGGTGTACTATTGTCAAAGGTTTTTGGATGCCATGTTACCTCATATCCCTCAAGACAGACCTTTTTCAGAGACAGCCGACCTACTATAGGGAGAGACACTAGGGTATGTGAGGGACCTCGTTCCCTATCCTCCGCCACATGAGGATCTGAGGCGCCTTATCCGAGACATAGTGGACGCCGAAAGAGTAGCACTCGACCCTGCCACTGGCGAAGGCCTTGCAGCAGCAGCAAACATGGAAGTTGACCAGGCAGATGCAGCACCTCAACCAGCCAACAATGAGTTCATGGCCGAACCACAACTAGTAGTACCTGAAGACAATGAGGACCCCAAACTAGCCCCTCAGCTTCCTGAGCACCATGAGGAACGAGATGATGATGAGGCTCTCCCTGATGCCCAACCTGATAATGAGAGGGATGAAATCCCCGATCACTTCAATAAGGATGAGTGGATGGGGATGTACGAGGCTCATGTCATCATCGCCAGTGATGATGAAGTTGATTTTGCTTGGGGAGACAAAGAGGAAGACCCCGAGGAGTTCCCGCTTAGTGACAGCGAGGATGAGGAAATGACTGACACAGAGTCAGGATTGTCCTCCAAGTAGTAGTAACCCTTCCACGGGAGTTTTTGTAATGTATATATATATGGGGGAAAACAATAGCTTTCCCCATCTGACTTAGTTGAATGTACTTAATGGGATTGTATTTTGAGAAATGTGTATCACTCCCACTAAACTAGAAGTTTGTACGTATTTTCGAATATATATGTTTTATAAGATGTTTTATGAAAAGCATAATCATTTTTCCCTGAGGGCCTAAATATGATTTTCCACAAGTATAATGAACAGTACAAGATGGTTACTGGCACTCAGACAATGTTCCAATATAATGCGATAATTGTATTGAGCATCATAAGAATAAGAGAATGAAAGAAAGATATAATACGTATATGTATATCTATGATGTTTAAGTTAAGAAAAATGACATGTAATATGAGTCCTAAGTACAAAGTTTAAAGAACTTATGTTCTCTTTTCCCATTATATGATAGGGTTACATAGGAACGATGGCGAGAACAAGAGCTCAGACCAACCAAGCCACCCGTAAGGAGAAGCTAATGACACGACTCGCGGTTATGCAAGAGATGATGATGAATCAACAACAAGAACTCGCTCAACTCAGGGAGCAACTGAACTAATAGCAACAGGCACCACAACCAATAGAGGTGCTAGCTCCGTGCTAGTAGCCCCCTACACCCCCGGAGAGCAAGTAGTCCTACCAGTCCAGACCACGCCAGCACCATCAGCTGTGGCTACTCCCACAGTAGCCAATGTCCTTGTGCCAGCCCACAGAAAAGGTGAGCTATACGAGCAGTTTAGGTGCATGAAGGTACCTGAATTTGAAGGGACTACAAACCCCACTGAGGTAGATGATTGATTGACCGACGTCCAGGTCATCCTAGACCTTGTAAGGCTGACAAAGAGGGAGAAAGTACTATGTGCATCCCTTGACCTACGTAAAGGAGCGCGCTAATGGTGGAAGACCATGGCCACCAGGAGGAACATTAATGAGATGAACTGGGTGGACTTCATCGCTGAGTTCATGGAGATGTATAGGGTAGCATGACCGTGATGGAAGTGGTCAAGAAGTTTGAACAATTGGCTCAACTCTACCCTGACCTAGTGCCAACGGAGAAGGAAAAGGTTAGAAGGATGCTCAAGATGTTTCAGACGAACATAGCCATCCAAGTCTGCAGCGGCAGCCATGGGCCCGCAACTGTATTTGAGTATGTCAACAGGGCCATCCGAGTGGAATACTAGTTAGCCCAAGACAAAGAGAAAAAGGCCCTAGATTTTCAAGGCAAAGATAGAAGAAAAGAACCAGCCAAAATAGATCAAGGGAAGGCCGAATCCCGACTCACAGCATAAGGGGCTGAACACAAGGGCTAGCCAACACCATCGACAATCCAACCACAACAACAACAAAAAGAAAGGGAACCTTAGCAACCCGGGGCAGCAGAGGAATTTCCCCCAAAAAAGAATAACCGTGGGGAAAATGGCAATCAACACCCGCCTTATCCAAAGTGCGGGAAGAATCACCCAAGAGAATGTCACCTAAGGACTAGTGGTTGTTACATCTATGGCAAGGAAGGCCACTTCGCCAAGTAATGCTGCTCCAATCCACAAAATCAACAGGGCCAAGGCCGTGCCACCAGTGGACAGCTGCATGCCGTTCAAACCAGAATCAAGGGTCTATCAATCACACAAGGTAGATTGGAAGCTCCCGAGACACAAGAGAGGATCTACGCCTTCACCAGAGAGGATGTAGAGGCTGGAACCTTGACGGTGGTGACAGGTTAGCTTTCTATCGCCAACTCCACTGCATTAGTATTATTTGATTCTGGAGCTATGCACTCATTTGCATCCTCAAAATTTGCTAGGTAGTTAGAAAAGAACCTAGATAAGATGAATCAAACTTTTTGAACTGTCCTTCCCTCTGGGGAAGTTTTGTTGTCTAGTTATTGGATATGACACGTGCCAATAGTTATCAGTGAGCACGAGCTGAGCGTGGACCTAATCATTATCGATATGTGTGACTACAACGTGATTATAGGAATAGATTTCCTTACCAAGTACCACGCCGTCGTAGACTACCGAAGATGGAAAGTTACATCTGAATCGATTAGGCACGAGAAGTTTGTCTACAAGGGCGTATCGCCAAAGCAACCTAAGATGATGATATCGGCTATGAAGGCCCACAAGCTACTAACTAACGGATGTACTGGCTTCCTCACATACATAGTAGACAAGATTCAAAAGGCAGAGATAAGACCTGAAGGCGTACCAGTGGTTCGTGAATTTGTGGAGGTATTCCCCGAAGATCTCCCAGGACTTCTGTCAGAGCGCGAGATAGTATTTGAGATCGAGTTATTACCAGGATCAGCCCCCATCTCCAATGCCCCCTATAGAATGGCCCCGGCAGAGTTAAAAGAACTTCAGACACAGTTGAAGGACTTGATGGACAAAGGCTTCATCCAACAAAGCTGCTCACCATGGGGAGCATCGGTTTTGTTCATAAAGAAAAAGGATGGAATGCTGAGGATGTGCATAGATTACGGAGAGCTGAACAAGATCACAATAAAGAACAAGCATCCATTGCCATGGATCGACGATCTATTCAACTAGGTCCGAGATGCTGCAGTCTTCTCCAAGATTGACCTACATTCTGGGTATCATCAGCTATGAATTCGAGATGAAAACATACCCAAGACAGCCTTCCAAATGCACTATAGGTATTATGAGTTCCTCATTATATCATTAGAATTGACGAACGCCCCAGTAGCTTTCATAGACCTGATAAACCGTGTCTTCAAGGAATTCCTAAACAAGTTTGTCATCGTATATATCGATGACATACCTGTATACTCCAAGGCGAAAGAGGAGCATTTAAGAGCTATATTGCACAAGCTACGAGACCATCAACTATATGCCAAATTCTCCAAATGTGAGTTTTGGCTGGAGAAGGTCCATTTTCTTGGTCACGTGGTCTCTAAGGAGGGAGTATCCGTGGACCCAGTGAAAGTAGAAGCAGTTAGTGATTGGCTGACTCTAAAGAGTGTAACAGAAATCCGTAGTTTCCTCGGTTTAGCAGGTTACTACTGACGCTTTTTGGAAGGTTTCTCAAAGCTAGCCACACCACTCACAGCGCTCACAAGAAAGAGAAGAAGTATGAATGGACTGACAAGTGTGAGAAGAGCTTCCAGGAGCTAAAACAAAGACTCACAAGTGCTCCGATCTTGAACAAACCAGATGTTGAATAGTAAAATTTTGTGATCTATAGTGATGCTTCCAAGACTGGACTAGGAGCCGTACTGATGTAAAATGGTAGAGTAGTCGCATATACTTCGTGACAACTCAAGAACCATGAAAGGAATTACCGACACATGATCTGGAGCTTGCAGCAGTCGTCTTTGCGCTCAAGATTTGGAGGCATTACCTATATCACATTAAGTGCAAAATATATATGGACCACCAGAGCGTCAAGTATATCTTCATGCAGAAAGAACTCAATATGAGGCAATGAAGATGGCTGGAACTGGTTAAGGATTACGACTGTGAAATCCTTTACCATCCAGGGAAAGCCAATAAGGTGGCCGATGCGCTAAGTAGAAAGCATACCTTAACATTTATGGCCATCCATGCCTTGCCAGAAGCGTTGCAAAAGGATATTAGCAGGGAGGTTGTCTGAAATGACCCTCCAATCAACACTCTTAAAAGAGATTAAAGCTGGCCAAGACCTCGATTCGACCATCAACAAACTCAAAAAGGAGGCAAAAGAAGGCCAGAGTTCAGAGATTTAAGTCTCTAAGGATGGCATACTCTATTTCAGAGATAGAGCGTGTGTTCCAAATGATGAAGAACTCAGGAAGTGAATCCTATCAGAGGCTCTTGACACACCATACTCAGTACGCCCAAGGGCAAATAAGATGTACAAAGACCTGAAGGAGAGCTTTTGGTGGCCTAAGATGAAGAATGATGTCACCGAGTTTGTAGCGAAGTGCCTCATGTACCCAAAAATTAAAGTAGAATATCAGCGACCGAGAGGAGAACTATAGAAAATCGAGCTACTTAAGTGGAAATAGGAGCAAATTATAATAGATTTCGTGGTCGGATTACCCAGAACCTCAAGTGGAAACGATGCCATCTGGGTGATTATGGACCGATTGATGAAATTAGCTTGATTTTTAGTTATGAAGTTGAATTACTAGGTGGAAAAGTTAGCCGAAATGTATGTAGCTCAGATAGTAAGGTTGCACGATGTACCCAAATCAATCATTTCAGACCGCGATGGACATTTCACTTCAAGATTTTGGCAGAGTGTTCAAGCCTCATTAGGAACCAAGTTGAAGTTTAGCATAGCCTTTCATCCTTAGATTGACGGACAGTCTGAGAGAACTATTCAGACACTAGAGGATATGCTGAGAGCTTGCGTCCTAAACTTCAAGGAAAATGGGGACCAGAAGCTACCATTGATAGAGTTCTCGTACAATAATAGCTACCATTCCTCGATCGGAATGGCACCGTACGGGCACTCTATGAGAGGAAATGCCGATCTCCAGTCCACTAGCACGAGACTGGAGAGAAACAACTTACTAACACCGACTTCGTCAAAGATACCATGGCAAACGTGAAGATCATAAAAGAAAGGCTGAAGATGGCACACAGTCACCAGAAGAGCCACACTGATAAATGTCGCAAACCCCTCAAGTTTCAAGAAGGAGACTCTGTTTTTCTCAAAGTGGCACCCATGAAAGGGGTGATGTGCTTTGGGAAGAAAGGGAAGCTGAGTCCTAGGTACATAGTGCACTTTGGGAAGAAAGGGAAGCTGAGTCCTAGGTACATAGAACCCTTCGAGATTATCGAGAAAGTTAGGATGGTGGCTTACAAGTTAGCCTTTACTCCCGAATTGCTTCGATGCATAACGTCTTTCACGTCTTAATGTTGAAGAAGTACGTGCCGGACAGCTTCCATATCCTAAGCCAAGAACCAGTTGAAGTCCACATCGATCTAACATATGAGGAGAAACCCATGCAGATTTTAGCTAGAGAAAATAAAGTCCTCAAGAATAAAGTTATCCCACTTGTAAAAGTGTTGTGGCGGAACCACAAAATAGAAGAAGCGACATGGGAACGGGAAGAGGATAGGAAAAGAGACTTCCTGGATTTTTTCTAATTTTTGAGGATGAAAATTTTTGTAAGAGGGATAGATTGTAAGGACCGCCCCGCTCATATACTTTAATTTCCATATAATGAGAAACTGAGGAATAATTTGATGCCTTTGAATGCAAATTTAAGTATCACGACCAGGTATGCAGCCCATGTAGAAGGCACTGTAATGAGCAGAAAGTCGGTATACAGACTCTCAAGAATGTATGAAACTTAATTGCTATGTAATGAGTAATTAAGTTGGAAAATACAGTTTATTTTCTAGTTGAATAGATTAAATAGATACGATACTGTTTAAGTACTATTCATGCAGTGAAAGAGGTGACCGACAGTGAACCCGGTCTACCCTATTATGTGTATGAATGTATGAGGCGTACAGTATCAGGAAACTGGTCCGGATGACCATTTCTTGACACAAGACTAATGAGCAGATCACCAGAACGCTCGGACCGAACATCTAAGCACAATAGCGAGAAAAACCCTAGTAGGGGTATAATACCAATAAAAGGGTCCAGACGACCTCTTCTCACTTAGAGACTGACAAAATCGGAGTCAGAGCACTCAGACTAGTCAGTTAAGTAAAAGACAGTGAATAGTAAATAGTGAAAAATGCAGTGTCAGGTTAATGCCCAAGACGGCTCTAATCTGGCCTAAAATTGATATATTAGTAGTTAGCAGGTTCAATCTGGCCAATTGGCATAAAACAAGAATTTTAGTTTTTGAGATACGCAGTATCAGGAAGATGGTCAAGACGACCTTATCTCACCCCGAAACTGATATATTTAGACTCAGAACACATAAATTAGTCAATTGGGCACTTGACACTTTTTTCGAGATAAGGTCACATAGATCCTCAAAACTGGTCCAGACGACCCCCGACAAACGTAAAACTAATAAAAATGGAATCAGCACGTCCAAATTAGTCAAGAGAGACTGTGTCTAAAATTTCACCCAGGAACGCCTCGGTTTGCGTGTGAAAGGACAATATAATGTAGATATAACCACAGTATATGGAATAAATAGTAAAATAGAATGATAAGGGGCTCTTAGATAGTATAAAAAAACTAGGAATTGACAGTATAAAAATCGAATTCAGAAATCCAATTTTCGGGTGAAAATTGGAACACTGCCGAAAAAGGACCAAACACCACAGTAGAAAATTAGATTGCAAGAGAAGCCAACACAGATAAAATTTTGGCCACAAATCCATGCCTTCTTAGTTGCAAAAGCAGCTGAAAATGGGTACTACATAGCCCTAAAGAGAGATTAAAAAAATTACAAAAGTTATGATAACTTTTGATTAAAAAATCCAAGGGTTTTAAAGCATGTGGTCAAAGAAACTTTTTTATTCTCCCTCCATAAATGGCAGTAGCCCTCAGTTTTGTGGACTAAAAAAGGGCAGAATTTTGTCCCCTGATTAGGCTAAAATGGTGGATAATTAATTAGGTTTAAGCTTAAGTAAGTTTGGTTAAGTTTGCTGATAAAAGGCACACATAACTTAGTGAAACCATTTCTTTCATTTGGCTCCCAAAACATCACAACCATTTCTCTCTCCCTTTCTTGCTATAGCCGACCCCTCTAAGCCACCAAAACCCTTCATTTTTAAGCCATAAATCATACCAAAACTTACCAAAAATCTAGCCCCTCCAAGTTCATGTAGGTGACTTCAAATCCGAGCCATCCTAAGTCCATTCAAGGGTAAGGTTTCTAATCAATCTTTGTGGTTTTAGTTATTGTTTGGGTTTGATCTTAAGAGAAATTATTTTGGTGTTTTGCTAGCATAAAACCAACCCTTATCCTCTTAGAGTTGGAACTGAACTTTGGGCTTAACACAAAAGTTGTAGAACACGTCGAAACCTTTAAGACAACCTATGCGTTTTTTAAAAATTTGGCCGTGTTTGACCTCAAACAGAGCAATTTTCAAAGTGACGTAAAACTAGAATTTTTGTAAAAACTGGACACTTTGGCCATGGTTTTAATGAGTTTAGGAGCCGTTAGAGTTAGATTTGAGTTCTGAGGTGAACATGAGAATTGTTCATCTCGTTGAGGACAAAAAATTTAATGTTCACCAATTTCGCAAACAAAGTCATTTTGATCAAGTTTCATAACATTTGAAAGTAGTTCAAAAACCACCTTTAAAATATAACACCAAAAATGTGTTTTAACACCTTTAAAATGTAAACATGGTTTTCATAAAAACGTCCCCCACCTTCCAATAAGGTGATAAAGAGGCAAGTTCCAAACACATAATTTTACCAAGTATTTTATAAGTTAACCAAAACGATTTTTCTTAAATAACTAAAACAGTGCGGGTAGCCCGGTAGGCTACCACACCTAAACAAGCAAAGTAACCTAGTCGATTGCTACACCAAGTTTACACATAGTAACCTGGTAGGCTATTTAGTTACCGACGAGCGAGGTAACCGGTCAGTTGACTGGTTGGCAACCAGTCAAGGACTGTGTTTTGAACAACACTATGAGGAACAATGATTAATCTGCCAAGAAAACAATTAATCAAACAATTATAGAAGTAGATGTCAAATCCCCAAAATAGGCCGATAGGGTACCGATGGGCCTCGGTACCACATAAAAACACAAGTTATGACCACTAACGGTAATAATAACTTAGGAACGATAGTAATTAATTTATGGGCAATAAATAAATTTATCGAGTATGGAGAAGTAAACTCTAAATAGAGAGTGAATTAGTATCGACGGCAATTGGTACCAAACAAGTTATCTGTGTTAGTTACTAACAGTATTAGTGACACAACAAAAGTGTTTATGGAGTGCATTATGTTGACATATGGTTACCTATAACCTGATAAGGCGAGAGTATGAATTTTTGCATACAATCTAAGTAAGTACAACTCCGCCTACAGCATTAATAAAATAAATTTTAAACGATGTGTTTACAAGTATGTTAAGTATGTATGCTATGCGCACGTTGTTGGATAGCATGTATAAGAGCATGTAGTTTCACAATCAAGTAGATTAATGAAAGAATAAGTTAGATGCCATACATCCCCACCGCGTAGGATTTGGGACAGCTTAGAGAAGCATATGGCTAGAACAGATAAACAAGAAGGAATTCAATAGGCGTGTCGTACTGGCCTTTTCAGTTGAAGAGGTTTTTAAGTTAAAGTAATTTAAAGTAGAAAGTTGAGCATCCGTTGATAGCTCTCTGACTTTTTATTGACCTCGGGCGTTACCGTTGGTCTGTATGCATACGGTACTGACACATGGGCCCTAAATAGGCAAGAGAAAGAAAAGAGAGTATTGAAGCATAAATGAACATAATCGGATCATGCATACGCATTAGTTCACCATGCTTCTAGTTATAGTAAGATGCATTCTGTACACGATGGTATCTGCTATGCATATAGTAAGTAAAGTTTTATATTCAATGTCATGTTATATGATGATGTGGTATGTGATATGTTAAGTGCTATATGACATGCTCATATGATTTTCAAGTATGTACTATGTTTTAAACATGTTTTGGGGTAAACATGTTGTACTTACTGGGCGTAAAGCTCACGTAGTGTGTTCATGTTGTAGGTAAACGTCCTATGGCATAAACCCTAATGGTCGACGACGGCAGCGGAGGCGGGTGTGAGGGCTCGGTTACGGATACCACTACAAGTATTATCTTCCACATATTTTTTTCTGAGTAATAGTATTTTTGGAATAGTACACATTGTATTTGAATAGTAACTGTTAAATGTCATTTTTGAATAGTAACCGTTATATAGTATTTATGAATAGTGATCATTAAATAGTATTTTAAAATAGTAATCGTTAAATAGTATTTTTGAATAGTAATCGTTATACGGTATTTTTGAATAATAACCGTTACATAGTATTTATAAATAGTAATCGTCAAATAGTATTTTTGGATAGTAACTGTTAAGCAGTGTTTTTGGAATAGTAAATAGTTAAGGTATACGTATGTGAATAATGAATACATATGATGTAAAAAAAATCTCCTAAAATTGTTGTATCAATTGCAAGAAAGTATAAGTATCATTTAAAGAAGTAGTTTTTAAGTGACGGTTCAGGCCACTAAAGGCACGGGGCATCACACATAGCCTTAGACATGGGTGTGTATCAAGCTGTGTACTATTGCATGGATAGATAAGGTTACACAACTATGTAGCAAAGGACCCGAGGGGTACATGGCCATAGACACGGGCGTGTATCATCCCGTGTATCACATAAAGAGATGAAATGCATTGTGATGCTAAGAACAAAATGAATACATGTAAAGTAATAAATGATAATGGGAATTAACAGACAATATTTTGTCTGCAAGGACCCAAACTAGAGGCGAAAAAGAAACTGCAAAGGAAGTTAAGAATTAGACATTAACGCAGTTGTAGTAAGTTCAGACATTTAATTGTCTGCAACATGAAATACTATGATATTTAATTATGTACTATTTGTACATTAGATGCAAAGTCCTACGAGCACTAAGGTGTAGTTAAACTAACACACCTAATGAACTGATAAACTTGAGATGTGTACTGTGAGTACACTATATAAAGAGGTGCTACGGCACTAAAGTATGATTAAATTTGAAACACACATGAATAAAAAAATGTGAAAAGACCTATGGGCATTAAAGGTTCCAGACCTTGAGGTGATGATTAATGCCACCCAGTCAAAACTATAAGAAAGATTATAATGAAACCATTTTTGGCGTACCGACCTCTAGCGATAGATGGAGGTATTTTTTAGATCCTACAAGGATCAACCTATAAGGACCGCCCCACTCCTATAACTTGATTTTCATATAATGAGAAATTGAGGAATAATTTGATGCCTTTTATGCAAATTAGTGTAACACGGTTAGGTACATGGCAGTGTAAGTAGCCGTGTACCACTTGGGTAAATGAACATGTTTCAGGACATGGCCGTATTGAGCAAGCTCAACTGGTACATGCCTATGTCCGGACAATACATGCCCGTGTTGCCGTATACACGCCGTGTAAGAGCCCGTGTAGACGACTGTGTAATGAGCATAGACCCGTTACAAGGACTCTAAAAAATGCATGAAACCTAATTACTACGTGATGAGTAATTAAACTGAAAAATACAGTATAATCTCTACTTGAATAGACTAAACAGGTACAACATTATTTAAGTACTATTAATGCAGTGAATGGGGCGACCGACAGAGAACCTGGTCCACCCTATTATGTGTATCAATGTATGAGATGTACAATATCAGGAAACTAGTCCAAATGACCATTTCTTGACACCAAACTAGTGAACAGATCGCCAACATGCTTGAATCGGTCATCTGAGCATAACAACGATAGAAATCCTAGCAGGGGGTATAGTATCGAGAAAATGGTCCAGATGACCTCTTCTCATCCAGAAACTGACAAAATCAGAGTCAGAACGCTCAGACTAGTCAATTAGAGCAGAAAACAATGAATAGTAAAAAATGCAATATCAACTTACTGGCCAAGACGGCCTTAGTTTGACATAAAACTAATATATTAGTAATCAATAAGCTCAATCTAGTTAGTTTGGCATAAAACATGAATTTTTGTCTAGGAGATACGCAGTATCGGGATGAGGGTCAAGATAACCTTTTCTCACCCCGAAACTGATATATTTAGACTCAGAATGCCCAAATTAGTTAATCAGGTACCTGACACGTTTTTTGAGGTGGGGTCACACAGATCCCCAAAACTAGTCCAGCGACCCCGGACGGACGTAAAACTAATAAAATTGGAATCAACACATCCAAATTAGTCAAGAGAGATTGTGTTTGGAATTTCGCTTGGGAACGGCTCGTTTTATGTGCGAAAGGACAACACAGTGTAGACACAACCACAATATAGAAAATAAATAGTAAACTAGTACAAAATGGCTTTTAGACAATATAAAATGACCAGGAATTGATAGTGTCAAAATCAGATTCAGAAAACTTGATTTTCGAGTGAAAATTAGAATAACGCCGAGAAAGGACCGAACACTACAGTAGAAAATTAGACTGCAACAAGAGGCAAATGCAGATGAATTTTTGGCCTCAAAATCCATGTATTTCCAGCTGAAAAGCAGCTACATTTTAGCTGCAAAATAACCTAAAAAGTGAGATTAAAATAATCAAAAGTTATGACACACTTTTGATTTAAAAATCCAAACATTCAAGCACATGGTCAACACAACATTTTTATTCCTCCGTCCTTAAATGGCCGCAGCCCTAGGCTATTGTGAGCTGAAAATGGGCAAGTTTTTGTCCCTTGATTAGGGTAAAAATGTAGACAATTAATTAGGTTTAAGCTTAAGTAATTTTGATTAGTTTTGCCTATAAAAGGCATATAAGGCCTAAGAGGTTGTTTCCTTACTTTGGCTCCCAAAACCACAACACTTTTTCTCCCTTTCTTTCTTGCTATAGCCAACCACCCCTATCCACCAAAACTCACCAATTTCAAGCCAAAAACCATACCAAATACTCACCAAAAATCAGCCCCCATAAGCTTGTGTCAGGAGGATTCAAATCCAAGCCATTCTAAGTTCCTTCAAGGGTAAGATTTTGAATCAATCTTTATGGTTTTAGTTATTGTTGTGAGTTGATATTAAGAAAAATTATTTTGGTGTCTTTGCTAGCAAAACCGACCCCAATCTCCTTGGTTTCCCCATGGCCATTTGGTTACTCAAGTCATAGTTCGGATTTGTGCTTGGACCATAGCACAAGAGGTAAAACCGAAACCCTCCCTTTTGTGGTTAGTTATTTTTAAGTTTTTGATCAAGAAATTTATGTGTATTTGTTTATGCACATGGGTTGCAATAAGTTTATTTTAAGCCCTTAGCTTTCCATTTTTTAAGTTTATGATTGTGTGGTTATGTTTACGTTTTTACGAATGGGTGTATGCATGTGTGAGCATGAACGTTTGTTTTAGAATGGCTGGACACAATCTGTCCCCAGAAAAAGGCCACGGATTTTGGCCATTTTGACCCCCTTAGGTTCCGAATTTGGGATTTGGTGAAACACAAAGCTTAAAGAAAATTTTGATATGGTCGTTTTTATGAAAGCCTTTGGTCAAAAATGATACTACGATAGGTTTTTCGAGTTGTTTTCATTCGGTGCCCATAACAAGGACTAAAAATCTGAACCCAAAATTAATCTTGGGTTTTGCTAAAAATGGACCACTTAGATTCCGAATCAAATTTCGGACTCAACATGAAAGTTGTAGATCTCGTCGAAATCTGTGAGACAACCTATGCGTGTTTTAAAAATTTGACTGTTTCGGGCCTCGAACAGAGCTGTTTTTAAAGTAACATAAAACTGGAATTTTTGCAAAAATTAGGCACATTGGCCACGGGTTCAATGTGTTTAGGAGCTGTTAGAGTTAGATTTGAGCTCTGAGGTGAACACGAAAATGTTCATCTCGTCGAGGATGAAAAATTTCGTGTTCACCAAATTTATAAACAAAGTTGTTTCGATCAAGTTTCAAAATAGTTTTCGAAAGTGGTTCAAAAACCACCTTTA
This sequence comes from Antiaris toxicaria, assembly GCA_035233585.1. NCBI lineage: Eukaryota > Viridiplantae > Streptophyta > Magnoliopsida > Rosales > Moraceae > Antiaris > Antiaris toxicaria. Next base: position 55,655,062 of record CP141153.1, read on the forward strand.
AAATGCAACATCAAAAATGTGTTTTACACACTTTAAAATAAAAATGTGGTTTTAATAAAATGTCCCCTAACTTCCAACAGGGTGACAAGGGGACTGTTTCAAAACAAAGAATTTTCCCAAAAATTTTATAAGGCAACCAAAATTATTTTCATAAATAACTAGAGCAGTGTGGGTAGCCCGGTAGGCTACCACACCAAACAAGCCTTAGTAGCCTGGTAGGCTACCACAACAAACAAGCAAAGTAGCTTAGAAGGCTACCACACCCAAACAAGCAAAGTAACCTGGTTGGTTACTACACCGAGTTTACATATAGTAGCCCGTTAGGTTACATAGTTAACAACATGCGAGGTAACCGATCAATTGACTGGCCGAAAAACTAGTCAAGGATCATGTTTCGAACAACACTATAAGGAACGATGATTAATCTGTCAAGATGATGATTAATCAAACATGATGAAAGTTGGTGCCAAATTCCCATAGTAGGCCAATAGGGTACCGATGGGCCTCGGTACCACATAGAAATGCAAGTTATAGTCACTAACATCAAAAGTGACCTAAGAACACGGTAATTAATTTATGGGGCAATAAATTAATTAACCATAGAGAAACAAACTCTAGAGATAGAGAACGAGTTAGTACCAATTGGTACCTAGTGAATTATCTGCTTTAGTCACTAATAGTGATGGTGACTCAGCAAGAGTATTAATGAGAAACGTTATTGATGACAGGTGGTAACCTGTAAGCTAATAGAGGTGTGAGTACGAATTTGCTTGCAAAGTAAGTAAGTACAACCCTGCCTACGGTATGAATAAAATGAATTTATAATGATGTTTTTACAGTATGTTAAGTATGTATGCCATGCACACGTTGTTGCACAGCATGTATAAGAGCATATAGTTTCAAGATGCCATATATCCCTACCACGTAGGATTAGGGACAGTTTAGAGAAGTAGATGGCTAGAACAGATAAACAAGATGGAATTTAGTAAGCGTGTCATACCAACCTTTTCAGTTAAAGAGGTTTTCAAGTTAAAGTAAGCTAAAGCAAAGTTGGGCATCCATTGATGGCTCTTCGGCTTTTTGACCACGAGCGTTACCAATAGTCTGTGCACACACGATACTGACACATAGGCCCTAAGTAGACAAGAGAAAGAAAAGAGAATTTTAAAGTATAAATAAACATAACCGGACTATGCATTATTCATAGTACGCATTAATTATAGTTCGCTATGCTTCTAGTTACAAGTAAGATGCATTCAGTATAAGATGTATTCTGTTATGCATAAAGTATATGATATTTTGTATTCAATGACATGTTAAGTGATGATATGGTATGTGATATGCTATGTGGTATATGTAGATATCTTGCATGCTTATATGATTTTATGTACTACATTTAAACATGTTTTGCGATTAACATGTTATACTTACTGGGCGTAAAGCTCACGGAGTATATTCATACTGTATATAAGCGTCCTATGACTTAAACCATAATGGGCGATAACGGCAGCGGAAGCGGATGTGAGGCAAGTTTATAGATACACCGCAAGTATTCTTCTACACAATTTGAGATAAACAATATTTTTGAATAGTGATAGTTGAACAGTAATTTTTGAATAGTGACAGTTAGATAGTATTTTGAATAGTAACCGTTAAATAGTATTTTTGAATAGTAATAGTTAAATAATATTTTTGAATAGTAATCATTAAATAGTATTTTTGAATAATAGTGGTTAAATAATACACGTACATGAATAGTAAATACGTACGCAATCAAAAAAAAAAATCCCCTAAAATTACGGTATAGATTTTAAGTAAGTATTAATGGTTTACAAGAAAGTATAAGTATTAGTTAAAGTAGCAGTTTTTAAGTGATGGTCTGGGCCACTAAAGGCACAGGACATCACAGTTGGTATCAGAGCGGTATCCTACCACCCTACCTCACATCACCGTACGCCTGCCTCATTTGTTCAAGTAAGTTAGCTTTGTTTTTCAATATTTAGTATATAAGTTGACGATTAATTTATAATAGGAGATAATGGTCGCACCACGAGACCCCCATCAAGTGCAAGAGGACTGTCAAGCAAGGCTAGCTCCGCCATGCAACCAGACATATATGACAGTCATCGCTCGAGCGAACTTCCATACTGGATTCACCACTTGGAGGTCATCTTCGGAGCATGCCATATTCCACCACATCTACAGGTGATTTTGGCCAGCAACAAACTGGAACGACCAGTGCTGACCTGGTGGAACAAACAGTGCAGGATCGGGCATCCGATACAGTGGGTCGAATTCTACCGTGACCTCCGTGATAGTGTTGCACTAGCCTGAGACGGAGATATATGGGATGATATGCGTGAGAGGCAATATTAGGCCTTCTCAAACATTTGGGACATCTATGAGGGAGAGACCATGGCTCATTACTGTCAGAGGTTTCTGGATGCCATGTTACCTTATATCCCTCAGGGTAGACCTTTTGTAGAGATAGCCGATCTGCTATGAAGAGGGACACCATGGTACGTGAGGGACCTTGTTCCCTACCCTCCGCCACATGAGGATTTGAGACGCCTTACCCGAGACATGGTAGAAGCTGAGAGAGTGGCACTTAACCCTGTAGTTGGTGAAGGCTTTATAGTAGCAACTAACGTGGAGGGTGACCCGGTGGACGTAGTACCCCAACCGGCTGATGATGAGTTCGTGGGCGCACAGCAGCCAGCAGTACCCGAGGGTAATGGGGAACACATGGAGAACCCCAAGCCAACCCCTCAGTCTCCCAAGCACCACGAGAAGGAAGATGATGATGAGGATCTCCTTGATGCCTAACCTGACGATGAAGAAAAGGATATCCCTGATCACTTAAGTGACGATGAGTGGATAGGGATGTATAAGCCACAAGTCATCATAGCTAATGATGACAAAGGCAGTGTCATCTAGGGAGACGAAGAGGAAGACACCGAGGAGTTCCTGCTCAGTGACAGTGATGATGAGGAGATGTCCGATGCTGAGTCAGGAATGTCTTCTGAGTAGTAGTAACCCTTTTAGTGGGAATCTTTGATTTTGTGTATATATAGAAGGAGCAGTAGCTTTCCTTACTAGACCTAACTTAATGTACTCGTTGGGATCGTATATTGGGAAGTGTGCATCACTCCTGCCAAACTAAAAGCCTGTACATATTTTTAAGCATATATATTGTGATATATTTTATGAAAAGCAGTATCATTTTGTCTTGAGGGCCTAAATATGATTTCTACACATGACAGTAGTGAGACAAGAGTGTAGGACGGTTCCTGACACTCGAATGATGTTTCAATGATATGCGGCAATTGTAATGAACATCACAAAATAAGATAAGAAAGGAAAGATATAATATGTATATTTATATCTATGATGTTTAAGTAAGATTGTTAAGTAAGAAAGATGATATGTAATATGAGTCCTAAGTACAAAATTTGTAAGACTTATGTTCTCTTTTCCCCTGTGTGATAGGGTTACATAGGAAACAATGACAAGAACAAGATCCCAGTCTACCCAAGCCACTCAAGAAGATGAGCTAATGACACGGCTCGTTGCCATGCAAGAGATGATACTGAACCAGCAGCAGGAACTCGCTCAGCTCAGGGAGCAACTGAATCAGCGACCTCAAGCACCACAACCAGTGGAGGTGCCAGTCCAAACAGCACTAGTAGCCCCCGACGCTCCCAAAGAGGAAGCAGCCCTACCAGTCCAGACAACGCCTACACCATCGGCTATGGTTACTCCTGCAGCAGCCAATGTCCTTGTGCCAACCCACAGTGAAGGCAACCTATATGACCAGTTTAAGCACATGAAGGTACTCGAATTTGAAGGGACTACGAACTCCACTGAGCCTGATGACTGGTTGACTGATGTCCAAGTAATCCTAGACATCGTAGTGCTAACAGAGAGGGAGAAAATACTATGTGCATCCCTCGCCCTACGTAAAGGAGGGCGCCAATGGTGGAAGACCGTGGCCATCAGGATGAACATTAATGCGATAAACTAGGTAGACTTCATTGTCGAGTTCAGGGAGACGTACTTTAATGATGAAGCCCTAGCAGTCTAGTAGGACGAGTTCAATAATTTATGCTAAGGAAGCATGACTATCATGGAGGCAGTGAGAAAGTTTGAGCAGCTGGCTCGACTTTGCCTAGACTTAGTGCCGACTAAGAAGGAGAAGGTAAGGAAGATGCTGAAAATATTTAGGACGGATATTGCTGTCCAAGTCTGCAGTGGCAGCCATGGACCCACTACTGTGGCCTAGTGTGTCAACAGGGCCATCCGGGCTAAGTATTGGTTGGCCCAAGACAAGGAGAGAAGGGCACAGATTTTCAAGGCTAGAAGAGAAGAGAAGACACAAGCGAAGCAGACCAAGGGAAGACAATACCCGAGTCACAACATAGGGGTCAGAATGCAGGGAACAGCCAGAATAACAGACAATCCTATCCCAACAATAAGAGGAAAGGGAATCCAAGCAATCAAGGGCAGTAGAGGAATTTTCCCTAAAAAAAGAACAATCAAGGGGGAAATGGCAGCTAACACCCGCCTTGTTCAAAGTGTAGAAAGAACCATCCCGGGGAATGCTGCCTAGAAACCAATTGCTACTACATCTGTGGCAAAGAAGGCCACTTCGCCAAGCACTGCCGCTCAAACCAACAAAATCAACAGGGCCAAGCCCGTGCCACTAGCGTATAGCTGCATGCCATACAGACCAGGATTGAAGGTCCATCAATCGCACAGGGCAGATTGGAAGCTCCAAAGATGCAAGGGAGGATTTACACCTTCACTTGAGAGGAAGCAAAGGCGGGAACCTTGACGGTAGTGATATGTTAGCTTTCTGTCGCCAACTCCACTACACTAGTATTGTTTGATTATGGAGCCACATACTCCTTTGCATCATCAAAGTTTACTAGGGAGATAGGCCAGAACATAGATAGAATGAATCAAACTTTTCGAAGTGCCATTCCCTCCGAGGAAGTTTGGTTGTCTAGCTATTGGATACGTCATGTGCCAATAGTTATTAGTGGGCACGAGCTGAGCGTGGACCTAATCATCATTGATATGTGCAACTACAATGTAATCATGGGAATGGACTTCCTCGCCAACTACAACATCGTTATAAACTGCCGAAGACGGGAAGTTACATTTGAGCCGATTGGGCATGAGAAGTTTATTTACAAGGGCTTATCGCCGAAGCAACCCAAGATGAGGATATCGGCTATGAAGGCTCACAAGCTACTATCTAGCAGATGCATCAGCTTCCTGGCAAACATAGTGGATAAGACCCAAGAGGCAGAGACAAGACCGAATAATGTACTAGTAGTAAAGGAATTCACAAAAGTATTCCCAGAAGATCTCCTAAGACTTCCACCAGAGTGCGAGATATCATTTGAGATCAAGCTATTACCAGGGTCAACCCCTATATCCAAGGCCCCTTACAGAATGGCCCCGGTAGAGCTAAAGGAGCTACAGACTCAGTTGAAGGATCTAATGGACAAAGGCTACATCCGACAAAGCTATTCACCATGGAGAGCACCGGTTTTGTTTGTAAAGAAGAAGGACGAAACGATGAGGATGTGTATAGACTATCGGGAGGTAAATAAGATCATAATTAAGAACAAGTATCCGTTACCATGGATCGACGATCTATTCGACCAACTCTGAGGTGCTGCCATATTTTTAAAGATCGACCTGTGAGGTATCACCAGCTACAAATAAGGGATACAGACATACCTAAGACAGCTTTCTGTACTCGATATGGACATTACAAGTTCCTTGTCATGTCATTCAGACTGACAAACGCCCTTGCAGCCTTCATGGATCTAATTAACTGAGTATTCAAGGAGTTCTTAGACAAGTTTGTCATTGTATTTATCGATGACATACTTGTATATTCCAAGACAAAGGAGGAGCATGAGAAGCATCTGAAGGCCGTTCTACTTAAGCTAAAGGAGCATCAGCTATATGCCAAACTTTCCATGTGTGAATTTTGGCTGGAGAAGTTCCACTTTCTTGGCCATGCAGTTTCTAAGGAAGGAGTATTAGTGGACTCGGCAAAGGTTGAATCAGTTAGTGACTGGCCGACTCTGAAGAACGTAACAGAAATCCGTAGCTTCTTAGGTTTAGGGGGTTATTATTGACGTTTCATTGAAGGTTTTTCAAAGCTAACTGCACCACTCATAGCACTGACCAAGAAGGAAAAGAAGTATAAATGGATCGACAAGTGCGAAAAGAGATTCCAAGAACTGAAACGCAGACTCACGAGCACTCCGATCCTGACCATACTAGATGCTGGATAGGGAAACTTTGTGATCTACAGTGACACGTCCAAAACTGGACTAGGAGCCACACTGATGCAAAATGGTAGAGTAGTCGCATATGCTTCGCGACAACTCAAGAACCATGAAAGGAATTATCCTACACATGACCTGAAGTTAGCCGCAGTCATCTTTACGCTCAAAATATGGAGGCACTACTTATATGGCGTCAAGTGTGAGATCTACACAGACTACCAGACCCTTAAATATATCTTCACACAGAAGGAGCTTAACATGAGGCAGAAAAGATAGCTAGAGTTGGTGAAGGATTACAACTGTGAAATCCTGTATCATCCAGGGAAAGCCAATAAGGTGGCCGATGCACTAAGTAAAAAGCATACCTCGTCGCTTATGGCTATCCAAGCCTTGCCGATGCACTATAATAGGAACTACACAGCAGCGAGATTGAGCTTTTGACAGGGAGGTTGTTTGAAATGACCTTCCAGTCGACGCTCTTAGAAGAAATTAAAGCCAGCCAAGACCTCGATTCAACCCTAATCAAGCTCAAAAAGGAGGCAAAGGAGGACCAGAGTTCAGAGTTTGAAGTCTTTAAGGATGGCATACTCTATTTCAAAGATAAGGTATGTGTTCCGAAGGATGAAGAACTCAGGAAAAAAAATCCTTTCGAAAGTTTATGACACGCCATACTCGGTACATCTAGGGGCAAATAAGATGTACCAAGACTTAAAAAAGAGCTTTTGGTGGCCTGGAATGAAAACCATGTTGCCAAATTCGTTGCAAAGTGCCTCACATGCCAGAAGATTAAAGTAGAACATCAGCGACTGGGAGGAGAACTACAGAAAATCAAGTTACCGGAGTGAAAATTGGAGCAAATTACAATGGATTTCATGGTGAGATTACCCAGAACATCAAGTGAAAATGACGCAATCTGGGTAATCGTGGACCGATCGATGAAATCGGCTCGATTTTTAGCGATGAAGTTGAGTTACTCAGTGGAAAGGTTAGGCGAAATGTATGTAGCTCAAATAGTAAGGTTGCACGGTGTACCCAAATCGATCATTTTAGATCACGATGGATGCTTCACTTTAAGATTTTAGCAGAGTGTTCAAGCCCACTAGGAACCAAGTTGAAGTTCAGCATAGCTTTTCATCCTTAGACTGACGGCCAGTCCGAGAGAACCATCTAGACATTAGAGGATATGTTGAGAGCGTGTGTCCTAGACTTTAAGGGAAATTGGGACCAGAAGCTACCATTGATAGAGTTCTCATACAATAACAATTACTATTCCTCAATTGGGATGGCACCATACGAGTCACTCTACAGAAGGAAATGCAGATCTCCAGTACACTGGCATGAGATCGAAGAGAAACAGCTAACCAACATAGATTTTGTTAGGGATACAACAGTAGACATGAAGATCATAAGAGAAAGGCTAGAGACGGCGCACAGTCACTAGAAGAGCTATGTTGACAAACGCTACAGACCCCTCGACTTTCAAGAAAGAGACTTCGTTTTCCTCAAGGTGGCACCCATGAAAGTGGTGATGCGCTTTGGGAAGAAAGGGAAGCTGAGTCCTAGGTATATAGGACCTTCGAGATCATCGAGCAAGTTGGGAAGGTGGCTTACAGGTTAGCCCTTCCTCCCGAATTGGCTTTGGTGCATAACGTCTTTCACGTCTTAATGTTAAAGAAGTAGCTCCCACATCCTAAGCTAAGAACCAGTAGAAGTCCACACCAATCTAACATATGAAGAGAAACCCATGCAGATTTTAGCCAGGGAAAATAAAGTCCTCAGAAATAAAGTTATCCTACTTGTAAAAGTGTTATGGCGGAATCACAACATAAAAGAAGCCACATGGGAACGGGAAGAGGATATCAAAAGAGACTTCCCAGATTTATTCTAATTTTTAAGGACAAAAATTTTGTAAGGGGGGTAGGTTGTAAGGGCCACCCCATTCTTGTAACTTGATTTTCATATAATGAGAAATTGAGGAATAATTTGATGCCTTTTATACAAATTGGTGTAACATGGTCAGGTACACGGCCGTGTAAGTGGTCGTGTATCGCTTGGGTAAATGAACATGTTTTCGGAATATGGCTGTGTTGAGTAAGCTCAACTGGTACATGCCCGTGTCTGGACAATACACGCCATGTTGCTGTGTACACGCCGTGTAAGAGCCCATGTAGAAGACCGTGTAATGAGCAAAGAGCCATTACAATGACTCTTAAAAATGCATAAAACCTAATTACTACGTGATGAGTAATGAAGTTTAAAAATACAATATAATCTCTAGTTGAATTAACTAAACAGGTACAGTACTGTTTAAGTACTATTCATGCAGTAAAAAGGGTGACCAATAGAGAACCCGGTCCACCCTATTACGTGTATCAATGTATGACATGCGCAGTATCAGGAAACTGGTCCAAATGACCATTTCCTGACACAAGACTGGTGAACAGATTGCCAATATACTCGGACCAGTCATCTGAGCATAACAATGATAGAAACCCTAACAGGAGATATAGTATCGAGAAAATGGTCCAGATGACCTCTTCTCATCCAAAAACTGACAAAATCAGAGTCAGAATGCTCAGACTAGTCAGTTAGAGCCAAAAGCAATGAATAGTAAATAGTGAATAGTGAAAATACAGTGTCAAGTTACTGGCCAAGACGGCCTTAATTTGATATAAAACTGATATATTAGTAATCGTAGGCTCAATCTGGTTAGTTAAGCATAAAACGAGAATCTTTTTTGGGGAGACACGTAGTATTGGGATGAGGGTCAAGATGACCTTTTCTTGTCCCGAAACTAATATATTTAGACTCAAAACGCCCAAATTAGTCAATCGCCACCCGACACATTTTTCGAGGTAGGGTCACATAGATCTCAAAAACTAGTCCAAATAACGCCGGACGAACGTAAAACTGATAAAATTAGAATCAGCATATCTAAATTAATCAAGAGAGACTGTGTTTGGAATTTCGCTTGGGAACGCCTCGTTTTACATGCGAAAGGACAACACAATGTAGACACAACCACAGTATAGGAAATATATAGTAAATTGATACAGAATGGGCTCTTAGACAGTATAAAACAACTAGAAATTGACAGTGTCAAAATTGGATTTAGAAAACCCAATTTCCTGGTGAAAATTAGAATACTGCCGAGAAAGGACCGAACACCGCAATAGAAAATTAGACTACAACAAGAGGCAAATGCAGATGAATTTTTGGCCTTAAAATCTATGTATTTCTAGCTGAAAAGTAGCTGCATTTTAGCTGCAAAATAGCCCTAAAAAGTGAGATTAAAATAATCAAAATTTATGACACACTTTTGATTTAAAAATCCAAACATTCAAGCACATGGTCAACACAACATTTTTTATTCCTCTCTCCTTAAATGGCCGCAGCCCTTGGCTGTTGTGAGCTAAAAATGGGCAGATTTTTGTCCCTTGATTAGGCTAAAAATGTAGACAATTAATTAGGTTTAAGCTTAAGCAAGTTTGATTAGTTTTGCCCATAAAAGGCATACATGACCTGAGAGGTTGTTTCCTTACTTTGGCTCCCAAAACCACAACTATTTTTCTCCCTTTCTTTCTTACTACAGCTGATCACCCCCATTAGCCAAAACTCACCAATTTCAAACCGAAAACTAGACCAAATACTCACCAAAAATCAGCCCCTATAAGCTTGTGTTAGGAGGATTCAAATCCAAGCCATTCTAAGTTCCTTCAAGGATAAGATTTCGAATCAATCTTTGTGGTATTAGTTATTGTTGTGAGTTGATATTAAGAAAAATTATTTTGGTGTCTTTACTAGCAAAACTGACCCCAATCTCCTTGGTTTCCCCATGGCCATTTGGTCACTCAAGCCATAGTTCAGATTTGTGCTTGGACCATAGCACAAGAGGTAAAACCAAAACCCTCCCTTTCGTGGTTAGTTGTTTTCAAGTTTTTGATCAAGAAATTTATGTGTACTTGTTTATGCACATGGGTTATAAGTTTATTTTGAGCCCTTAGCTTTCTATTTTTTAAGTTTGTGGTTGTATGGTTGTGTTTACGTTTTTACAAATGGATGTATGCACGTGTGAGTATGAATGTTTGTTCTAGAATGGCTAGACACAATCTATCCCCAGAAAAAGGCCACGAATTTTTGCCATTTTGACCCCCTTAGGGTCCGAATTTGGGAAATTAGTAAAACACAAAGTCTTAAGGAAATTTTGATACAGTCGTTTTTACATCAAATAGCCTATGGCGAAAAACGACACTATGATAGGTTTTTCGAGTGGTTTTCATTCTGTGCCCACAACTGGCACTAAAAATCCGAGCCTAGAATTAGTCTCAGGTTTTGCTAAAAATGGATCACTTAGAGCCCAGAACCGGACTTCGGGCTCAACACAAAAGTTGTAGATCTCATCGAAACCTTTGAGATAACCTATGCATATTTTGAAAATTTGGCCGTTTTGAGCCTCAAACAGAGCTGTTTTTAAAGTAATGTAAAAGTGGAATTTTTACAAAAACTGGGCACATTAGCCACGGGTTTAATGTGTTTAGGAGCTATTAGAGTTAGATTTGAGCTCCGAGGTAAACACAAAAATTGTTCATCTCGTCGAGGATGAAAAATTTCATGTTCGCCAAATTTATAAACAAAGTCGTTTCAATCAAGTTTCAAAACAGTTTTCAAAAGTGGTTCAAAAACCACCTTTAAAATGTAACATCAAAAATGTGTTTTACACACTTTAAAATAAAAATGTGGTTTTAATAAAATATCCCCCACCTTCCAACAGGGTGACAAGGGGATGGTTTCAAAACAAAGAATTTTCCTAAAAATTTTATAAGGCAACCAAAATGATTTTCACAAATAACTAGAGCAGTTTGGGTAGCCTGGTAGGCTACCACACAAAACAAGCCTTAGCAGCCTGGTAGGTATGACGCCCCATGCCCTTAGCGGTCCGAACCGACACTTAAAAACTCTTTCTTTCAATAATACTTATACTTTCTTATAATTGATACTCAAAGTTACTTAACTAGGTATCATAAATTTAGGGATTTTTTTTACTCCGTACGTATTTACTATACACGTACATATAGTGATTATTATTCAAAAATACTATTTATCGATTACTATTCAAAAATACTGTTTGATGATTACAATTCAAAAATACTATTCAACAGTTACTCAAAAATACTATTTACTCAAACTGTGCGGAAGTTTAACTTGTAGTGTATCTATAACCTCGCCTCACATCCGCCTAAGCCGCCATCATCACCCATTACGATTTATGCCATAGGACGCTTACCTACAGTATCAACACACTTCGTGAGCTTTATGCCCAGTAAGTATAACATGTTAACCACAAATCATGTTAAAATCATAAGCCATACTTAAGGCATATACAACTAGCAAACTTGTCACACATTCACACAGAACACGGAAACATGTCATGTAGCATCTCAGAATGCGTATCATGTGGGCATGTCCTATCATGTAACTAGGGGGCTTGCTCTAACTATATCTAAGGCATAATGTGTATACTACAGAAACTGTTTATGCTCAGTTATGCCCCCTTATCCATTATCTTTCATTATGAACCTCAACTTAGGCTTGTTATATCTTAGATCATTCTTTCTTTATGAGCCTCGACTTGGACTCGTTATATGTTGTGAGCCCAGATTATTCTTTCCTTATGAGCCTCGACTTGGACTCGTTATGTTTTGTGAGCCTCAACTTGGACTCCTTACAGATGATGAGTCTAGATTATTCTTTCTTTATGAGCCTCGACTAGGACTCGTTATGTTTTGTGAGCCTCGGCTTAGACTCGTTACAGATTATGAGTCTAGATTATTCTTTCGTTATGAGCCTCGACTTGGACTCGTTATGTATATATTATGAGCCTCGACACGGGCTCATTATATATTATTAGCCTAAATTATTCTTTCTATATAAGCCTGGACTTGGACTCATTATGTTTTCATAAGTCTACACAATTATGAAACTATATGCTATGCATCAACTGTGCAAGGTTTGTATACTTAACATAGTATAAAACAATACTATAAATTCATTTCATTCATGCCGTAGGCAGAGTTGTACTAACCTGATTTGCAAGCAATTGCGTACTCGTGCCTTTATCAAATTACAGGTAACCACCTGTCATTATTAACGTTCCTCATTAGTACCCTCGTTGAGTCACCATTAATATTAGTGACTATTACTTGTGTTTCTATGTGGTACTGAGGCCCCTCGGTACCCCATTGGCCTACTTTAGGGATTTGATATCTACTTCTATCGTTGTTTGATTAATTGTCTTCTTGATGGATTAATCATCGTCCTTCATAGTGTTGTTCAGAACACGGTCCTGGACTGGTTGCCGAACAGTCAACTGACCGGTTACCTTGCTCGTTGGTAACTAGGTAGCCTATCGGATTACTATGCGTGAACTTAGTGTAGTAACTGACCGGGTTACTTCGGTTGTTGGGGTGTGGTAGCCTACCAGGCTACTATTCCTTATTTGGTGTAATAGCCCATCGGGCCACTATGCCTTGTTTGGGGTAGTAGCCTACCAGGCTACTAAGGCTTGTTTGGTGTGGTAGCCTACTGGGCTACCCGCACTATTATACTTTGAAAAAAATTGTTTGGGTTTACTTATAAAAATTCTTAGAAAATATTACGTGTTTAGAACCCATCCCCTTATCACTCTGTTGAAAGGTGAGGGATGTTTTTATGAAAACCATGTTAGATTTTAAAGTTTTAAAACACATTTTTATTTCGAAACATGTAAAGCACATTTTTGATGCTTGTATTAAAAGGTGATTTTTGAACCACTTTTGAAAACTATTTTGAAACTTAGTCTAAACCACTTTGTTTGTGATTTTGGCAAACATAAAAGTTTTCTTCCTCGACAAGGTGAACAATTCTCATGTTTACCTCGGAGCTCAAAACTAACTCTAATGGCTCCTAATTTCATTAAACCTGTGGTGTAAGTGCCCAATTTTTTTGTGTAAAAGTCCCAGATTTACACCACTTTGAAAACATCTCTGTTTGAGGCCCAAAATGGCTAAATTTTTAAAACAAATGTAGGTTGCTTAAAGGTTTCGACGAGTTCTACAACTTTTGTGTTGAGCCCGAGAACCGATTCGGACTCTAAGTGGTCCATTTTTAATAAAATCCGAGCCTAATTACTGGGTTCGGATTTTTTGTCTCAATTTTGGGCACCGAGTAAATACTACTCTAAAAACCTATCTTAATGTCATTTTTAGCCAAAGGCTATTTGATGCAAAAACAACTATATCAAAATTTCCTTAAAATGTCATGCTTTACCAAATCCCAAATTCAGAACCTAGGTAGGTCAAAATGGCCAAAATCTGTTGCTTTTCCTGGGGATAGATTTGTGTCCAGCCACATCCCTATACGTTCATCGCATCACACATATTAACAACCATTCATAAAAATTGTAAATACAACCACAACTACATAAACTTAAAAATGGAAAGCTAATGGCTCAAAATAAAATTATTACAAACCATTTACATAAACAAATACACATAAATGGCCTTGATCAAAAACTTAAAATCACTAAATCACAAAAGAGAAGGTTTCGGTTTTTACCTTTGTGCTTTGAACCAAGCATGATTTTGAACTAGGGCTTGAGGAACCAAAATGGTTATGGGAACCCAAAGAGAATGAGGTCGGGTTTTACTTGAAACAATACCAAAATTTTTCACTTAAAAATCAAACCAAAACAAAAACTAAAAACTACAAAGATTGGATTTTGAAAACTTACCCTTGGTGCTTTAGAACGACTTGGATTCGAATCCTCCTAACATAAGCTTGTGGGTTTTGATTTTTGGTAAGCTTTCGGTATGATTTAAGGCTTGAAAATGAGACTTTTGGCTAATGGGAAGGGTCAGCTACAGCAAGAAAGAAAGGGAGAAGGAGTGTTGTGTTTTAGGGTGCCAATTGAAAGAACAAAACCCTTGTGCAAAGTGTGCCTTTTATAGGCAAACTTAATCAAACGAAAATTGGGTTCGACAATGCTCTAATTTCTATCCGAAAATTAGCTTCTCTTCGCAGTCTAATTTTCTACTACGGTATTCGGTCCTTTCTCGACAATGCTCTAATTTCTATCCGAAAATTGGGTTTTCTGAATCCGATTTTGACACTGTCAATTCATGGTTGTTTTATACTGTCTAAGAGCCTATTATCTGTCTATTTTACTGTTCATTTCCTATACTATGGTTGTGTCTACACTGTGTTGTTCTTTCGCATGGAAACCGAGGCGTTCCCAGGCAAAATTTCAGACATAGTCTCTCTTGACTAATTTGGGCATGTTGATTCCATTTTTATCAGTTTTACATCCATCGAAGGTCGTCTGGACCTGTTTTTGAGATCTGTATGACTCTACCTCGAAAAATGTGTCAAGTACTTGATTGACTAATTTGAGTGTTCTTAGTCCAAATATATCAGTTTCGGGGCCAATAAAGGTCGTCTTGACCCCTATCCTGATACTACGTATCTCTCAAACTAAAATTCTTGTTTTGTGCCCAATTGACCAGATTGAGCCTACTGACCATTCATATATCAGTTTTATGTCAAATTAAGGCCGTCTTGGCCAGTAACTTAACACTGCGTTTTTCCACTATTCACTATTCATTGTCTTATACTTAACTGACTCGTCTGAGTGCTCTGACTCCGATTTTATCAGTCTCTAGGTCAGAAGAGGTCATCCGGACCATTTTCTCAATACCGCACCCTTGCTAGGGTTTTTCATCGTTGTTGTGCTCAAACGTTCAGTCTGAGCATTTTTGCAATCTATTCACTAGTCTTATGCCAAGAAATGGTCGTCCAGACTAGTTTCCTGACACTGCGTGTCTCGTACACTCATACACTTAATAGGGTGGACCGGATTCATTATCGGTCACTACTTTCACTGCATGAATAGTACTTAAACAGCACCATACCTGTTTAATCTATTCAACTGGAAAATACATACTCTGTATTTTCCAACTTAATCACTCATTATATAGCAATTAGGTTTCATACATTTTAAGAGTCTATGTAACGGCTCTTTGCTCATTACACGGCCTTCTACACGGGTCCTAACATGGGCGTGTATTGTCCGGACACGGGCATGTACTAGTTGAGCTTGCTCAACACGGCCATGTCTTGGAACATGTTTGTTTACTCTAGTGGTACATGGCCACTTACCGTGTTACACTACACGGTCATGTACACTTACACGGCTTTTCTCACACGTACACAGTTTGAACAGTACACCACCACTTACATGACCGTGTACCTGACCATGTTCTCCAAATATGCATCCGAAAGCTCTCAAAATACTCTAATTTTATTCCTTAATGTCTCATTACATGGTAAGTAGGTGCTATGAAAATAGTGGTCCTTACAACCTACCCCCTTTATAAAATTTTCGTCCTCAAAAATTAGAATAGTTCCGGGAAGCTTCTTTTCATATACTCTTCCTATTCCCATATGGCTTCTTCTGTGTTATGATTCCGCCACAACACTTTTACAAGTAGTATCACTATATTCCTAAGTACTTTGTCTTCCTTAGCTAGGATTCACATGGTTTCTCTTCATACGTCAGATCAGCATGCACTCTGTGCAGTCTCACTAGCTGAGCTACATAATTTTCTTCTAGTCTTTCTATAGAGTAGCTCACTTCCATGGTTAAAATTGAGCTAATTTCGTCTGCTAGTCCACAATTTCTCAAATTACATCATTGCTGCTTATTGTTTTGGCAACCCGACCACGAAATCTAGTGTAATTTGCTCCTATATCCACTCAGGCAACTCAATTTTCTGCATTTCTCCAGCTGGTTGTTGATGTCCTACTTTACTCCTTTGACATGGAAGGCATCTTATAATGAACTCGGCGACATCGTTCTTCATCTTAGGCTACTAAAAACTCTCTTTTAAGTACTTATACAACTTATCTGCCCCTAGATGTACCGAGTATGGCATGTCATGAGCCTCTTATAGGATTCATCTTTTGAGTTCTTTAACCTCCGGAACGCACACTCTATCTCAGTAATAGGGTATGCCGTCCTTAGAGACTCCAAACTCGAAACTCTGGTCTTTTGTAGCCTCCTTTCTGAGCTTGATTAGGGATGAATCGAAGTCCTGACTGGCCTTGATTTCTTCTAAGAGTGTTGATTGGAGGGTCGTTTTGAGATAACTTCCCCGTTTAAATCTCGATTTCGTTGCGGCATAGCTCCTTTTATAATGCTCCCGATAAGGCACTAATAGCCATAGGCGACATAGAATGCTTTATACTCAACGTATCGACCACCTTATTGGCCCTTCTTGGATGGTAAAGGATCTCGCAGTCGTGATCCTTAACCAGTTCCAGCCATCTTTGTTACTACATATTACATTCCTTCTGCGTAAAGATGTACTTAAGGCTCTGGTGGTCCGTATCACCATACAGGTAGTACCTCCATATCTTAAGCATGAAACTACTACTGTTAGCTTCAGATCAAGCGTAGGGTAGTTCTTCTCATGGTCCTTGAACACCTGGTTCATTAAATCCATGGGTTCCCTTGATGTCCTTAAGCACTTCTGGCTGATGCTCGGCCTTGGTTTCTTCATGAGCCTTCTTCAACATGTGTTGTAGAAGTCCATATCAATTTCCTCGTGGTGCACAGCATACTTTAGAATTGCGTCACTGGACATCAACTGCAGTCTCTCAGTTCGATGAGCAAATCCTCGTATGTCCGCTACTCTAGGGAACTTAGGTGGTTTCACTCCCTTGCTTGCCTATAAAGAAAAACTGGGGCTGATGCTGGACTCCTCTTAGAGATTTGCTCGATCATGGTATAACGAAAATCGACCCAATTAAGAGCTCATCCTAGTCATGAGATTCTCAATACACACGAGAGTATCTTCCTGAGAGACATCAACAGCCAACAAGACTCAGTTATCCTGATCAATGGCGTACAACCTGGGGATCATCTTGATAGAGGGAAACCAGTCCTGACATCCCATAAAGTGTAGGAGTACTATTTGCCACTCAAAATTTAGTGGACAACTAGCCCTAAAGATTGGTACGTAACGCGTCCAGTACTAGACAACAAAACTTCCCCTAAGGGAAGTGCTGTTCTTAGAGTCTATTTCATCCTATCTAAGTCCATATCTAGTTTTCTAACAAGTCTGATGATGTAACTATTAGGTGACTCCATCACAGTCATACTCCTTTGGCACCGGTTGGTGAACTCATCTTGTAGTGATGATAATGCCTTGCCATTGAAGTACATCCCCTTGAATTCAGTCTAACTTATCTTGCTAACATTTCTTCTAATCACTACTATCTTCTATTACTGATGTGATTATTCCTCAAAGCAAGGGATACGTATATCATCTTCTCTCTGTCAGCCAATCTCCTATATTCCAAGACTACTTGGATATCCACTAACCGGTCATTGGCTCCTACGGGGTTGGTGGTTGCTTCGAACTCTATCACATAGCGAAAAGGATTTATAGGTCTTTGGTTCCATACTAGGAATCACGTTACCCATCATTTCCCTTCTTTCTCACGTGTGAAAATGTTAATTCTAAGCTCTTGGGCAAAATGATACTGCATTTCATAATATTTCTCAAAATGTGTACAAGCTTCTAGTTCGGTGGGAGTGGAGCACACTTCCTAACATACAGTCTCGAAGAGGACATATTAGGATAGGTCTAGCGGAAGTAAATTACTACTTCGCATCATGCCTATATACATAGCCAAAAGTTTTGCTAATATGGGTTACTATTACTCAGAGGTTAATACTGATTCCATGTCGGAGATATCCTCGTCGTCGCTTCTGTTGACAAAAAACTCCTCTGGGTTTTCCTCGTTTTCTGGACCAGAGCTAGCCTCGTCATCACTGGCTATGATAACCTGAGGTTCCAGCTCGTATTCCATCCCTTCATCATCGCTAATGAAGCAAGGAACATCATTCCCATCATTGTTCTCCACATCGAGATGATATACTGCTAATGGTATAGCCGGAATAGGGTCCTTATTGGCCGGTCCATAGTGGTTGAAGAGGTCTTAGTAAAAATCCTCCCAATGTATGATTGGGTCTTTATTCCTGCGATATTGACTCCACCAGGCCATAGCTGGCCCTTCTAGCCTGCTGCCCGCTAAAACCTCCTGTAGGTGTGGTGGGATGTGGCAGGTTTGGAAGATAACCTCCATATTGTGAATCCATAGTGGGAGCTCATCTGGACGGTACCTGTTGTATCTGTTTGGGTGCATGGCGATGAAAGCGTACTCGCCCAATGATCTTCTTGTATCTGGTGAGGGCCTATCAGAGCAGGTGCTTCTAGTGCATGTTCTGCCAGTGTAGGTTCCACTAGCATCACCATGGTCGCCTATTGTAACTTAGTCATTAACTTACAAACTAATACTTTATGATAAAAACTAACTTAGACAGATAAGGCAGGTGTACGACGATGTGAGGTAGGGTGACAGGAAATCACTCTGATACCAACTGTGACACCCCGTGTCCTTAGCAGCCCAGACCATCACTTAAACACTCTTTCTTTAAATAATACTTATACTTTCTTGTAATTGATACTCAAAGTTACTTAAGTAGGTATCATAAATTTAGGGATTTTGTTTTATTGCGTACGTATTTACTATACACGTACGTATACCAATTACTATTCAAAAATACTATTTATTGGTTACTATTTAAAAATATTGTTTGATGGTTACTATTCAAAAATACTATTCAACAGTTACTCAAAAATACTAATTACTCAAACTATGCGAAAGTTTAACTTGCGGTGTCTCCATAACCTCGCCTCACATCCGCCTACGCCGCCGTCATCGCCCATCACTATTTATGCCATAGGACGCTTACCTACAGCATGAACACACTTCGTGAGCTTTACGCCTAGTAAGTACAACATGTTAACCACAAAACATGTTAAAATCATTAGCCATACTTAAGGCATATACAACTGGAAAACTTATCACACATTCACACAAAACATGAAAACATATCATATAGCATCTTAGAATGCATATCATGTGGGCATGTCATATTATGCAACTAGGGAACTTGCTGTAACTATATCCAAGGCATAACGTGTATACTACATGAACCGTTTATGCTCAGTTATGCTCCCTTATCCATTATCTTTCATTATGAACCTCAACTTGGGCTTGTTATATCTTAGAACATTCTTTCTCTATGAGCCTCGACTTAGACTCGTTATATGTTGTGAGCCTAGATTATTCTTTCCTTATGAGCCTTGGCTTGGACTTGTTACAGATTATGAGTCTAGATTATTCTTTCTTTATAAGCCTCGACTTGGACTCGTTATATTTTGTGAGCCTCGGCTTGGACTCTTTACAGATTATGATTCTAGATTATTCTTTCTTTATGAGCCTCGACTTGGACTCATTATGTATATATTATGAGCCTCGATATAGGCTCATTATATATTATTAGCCTAAATTATTCTTTCTTTACGAGCCTCGACTTGGACTCGTTATGTTTTCATAAGTCCACGTGATTATGAAACTATATGCTATGCATCAACTGTGCAAGGTTTGTATACTTAACATAGTATAAAACAATACTTTAATTCATTTCATTCATGCCGTAGGCGGAGTTGTACTTACCTAATTTGTAAGCAATTGCGTACTTTCGCCTTTATCAAATTACAGGTAACCACCAGCCATTATTAACGTTCCTCATTAGTACTCTTATTGAGTCACCATTACTATTAGTGACTATTACTTGTGTTTCTATGTGGTACCGAGGCCTCTCGGTACCCCATTGGCCTACTTTAGGGATTTGATATCTACTTCTATCATTGTTTGATTAACTGTCTTCTCGATGGATTAATCATCGTTCCTCACAGTGTTGTTCAGAGCACGGTCCTTGACTGGTTGCCGACCAGTTAACTGACCGATTACCTCACGCGTTGGTAACTACTTAGCATATCGGGTTACTATGCATGAACTTAGTGTAATAATCGACCGGGTTACTTCGCTTGTCGGGGTATGGTAGCCTATTGGGCTACTATTCCTTGTTTAGTGTAATAGCCTACCGGGCCACAATGGCTTATTCGGGGTAATAACCTACCAGGCTACTAAGGCTTGTTTGGTGTGATAGCCTACTGGGCTACCCACACTATTTTACTTTGAAAAAAATTGTTTGGGTTTACTTATAAAAATTCTTAGAAAATATTACGTGTTTGGAACCTGTCCCCTTATCACCCCGTTGGAAGGTGAAGGATGTTTTTATGAAAACTATGTTTAGATTTTAAAGTGTTAAAACACATTTTTATTTTGAAACATGTAAAGCACATTTTTGATGCTTGTATTAAAAGGTGGTTTTTGAACCACTTTTGAAAACTATTTTGAAACTTAGTCGAAACGACTTTGTTTGCAATTTTGGCAAACTGTCCTTGACGAGATGAACAATTCTTGTGTTCACCTCGGAGCTCAAATCTAACTCTAACGGCTCCTAATTTCATTAAACTCATGGGCTAAGTTTTTTTTTTTTTGTAAAAGTCCCTGATTTACATCACTTTGAAAATGTCTCTGTTTGAGGTCCGAAATGGCCAAATTTTTAAAACATGTATAGGTTGTCCTAAAGGCTTCAACGTGTTCTACAACTTTCATGTTGAGCCCGAGAGCTGGTTCGAACTTTAAGTGGTCCATATCTAATAAAACCTGAGGCTAATTACTGGGTTCATATTTTTTGTCCTAGTTTTGCGTACCGAGTGAAAACCACTCTAAAAACCTATTTTAGTGTCGTTTTTGACCAAAGGTTAATTTATGCAAAAACGACCACATCAAAATTACCTTAAAATTTCATGCTGTAACAAATCCCAAATTCAGAACCTAGGTGGATCAAAATGGCCAAAATCCATGGCTTTTCCTGGGGATAGATTTGTGTCCAGCCACATCCCTATATGTTCATCGCATCACATATACTAACAACCATTCGTAAAAATTGTAAACACGGCTGCAACCATATAAACTTAAAAATGGAAGGAAAGCTAAGGGCTCAAAATAAAATTTTTACAAACCATTTGCATAAACAAATACACATAAATGGCCTTGATCAAAAACTTAAAATCACTAAATCACAAAAGGGAAGGTTTCGGTTTTTACCTATGTGCTTTGAAACAAGCACGATTTTAAACTAGGTCTTAAGGAACCAAAATGGTTATGGGAAACTAAAGAGAATGAGGTCGGGTTTATGCTGGAAATAATACCAAAATGTTTCTCTTAAAAGTCAAACCAAAACAAAAACTAAAAACTACAAAGATTGGATTTTGAAAACTTACCCTTGGTGCCTTAAAACGACTTAGATTCGAATCCTCCTAACACAAGCTTGTCAAGTTTGATTTTTAGTAAGTTTTTAGTATGATTTAAGGCTTGAAAATGGAGGCTTTTGGCTAATGGGAAGGGTCAGCTGCAACAAGAAAGAAAGGGAAAAGGAGTGTTGTGTTTTAGGGTGCCAAATGAAAGAATAAAGCCCTTGTGCAAAGTGTACCTTTTATATGCAAACTTAATCAAACTTGCTTAAGCCTAAACCTAATTAATTGTCCACCATTTTAGCCTAACCAAGGGACAAATTTCTGCCCTTTTTCAATCCATAAATGGGCATGGGCTACTGCATGAAAGGGAGGGGAATAAACAATAATTTATTTGACAAGTGCTTGAAAACCCTTGAATATTTTATACAAAAGTTGTCATAACTTTTGCATTATTTTAATCCCACTTTTGGGCTATGTGAGCAGCCATTTTCAGCTACTTTTGCAGATCGGGGGCATGAAATTTTAAGGCCAAAATTCATCTGTGTTGGCTTCTCTTCGCAGTCTAATTTTCTACTGTAGTATTTGGTCCTTTCTCGACAGTGCTCTAATTTCCATTCGAAAATTGGGTTTTTTAAATCTGATTTTGACACTATCAATTCCTAGTTGTTTTATACTATTTAAGAGCCTATTATCAGTCTATTTTACTGTTCATTTCCTATACTATGGTTGTGTCTACACTGTATTGTTCTTTCACACAGAAACCGAGGTGTTCCCAGGCAAAATTTCAGACATAGTCTCTCTTGACTAATTTGGGCATGTTGATTCCATTTTTATCAGTTTTACATCCATCGAAGGTCGTCTGGACCTGTTTTTGAGATCTGTATGACTCTGCCTCGAAAAATGTGTCAGGTACTTGATTGACTAATTTGAGCGTTCTTAGTCCAAATATATCAGTTTCGGGGCCAATAAAGGTCGTCTTGACCCCTATCCTGATACTACGTATCTCTCAAACTAAAATTCTTGTTTTGTGCCTAATTGACCAGATTGAGCCTACTGACCATTCATATATCAGTTTTATGTCAAATTAAGGCCGTCTTGGCCAGTAACTTGACACTGCGTTTTTCCAGTATTTACTATTCACTGTCTTATACTTAACTGACTAGTCTGAGTGCTCTGACTCTGATTTTGTCAGTCTCTAGGTCAGAAGAGGTCATCCGGACCATTTTCTCGATACCGCACCCTTGCTAGGGTTTTTCATCGTTGTTGTGCTCAAACGTTCGGTCCGAGCGTTTTTGTGATCTATTCACTAGTCTTATGGCAAGAAATGGTCATCCAGACTAGTTTTCTGACACTGCGTGTCTCGTACACTCATACACTTAATAGGGTGGACCGGGTTCGTTATCGGTCGCCCCTTTCACTGCATGAATAGCACTTAAACAGCACCATACCTGTTTAATCTATTCAACTAGAAAATACTCTATATTTTCCAACTTAATCACTCATTACATAGCAATTAGGTTTCATACATTTTGAGAGTCTATGTAATGGCTCTTTGCTCATTACACGGCCTTCTACACGGGTCCTAACATGGGCGTGCATTATCCAGACACGAGCGTGTACTAGTTGAGCTTGCTCAACACGGCATTGTCTTGGAACATGTTTGTTTACTCAAGTGGTACATGGCCACTTACACGGTTGTGTACCTGACCGTGTCACACCACATGGCCATGTACACTTACACGGCTTTTCTCTCACGTACACTGTTTGAACAGTACACCACCACTTACACGACCGTGTACCTGACCGTGTTCTCCGAATGCACATCCGAAAGCTCTCCAAATACTCTAATTTTATTCCTTAATGTCTCATTACATGGTAAGTAGGTGCCATGAAAATGGTAGTCCTTACAGTAGGCTACCACACCAAACAAGCCTTAGTAGCCCGGTAGGCTACCACACCTAACAAGCAGTAGTAGCCTGGAAGGCTACTACACCCAAACAAGCAAAGTAACCCAGTTGGTTACTACACCGAGTTTACACATAGAAACCTGGTAGGTTACATATTTAATGACATGTGAGGTAATCAGTCAATTGACTGGCCAAAAAACCAGTTAAGGACCATGTTTTGAACAACACTGTAAGGAATGATGATTAATCTATTAAGAAGACGATTAATTAAACACGATGGAAGTTGGTGCCAAATTCCCATAGTAGGCCAATAGGGTGCCGATGGGCCTCGGTATCACATAGAAATGTAAGTTATAGTCACTAATGACAAAAGTGACCTAAAAATGCAGTAATTAATTTATGGGGCAATAAATTAATTAACCAGAGAAACAAACTCTGGAGATAAAGAACAAGTTAGTACCAATTGGTACCTAGTGAATTATCTTCTTTAGTCACTAACAGTAATGGTGACTCAGCAAGGGCATTAATGAGGAACGTTATTGATGATAGGTGGTAACCTGTAAGCTGATAGAGGCATGAGTACGAATTTTCTTGCAAACTAGGTAAGTACAACTCCGCCTACGACATGAATAAAATAAATTTAAAATGATGTTTTTATAATATGTTAAGTATGCATGCCATACACATGTTGTTGCACAGCATGTATAAGAGCATATAGTTTCACAATTAAGGAGATTGATAAAAGAACAAGTTAGATGCCATATATCCCTACCATGTGGGATTAGGAACAGCTTAGAGAAGCAGATAGCTAGAACAGATAAATAAGATGGAATTTAGTAAGCGTGTCATACCAGCCTTTTCAGTTGAAGAGGTTTTCAAGTTAAAGTAAGCTAAAGCAAAGTTGGGCATCTGTTGATGGCTCTTCGGCTTTTTGACCATGGGTGTTACTGATGTTCTGGGTGCACACGGTACTGACATACGGGCCCTAAGTAGACAAAAGAAAGAAAAGAGAATTTGGAAGCATAAATGAACAAAATGGGACCATGCATTGTTCATAGTACACATTAGTTATAGTTTGCTATGCTTCTAGCTATAAGTAAGATGCATTCAGTATAAGATGTATTCTGTTATGCATAAAGTATGTGATATTTTGTATTCAATGACATGTTAAGTGATAATATGGTACGTGATATGCTATGTGGTATATGTGGATGTCTTGCATGCTTATATGATTTTAAGTATGTACTATGTTTAAACATGTTTTGCGGTTAACATGTTATACATACTGGGCGTAAAGCTCACGGAGTGCGTTCATGCTGTAGGTAAGCATCCTATGGCTTAAACTATAATAGGCAATGATGGCGGCAGAGGTGGATGACATTGTGAGTATTCTTCTGCACAATTTGAGATAAACAGTATTTTTGAATAGTGATAGTTGAACAGTAATATTTGAATAATAACTGTTAGACAGTATTTTGAATAGTAACCGTTAAATAGTATTTTTGAATATTAACTGTTAAATAGTATTTTTGAATAGTAGCTATTAAATAGTACACATACGTGAATAGTAAATACGTATGCAATCAAAAAAAAATCTCCTAAAATTACAGCATAGATTTTAAGTAAGTATTAATAGTTTGCAAGAAAGTATAAGTATCAGTTAAATTAGCAGTTTTTAAGTGATGATCTGAGCCACTAAGGGCATGGGATGTCACAAGCCATAGGGCTTAATAGACTGTGGAGCACTAGCCAGAGGGTTGCTCTCCAGGTCCCTCCCAGTAGCGCATACCATCGGTACGGCCACTACGAGATCAAAACCAGAATATAATGAAGATAATGACCAAAAATTGAAATGGAAGCCATAAATGAGCATAACTGACACTAACTTTACGTATAGTATATTCGATCAAAGTTAACATGAATAGTATCTGGTTAAAGTCAAAGTTACTATTTACTGGTCAAAGTTAAATTTACTATTCACATATGAATAATACTATTCACAGAAAATTTTATTATTGATGCTTTTGAATCTATATGATTTATAGTATGTATGTTTGAACTTACTGAGACTGTTAGCATATCAATTTGTTCATATTGCAAGTAAGAAACCCGTCCAGTAGATTTATCTAGATGGTGACAGGATATGCGGTGCCAATGGGATAGGGAATTCCACTGTGGATTATGGTGCCGTTACCAGTCTTTCGCTGAGCTTTGAAAAAGAAAATTTGAAGAAAATGTATTTTGAGATACCGAGTTGAAACAATGTAATTATGTAAATTGTGTTGTACTACAAAGGATAACTAAAGTATAGTTTTAAATCCTTACATGGCTTTCATGCAAGAAAAGCATTTGAAAAGTATTTAAAAAAAAAAGAGGGGGGGGGGGGGGGGGGGGGGGGGGGGGGCTCCAAAATACGAGGAGTTAAAAATGAAATAAAGTTTTTGGCAACTGAGGTTCACAGACTATTTTAATCGACTACAGAGTTTGATTGTGATAGTTATGTGTGGTCGAATTTGGGGCGCCACATACTACCTCTGAGACGTTTTAGCTGTTGGAACATCAAAGTACACAAGTCATATACATGAAGTAGTTCATCTACTTAGGATTAGGGTTATTGCATAGTAAACATCAAAAGTAAATTGATCCACTCATAGCGGACTACGTAGATCAATCATGCTTTAGTCCCGGTCCAACATGTCACCACCAAACAATACATCTATGTCTCTACTTAGGAGTCTATGCTCTGGAGAGTCAAGACAAACTGTCTCCACCATGGCTCTAGACAATATAATAGTCTTAACATGAGGTAGATGCTCGGTCTAACCCCATAGACTATGGACCATTTTAGACTGCTTACTTTAGAACATTGTCTTTTTACATACAAAAATCCATTGCATGCAACGTTCTAACAGTTTAACACAAGCCGTCAGTAAGTCATATTTGCTTGTATTTACTTTAATATGTAAATAGAATAAGGACAAATAGCAATGTAATGAATAACCTCTAAATATAATTTTATTATCCAGTTCAAAATAAATGAAATACACTAAAATGTCTTTCATGCTTAGGGCATTTCCTAACAACTAAAACATCCTAAAACAATAGAATAAGAAAATATAGAAATTATCGAAATTTTAGACTGGGTATTAGCAGTTAGAAAAGGTATAGCAGAAGGACTGAAATGCTTAGAAAACAAAGATTCTACATGGATTAAAATACCAGAAAAATACATTTTGCATTACAAAACAAATCCAATTGAAACCATTTCATAAACAATATACGAAAACATGCGTGTAAATTATAATAACATAGAATATATTCAACAATGAGCAATTGTAACACCTAGAAATAAAATAGTAGATGATATCAATATATATATTATCTTTAATACCTGGCGAATCCAAATCTTATTATAGTTACGATACAATAGTATCTTCATTTGAAAATATAAATGAACTTAATCTTTTATATCTTAAAGAATTTTCACATACACTAAATTTTAATGACATACCATGTGACGTCCCTGATTCCGACCACCCGCAACCGTCATGAATTGACTCTACGGCTGACCAAGATGACTCGTGTGCCGAATCCGGGTCGTTAGTTTTAAACTCTTTTTCACAACTCCTAATTATCAGGGCCTAAAAATTTCGCCCATAAATTTTTTTTTCTTTAATAAGAAAACTATGTAAAATACATTACTAACTTTTATATGTCTTTATGAAGTACAACATAATATACAGCATATAATACATATATATGTACTGTATGTTTTGTTTCCAAACACATTCTCTTCAATTCATTAACTTTGAAAGCTCAGCGAGAAAACTTATGGCAGGACCAAGTCTACGGTGAATTCTCTATCCCTTGACACGCTCGCATCCTGTTGCCATCCAGAAATCTACTGGACAGGTTTCTTACCTGCAACATGAACAAACTGGTGAGCTAACAGGCTCAGTAAGTTCAAACATACTTAGTAAGAATCATACAGATTCAAAAACACTGAAAACTCAATTTCCTATGAATAGTAGAATTCATCATGAATAGTATTATTTACCATGAATAGTGACTTTGACCTTTGACTGATGAATAGTAACAGTTACCTTAACTGGTTACTATTCAGTTTACCCTAACGGGATACTATTCACATATCTTTAACCGGATACTATTCACATATCCTAACCGAAATCACTATACTTTAGTGTAAACTTCGGTTATGCTCAATTATGATTTTTATCATTTTATTGATTGTTCATTCTCTATTTACTTTCTAATACAGAGCTCTGTTTATGGCAGTACCGATAATTATCTTGCGCACTGACTGGGAGGGCCTAGGGAGTGACCCTAGAGCATCGGCCTCCACAGCCCTGATATCATCGTAGGATCTGAGAAAAACCTCCACCACTATGTTGGAAGGGCGGTATGCTTAATGGTTCATTACCATCTTTCGATTATAATATTGACCAAGTGATATTAATCATCACCTCAAGGTCACTATCCTCTATTGCTTGTAGGCCTTACATATTCTCTTTATCTGGGATATGTTATACTAACTAATCCCTAATTGTCCTTAAGACTTTATATCTAGAGTACATCTAGTAAACATAAAATAACACAGTATTTCATGTTGCAAACACGAAAATGCTTGAACTTACCATACTGCGATAATGTCCACTTCTGTAACTCTTCCATAGTTCTATCTCTATTTTGGGTTTCTACAGACATAATATTGTCTGTTAATATCCTATATTAATTATCACTTTAAATATTCATTCATTTTACTTAACAATTCAACATATTTAAATTTTGTTTGTGGTACACAGCCTACAACACGCCGGAGTCTCAACCCGTGTACCTTTTCGGGTTTACTCTACATGGCCATGTTGTTTACTATCTAGTCGTGTAACTGTACACGGCTTGATACACGCCCGTGTTCAAGCCCGTGTACCTCTCGGGTTGTAAAATTTTTCCTATAAACGGTCGTGTATTCTTCTACACGCTCGTGTTCCTCAAAATTTTTAGATTTTTAACTCTAAAATCTTTATTTTGAGTCTTAGAATTTTATTTAAGTTATTCTAGGTCTTTTAGGGTCCTTTGCGAGCCTTTCGAAAATTTTTGGTCAAAAAGACCATTTTACCCCGACGGTTCTCGGGACCGTAACTATTTTGTTTTATCATTTTTCTCAAATTTTCTAAGCCCAATTATTTTAAAATAATACTCTTAGACTTTTGTATCATTTTACAGCTTAAATTGCTGCAAAATCTCAGTTTCATTTTTCCCAGCCCTCGATTACTATTCATCCATCACCTAGGGTCGTTTCTCGTTTTTCGAGCGTTTCGAAGCCTCAAACGGCCATTTCACTATTCTTAAAACATTTTTTTTTATCTCGTCTCCGGCCCTCGGTCCTCGAGCGGCTCGGGTTTTCTATCCCGACCTAAATTTTTCCCTCGTTTTCTAAAATACTCCTAACATGAATTTTTTTCCTGTTTTAGGCATTTTAGTCATTTAGGGTCGGTTTACTATTCCTTTTGGGTTGGTTTTCCATTCTGACCCTAATCCACCGAGGGGTCTCGGTTTCCTTCCCGAGTCCAATATTTTTGCCTCTCGTTTTCCGAAATATCCTTATGCTGATTTTAGAAATTCCCGGCGTTAGGTATGCCTTAGAACCTTTGTACCTACCATGTACTATACCAGAGGCCTATTTTATACAAAGTTTCTGAATTTTGTATAAAAATTTTCCATATAATTCAATATTCAAGAATAACACAAAATAATAATATTTTTCCAAACTAGCCTTGGTTTACATGTTACTCAACATCAAATAATTTTTCATCACTACATATCACTCTTAGGTTTTCTAATGTATAAAACAACATCAAAACCTAACAAAACATGCATTCTAACCCTAGCATAGCCACAGATTTTCATGCATAAACACAGAAAATCTTGTTTTCTTTCCTAGGGTTTTTATCAACATTTTTTAACACTAAAAATTTTCCATTTCTTAGTGTTCATTCCCACGGTTTTAGCAAGAAAATTACATCAAAATTTTCTTGTTTCCCTATTTCAATTCATGCTTAGTTTAACACATAATTAAATGAGCATAAACACTAACCAAAACATCAATACTCATGCATTTTTCACACCCCTAATGTCACGGATTTTCAAGAGAAACATGCAAAATTTTTGCTTGTTTTTAAACCCTAATTCATGCTTTAACCTCTACAACACCAAACTAATCACAACATCATCACATCATCAACTAAATAACAATTTTTTTCATTGTTTTCACACTCTCATACCCACGGATTTTCTAAGGAAAATCAAAGAGAAAAGCTTCAATTTTGAAGCTTGCCTTAACTAGTTGATGACTTGATGTTGAAATTGTAATGCAAGCTAAGTTTGGTGTGAAATTTTCAATAAAATTTTGGCTTACAAAGGGGGAGAAGGCCACGGATTTGGCTAAAGAAAAGGGGCAAGAGTTTGGCTAATTTTTTTTCATTTTTTTGAATGGATTTTGATGCCTATTTATAGGCAAAGCTCAAGGACTTTTTTACAATTTTTTTCCAACAATTTGCTAATTGTTCAAGGACTAAAAAGTAAGGATTTTGGGGCAAAAATCAAATTTTTTTCTTTCTTCCCTTACAAGTGCCCGAATGGCCTTTTTCAAAAAAATTTTAAAATTTTTCAATGGCTTTTTGGCATGATCTTGGCCATTGATCATAAAGTAACCTAATCTAAACCATATACCTTTCAAAATTACTTTAAGAAAATAATTTTGGTTTATGACATAATCATGGTGATGTCATCCTACTATTTATATTAATTCACTAATTAATTCGTGGTCAATTTTTGACCGAAATCTGATCTGAACAGAACTTTACCAAAATCACGTAAGCAGGTTCTGGGTGCTTCTGGTACGATCAATTTGTCTTATTTTGCTTCCATTTGATTAGAATTCTCTACCGTAAATTTCTATCATTTTCGTGCATCTCAATGCATTTTCTAGGGTTTTCAGCTCTGATTTCGAACCGTCTTACCCAATTATGTCTGCTAAGATTTTCTATCCTCGAACTCACACATTTTAACACTGCTAGAACATTTTTACACTATTCACAATAGTATTAATACACAACTTTTTCATATTTTATTCATTAAAATTGTTATTATACATACAATTTTAACCAACTCCGAGAATCTAAAATTCCCGGTTATCACATACCAACACATGATCTAAATCTTAAAAATGGAGTTCCCGTAATGTTATTGTGAAATTTAAATCAATTAATAGGTTTATGCAACTAGACAGGACTTATTATCATACAATTAACAAGCAAAATAATAAATGGGCAAATAATAAACAAAGGAAAATTAAATGAAAAAATTTATATTCTAAGGATAGAAATGATTGCCAATGAACTGAGATGGCCATTTGCACTGAAAAGGAGATAATTTCTCGTAAAAATTTGTTACGCGGTGATAATAAACAAAAGTCAGGTTCAATCACTAAACAAGATAGGTATCTACTTAGAAAATGATATACTTACACACGGTCAATTATATGTAGCCTTATCAAGAGTAACAACACCAAAAATTATATATATTGATTCATGAATCAATAAATAAATATCCAAGTCATATTAAGAATATAGTTTGCAGAAAAGTTTTACAAAATGTTACACAATTACAAAAAATCAAATTAATGACTAAATATTACTAGAATATTATTCCAACAATTAATAGATATATTGTCAAACTACAGACATAAAATTTACATATATTATTCATTGAATTTCATTTTGATGAATTTTTTTTAACTAAGACAAAATGACAATGTCAATACGCTCTTATAAACCAAATGAATTATATGGAGCGATAGAAACTCGCATCAGCAGATTATAGCGTAACAATGACTACACAATAGGCCATCTAATCAGCCCAGATTATGTTTTAGTTGATAATGAGGTAACAATTCTCTTATACACTGTTATAAATTATATTGCATTCCATTTGCATTATTAGGTATTATACTTCATCATAATCTAAAATGAACACTAAACATATATATATATGTGTGTATGTATTTACAAATATATAAATGGATATAATCTTATAAAATAACAAAATACATGTTAATATAAATGACAACATGTTTTTAAAATAAAGCATGAGATGATACATGAATCAATTAGAGCTCAACATGATGATCATTTATCTGAAAAAATAATTTTAGGACAAATATATCAAATCGACATTTTTAATGTTGCACCAAATAAACAAAGATACAGAATTACACCTCATTGTGGAATGCTATAATCTGCAAGAGCAACATCTTTGATCCTTGTAATAGAGGAAAAACTAAATATTCCACTATATAAGTTTTATTTCATAGAATATGATCAATTATCATCAAAGACAGATATCAACAAAATAATAACAAGTATATTCATTCTACTATTAACACACATCTACGCCCCTACTATACACGTGCACACATACACACATATATATGAAAATTGAAGAAACTGTACATTTTCTATACATTATTAACTGTTTCAATCTTACTTATATCACATCTAATAAGAATGTTAAGAAAGGTCAAGGATATTGAACAAACAAATATCAGAGGTAAAATGACATCAAGGCGTACACTAACTCTACAAAATATAAGGTAATTAAACTAATGCTATTTATAACTTATATTACAAATATGACTTTGCCCATTGTTATATTATAACAATAATTTTCGCCCAATCAAAGCAAAAAATTACAGGTAACTTTATAGGGAGACACTGTTAAAAAGTTTGATTCACATAATTTGATGACAATTAACAATCCATTAATAGCAATCTTTACCTCGATAGCCATAAAACAATATATGGGTAATTAACTATAGCCATTATAACACACACATATATACGTATCACTATATTGACTAGGCATTATTAATCGAAACTTCTCCTTGTGAAATAGGTGATATATATGTAGCAAGCACCAGCACAATAATATACTACATAAATTTAGATACACCAAAGACAAAAATATTAAAAACAAAGTATTAAGCTTTTCTTATTTTTACTTTATATCCAACGAAAAAATAATTATATCAAAACTCACAAACTTATATTAAATACATTTATTAATTGATTATATATATAGGTTTCATCCATTCATACCAGCCTTTACCAAATAAGAGCAACCAACAAAACAGCAAAAATTACAGAATCAAAAAACAATTGAAGAACTAAATAAATTAGAACATTTAGAACACCAAGTAAAAGCAAATTATACTATAACCTACAACTAAAACTAATATTTACTTTTATTTTGTCAAGGAAATCAAATTCATAGTAAAAGCAATAATATTTAGTTCAAAACACAACAAGGCTGGTATTACAACTCATGCCACCAGAGTTAGGAATGCCCTATGTGGAAAAGACATTTTATATATATTTCATTTATTTTGAACTAGATAATAAAATTATATTTGAGATTATTCATTACATTACTATATGTCCTTGTCCTGTTTACACGTTAAAGTAAATGCAAGTAGATATTGCTCACTGACTACTTATGTTAAACTGTTAGAATGCTGCATACAATGGACTTTTGTATGCAAGAAGACAATGCTCTAAAGTAAGCAATCTAAACAATGGTTCGTATTCTGTGAGTGTAGGATAATAAAACGGTAAAAACGTATCAGAGTGGCGCAGCGGAACAATAAAAATTTTTAGATCGTTAAATATCTCATGATGCCATATACAATAAACCAACAACAATTAAAACTCATACCTCAAGGACGCCAATCTCGCTGGAGGAGAATGACCGGAGGCTTCAACCAACTAGCCTTCTCTACTATTCTCCAATTCCCGAATGGCTGAGTGTATGGGCACTCTGAACCTCGATCGGTATGCTAGCACTGCTAGTCTTCTTCCGACCACCCAGATCTCTAAAGAACTTTATTGTCACGATGAGCTGTGCAACAATAAGCCTGCTCACCTGAGAGTCTGTGGTCTGAGAGAACTGGAGTGGTAGGACCTCTATTTATAGACCTGCATGAGGTGATTCTCTGAATTTGAATTAGATTAGGAAAAGATATTTTCCCTTATCCATAACCAAAAAATCCGAATTTTCCAAGGGAGAATCTCAACAAAAAATTCGGTTTTTCTTAGGATAAATCCAATCCAAATCTAAACAAGATTTTAACTAGAATTTTATCTCCCTTTTTCAACCTAAAAAATCCGAAAATTACAAGGAGAATATCTCCTAAAAACTTCGGCCATTATGGATAAGGGAGAATCAAAAATTCCACTAGGATTTTCAAGCTTGAATCTTATCTCAACCTTATCCAAAATAACCGAATTTTCCTAGGAGATTTTCTCCCTAATTTCGGCCACTTTTCAGGGAAGGAGAGAATCCAAATTCAACTGGGATTGAAACTTGAATTTTTCCTTTGAATCTTATCCACAAAAATTCGAAATTTCCTTGAGGATTATCCTCAAAATTTTGTGCAACATTTGTTAGGATTTGGATTCAAAATTCAAGTAGGATTCTAACAAAATTATCCTCTCCAAATCCAACTCAAATTCGAATTTCAAACCTTGTGGATTTTCCACAACAAATTCGAATCCTACTTGGACTGTGATTCAAAATTTGAATTTTAAATTTCAAATTCAAATTTCAAATTCGAATTTCAAATTCAAATTTCAAATTCAAATTTCAAATTCAAAATTCAAATTTCAAATTTCAAAATTCAAATTTCAAATTCCACAAAACGGTTGTGTTTCATATTTTTGTTCTCATGGATAATTTTCTACAACTCCAATCCAATCTCAAATAAAATCATGGCAACTTTATTTGGAGTTCGAATAATTGTGTACTCTATTATCCAAAACAAAATCTGAATCCAACCGGAGAGAATCTTGTCTACCATCCTAATCCTGTGTCATCACCATCCATGCATAATAAACCAGCCAATAGCATACACAATTCAATTTGCCAAACGTTAAGGAATTATATGGAGCTAGTAGAGGGAATGATTGGACATATATAATCGGGCTCCCGCAAATCCATATGATCATCATTCTTTTACCGAACAACTCAATCATATGATCACTAGTTTCAGAGTCACACCACTATAAACCTAAAATTGAACTCCCAATTATATACCGTATTACGTAAGCCTGTGACAAGCTATCGTCCAATGACCTTGTCATATATGCAGAACCCTCATATGATATCCATGATCAGCCTTAGGCCAAAGTCCGTTTAATCCTACTGATCAGGCTATCTTAAAATTCCATTATACTACCGAATTAAGAAAATGATTATTCACCATATGTGAATAAGAAGTCATCCACCCAGCAGACGACCCAAGGCCTTGTCCATTTTCACATTCAGTATAATGCCTTTAAGAGGATACCCTTAACTCCTCATTAGAGCTATGATTCCAATATCTGTAAATGAACCCTTCATCGTATACAAGTCATGCACCCAACGAACCGGTCTATAAGCTTACTGCCTCTGAGACGCTTTAGCCATTGGAACATCAAAGTACACAAGTCATATACATGAAGCTGTCCCTTTACTCAGGATTAAGGTTACTGCATAATGAACGTCAAAAGCAGATCGATCCACTCAAAGCAGACTTCGTAGATCAATCACGCTTTAGTCCCGGTCTAATATGTCACCACCAAGCAACATATCTATGTCTCTACTTGGGAGTCCAACTCCAGACAGTCAAGACAAACCGTCCCCTCCAAGGCTTTAGACAACATAATAGTCTTAACATGAGTTAGATGCTCGGTCTAACCCCATAGACTACAGACCATAGTTTAGACCGCTAACTTTAGAATATTGTCTTCTCGCATACAAAAAACCATTGCATGCAACGTTCTAACAGTTTAACACAGGCAGTCAGGGAGCCATATTTGCTTACATTTACTTTAACATGTAAATAAGACGAGGACAGATAGAAATGTAATGAATAACCTCTATATATAATCTTATTATCCAGTTCAAAATAAATACATCAAAAATGTCTCTAATGCTTAGGGCATTTCCTAACAATCTCCCACTTGCCCTAAGCCAGCAGATGTGCCATGTTACGCATCCCCATCGCCTCTACGTGCCTCTCAAAGCTTCTAGCCACCAAAGTCTTAGTAAAGGGATCGGCGATGTTGTCCTCGGACGCGATCTTACATACATCCACTTGTCCTGTCTCCACATGCCCTCTAATAATATGATATCTTCGATCGATGTGCTTGGTCCTCTTGTGGTGCCGAGATTCTCTTGTGTTGGCAATAGCCCCTGTATTATCACAGTAAAGTGTGGTAGGCTTGTCAACACCCGGAATGACCTCAAGGTCTCTAAAGAACTTGCGAAGCCAAACCGCTTCTTTAGATGCCTCAGCCGCAGCCTCCATAGTAGAGTCAGCTGTGCAGCCCTGCTTCACGCTCCTCCACACAATGGCGCCTCCTCCGAGTAAAAACACTGATCCAGATGTCGATTTCCTCGAATCCTTACAAGTCTGGAAGTCTGAATCCGTGTATCCTACGGGTGTTAGGTCCCCTCCAGAATACACCAGCATATAATCCCTCGTTCTCTTAAAATACTTGAGTATATGCTTTACTGCTTGCCAGTGCTTGGTTCCAGGATTCGCTTGATATCGACTCACCATACCTACTGCAAAACATATGTCCGGGCGAGTGCAAAGCATAGCGTACATAAGGCTACCCACAGCGGATGCATAAGGGACCTTACTCATACGCTCTCTTTCTTCCGATGTCTTGGGACAGTCATCCAATGAAAGAGTTAGACCGGCAATAGAAGGTTACGAACCTTTCTTTGCCTCTTGCATTGCATATATTGTCAATTATTTTATCTATGTATGAAGCTTGGGATAACGCTATCATTTTGTTCTTTCGATCTCTGAAGAGACGAATGCCTAGAACATAATTAGCTTCTCCCAAGTCCTTCATGTCAAACTGCTGGTGTAACCAAAGCTTGACCGATGATAAGTTCCCTACATCATTCTCAATGAGTAGTATATCATCGACATAGAGTATCAGAAAGACCACTTTTCCATCCTTAATACGTTTATAAACACAAGGTTCATCAACGTTCTGCTCAAAACCAAATGTCTTAATCGCTTGATCAAACCTCTGGTTCCATGAGCGGGATGCTTGCTTTAATCCATAAATGGATCTAAGCAACTTGCAGACTTTCCTTTCTTGGCCTTTCGCTACGAACCCTTCGGGCTGTATCATATAGATACACTCTTCAAGATGGCCATTCAAGAATGCCGTCTTGACATCCATTTGCCAGATCTCGTAATCGAGAGCCGCAGCAATGGACAGAAGAATACGGATAGATTTCAGCATAGCAATAGGCAAAAAGGTTTCATCGTAATCGATTCCAGCCTTTTGCATGTATCCCTTTGCAACCAGTCTAGCTTTGAAAGTTTCCACTCTCCCTTCCGCATCCTTCTTTCTTTTGTAGACCCATTTGCATCCAATGGGTTTTATCCCATCCGGCAAATCTACAAGTTCCCAAACAGAGTTGGATTTCATAGAATCCATCTCATTGTTCATAGCCTGTTTCCAAGATTTAGAATCAACATCATTTATAGCTTCATCATAGGTGATCGGATCATCCTCATGCTCATGAGCCTCGACCTGGTATACCTCAGCATCATACATGAAGAAATTAGGTCTCTTAGAAACCCTCCCACTACGACGAGGCACCCTAAATTGTTGATCGTCTGCAGGTCTTTCATTAGAACTCGGACTTGCGTCCAAGACCGAAATCTGTGGAGCAGTTCTTTCACCCGATAACTCCTCCAGCACCACTTTGCTTCGAGGCTTAAAGTCATTCATGTGACTTTCCTCCAAGAATGTCGCATGGGTTGAGACAATGACTTTTTGTTCCTTCGGGTTATAGAACAGACCTCCTTTAGTTCCTTTTGGATACCCTACAAACATGCACAATTCTGATCTTGGTTCCAACTTTTTCACATCCCTATCCAGTACATGTGCCGGGCAGCCCCATATTCTCATATGTCCAAGGGAGGGCTTCCTGCCACGCCACAATTCATACGGAGTTCTGGGAATTGATTTGCTCAGAACTTGATTCAGAATATAGCACGCCGTTTGTAAAGCATATCCCCAAAATGATAATGGCAGCATTGAGTAACTGATCATGGACCGTACTATATCCAATAAGGTCCTGTTTCTCCTTTCGGCTATACCATTCTGTTGTGGAGTACCAGGTGCAGTCAATTGGGATAATATCCCATTCTCTACAAGATGTCCTAGAAATTCGTCGGAGAGGTATTCGCCACCTCGATCAGGTCGAAGTGTCTTTATGGATTTATCTAATTGCTTTTCCACTTCCGCACGATACTCTTTGAACTTGTCAAAGGTTTCGCTCTTGCGGTGCATCAGATACACATATCTATACCTTGAGCAATCATCTATAAAAGAGACATAATACTCGAACCCTCCTCGTGCTGTGACGTTTATGGGGCCACATACGTCAGTATGCACAATTTTTAAGAGCTCCTGAGCCCTTGTACCCTTAGCTCCAAAAGACCTCTTACTCATCTTACCTTCTAGACAAGACTCACATTGGGGAAGACGTACCTCCTCTAGAGATTCCAGAGGACTATCTTTCACCAATCTTTGAATCCTATCCTGATTAATATGACCAAGTCTTAAATGCCAAAGATACGCCTTGTTAGAGTGAGAAACTTTCAACCTTTTAGAGTTATCAGTTAATTCAGTGTCAAGCAGTGAGTACATCTTTGGTTTGATCAAATATAGGTTTCCATCCATCCATCCAGAACAGATAAAAGACTTATTTCTACGAATATCAACTCTTTTACTAAAAGAAACTGAATAAGAATCCTTTATTAAACAAGCTACCGATATAAGGTTCCTCCTGAAATTAGGAACATAAAAATTGTCTTTTAATAAAATAAACCTAAATTAATCAAAATAAAGGTAAACATCTCCCACTGCCTCAGCCACCACCAAGCTGCCGTCCCCAGTTCGCAACGAGAGGCTCCTATCATGTAGACTTCTCGTTTCCACGAACCCCTGCATAGAAACACAAACATGATTAGTGGCGCCCGAATCAATGACCCAAGTGTCTTTTGATTCTTCCACCAAACACGCTTCTAAGTAAAGAAGTTCCTTACCTTCCTTGCCCTTGGCGGCTAGGATTTCCCGGCAAGCCTTCTTAAAATGACCTACCTTCCCACAACGGAAGCACTTGGACTTTTTAGGGTCCTTGGACTTCTTGTTCTTCTTCTTCTTCTTCCCATCCGAGACAGGAGGATTAGAAGAACTAGAAGCTGTTTGCTTCTGATTTGGCCTCTTCCTCTTCCGTGAGGGTTTGGAAGATTCCGCCAAATTGGCCTCACCTTTGGGATCATCCGCTCATAAGCTTGGAGTTGCTTCATGAGCTCGGTTAGTCCTAACTCCCTTGTCGCCAGATTATATGCGGCCTTAAACCCCACAAAATCTTTAGACAGAGTTTTGAACACCATCTCTATCTGGGTGTTGTAGTCCAACTCAACACCGTTTTCGACAGCCTCAGCGAAGAATCCCATTAGAGTGATCATATGGTCCTTCACCGGAGTACCCGCCTTCTGCTTAGAGTTCATAATACTGGTGATAGCGGACTGTCGAGCCAATTTTTCTTGGCCTCTGAACATGTCCTCCAGATTTTCCATAATCTCCCCAGCAATTTGATAAGTCTCATGCTGCTTTTGTAAAGCACTCGTCATGCTAGCAAGTATGTAGCATTGAGCTATATCATTGGATTCTCTCCAACGAGTATAGGCAACCGGGACCTCCTCAATCGGCGTGTCAGGTTTTGGCCCTGGTGGGCATGGTTCGTCCAGTACGAACTTGTGTCTCTCGCAGCTGAGAACCATTAATAGATTTCTTTTCCAATCCATATAATTGTCGCCATTCAGTTTATTCTCAGTAAGTATTGAAATGAGGGGTGTCGGTGACATTTTGAACTGAAATAAAATTATACTAGACATCATTACAAAGCCCAAGCAAATATACAGATAATTTAGCAAATAAAAACATACAAGTATGTTCCTACATGAAACTTGAAAAACATGTAACATTGCAACGGTAATTCTCAGCACCTATTGCCCCAAGCCACCGAGGGGTGGTCATGAGAACAAATAGCCGGAACATGGACCCCGTCCAATTAATATATGTTGCCTTAAATCCTCCAAGGTTAAGACATATATTAATAACCACTTATTTGGCCACCAGTTTAGTTAACAGAGCTTCTAGGGAAGGTTAATAACTAAACGAGTCTTGAGCGTATAACCATTGTTTACGTAGCCTGATCCACGTCCTACCAAGCCACCGAGGGGTGGTCATGAATAGGATCGCACCCGAACACATTTTCCACATAGGAGATCCAATCTAGTATACCGACGGCGGTAAACACCTACCGAGGGGTGTGATCAGGGCAGAACTGACGCGAGGCGTTACCATGCTTTCACATATGGATCAACAATGGAGGCCGTGGGTTTTGTTTGAAACCCTCTCCTACTCAATATTTTGAAAAACATGCAAGTTTTGACAAATTATGTATGATCAATATAGTATGAGCGGCACTCACCTATCCTATAT
The DNA here is from genome assembly GCA_035233585.1 of Antiaris toxicaria. Classification (NCBI taxonomy): domain Eukaryota; kingdom Viridiplantae; phylum Streptophyta; class Magnoliopsida; order Rosales; family Moraceae; genus Antiaris; species Antiaris toxicaria. The sequence goes on from CP141153.1 coordinate 55,695,219, forward strand.
GACATGTTATCAAATATGCATACAAAATATCCATCAATACATATTTATACATCTATGACATATCACAGAAAAAATAATTGACAGAATAACCAAGCCATGGTTCCATCCTAGAACAAAGAAAATAAAGATTACAAAATTCCATCCAAAGCATTCTTTGGGTCTTGAATTCTGTTCCGTCTTATTGTATCCATCTTTATGTAGCCTCTCCATTTATTTCTCATCCCAAGAATTATTTAAAATTTAAATCTCCAAAAATTTAAATTTCAAATTCAAATTCCAAATTTGAATTTCAAATTTAAATTTCAAATTTAAATTTCAAATTCAAATTCCAAATTTGAATTTCAAATTTAAATTTCAAATTTAAATTTTAAACAATTTTAAACATCATGTGTAATAATATGTAATTTCAAAAATTTTAAATTTTCAATTACATATTTTTAAACATGATTTAAAATTAAATCTCAAATTTAAAAATCAAAATTTTTTTGAATTTTGGACCATCGAACCGTCGCCCCTGAAGGCGGCAGCCGCCGTGGGCAGCCACCAGCCCCAAAGGGGCTGGCAGCCCACGGCTGCCCCCTATGTGTGGCCTTGCCGGGCTGCAGGCCAAGCCTGCAGCGCCAGGCTACACGTCCAGGCTGGGCGCAGCAGCCGGCAGGCTGCAAGCAGCGCCTGCAGCCAGAGGCTGCACGCCCAGGCTGCAGCCAGCCTTGGGCAGGCCACGGCCACCCTTGGCTGCAGGCCAAGCCTGCGGCCGTGGGTGGTGTTGGCCTGCACAGGGGCTGCCGCAGCCCCATCCTGCCCTAGGGCAGGGGCTACAGCCCCACCAAGGCCCATCGGCCTATCCCGAGGGGTCGTGTCTCGATTTTCGTGCCATATTCCAATTTACCTATTAGGATCTCCAAAAATTAATTTGAATCCCAATTAAATTGAAATTTTCCACACAATCAAAATTTCAACCTTTAAATCAAATTTAATTTTTTTGGAAAAAATAAATTACGGTCTTCAATCTTCAATCTCCTCCAAGAATAATTACATAAAATTTCCTAAACCGTTTCCGGTATACAAAAATTCTAACCATAAAAATTCTAAGAGACAAAAAATAAAATCCATGGGAAAATTACAGTGTTAATAAACTGCTCCCATGGTTACATAAAAATTCCTAGATACAATTTTTCTAAATTCTAAGTAACCATAACCGGTATAAACAAGCATGCTTATAATAATTCAAAAATTAAAATAACCACATACTTTATACATAATCCATGATAACAATATAAAGGAACCCTAGAATGCCACTCTCTAAATATCAAATCCATACATAAATAAAAAGAGTAAGTAATTGTCTAGTTTATATACATGGCATAGTCATGAGATGGCTCTGATACCAATTGTAGGACAATAAAACGGTAAAAACGTATCAGAGTGGCGCAGCGGAACAATAAAAATTTTTAGATCGTTAAATATCTCATGATGCCATATACAATAAACCAACAACAATTAAAACTCATACCTCAAGGACGCCAATCTTGCAGGAGGAGAATGATCGGAGGCTTCAACCAACTAGCCTTCTCTACTATTCTCCAATTCCCGAATGGCTGAGTATGTGGGCACTCTGAACCTCGATCGGTATGCTAGCACTGCTAGTCTTCTTCCGACCACCCAGATCTCTAAAGAACTTTATTATCATGATAAGCTGTGCAACAATAAGCCTGCTCATTTGAGAGTCTGTGGTCTGAGAGAACTGGAGTGGTAGGACCTCTATTTATAGACCTACATGAGGTGATTCTCTGAATTTGAATTGGATTAGAAAAAGATATTTTCCCTTATCCATAACCAAAAAATCTGAATTTTCCAAGGGAGAATCTCAACAAAAAATTCGGTTTTTCTTAGGATAAATCCAATCCAAATCTAAACAAGATTTTAACTAGAATTTTATCTCCCTTTTTCAACCCAAAATATCTGAAAATTACAAGGAGAATATCTCCTAAAAACTTCGGCCATTATGGATAAGGGAGAATCAAAAATTCTACTAGGATTTTCAAGCTTGAATCTTATCTCAACCTTATCCAAAATAACCGAATTTTCCTAGGAGATTTTCTCCCTAATTTCGGCCACTTTTCAGGGAAGGAGAGAATCCAAATTCAACTGGGATTGAAACTTGAATTTTTCCTTTGAATCTTATCCACAAAAATTCGAAATTTCCTTGAGGATTATCCTCAAAATTTTGTGCAACATTTGTTACGATTTGGATTCAAAATTCAAGTAGGATTCTAACAAAATTATCCTCTCCAAATCCAACTCAAATTTGAATTTCAAACCTTGTGGATTTTCCATAACAAATTCGAATCCTACTTGGACTGTGATTCAAAATTTGAATTTTAAATTTCAAATTCAAATTTCAAATTCAAATTTCAAATTCAAATTTCAAATTCGAATTTCAAATTCAAATTTCAAATTCAAATTTCAAATTTAAAATTCAAATTTCAAATTTCAAATTTCAAATTTCAAATTCCACAAAACGGTTGTGTTTCATATTTTTGTTCTCATGGATAATTTTCTACAACTCCAATCCAATCTCAAATAAAATCATGGCAACTTTATTTGGAGTTCGAATAATTGTGTACTCTATTATCCAAAACAAAATCTGAATCCAACCGGAGAGAATCTTCTCTACCATCCTAATCATGTGTCATCACCATCCATGCGTAATAAACCAGCCAATAGCATACACAATTCAATTTGCCAAACGTTAAGGAATTATGTGGAGCTAGTAGAGGGAATGATTGGACATATATAATCGGGCTCCCGCAAATCCATATGATCATCATTCTTTTACCGAACAACTCAATCATATGATCACTAGTTTCAGAGTCACACCACTATAAACCTGAAACTGAACTCCCAATTATATACGTATTACATAAGCCTATGACAAGCTATCGTCCAATGACCTTGTCATATATGTAGAACCCTCATATGATATCCATGATCAGCCTTAGGCCAAAGTCCGTTTAATCCTACTGATCAGGCTATCTTAAAGTTCCATTATACTACTGAATTAAGAAAATGATTATTCACCATATGTGAATAAGAAGTCATCCGCCCAGCAGACGACCCAAGGCCTTGTCCATTTTCACATTCAGTATAATGCCTTTAAGAGGATACCCTTAACTCCTCATTAGAGCTATGATTCCAATATCTGTAAACGAACCCTTCATCGTATACAAGTCATGCACCCAATGAACCGGTCTATAAGCTTACTAACTCTGAGACGCTTTAGCCATTGGAACATCAAAGTACATAAGTCATATACATGAAGCCGTCCTTTTACTCAGGATTAAGGTTACTGCGTAATGAACGTCAAAAGCAGATCGATCCACTCAAAGCGGACTTCGTAGATCAATCATGCTTTAGTCCCGGTCTAATATGTCACCACCAAGCAACATATCTATATCTCTACTTGAGAGTCCAGCTCCAGACAGTCAAGACAAACCGTCCCCTCCAAGGCTTTAGACAACAAAATAGTCTTAACATGAGTTAGATGCACGGTCTAACCCCATAGACTATAGACCATAGTTTAGACCGCTAACTTTAGAACATTGTCTTCTCGCATACAAAAAACCATTGCATGTAACGTTCTAACAGTTTAACACAAGCAATCAGGGAGCCATATTTGCTTACATTTACTTTAACATGTAAATAAGACGAGGATAGATAGCAATGTAATGAATAACCTCTATATATAATCTTATTATCCAGTTCAAAATAAATACATCAAAAATGTCTCTAATGCTTAGGGCATTTCCTAACAGTGAGGTTGGACCGAACATCTAACTTATGTTAAGACTATTATGTTACTTAAAGCCAATTGGGAGGTCATTTGTCTTAATTGTCTAGAACTTTGACTCCTAAGTAGAGACATAGATATGTTGCTTAGTGGTAACGTATTAGACCAGGACCAAAGTGTAATTGATTTGCATAGTCCACTTGAGCAGATCATGTCACTTTCGATGTTCATTATAAAATAACCTTAATCTTGAGTATATAAATCACTTTATATGAATAACCTATGTACTTTGATATTCTAATGGCTAAAGCATCTCATACGTAGTAAGCTTATAAACCGGTTCGTTGGGTACATGAGTTGTATACTATGAAAGGTATATTTACAGATATTCGAATCATAGCTCTAATGAGGAGTAAAGGTTATCATCTTAAATACATTATATTAGATGTAAAAATAGACAAGGCCTTAAGTCATATGTTGGGCAGATAACTTCTTATTTATATATAATGAATAATTATTTTCTTATTCAAAAATGTAACGGATCTTTAATATAGCTTGATCAATAGGTCAAATGGACTTTGACCTAAGTGTTAGGAAATGTCCTAAGTATGAAAGACATTTTGATGTACTTCATTTATTTTGAACTAAATAATAAAATTATGTTTAGAGGTTATTCATTATATTGCTATATGTCCTTATTATATTTACATGTTAAAGTAAATGCAAGCAAATATGGCTCACTGACTGCTTGTATTAAACTGTTAGAATGTTGCATGCAATGGACTTTTATATGCGAGAAGACAACATTCTAAAGTAAGTAGTCTAAATTAAGGTCCATAGTCTATAAGGTTAGACCGAGCATCTAACTCATGTTAAAACTATTATGTTGCCTAAAGCCATGGTAGGGACGGTTTGTCTTGACTGTCTGAAGCATAAACTCCCAAGTAGAGACATATATATTGTTTGATAGTGACATATTGGACCAGGACTAAAGCATGATTGGTCTGCATAGTCTACATTGAGTGGATCAATTTGCTTTTAATGTTCATTATACAATAACCTTAATCCTGAGTAGATGAACTACATAATGTATATAACTTGTGTACTTTGATGTTTCAATAGCTAAAGCATCTCAGAGGGAGTAAGCTTATAGACAGGTTCGTTGGGTGCATGACTTGTATACGATGGAGAGTTTGTTTACAGATATTGGAATCATAGCTCTAAAAAGAAGTTAAGGGTATCCTTTTAAAGGCATTATACTGGATGTGAAAATGGATAAGGTCTTGGGTAGTCTGTTGAGCAGATGTCTTCTTATTCACATATGGTGAATAATCATTTTCTTATTCGGTAGTTAAATGGAACTTTAAGTTAGCTTGATCAGTAAGTTGAACGAACTTTGATCTAAAGCTGATCATAGATATCATATGAGGGTTTTGCATACATGACAAGGTCATTGGACAATAGCTTGTCACAGGCTTTTGTAATATAGTTTATAATTAGGAGTTCAGCTTCAAGTTTATAGTGGTATGACTCTGAAATTAGTGATCATATGATTAAGTTGTTTGGTACAGAATGATGATCACATGGATTCATGGGAGCCCATGTAACGACCGAGAAATTTCATTGTTCTCGAAAAATAAGTATATAGCATATATATAATGATTTTCATGTTTAAAAATGTGAAATATATGATTTAATATTGTTTAGAATATAATAAAATATTCTAACAATGTTAAAAGAAAGGAATTTGGTGATAGAAAATTTTACCGAGCCAAAATAGGAAGAACGATGGCAATTCGGTATCAAAAAACCTAGAAGGTAACCTACGGTAAACCAAAGGTAGGAAAAAGATAAAAAAAAAAAAAAAAAACTTATGGCATGGATTTTTAGCCAAATGGAAGTGAATTAAGGTAAAACGATTGCACGGACAGCCTCAGAAACCCACCAGCGTGATTTTAGTAAAATTTCGTTAAGTTTGACTTTTGGTCAAACTTTGATCGAAAAATTAAGTGGAAAATAAGTGATGTCATAAATAAAGGTGAAAAATAAAGTGGAAAGTATTAGAAAATCCAAGGATTTAGATTCAAAGTAATCTTGAATCAATGGCCAAGATGGTGCCAAAATTACATGTGATATTTTGAAGAAAAATTGAGAAATAATGGGGTGATGAAGTCGGTTTTGTGGACTAAAAATCAGCAAATTTTTGTAAATAGCAAAACAACCCCTAAAAACCTCTCAAAGTATTGCATATTTGCCCAAAAAGAATTGCTATTTGGTCCTCATTTTTGGCAGCCATTAATACACGGATATAAGGTTCAAAAACAATGGGAAAAACAGCAAAAATTGCAAGCCAAGCTGCTCCTTGCTACCGTGACCAATTCCTCCCCCTTAGGCCAATTTTTCTTCAAGTTTTCTTACCCAAATTTTGCCCCAAGCTCAAGTGGATACTAGTTGAGAGGTAAGCTTCAATTCTAAGTTTTTTCTTGAGTTTTAATGGTGAAAATCCATGGGAATGTATGTAGAATTATGTTGAGAATTTTGAGTTGAAAATTGGTTAGTTTGTGTTCTAGAAAGTTAGATTGATCTATGTTTGAGTTAGAGAAAGAAAAAGAAGATTAAAAACATATTTATATGTATTGATTTCAATAAGAAATCTGTGGAAAGCATGTGGGTTATGTTGAGAATTTTAAGTTGTTAGCTTAATTGGTTTATGCTCTAAAAGATTGAGTTGGTATAAAAATGAAATAAAGAATGCATTAGAAGTTCAAAAAACAAAGTTTTTATAATGACCCCCATATTCGTGGAACCTAATTACTATGTGATAAGTAATTAAGTTAATGAATACAGTATAATTTGCTGGTTTGAATGAATTAAACGAGTGTAGAAACGTTTAATTACTACTCATGCAGTGAAAGGGGCAACCGAGAGTGAGATCGGTTCACCTAAGTACATGTGAGTGTGCATGTGAGACATGTAGTACCAAGAAACCGATCCAGACAATCATTTCTTAACACAGAACTGATGAGCTAGTTATCAATACGCTCAGACTGATTATCTGAGCATAGTAGTGATAATTGACCTGATAGATATACAGTACCGAGAAAAGTGGTCAAGATGACCTCATCTCGCCAAGAAACTGACAAAATCGGAGTCAAAACGCTTCAACTAGTCAGTTAAATAGAGAACAGTGAATAGTAAATAGTAGATACGCAGTATCAGGTTAATGGCCAAGATGGCCTTAATTTGACATAAAACTGATATATTTATAGTCAATATGCTCAATTTAGTCAATTGAGCACAGAATGTGAAATTTTGTTTGAGAGATATGCAGTATCAAGAAAGGGGTCAAGGCGGTCTTTTCTCATCTCGAAACTGATATATTTAAACTCAGTATGCTCAATTAGTCAATTGAACGCAAAACACGTTTTTCGAGGCGGGAACATACAGTACCTGAAAAGTAGTCCAGATGACCTCAAATGACGTAAAACTAATAAATTTGAAATCAGCACGTCCAAATTAGTTAAGATAAACTGTGTTTGCAATTTCGCATAAAAAAGTCTCGTTATACATGCGTAGTGTCAACACAGTATAGACACAACCACAATACTGCAAATGAATAGTAAATATATACAGAATGGGCTCATAGGCACTATAACTCCACTAGAAATGAACGGTATAAAAATCAGATCAAGAAAATCCATTTTTGGTCAAAATCTAGAACATCGTCAAAAAAGGACGGAACACCATCAGAGGAAATTAGACTGTGAAGAGAAGACAATACAGATGAATTTTCCCCCACTCAAAACTGTGTGTTGCAGTTGTAAAACCAGAAAAAGGCAGCTGCAAAAGCTCCCTTAAAATAATGTATAGGCTTGTAAGCTTTTGGAATAAAAAATGTAAAAAGGTGGTAGGCTAGCACATGTAACTTTAGCAAGCATTCAATGCAAAGTTGGCTTCATTTTTCAGCTAGCCCCATCAGTTTTTATGGGCTGCCAACAGCAAAAATTTTGCCCCCCCCGCCTAAGCTTAGTTAATTTGGTTAATTGAGGTTGCTTGGAGTTAATTAAATTGGCTAAGGTTTGCCTATAAAAATGTGTGTATGGCCATTAGGGTTACTTTCTTTCCTTCTTTCCAAAAGCCACCCAAATAAACTCCATTCTCTCTCCCTTCTCTTCAGCCAAAAATCGACCACCTTTCTAGCCCAAAAATAGACCATTTCCTTAGCCAAAACTCAGCCAAAAATTTACTAAAAATCAGCCACACTTTAGCTTATGTTGGAGCTATTTCTTCAAGTTATTTCAAGATCATTTTGGGGTAAGTTACTAGGACTTTTCTTTGTGGTTTTAGTTGTTATTTTGGCTTAATAATAAGAGAAAATTTTTGGTGTCCTCTTCTAGCATAAGCCAACCCCATCTCCTCTTGCTCCACATGGCAATTTTTGGTCACCCTTGTGTGGTGGCCCGCCCTTCATTGAGGCTAACAGTACTAGCATAGTAGAGCTTGAAGTCAGCTATGCTAGACTATCACCTCAATGGGTCTCCGGCAACTTACTTGTAACTTGTAACTTGTTCTTGTTAATTTCCATTCGTAATTTAGATTTATTTTTTTTATTCTGAAAACTGGGGAATTTTTTTAAAACTGAATTTTAAACTGTAAGGACGTAAAACCTTATAAAATACATACTGTAATACATATCATATTATGTTGTGCTTAATTTACATCATGTTACAACCATCCAAAATAACTTTCAAAATCTGCTCAGCTGAAAACATAAGCAGGATCATTACCCTTGCCTAGCCCTGTTGGAAGATGTAGATCCCACTCCTCGTCCATCCACTAGCTACTGATGTACAGGCTTCTTACCTGCAACATGAATACACTTGTGAGCGACAGGCTCAGTAAGTTCAAACATACAAACTGAAACATAAAACATAAAATCATCAAAAATACTATTCATATAAATAGTAATTTTGACTTTTGACCATGAATAGTGAGGTTGACTTTGATCGATACTATTCACGCTAACTTTGACCTAAGCTGCTACACATACAGTTAGTACATATTATGATAAATTATGATAAATCTCAAGTCTTAGGTTTTTATCTTGCATTAAGTTCTGGTGTTAGGTCCCTAGATTGGTTGTATTGTAGTGCGCGCATGACTAAGAGGGACTCTGGGGAGCGATCCACTAGTCAATCCTCTACAGTCTACATAATATTAGACTTCCACACCCGGGATGTACCACCATCGGTTTGAAAGCCATATCATATCTGAACATGAAGAACCTCCACCTATGTTGAAGGCCGGTACGCCAATACTGGTTTCATTACCGACTTTCTTATGGTTCCTGACCGGTGGCATTAAGATTGCCTCCTCGGTCTGGAACTCTTTACATCATGTTCTGTATTTGTGGTTATTTATTTTTTTCACATTAGTGTGCATATAGCACCTGAATATTTATTTACATATCATACATAGCATATAGACATATCAAGTAAATTCATGCTGTAGACAAGTAAATGTCTAAACTTACAGATATTTTTTTAGCGATTCCTTTCCTGGGTCAATCGGCTTCCTTATATCACTTTTTCGTTAATCTCCTATAATCGAAATAAATCACGGTTATTAGTACTATTTATTTTACATTCACAATATTGTGAAAATGTAAATTTCTAATTTTTTTTATCCCAAATTATTCATTTAGGGTTTATTTTTCAATTTTGTGCTTATTATACGGCCTTGTACACGGCCGTGTCTATGGCCATATACCTCTCGGGTTTGGGAATCTTTTTCTACACGCCCTTGTGTACCAAAGAATCCTTTATTACACGCCCGTGTTCCTCTAGTACATGCCCGTATACTGTCTAAAAATTCAAATTTAATTGTTAAAACCTTAATTAAGGCCTTAAAAATTTTTATTAAATCATTCGAAGGCTTTTACAGTCTTTTTCTAGCATCTAGAAAATTTTGGTCAAAATGACCATTTTGCGCTTGACGGGACCTTAGACTGTAAAATTCCTGTTTTAGCATTCTAGCTAGGTTTTCTAACCCCAAAAATCATAAAATAATCTTTCTTAGGTCTTACAGAGCTTTTGCGACGTTTCTCGCCGAAATGCTCAGGTTACTATTTACCTAACCCTCAAATGGTACTATTCTGACTATTCCGACCCTCAGGGTCATTTCTCATTTTTCTAACCGTTCGGGATCTCAAATTGTGACGTCTTAAATTTTATTTAAGGGTCAATATATAATTTAAATAAAATTAGTATGCCAAAAATTAATTAAAAATCTTTTGGAAACCCTAGGTTGGTTTCCTAGTCAAATTCCACTCAAAAAGTCAATAATTTTGACTTCAAAAAAAAACCCTAAAATATTCGGCCATTACTTGGGATTTTTAATTAAAATTTAAATCCCACAAATCCAAGGAGGATTCAAACTCAAATTTCATCCCTTAAATATAACGAAGAAATTCGGTCCTAAAGTGTAGGAAATAAAAGAGATTTTATTTGAATTAAAAGTTAGGTCAAAACTCAATCAAAATTCAAATTATTTTTCCTTAAAAACTAATGGATAATTTCGGCCACTTAAGGAAAAATAAGGAGAGAAAAACCCTAGCCTCAAAACAGCACAAAGTTTCCCCTTTTGCCCCTCAAAATATTCGGCCAAGCAAGGAAAAAAAAAAGGGAAAGAAAATAAAAAAAAAACCTAGTATAAGAACCCTCTTTCAACTCTCATTCACCTTTCCTTTCACTCTCAAAATTCGGCCAGCCTCACCTTATTTCCTCTCTAAATTTTTCTCTCCCAAAACACACCCAAAACAGCAAGCAAAACTTACCTAAAGGCAGCTCAAGGATTCAACAATTTTTGAGACAAAAACAAGGTAAGAAATCAACTTTTTCCTTCCTTCTCCTTTTGATTTAAACCCCAAAATTTATATGGTTTTTCTCCACTGTTTTCCCTACTGTTTTGAAGACTCCAACACTCACACAAATTCAGCCAAAAAGGAGACCAAGCATCAAAAATAGTGCAGCACAAACAAGGTTTGAATTTCTCTCTCTAAAACCCTAAAAATTTTGCCTCATTGATCCCCTTTCAAAATCCCTATTATCACATGTGTAAAATTTTATGATTTTTGTCAATTTGATTCTTGGTTTGTGTTAATGACATATAAATAAGGTTCTCCACAAAATTTCGTGATCATTGGATGAAAATTGAATTGGTTTGAGGCTAATTGAAATTCGGACAGAAAAACGGAAATCTGGAAAATTATCATATGAACAGTAAATTTGTGTCAGCCATAACTTGAGTTTTAAAAATGATTTTTGAGTGAATCTTGAGCCTAAAATTAAATTCAAGATGTCCCCTAAATGCCTACAAAATTTCAGAACCAAACTCATCCGTTGGCTTGGTCAAAATATTTTTTTAAGATAGGCGGACAGAACTGCCAGTTTTTGAACTGAAACTGAAACACTAATTTTATGCCTGAAAACAACCCCTCGGATTTTGGCCTAATTGAATAACCAAACGATGTCTAAAAATTATAAAAATTATATGGAATTAAAGCTACGGATGTCTAGTTTAACATATTAAAAATTTAGAATTTTTGGGACTAAAAATGAATTAATATTGATTTTACAGTCAGCCTAGGTCAGTATGCTCATGTCCAGTAATATCCTAACTTAGAGTTTTTTTTTTCTTTTTCACAAATTTTAAATCCCAAATGTTTATTAAACATTTTAAAATCCTTTTATGGCACACTAAAATGATTGGATGATTATGTCTAGACCTAGACTGATCATATGTTGTGATTATAGGATTTATTTGACGTTCTTACTTGATTCGTGGATCACGTTATCGCAACGCTTGTGCGATAATCGAGGTAGGACTTTCTAACCTTTTCTGGGAGTAGTCAAGTGTTTTAAATTTTCTTGTTTTATCAATAGCATGCTGTTTTCAGTTTATGAAATTATTATATTGTTTTTGATGAAATAAACGCATGCAAAGTGTTTTGTAATAAATGTGTATTTTAAAGCGTGTTTTGATTAATGGCATAATATAACTTGGTAAATACCATCTTTTGAATAATCCGGTGAACATAATTGACCTCTAGTTCGTGATCATTATAAATGATGCATGCGTCCCAAAGTTGACATCATGGGGGAAGGTCCCTAAACCTACGCAGGGCCGTTCGGCCTATTTAGACTATAACGAGATGATCTAGGATAATTCAACTCGAGACATGTATATTATAGCTACGACAAGTCCTCATTCAAAATATGATGGTTTTATTTTAATGATTTATTATTTTAATATTGGGGCACGTATATTGCAACTACGCTAAGTCCTTAGCAGAATAAAACTTGTATTAAAAATGTTTTCACGAAATTGTTGATTATTTTTGGAAATGATTATTATGCCATGTATTCTTAAATTGTTAATTATTTTTTAAAACGATTATTATGTCATGCTTTTAAATGTTACCTGTTTAATCCACCTTTGTTTCTGTCCTACTGAGCTAGCGCTCACGTCCATTTTCTTTGTGATTTCGAAATGACTACTTCCAGGTGCGGGAGGTAGCAGTTCCGAAAATCGTTGAGATATCCGTTTCTACCGAACATGATGTTATCCGTTTTCTCTATCTTCTTCATTCTGTTTCTCGTTCTGATGTAATGAGATATTAAGTTTGGATTTTATTTCACGTTATTTAAATTTCATGCTTGGGAATATTTTATGGTTGGTAATCTCTTTTGAAGACTGATTTTGTGTTTGATTTCCACATTAGAAAGTATTTATTTTCTACTTTATTTTATTATGTGGTTATGATGCTACGTTATAAATAATTAGGCTTAGCTAAATTATGATGTTGACCCGCTTTTCGTAATAAATGTTTTTCCTTAAATCTCGGGTTGATATCATGATTTGACTGCCGTGTCACGTGTCTAAATTATGGGCCATGACACAAATGGACATTTCAATATTTATGAAATTGTCCGTCATCCTTTTCTCGAGCCTAGCTTCCCGAGGGGGTTGGGGTTTCCGGTTCCCGACCCTATTTTTACCCCTCGTTTACCAAATTGCCCTTCGGGCGTCCTGAAAATTTCGGCAGCATTTCTACTGAAATTCTAGGTTCCCGGTATTTAGGAAATACCTCGAAACCATCTATCATATTCTACCCTGCCAAGTACTATACCACAAACCTAATTTTATGCAAAAGTTACAAACTTTTTACGTAAAATTTTTCATTAAAATCTCATCATTTCTAATGGGATTTCAACCCGTTCTTTCACATTTTTAGGTCCGGTTTTATACACAATTTACACATTCACATAATTCTAACAAAATTTCTCATTTCCACTAAACCTAGCCACGAATTTGGTCAGCAACAAGCACCAAAAATTCAATTTTTTTTCTTGTCCCTAACTTTATCAAAATTTTCATCACACACAACATATTTGATGAATTCCAAATATTACTCTAAACAAGTAAAAAGTTTCATTCAATCCCCTTGCATGCCTCACAGATTTTTCTCTTGAAATTCAACCTTAAAATTTTGTATTTATTTCCATTTCCTTTTCTTGATTTCCATACAAAATCAAAACCATATTCATCATACACATTCATCAACACAAAATCTCATTTTCCCTTAATGTGACTCACGGATTCTTCATAAAAAACAACCACAAAAGTTCATGTTTTTCACTTCCATTTCATCTATTTCTTTCTTTACATTCCCACATGAATTTCAACATCAAAAACCACACAAATTAACACCAAAATTTTCACCATTCCCAGCCCTAACAAACCCACGATTTTAGTGAGAAAAACACATGTACAACTTGAGTTTTCATGCCCTTATTCTTTGCTTAACCTAATCTCATACCATTTACACACTTTCAAGCAAAAATCCATTAAACAAAAGCTAATTTTTCTCACTTCAAAACAGCCCATTCACACATGGATTTTTCCATGGAAAACCAGAAGAAACCATGCAAAAATGGAAGTCTACCTTGCTTCCTTGCACTTGGAGACCAATTTCTCACACTTTCTTGATGAATTTTTGAAGAAAATTTTCTGGTTTCAATGGGGAAGGTGCACGGCTACTATGGAGGCTGAACACCAATTTTTTTTTTCTGGTTTTTAGAGGCCAAAACTATGTATATATGCAGCCAAAAAGGAGGGACTAAGTTACAAAACTTTTAGGGACCTTTTTGCAAGCTTTTGATGCAATTTTTGAACTCCTTAGGGGCTGCTTTATAATTAAACAAATTAGGGCAGATTTTTTCTGTTTTTGCCCTTAAAATTGTGCCACCTAGTGCCCTAGAAATTTCTTGAATTTTTGGTTAAACTTTCTTTGACTTTTTACTTTGACTTTGCATCCTAACCATTGGATTTTCTTGACTTTAAACCCTAGCCCTTGGATTTGGATGTATCCTTACATCCTTGCAATGTCCCATATTCAATCTTTGACTCCCCTCATTAATTTGGGTCAAACTTTTTGATCAAAAATCAAACCGAATGGTTTTGCACCGAAATCGTGTAGACGAGTTTCTGAGGCTGTCCGTGCGATCGGTTTTCCTTATTTCACTTCGATTTGCCTAAAAATCAATTTCGTAAGTATTTTTTCTTTTAGTGCCATACAGTATATTTCTAGAATTTTTGAAACTGAAAAGGCATATTTTGTCTGATTTCGGTTCGGTAAAATTTTTTATTCCTGAACACACTCTTATTTGCACCGTTAGGACATTTCATCGCGTTCTAAATAGTATTAAAACATATGTTTTACAATTATACATATAAAAATCTTATATACACATGTTATACAAAATTTCTAAAAGCAGTAAAATTTCTTGATTGTGACATTCACCCCTCCTTATAAAATTTTCATCCTTGAAAATTCGAATAAGTGGGGGTATATAGCTTTCATCTCATCTTCACGTTCCAACGTAGCCTCCGTAACATTGTGGTTTTTCCATAGAACCTTGACTAGTGGGATCGTCTTATTTCTTAACACCTTTTCTTCACGCGCCAGAATCTGTACTGGTTGTTCTTAGTAGGTTAGATCTTCCTGAACTTGTATAGGTTCATACTCCAACACATATGATGGATCAGGTATATACTTCCTTAACATTGACACATGAAAAACATTGTGCATAGCCGACAAATCTGGGGGTAATGCTAACTTGTAGGGTACTTTCCCAATGCGTTCGATTATTTCAAATGGCCTAATATATCTTGGACTCAATTTCCCCTTTTTACCGAATTACATTACGCCTTTCATTGGCGATACCTTAAGGAATACGTAATCCCCTTTTTCGAACTCTAAAAATCTTCATCGTTTGTCTGCGTAACTTTTCTGTCGACTTTGAGTGATCTTCATCCTTTTCTGAATCTTTGCAACTGCCTCTGTAGTTTCTTGTATAAAATCAGTCTTGTGCAGCTACTTTTCCTGTAGATCATACCAATGAATAGGTGAACTTCACTTTCATCCATATAGAGCCTCATACGGTGCCATTCCTATGGAAGCTTGGTAGTTATTATTGTATGAAAATTCTATCAACAGTAGTTTCTCATTCCAACTTCCGGGGAAATCTATAACGCAGGCTTTGAGCATGTCTTCCAGTGTCTAGATAGTTCACTCTGACTATCCATCTATCTGGGGATGAAAAGCTGTACTAAGATGTAATTCAATCCCCATAGCTTCTTGTATGCATTTCTAAAATGCTAAAGTAAATCGTGCATCTCGATCTGATATTATAGACTTCAGGACTCCATGTAGCCGAATAATATTGGTCACATAAAATTGTGCTAATTTCTCTAATGTGAAAGTTGTCTTCATGGCTATGAATCGTACTGTCTTGGTCAGCCTATCAATGATTGCCCAGATAGTATCATACCCTTCTCGGGTCTTGGGAAGCCCTACAACGAAGTCCATGGTAATATGCTCCTATTTCTATTCCAGGATTTCTAGAGGTTCTAATTTTCCTCCTGGATGTCTATGTTTGGCCTTGACTCTTTGACAAGTCAGGTATCTACTCACAAATTCCACAATATCCTCCTTCATCCCTTTCCACCAAAACTGTATTTTGAGATCTTGATACATTTTGCTGGCTCTAAGATGAATGGAATATGGTGTTTCATGGGCTTCTGCCATGATTTGTCTTCTCAGTCCTTCATTAGCCGAGACATAGATTCTCCCTCGATACAAAAGCATTCCGTCCTTGGAGATGCTTACATCTGATTCCTTGTCCTTTGAAGCCTCTTCTCGGAGTTTTATTGCACTTGGATCCAGCTTCTAGGCTTGTTTAATATCTTCAACCAAAGAAGATTCTAATCGTAAAGTTGATAACCTTCTGGTGACTAACTCCAATCTAAGGGAGTTAATTTCTTGCTACAAGGCTCTTGGTAGCTCCTCTATTAGTAGCTTCTACGGAGTGGTTGACTTTCTGCTTAATGCATCTGCTACTCGGTTCACCTTTCCTAGATGGTAAAGAGTTTCACAATCATAGTTCTTTACCAACTCTAACCATCTTCTCTGTCGCATGTTTAACTCCTTCTGCGTGAAGAAGTATTTCAAGCTCTGGTGATCAGTGAAAATTTGACGCTAAGCTCCATATAAGTAGTGTCACCAGATTTTGAGTGCGAACACTACAGCAGCAAGTTCCAGGTCATGAGTAGGATAGTTCCTCTCATGGTCCTTTAACTAGAGCGGCGCATAAGCTATCACCTTATCATTCTGCATGAGTATAGCTGCCAAGCCTATCCTTGAAGCATCACTGTAAATGGTGAATTTTTCTCCTTCAATAGGTAATGTAAGAATAGGTGCACTTGTCAATCGCCTCTTCAATTCTTGAAAACTTCTTTCATACTCTTGCGTCCACTCGTATTTCTTTTCTTTACGAGTGAGAGCAGTGAGGGGTGCGGCTAATCATGCGAACCCTTCTACGAACCTTCTATAGTAGCCAGCTAGACCCAAGAAGTTACGTATTTTCGTCACACTCTTAGGAGCAGGCCACTCATTAATTGCTTCCACCTTGACTGGATCTACAACAATTCCTTCCTTAGTCACCACATGCCCAAGAAAATGCACTTTATCCAACCAGAATTCACACTTAGAGAATTTCGCATATAACTAATGGCTTCTCACAGTGTGAAGAACAATTCTCAAATGCTCCTCATGCTCCTTATGAGTCTTTGAATATATAAGTATGTCATCGATAAACACGATAACAAACTTATCAAGAAATTCTTTAAAGACTCTGTTCATAAGATCCATGAATGCGGCTGGAGCATTGGTCAATCCAAACGGCATCACTAAAAATTCATAGTGACTGTATCGGGTTCTGAATGTCGTCTTAGGAATATCACTCTCCTCGATCCTTAATTGATGGTATCCCGAGCGTTAATCAATCTTCGAGAATACTGCTGTTCCTTTTAACTGGTCGAACAGGTCATCAATTCTAGGTAGTGGATACCTATTCTTGATGGTAACCTTGTTCAACTCTCTGTAATCTATACACATCCAGAGAGTTCCATCTTTCTTCTTAACAAATAATACTGGAGTGCCCCATAGGGAATAGCTTGTTCAGATAAATCTCTTATCGAGCAGTTCTTTTAACTGTACCTATAGTTCTTTCAATTCTACTGGGGCCATGCGATATGATACCTTAAAAATTAGAGCAGTCCCTGGCATAACCTCAATTTTGAATGAAATTCCCCTTTCTGGCGATAACCTTGGCAATTCCTCTGGCAATACATTGAGAAATTCATTAATAACTGGAACATCTTCCGGTCACAAATTCTTTTCCTCGGTCATGTCTGTCACATATGCCAGGTATCCCATGCAGCCACTAGCTATCAACTTCCTTGCTTTCATTGTACTGATCATCATCTTTCTTGATTGATGGGATGTGTCTACATACTCAAAGCTCTCTTGCTTGTCCAGTCGAAAGACTATTTTTCGCTTCCAACAGTCAATTGTAGCCTGATATTTTCCTAGGAAATCCATTCCTAGGATCACATCGTAGTTGACGATCTTCATTATGATCAAATCGATATATAACTCCTTATTTGCCACGATTACTAGCACATGGCGTAACCAGTAATTTGACAGCATCACTTCCCCTGAAGGAAAAGCCATCCTTAAAGTCATTCCTATAGGGTCTTTAGCATACCCTAACTTGTTAGTGAATTCACAAGACACAAAAGAATGTGTAGCTCCTGAATCAAAAAGGACACAGGTCACATGGTTGAATACAAAAATCTGACCTGTAACCACATTAGATGTTCCCGCTTGAGCATCTTCCTTGGTAAAAACTATGACACGAGCGTCTGGTCGTGGAGTCTATTCTGGGCGATCAGACCATGCTAGTAGCACTCTTAAAGGCCCTTCAATCCTCCCCTGTAAGGCATGAGCTTGAGGCGGTTATTGACATGGAGGATATTGCTAATGCTGCTGCATCAGCCTGAAGTATTTTGGCGGTTCATTGGACAATTCTTTATAAAATGCCCTTCTCGTCTGCACTGATAACATGTGTTCATGCCAAACTTGCACTGGCCTAGATGCCTCCTTCCATACGTAGCACATGTAGGAAAACTTGGTCCTGTACCCTGACTGGTCTTTCGCTGTTGGTTGTGGCTGTCTTGGCTTTTATTCCCAAAAAAATTTCCTTTTCTTTTACCTTACTGTTGTTGGGAGCCTTGAGTGTTGGACTGATTTGGTCTATTCTGGCCAGACTTACTACCTTGTCCAGTCTGCATCCCTGCTTGTGCTGATTTGGCAAGGATCTTTTCCTTTTTCTCTGCTTCCCAGACTTTTTCTCTTTCCTCTTTTTGTCTGAGCAAGTGATATTCAGCTCTGAGGGCCCTGCTTACATAGTCTGTCGCTGAGGTAAGTGGTATTGGCCCACTATCAACTAAAGTGGCTATTTTTGGTCTGAATATGCCAATCATCTTCTGAATCTTTTCTCTTTTAGTTGGTACCACATAAGGACATAACCATGACAGCTGATCAAATCTTCTGGACACTTCACTCACTGACTGGTTCCCCTGTTTCAGTTCAGTAAATTCCTTTTGTTGAAGGCGTAGGGTGGCTGGATCATAATATTTCTGATTGAATTCCTCCAGAAACTCATCCCAGGTCATCGTGGTCACGTCTCTCCTCATACGAACTGTGTCCCACCAGAAACAGGTATCCTTCTTATGTACAAAGGATGCGAACAAAATCTTCTCTTGATCAGTTAAGGATCATTTGAAAAGAAGAAAGCCACTCCTCTACCTCAAGGGTATCAATCGAACCCTTGAACTCCGGCAGTTTCATTTGACGGAATCGTTCATATAAAGGTTCCTAGTTCATGGTGGGTTGAGGTTGCTGGACCTCCGGAACAACTGGCGGCACTACTGGACCTGTTTCTACTGCCTGAGAAGCATGGCCTTCTTCTTGGCCCTGTCGTTGTTCCATAGTTGACAACCATTGTCATAATTCTGCATTCTCTTTCATCTGATTCTCTAGGAGGGCTTGTACTTCCTCCAATCTGTCAGCTATTGTAGGGCGTCGTCCCCGTCTGGCACTCATTATGTTCTTTCTCTTCTAGCCTTGCACAATAACCAAGAATTAGATTTTCCATAAATAATTTGGGAAATTTGATAGGAATTTTAAACATGTCATTTATTGCAAAGCATAAACACCTCAAAACATCTCGTATCATTTCATAGCATTTTCTTACATCATACAGGGCATGCATAGGCATTTTCATATACTGTACCATCTAGATGATACTTGTTTTAACTTTTTACATACATACATATTTACACATGGGGCGTCTTTACACGCTTTTCAAGATTCAACTATCCTATTCATTTTGACCCAACAGAAATTCCTCTAGGTCTTCATCATCTTCCTTGGAGTCATCACCCGTAGACGTCCCTTGATCACGGGTCACATTTGTCCTCTGTCGTGACGGACTGGCCTCATGGTCATTAGCCCTCGGCGATGGTCCACATAAACATGTCAACACTCCATCCTCGTGATCCTTTTCCCATTGATACCTTTCCATACTTTCCGTTAACTATGCCCTTCCAGCTCTGATGGCACTGGCAATGAATTCATGCCTAGGAATGGAATGAAGTAGACTCACCCTTCGTTTCAGTTCGGTGATAAGTCCTCTCCAGAACATTTCACGAAAATCTTCATCTGAAAAGTTTGGGAGTGGGCACCTCTTAACAACATTCTCATCAAATCGCACCGCATATGTCAGCACCGTATCCCCAGGTGTCATCTGAAATCTCTCCACTCTCTGAAGATAATTCCTAACGTCCGTTATTCAGGGTAATGATGGTGATGGCATACTTTCCTCTCTAGCCAGGGGAACTGGAGATGTCTTTGGGCTCCTTCGAGAAAATTGTTGTCTCATGACCAAGCAGAAGTTGGCCCAGTTAAGCCTTAACAATGCTTCTTGATCATAGAACTCCCAATATATTCGGGCATCTCCTTGAAAAGTGCTCACTGCGAGGATGACCCAGTAATCTCGGTCTATGTCACAAGATTGGCAGATGATCTCTATAGTGTGCAGCCAATCCTGTACTACTACTGACTGGTGTCCTCCATCAAATATAGGTGGCTGATAGGCCCTAAAAGCCTGGGTAGCCCTAGCAGAAACCCGTGAGCCAATGTGATATCATCCACCAACTACTGGGATATCAACTACTACTGGTGGTGGATTGAGTACTGGCGGAGGGGTTGGTGCCCTGGTGGTCGTCGGTGCCTCTGCTCGTGGAATAGTAGGGTTGGCCAATGCCGAAGAGCATACTGTCGGTTGTCGAGGTGGGGATGACCTAATTATGGGTATGGTCCACACCTTAGAGGACCCCTAACTCGGTATGGATGTGGTCAGAAGTAGGGTGGTCTCATCATCTAGCTCCTACATAAGGTTCACTTAGTATAAATAAACACACTACTAATCGTAAAAATAAACTTAACTTACTTGGATCGATGAACGGGATGTGCATCAGGCCTTGAGGGACATGGTCAACTTCTCTGATACCAACTGTGGCGGCCCGCCCTTCATGGAGGCTAATAGTACTAGCATAGTAGAGCTTGAAGTCAGCTATGCTAGACTGTCACCTCAATAGATCGCTGGCAACTTACTTGTAACTTGTTCTTGTTAATTTCCATTCGTAATTTAGATTTATTTTTTTTATTCTGAAAACTGGGGATTTTTTTTTAAAACTGAATTTTAAACTGTAAGGACGTAAAACCTTATAAAATACATACTGTAATACATATCATATTCTATTGTGCTTAATTTACATCATGTTACAACCATCCAAAATAACTTTCAAAATCTGCTCAGCGAAAAACATAAGCAGGACCATTCCCCTCACCCAGCTCTATTGGCAGATGCAGATCTCGCCCCTCATCCATCCACTAGCTACTGATGTACAGGCTTTTTACCTGCAACATAAATAAACTTGTGAGCGACAAGCTCAGTAAGTTCAAACATACAAACTGAAACATAAAACATAAAATCATAAAAAGTACTATTCATATAAATAGTAATTTTGACTTTTGACCGTGAATAGTGAGGTTGACTTTGATCGATACTATTCATGCTAACTTTGACCTAAGCTGCTACACATACAGTTAGTACATATTATGATAAATTATGATAAATCTCAAGTCTTAGGTTTTTATCTTGCATTAAATTCTGGTGTTGGGTCCCTAGATTGGTCGTATTGTAGTGCGCAAATGACTAAGAGGGACTCTGGGGAGCGATCCACTGGCCAATCCTTTACAGTCTACATAATATTAGACTTCCACACCCGGGATGTACCACCATCGGTTTGAAAGTCATATCATATCTGAACATGAAGAATCTCCACCTGTGTTGGAGGCCGGTACGCCAATACTGGTTTCATTACCGACTTTCTTATGGTTCCTGACCGGTGGCATTAAGATTGCCTCCTCGGTCTGGAACTCTTTACATCATGTTCTGTATTTGTGGTTATTTATTTTTTTCACATTAGTGTGCATATAGCACCTGAATATTTATTTACATATCATACATAGCATATAGACATATCAAGTAAATTAATGCTGCAAACAAGTAAATGTCTGAACTTACAGATATTTTTTTAGTGATTCCTTTCCTGGGTCAACCGGCTTCCTTATATCACTTTTTCGTTGATCTCTTATAATCGAAATAAATCACGGTTATTAGTACTATTTATTTTACATTCACAATATTGTGAAAATGTAAATTTCTAATTTTTTTTATCCCTAATTATTCATTTAGGGTTTATTTTTCAATTTTATGCTTATTACACGATCTTGTACACAGCCGTGTCCATGGCCATATACCTCTCGGGTTTGGGAATCTTTTTCTACACGCCCGTATGTACCAAAGAATCCTTTATTGCACGCTCGTATGCCTCTAGTACATGCCCGTGTACTGTCTAAAAATTCAAATTTAATTGTTAAAACCTTAATTAAGGCCTTAAAAATTTTTATTAAATCATTCGAAGGCTTTTACGGTCTTTTTCTAGCATCTAGAAAATTTTGGTCAAAATGACCATTTTGCGCCTGACGGGACCTTAAACTGTAAAATTCCCGTTTAAGCATTCTAGCTAGGTTTTCTAACCCCAAAAATCATAAAATAATCTTTCTTAGGTCTTACCGAGCTTTTACAACGTTTCTCGCTGAAATGCTCAGGTTACTATTCACCTAACCCTCGAATGGTACTATTTTGACCCTCAGGGTCGTTTCTCGTTTTTCTAACCGTTCGGGACCTCAAATGGACATTTCACTACTTATGAAATCATCCGTCATCCTTTTCTTTGGCCTAGGTTCCTGAGGGGGCTCGGGTTTCCGGTTCCCGACCTTATTTTTAGCCCTCATTTACCAAATTGCCCTTTGGGCATCCTGAAAATTTTGGCAGCATTTCTGCTAAAATTCTAGGTTCTTGGCGTTTAGGAAACATCTCGAAACCATCTCTCATATTGTTCCCTGTCAAGTACTATACCACAAACCTAATTTTATGCAAAAGTTACAAATTTTTTATGTAAAATTTTTCATTAAAATCTCATCATTTCTAACGGGATTTCAACCCGTTCTTTCACATTTTTAGGCTCGGTTTTATACACAATTTGCACATTCACATAATTCTAACAAAATTTCTCATTTCCACTAAAGCTAGCCATGGATTTGGTTAGCAACAAGCGCCAAAAATTCAATTTTTTTTCTTGTCCCTAACTTTATCAAAATTTTCATCACACACAACATATTTGATGAATTCCAAATATTACTCTAAACAAGTAAAAGTTTCATTCAACCCCCTTGCATGCCTCACGGATTTTTCTCTTGAAATTCAACCTCTAAATTTTGTTTTTATTTCCATTTCCTTTTCTTGATTTCCACATAAAATCAAAACCATATTCATCATACACATTCATCAACACAAAATCTCATTTTCCCCTAATGTGACTCATAGATTCTTCATAAAAAACAACAACAAAAGTTCATATTTTTCACTTCCATTTCATCTATTTCTTTCTTTACATTCCCACATGAATTTCAACATCAAAAACCACACAAATTAACACCAAAATTTTCACCATTCCTAGCCCTAACAAACCCACGATTTTAGTGAGAAAAACACATGTACAACTTGAGTTTTCATGCCCTTATTCTTTGCTTAACCTAATCTCATACCATTTACACACTTTCAAGCAAAAATCTATTAAACAAAAACTGATTTTTCTCACTTCAAAACAGCTCATTCACACACGGATTTTTCTATGAAAAACCAGAAGAAACCATGCAAAAATGGAAGTTTACCTTGCTTCTTTACTTCCTTGATCCCTTGCACTTGGAGACCAATTTCTCACACTTTCTTGATGAATTTTTAAAGAAAATTTTATGGTTTCAATGGGGAAGGTGCACGGCTGCTATGGAGGCTGAAAACCTTTTTTTTTTTTTTTTTTGTTTTTAGAGGCCAAAACCATGTATATATGCAGCCAAAAAGGAGGGACTAAGTAGTAAAACTTTTAGGGACCTTTTTGCAAGCTTTTGTGTAATTTTTGAACTCTTTAGGGGTTGCTTTATAATTAAACAAATTAGGACAGTTTTTTTTTTCTGTTTTTGCCCTTAAAATTGTGCCACCTAGTGCCCTAGAAATTTCTTGAATTTTTGGTTAAACTTTCTTTGACTTTTTACTTTGACTTTGCATCCTAATCATTGGATTTTCTTGACTTTAAACCCTAGCCCTTGGATTTGGATGTATCCTTATATCCTTTCAATGTCCCATATTCAATCTTTGACTCCCCTCATTAATTTGGGTCAAATTTTTTGACCAAAAGTCGAACCAACGGTTTTGCACCGAAATCACATAGACGAGTTTCTGAGGCTGTTCGTGTGATCAATTTTCCTTATTTCACTCCGGTTTGCCTAAAAATCAATTTCGTAAGTATTTTGTCTTTTAGTGCCATATAGTATATTTCTAGAATTTTTGAAACTAAAAAGGCATATTTTATCCAGTTTCTGTTCAGTAAAATTTTTCGTTCCTGAACACACTCTTATTTGCACCGTCAGGACATTTCATCGCATTTTAAATAGTATTAAAACATATGATTTACAATTATACATGTAAAAGTCCTTGTATACACATGTTATAAAAAATTTCTAAAAGCAGTAAAATTTCTTGATTGTGACACCTTGGTTCAGTTGTGCTTGTTTTGAGGCACACTAATGTAAAACCTGAAAACCCCTCCTTTTGTGGTTTAGTTTCATTTAAGTTTTGAGATCAAGTGATTTATGTATATTTATTTAAGCAATGAGTTGTAATAATCTTTATTTTGAGCCCTTAGCATCTTAGTTATGTATTTTTGTGGTTGTGTGCTTGAGCTTTAAGTTTTTATGGATGGATGTGTGAATGGACGTTTAGGGTTGGCTGGGAACCAACCTGTCCTAGTTTTTTTTTTTTGCCAAGGTTTTGGCCATTTTCAAACATTATGGTCCTATTTTAGGAATTTGTAAAACATGAAGTTTTAAGAAAATTTCGTTACGAGAGTTTTTGTGTCCAATAGCCTTTCGCCAAAAATGACTCTAAGATAGGTTTTCAAGGCAGTTTTTCAACTAGAGTTCTAAATTGGGACTGAAATCCTGAGCAACAGGAACAGTCTCAGATTTTTATAAAAATGACCAACTTAGAATCCGAACCGGATCTTGGACTTAACACAAAAGTTTTAGATCTCGTCGAAACCTTTAAGATGACTTGCACAAGTTTTAAAAATTTGGCTGTTTCATGCCCTAAACAGAGCAGTTTTTAAATAAGCATAAAACTGGAATTTTTCTAAAATTGGGCACGAGTTTTAGCTACGGGTTTGGAGTGTTTCAGACCCGTTAGAGGTTAAACCGAGCTTCAAGATGAACATGAAAGTTGTTCATCTCGTCGAGGACTAAAAGTTTCATTTCACCAAATTCATAAATTAAATCGTTTCAAATAAGTTTTAAATGGTTTTCGGTAAAATGGTTTAAGAACCACTTTTAAATATGAACACCAAAATGTGTTCTTTTAAAACAAGAAATGTGTTCTTTTTAAATAAGAAAATGGTTCAAAACTCAAGTTTGTGCTTAAAATAAGAAAATGGTTTAAACAAGAAAATGTGTTTTTTTTTTTTTACACAAACTCGATCGTTTTGAGCAAGTTTTACGCAGTTTTTCAAAAAAGGGTTCAAAAACTCCCTTATCAAACGAACACCAAAATGTGTTCTCTTTAAACAAGGAAATAGTTTTAAGGAAAAACGCCTTCACCTTTCAATGGGGTGCAAGGGAAATTGTGTTCAAAACCCAAGGAAAGGATTTCACAAAAACAAAGAACGTTTTCAGTATTAAGTTTTAAACCAGCAGATGTAACCCGGTAGGTTACATAGTTAATATATGAGGTAACCAAGTAGGTAACTAGCCCGATTAGATATATGGCCCATACATAAGGTAACTAGTTAGTTGACTAGTCGGTTAACTAGTCAAAAACGGTAGACGTACCCAATTGGCTACCATACCAAATACGCAAAGTAACCCAGTAGGCTTCATAGTCAATGATGCGCGAGGTAACCGGTCAGTTGACTGGTCGGTTAACTAGTCAACGACAGAGTTTGAACGGGATAATGAGAGACGGTGATTAATTTATCAAGTAGATAGATTAATCAAGCATGATTAGAAATTAAATACCAAATTCTCAAAGTAGAGTAGTTGGGTACCGATAGGTATCGGTACCATACAACAATAAAATTTATAGTCACTAATGACCATAGTGACCTAAGAATAAAGTTTAACAAAGATGTATTATGATTATAGGTCGCTACCTATAATTTTCAATAGAAGCGAGAGTACAAACTGTCCGCTGACAAGTAAGTACAACTCTACCTACAGCATGAACAAAAATTAATTTAAAGTGTTATTTTTACTCTATGTTAAATATGCAAATCATGTATGGTTGTTGCATAGCATGATAGAGGAGCTTATAAGTTCACAATCGCGTAGATTGATGACTAGTATAAGTTAGATGCCATTACATCTCTATCACATAAGATTAGTGAATAGCCTAGTAGAGCATATGGCATGTCAGACATGATTCCACAATTGGGTAATTATTAAGCCTGTCATACTGGCCTCTCCTGCTTAAAGAGATTTTTCAGTTTAAGTATGACGAGCCTTAACTGATGGCTCTTAATACATAACGAGCCCAAGTCGTGGCTCAAAAGAAAGTTTATGGTCTCGGTAAATCCGTAGATATGCACGCATTTAGTACTGACACATGGGCCCTCAGTAAAGTAAAGAAAAGATAATGAATAATGAAGTATAAATTGAGTATAATCGATTCATGCATTATTCACGTTATGCCCTAGATATAGTTATAGCATGCTTCTTAATTACATGACATGATATGTCCCCATGGTATGCATTCTGTGATATACTACATAATATGTTTTCATGCCCTGTGTGAATGTATGACATGCTTGACAGTTTTGTATATGCCTTATAGTATGGCCTATGTTTTAATCCATGTTTTGAGGATAATATGTTGTATTTACTGGGCGTAAAGCTCACAGTGTGTGTTCATGCTGTAGGTAAGTGACCTATGGCTTAGACCTCGATGGACGGTGATGGCGATAAATGCGGATGTGAGGGTAAGGTTGTGGATACCATCATGAGTTTGTCTTCTGCACTATGCTCAGTAATTCCTTATATCTTGAAGACTGAGTTATGTCAAGTAATCAACAATTCAGTACCTTTTAAGTATATATGTGTATTTGACCTCAAGCTGTATTAAGGCCCTTAAGTACTTGTAAAGTATTTTTAAGTACGTATGTCTATAGTAAAGCATACATATTCAAAAAAAAATCCCTAAAGTTATAGTATTAAAGTAAGTAAGTTTGAGTAATAGTTTTCAAGTAAGTTTAGTTAAGAGAAGTTTTAAGTGACGGTCTGGACCTCTAGAACAATCCGGGTCTCCACAGTTTTGGTGCCTTGTTCAATTAGGAAACTGCGGGGTTCTTGTGGAAAGAATGAATGAAATTTAAGCTTGATTTCTTATGGTTTTATGATTCAAAAGATTGTACGAGACATATAATGTGATTAGGAAAATTTTGGAAGCTTAAATTCAATTTTTATGCTTGAATTCCAAGGAAAAACCGTGGGACATTATGTGAGAAAATGTGATGTTATGTGAGGATAATGTGTATGTGAATTGTGGACAAAAACCGAGGGTGAGAATGAAAGAAATTGAACCAAAATGATGTTAGAAACGACTAGGGTTTTATGGAAATTTTTACATAAAAAGTTTGTATTTTTACGTAAAAATTAGGCCTCTAATTGAGTACGTGGCAGGTTAGATGGTTTTGAGGTATTACCTAAACGTCGGGAATCAAAAATTTAAGGTAAAATACTGCCTAAATTTTTAAAACGACATTAAGGGCATTTTAGAAAACGAAAGGTAAAATGTGGTCAGGATTTGAAACCCGAGACCCCTCGTTGACCTAGGTCAGGGAAAGGACGATAGACGTTTTAAGGATTAGTGAAACGTCCATTCGGAGCCCTTAAATACAAGAAAAAAAGGATTAACGATCGAGAGTCGAAATAGTATCACCCGAGTGTCGAGTGAATAATAAACTGAGAATTTCAACAATTAATAATATAAAAGCTTGCCTAAGAAAAATTATTTTATAATTTTTGAGCTTAGAAAATCCCGTTAAGACGCTACAGTGAAAATGTTACGATCCAAAGACCCGCTAGGGGCAAAACGGTAATTTTGATCAAAAATTTCAGGAAAGTTAGAAAAAGACCGTTAGGGTATTAGAATAGCTTAATTAAAATTCTAAGGGCCAAAATTAAGTTTAAGTCAAAGAAAAGTAGATTTAAGAAGAGGAATCCTACTAGGGACAAAATGGTTATTTTGTCAAAAGTTAGGAACGAAATTGTCATTGTATCAAAAGTTAGAAAAAGGGACTTTAAGATTTAGAATAGTATCCAAAGGCCTTAATTAAGATTTTAAAGACCAAAATCAAGTGTTAAGTTGAAGAAAAGTAAGAAAGACCATTAGGGGCAAAATGGTCGTTTTGGTCAAAATTTAGAAAAGGACCAAAATGAACTGTAAGAGCTTTAAATGTGATTCAAAGGCTCTAATTAGGATTTTAAAGATCAAAAGCATGGTTTAAGTGGAAAAATCTCGCTAAGAGACAAAATAGTAATTTTACCAAAAGTTAGGGACATAAAAATTATTTTTCCAAAAGTTGGCAGAAAAGCTAAAAATTGGACATTAGACCCCTAAGTTCATTATTAAGAAATAAAACGTAGAATTTTTACGTTTACTAAGTTTTAAGTATGAAATAAGTAATAAAAATAATTATTGGCTACTCCGATGATAGGAAGCTCGACCAGTGATAAGAAAGGAACCATAATGGACCCGAGGAAGCTCACACTAGCTCAAGCACTGTAAGTATAGACATTTATTTGTCTACTCATAAACTGACTTGCAATAGGACTATTTAATGATTCGATGTTATGAATTAATTATAGTGCATGTTTAGAAATAGTGTATATGTGATGTAGCATTTTAACAAGTTCATGAAATCAGAAAGAATAATGAGTTAAAGTAAAGAAAGATAAAAATAAGAAAGATAATAAGATTAAAGATTTAAATGTTAGCATACCGGCCTTCCAAAAGGTGAGGTTATATGTTTAAGGCCTCCACCTTAGTGTGGTGCTACCCCGAAAGTGCGGTAGTTAAAGGCGTTTATGGCCTGACCTCTACCTTAGTGTGGTACTACCCCGAAGGTGTAGTAGTTAAAGGGTTAAAGGCGCTTCCCCCGAAGGTGTGGTAGTTAAAAGTTAAAGTTTAATGGCCTCTACTCCAGTGTGGTGCTACCCTAAAAGTGCAGTAGTTAAAAGCTCTACCCCGAAGGTGTGGTAGTTAAAAGTTAAACTTTGATCATGAGGTAGATTGGTGGGTCACTCCCCCTCCCCTCATTGGTCTGCATGCATCAGGTACGACCAACAATGGGCTCACAAGTGAAAGTAAAGTAAAGTAAAGTAAAGAAAAGAAAAGAACAGAATGATATGACATGAAAGAAAGAACGAACAATGGAAATGGAAGTTAAGCGAGCAAAGAAATAAATAGAATGATATGAATGAAAGAAAGAAAAATGAAAAAGAACGAACGAAAATAAGTAAGCGTAATGTGACTAACATACATGAATGTGTATATGTAATGTTATGAATGTATGTTTGTACTTACTGAGCTTTAGCTCACTAGTCTGTTCGTGATATAGGTAACAGGTGTAAGCTGCCAACATCATAAGAAAGGAAATTGATGGGCTGGTAGACAGATTCACAGGATGTCATGGATAGGGAGTGGATCCGCTATGTTTTCTGCTATAAAAAGATGTAAATATATATGTAAAGAAATGAGATAAGTTTGAAAATATGTTTATGTTACGAAGTATTTTAATAGAACAAAAGCACAAGTATTTTATGAAATATGAAATGTTATGACAAGTGTATTTATATATATATGATTTTAAAAAAATTATTCCTAATTTTATGTATAAGTTAAAATGGGAAAATTAAAATGATAAGATTTTAAAGTATGTTAAAGTTAAAGTAAGTATGTTAAACAAAGAAAGTATGTTAAAAGTAAGTTACCGACGACTCATAAGGTGACAGACTATCACAGTTGGCTTCAGAGCTCGACTGTGATAGTGTTGTTCAGCCTTCACGAAGGGCGAGCCGTCACAGCCTGATTATATATGTCTAAGTGGTCCCTTTAATATCTCCACATAATTCCTTAATGGATGGCAAATTGATCAGAGTATACTTATTAGCTTATTGTCTTGCATGGATATAGGTGGTGTTCACATACAATAAGGGTGGAAGACAAGATTCCCCCCTGTTGAATTCGAATTTTGTTTTGGATAAGAGATTATACAATAATTCGAATTTCAAATAAGGTTGTCAGGATTTTATTTGAATTTGAATTGGAGTTGTGGAAAATTATCCATGAGGGCAAAACTTGAAATACAAGTTTTTTGTGGAGTTCGAAATTTGAATTTGAATTTGAAATTTGAAATTTGGAATTTGAATTTGAAATTTGAAATTTGAAATTTAAATTTTGAATTTGAAATTTGAAGTTGAATTTTAAATTTGAAATTTGAAATTTGAATTTTGAATTTGAAATTTAAATTTGAAATTTGTATTTGAAGTTTGAATTTTTGAAAATTGAATTCAAATTTTGAATCACAAAATCAAGTTGTAACCAAATTTTTACGAATAATTCCAAAAGTCAAATTCGGTTTTCTTGTGGATAAGGGAAAAGAAGATCTTGTTTGAATCTTGCTTGAATTTTGAATACTAATCCATCTAGATATGGCCGAATTTGTTGAAGAGATGATACAAACCTCGCTAAGAGTAACGAAACCCGTAAAGATTATGAACCCAAGAACATTCTAAAATCAAGTTCGAATGGATGGGAGACCTCGACCCGTTGCTTCAGCAAAAACAAGAACCTTGGTATATGGACCTCAACCTGTTGCTTAATACGAAACAAGAACCTTGGTATAATGAAGACGCCACAATCAACTATGGAAGGGTTGATTGATAAGTCAAAAGTGAACGCCATGGAAAATTCTGATAAGTTCAGATAGTTCTTCAAAGAACCAAAGAGAATTAAAACTCTTAAATTTATGAATTAAACTGATGTGATCTCTTTTATTGCTTTGGGGACACCTATTTATAGGTAATTGTTATAAAGAATATTCCTAAAAAAAATCTGAAAAAATAAGCCTAAAAAAATCCGAAATTTGTTTGAAAATTTGTTACAAAAGATAATCCTAAATCTTAACTGAAATTTATTATAAAAGATAATCCTAAATCCTCCTAAATCCTAACAAATCTGGAAATCTAATCCTAACCAAATTCGTAAATGTAGGAAGGTAGTTATTCTGCTACAAAATTCAAAAATCCTTGGTTAAAAAACGTCTTGGGCTTGATTGAATTAGCTGAATTCCTCATGCGCTTGAATTAAGTTAATGTATCATGAATCATGCTCAATGGGCTACGAATTTGATTGAGCCCAAACCTCTTGAATTAGCCCATTAAGTGCTTCTTTAAATCTCTTTGCTCTCGCTCTTATAACCAGCCCAATTGATATTTGAATTAGTTCCTTGACATTGATTGGTTCCTTGAAAGCTGTTATTTGATTCACATCATTCCCCTCCTCTTGAAAAGGATTTGTCCTGAAATCATCGCCTAATAAGGATTTGTATACACTGTCATCAATTCATTCAAGAACTTGAAAAGGACCATCCCCTCTAGGAAGTCGCTTGGAACGTCTTTGTGTCAGGATTCGTTTCTTCCTTACACATAGCCAAACCCAATCTCCAGGATCAAAAACTAATTTGTGAAGCATTTTATTGGCTTGACCTTGAAGCTCATTAGTCTTCTCGGGATTACTACTATAGATTTGTCAGTTTGGATTGGAAGCTCTAGGCACAAAACCAATTTGATGTTTGAACCCTCGGATAGATGGTAATCTGCGTAGTCCTTCCTCAGGAAAGACATCTTCGTATCCCTGCAAAAGTGAAACAATAAAACTAGACAAAGAAAGGTCAAGCTCGTTAGTGTTTAAAAATGCCTCTTTGTACAATAGTACAATCATCGGCTGTTTTGAAAACATAGCTCGCTTGATTTCACTCGCTTTTGCATAAAAATTCTTTTGTTTTTTCTCCGATTTTCTTGCGATGGCCATAAAACTCTTCTCTTTTTTTTGCTCGCTTTTCTCGGCCTCTCTCTCTTTTTCACTCTCTTTCTTTTTTTCTCTTTCTTTTTCATCTTTTATGTTTTGGTTGCTCTCTTTTTCACTCCTTTTCTTTTGTTCACTTTCTTTTTGTAACCTCACTTGATCTTCATACACTTGTTGTGGTGTCAGCAGTACAAGAGTGATTGGTTGATCATTGAGCATGAACGAATACTTGTTGGTGAAGCCATCCATATTGACACACCAATCAAACTGCTTTTCTAAATCGTTAGGGATGGTTTTACCTTAGAACGGGGGAATCTTCATCTTAGTGCTACCCAAATTATTGTCTTCTTGATTCCTAGCTCTTGTAAATCGCCCTCTATGTCTCCTATTACTCATAACCAAATCCTGATCGTCTTCTTTATCAAAACCAGCCCCATAATACTTTCCGTCTTCATCTCTCACTCCTCGAAATTGAACTCTTTCCCTTTTACACATATTAGGAGCATTTTGTGGTTGCTTCAAACGTGCAATCTCTATCCGGTCCAATCGTTCATGCACTCGTTCTAATTCAACTCTCAACATCCGTTTCATCTCTCTCATCAACTGTAATTGCAGGTTTGGAATAGTTGGTCATGATGCCTCTATGGTTGAGTTTTCTTCTTTATTGCGTGACATATTTAAAATCTGTAAAATAAGGCTAGAAACCTCACAAGCACTCCCTCATGTGTTTCACTCGAGATAAGAAAATTCACTCACTCTCGTGTTTGTCACTCAAACGGCTTTTACCCTCTAATATGCTCACTACTCCTGCCTTTTCTCACTCGTTGATTCTCTTTCGGTTCTTTTCAAACTAAACAAACGATAATCAAATTTTCCAGCAACAATTTTCCAAGAACCCACAAAAAAAAAAAAACAACAAGTACACGAATTAACAGACAAGAAAAGAATTTCACAAAATTGAATCTTTCTTGATGATGAGTCAACTTTTTTTTTCTGATTTTTTTTATCCGAATTTTTTTTTAATCAGAAACTAAAATAAACTAGGATTTAAGGGAAAAAAAATAGAATAAGAAAGACACAAAATTCAAACAAGAATGGAGTAGAAGAAATTCGGCAAACTAGAATTTACAACCCAAAATTTTTTTTTTTTTGGGTAGTCCGTACCGTTGTTCCTTTTTTTTTTTTTTTTTTTGACAGACTAGAAGAACAAGGAGTTAATATGAAAAGAAAAAAAAAATTAAAGGATAGGCAAACCTGACCTAGAACCTAAGCTCTGATACCAAATGATACAAACCCCGTCAAGAATAACGAGACCCGTCAAGATTATGAACCCAAGAACGTTCTAAAATCAGGTTCGAATGGATGGGACACCTCAACCCGTTGCTTCAGCAAAAACAAGAACCTTGGTATATGGACCTCAACCCATTGCTTAATGCGAAACAAGAATCTTGGTATAATGAAGACGCCACAATCAACTATGGAAGGGTTGATTGATAAGTCAAAAGCGAACGCCACGGAAAATTCCGATAAGTTCAGATAGTTCTTCAAAGAACCAAAGAGAATTAAAACTCTCAAATTTATGAATTAAACTGATATGATCTCTTTTATTGCTTTGGGGACACCTATTTATAAGCAATTGTTACAAAGAATATTCCTTAAAAAAATTGAAAAAATAAGCCTAAAAAATCTGAAATTTGTTTGAAAATTTATTACAAAAGATAATCCTAAATCCTAACTGAAATTTATTACAAAAGATAATCCTAAATCCTCCTAAATCCTAATAAATCCGGAAATCTAATCCTAACCAAATTCGTAAATGTAGGAAGGTAGTTATTCTGCTACAAAATTCAAAAATCCTTGGTTAAAAAATGTCTTGGGCTTGATTGAATTAGCTGAATTCCTCATGGACTTGAATTAAGTTAATGTATCATGAATCATGCTCAATGGGCTACGAATTTGATTGAGCCCAAACTTCTTGAATTAGCCCATTAAGTGCTTCTTTAAATCTCTTTGCTCTCGCTCTTGTAACCGGCCCAATTGATACTTGAATTGGTTCCTTGATGTTGATTGGTTCCTTTAAAGCCGTTATTTGATTCACATCAAGAGATCTCACCCTAGGAGGATTTGGTTTTTATGGATAAGGATGAAGGAGAATTCAAGTCACAATCCTATTTGAATTTTGAATCTCTCCCTCGCATGGTACAACCGAATTTCTCTATGGATAATTATGCTAAGGGAGAATCAGTTTTTTTTTTTTTTTTTTTTTGTGGATAAGGGTGAGATGAATTTAAGTTAAAAATCCTATTTGAATTTTGATTCTTCTCACACTTGGATAGCCGAATCTAGTCATGTTTCTTGGCTTAGGGGAAATAGGTTTTAGTAGATAAAGAGAAGATAAAATTCAAGATAAAAATTCTGTTTGAATTTTGAACACAAAATCATGCCTAGCATGGTCGAAATTGATCATGATCTTGGCGTAAGGAAGAGATCGGATTTTGTGTGGAAAAAAGGGAGAAAATCTTCTCTTGGTCCAATTTAAATTCAAGATCACCTTATGCAAAACTATAAATAGGGGTCCTGCTACTCCAGTTCTCTCAAATCACAAACTCATAGGTGAGCAGGCTTATTGTTGCACTAATCACCGTGACAATAAGTTTTTAAGAGATTTGGGTGGTCAGAAGAAAACTAGTAGTGCTAGTATACCGATTGAGAATTTAAGTGCCCACACATTCCGCCATCCAGGAATTGGAGAATAGTAGAGAAGGCTAGTTGGTTGAAGCCCTCCAGTCGTTCTCCTCCTGCATCTTTGACATCCTCTGAAGGTATAAATTTATTGTTGTTAGTTTATTATATATGACATCACGAGATATTTAACGATCTTTAAAAAATGTTTGTAATTCTGCTGTGCAAATTTTATCATTTTTACCTACACTAAGGCTGATCATGGATTTCATGTGAGGTTGTTGCATACATGACAAGGTCGTTGGATGATAGCTTATCACTGGGTTACATAATATGATATATAATTAGGAGTGCATTTTCAGGTTTATAGTAGTGTAATTCTGAAACTAATAATTGTAATGAGTTTATTCAGTATAAAATAATAGTTACATGGATTATTAGAGCCCACATTATATATGTCCAATTGATCCCTTTACTAGCTCCACATAATTTCTTAACAGATAGTAATTGATTGAGATATTCTTTATTACTTGTATTCTTGCATTTAGTGAAGAGAAAAATCCAGATCATCCTTTATAGGGTGTAGGTGTTTTCTTTAGGTACTAGGGGTAAAATTGTAATTTTTTCTTAATTGGTAAATGGAATAAATATTTAATTTGGGAGAATAATTATTTTGAAAGATAAGATTTGAAATTTAAATTAATTATACTTATCTTTTAAAAGATAAATATGAGATTAATTTGAATTTTGAAAATTTTAGTTAAATAAATATTTAAATTTTAAAAGATTATTCTATTTGAATTTAAATCAAATAAAATCTTGTCCTAGTATAAATAAAGGGGGTGGCTTTTTCCTATAGGTTTGGAAGACAAGATTTTCTCCTAATTTGAATTTGAATTTTGTTTTGGATAAGAGATTACATAATTATTTGAATTTTAAATAAAATTATCATAATTTTATTTGAATTTAAATTAGAATTGTAAAAAATTATCTATGCAGATAAAATCACTAAATTTGTGGGTTTAAAATTTAAATCAAATTTTGAATCACAAAATTCAATTATGGTTGAATTTTTGTGTAGAAAAACCACAAAGAATAAATCGGTTTTTGTGTTTGGAGAAGAGAGAAAAATCTTGTTTGAAATCCTATTTGAATTTTGAATCTTCCGTTCCTTGAATGGCTGAAAAATTTAAGGTTTCTCCTTGGGAAATTTCGGGCTTGGTGTGTTGGAAGAAAGAAAAAATCTTTTATTAGTCTAATTCAAAATTATAAAAGCTACCTAATGTAAATTTATAAATAAGACTATTGGGATTCCTATTTTCTTTATATCATAGACTTTCAGATGAGCAAATTTATTATTATACATATCACTAATAAAATTTATCATTAGAAGGAGATAAACCACTATTGATAAACTACTATTGAATACCGATTGAAAAATTGAGTATCCTTACACTTCACTTCCTGAGAATTATAGAATATTAAAGAAATTTAATTAATTCAAGCAACTCGATCACTTTTCTTAATATTTATAATGTTTTTCTTTTAAAATATAATAATTATTAAATAATTTATTTTTTATAAATATGAGTTTTTTAATCCCTCAACCTGCACTTGCTTTAAAAAAAAAAAGGTCAGTTCTCTCTCTCTCTCTCTCGTATCTACTTCTTTCCATCCTAACTTCCTCTACTTTCTTCCTTTTGTTGGCTGATTTTGGTTTCTTCTCATCATAAGAAGGTTTGATTTTCATTTTTCTTGTTTTATGCTTTTTCCGAATTTTTCACTGGAGAAAAAACTGCTTTCAGCTCTATTCTTCTTTATTTCTCCCTCTTTCTCTCTCTCCCTCTTCTCTGTTTCTTTCACTCTCTTGTCTCGTCTCCGTCTCCACCAAATGGATAGGGAGGGAAAAAAAAAAAAGAGAAATGGGTGATTCTTATGTTGCCTCATTTATGATTTCTCCGTCAAACCTTTCTCAATCGCCTTCACAAGTACGCCTTCCTTTCAGGTAATCTCTTGTACCCCCTGTTTGGTTAACAGTGAAGTGACGGAAATTAGTGGGTAATTGAAAGCTAGATCTCGTTATTCTCGTCGTTTCGTGTCTTGTAACTGAAAAGCAACTGGTATCTATGCTTGATCATGGAGATAGTAAAGGCAATTAGGTATTTTCGGAAGATGGGCCTCTTTAATTTTCACACGTTCTGTGACTGATTTTTGAAAAATCATAGGCTTTTCTCATGTTTTTATTATGGTTTTGTAACTCCAAATTTATGGGAATTCATTTTTTTTGCTCTGCAACTTGGTTATTAATAATTTTTTTTGGTTCATATTTCACTTTTTGATTGCAATTTGGTTCGAGTATTAATTTCTTTAAAAATGTGCAAAATTATGTGTTACTTTGTTGTTTCTTATCCCTTTTATCCTAAAATAATTGTCGTTAATTGCTAAAATTCTGCTCCAAATGAATTGGTATTCATTAAAGAATTATTATCTTTTATTGATTTGCAAAGAACGTAAAAAATGTTCTAATATATATATATATATATAAAAGAGAAAAGGAGTAAGTTTTGGTTCCTCTGTACAAGTATATTTTAGTTTATATATGCAGTCAACCGTTAGCTTAAGTGAATGTTGTTGGATCCTTACACTCAAATTGATTACCCTGAGTACAAGTTGTGGCTTGAAAGTGGTCTCTCAGCAATTACGGTACTTGATCACAGCCATAAAACGGGTATAGATTCTGTTTAGACTATATAAATGGAAATGCTTTAGAAATATATTTATTTCATTAAAACCATATATCTTTTTTTTTTGGTATGAGATATAACGTTAAAGTTTAATTCTTGGTGGCTTGCACATCCACTTTCTTCAGTGTAGAAAGAGTGGATCAAGTGATGTGTTGAGTTTGATATTTGGGATAGAGCAATTATTGCAGTTCCATATGACTGGAAACTCTCACCATCAAAGCCTGAGGAGCGAGACCTTTACTTCAGAGGCTAAGTGTATCTGCCGGATAGATTTATCTGTGTTTACATATTTTAATTAGCTAAGCTTAGGCTTTTGAAATGCTAATGATTCTTTGCAGGTTGATATTTGACACTTTAATAAAGCTTTGTAGAAGCCCCTTATTTATTCATTCATTGGGAAAATAATATATTTCACTACTTCTTACTTCTTAGAATGGTTGAATTTGAAACTTGCACCAAAATATTAGAACGAGCGGTTGGACGAACACATTCATGCCTATTTTATGTTGTTATGGCTTATCTTGAATTCGAAAATACTGGTTACCAAAAGCATTTAATTCCTTAGATGGTTATATCTTATCGTGCTAATTAAATGTTTTCATGTTTATGATATTGACTGCAGGAGCTCCTTTTCTTGGTGCAGCTGATGTAATTTAAGCAAAACTTTTTTAATTTGCGTTTCATCTTCCTATTTCTGAGGTTACTACCTTTACATTCATTTTTCAGGTCCTTTTTTTTTTTTAGTAGAATTTCACGTCTTGTCATCCCAGTTCTACATGGTACTTGTGTTTTTAATTATCTTATCTGATGCAAAATATAATCCCGGATTAAGCTTCTATTTGCTGGTTTATCTTAATTTCTTGTGTGGTGACTTTAACAAATAATTAAGGATAAAAAATAAGAACACAATTTTGTTACAAGATCTTTCTCTATTATGGGGAACATATCCATCCATATAATATGTATGATTGATAAATGTATTTATATATTTTATATATATCCCTTTTAGGACTCGAATGCATCAGTTAAAATGGCTGAAGCAGCAATGAAATATGATGATATAGCTGCAGCCTACAGGAACGGTGCAAATGAATGCCCAGGAGCTTTTCTTTCGTGAACCTTAGGTTTTTGATAACTCTCTTTATTGGGATAACCTTTTATACGTAAAAAATGAAAGTATTTTGTCCGTTTTCAAATTTACCGATTAAACAAAGATTTTTATTTGATCTATGTCTACCATATGAAAAACTGTCTAGTAAAATCTGGATTTGAAGTTGTTTTAATTCTTATTATTTAAGTCTCTGTAGTTATAACTCCGTTGCAATGCTTTTGTGATGTGCATAATCTCCCCGCGTATGTTGTTTACACTCTCTATATTCACTTGTTGCTGAGTGCTTGACTTTGAGCAAATCCTCTGCCTAACTAGAGAAATGTTGCTTTTCTTACTCATGTAATTCCCTTCACATCTCTCTTTTTTAAGTTTTAATGGGCCTTTTCATTTTTTGTTGAAAATTTTGAATTGAGCTCCAGAATGCAAAGGAGTTACATGGATGAAGTTGCGGGCATGTAGCATTTTTTTACGACCCATTTATTTAGGGTTTTTTTTTAAGTAGATTAGCTTGTTTTTCTAATGTATTTTCAGGCTTGTTACTTTTGTAAGTAATTGAGGCTTGTTTTTCTAATAAATATAGCAAATGGCATGAGTACTATTTTTGTTATTGAAGGAAGAAAGAGACGTCACCTATTTGCAGATTGTAGTTTTTTTTTTTTTCTCTCTCTTTAATCCGTAGTTGCGAACCGTTGCCAAGCCCCAACATGGAAAGGCTCACACATGCGGAGACGTAGCTCTAACTAGTATATGTATAAATAAGACAAAACGACATCACTTCTTCCCTCATCATGGCCCCACACGACGTTGTTTCTTCCCAAAGAAAACCCTTCCTGCTCCGCATTTTCTACTTTCTCGATCCCTCATCTCATTGCCGAAAGAACCCCAACGTTAGCGCTGTTCCACTGCTCCACCGGTCCAATGCCAGCATCTAGTATCACCTGCCCTCATCCTCGTTGTCCCCGCACAAAGAAGATTCCTTCGGATTATTTCTCCGGTTATACAGGTTTCAGTTTTTTGGCTTTTAATTAGAGAAGTGAAGGGACAACATAACACATCTTGTCAAGATTATCCCTAGTAGGTTCAAAAGGCAATCTAGTATAATACCTGTGGTAATCTAGTGTGTCCCTGGAATCAACATGAGTCATTGACTATCACCGATTGCCGAAGTGCATTCTGATAATGAATTCTGATTATGGTGGATTCTAATTTTTTTTTTAACACAGGTTTCTCAAATTTAGAGAGATCAAATAACAGAGCTTTTCATATGTAACATCACCGGAGTTGACTCTCATTAATAGCAGTGAAGGACTGACTTGTACTGTGCTTTTTCATAAACCAAGTATTTGCGTATTGAATGAACTGAATGCATCCCCTAGATAACGTGCACGAAGACATGGGAAGAGGTCTCTGAATCAAGGAAGCCGTTGACTGAACAATAGGAGCAGACTGATTTACCTAGGTCATTGTGGTAGATGATATGACAACAAATGGACACATGCACAGATGTAAGAAACAGCGGCAAAAGAACATGCAAAGAAGCCGGTGGAGCAATGAGCTAGTGAACGAGCCATAGTGTAAGAAGACATTGCGAAAGGCGGTGTAGTGAAAGGCGGCAGAATCGCCATTGTGAGCGTAGAAAACCAAGAGGGTGAAAAACCTTAGCAAATCTTTGTCTGCCACAGCAGCCCTTATTTTCCAAATTGCACTGACCTTAAATATGCATGTTGTTTGTTTGTTCAAATTTATCCTAAATTATTTCCATGTAACGATCCATTTGTCTCATGTTACGCATGACTCGTGAGATACTGTAATTTACACGAGTATTGATTGTCATCCCATCAAGTTAAAGATGAAAATCTTTTGGCAAAGTGCTGGGGTTGTGTCGAACAAGTTTTAAAAATTGCAAAGAAAATAATGGATTCTTCCTCAAAGTGCGTGTTACATCAATTTGCTTGGATATTTTAAAATGAAAAAGGGAAAAGGAAAAGAAATGTGGAGGATGATTGTAATGATATTACCTCGAAATTCATTTGCCAACTCGAAACAAACAAATAAATAATACAGAATCCTTGTCAACATCTTGATTAGTGAGAGGAACAAAAAGTTAAGAGAACGAAACATTACATTTTTTAGGATATATATACTTCTTTTTTTTTTTCCCAGCTGCTGGATTAACTTCAAGAACGATATCAACTGTTGAAATTTTTAGCGTTTTCATCAAGTAGCAATTATCTTTTTCCCAACGGTTCTTATCACTTTTTCTTATCAATGGTTAAACAGTTAGTTGTATAAATATTGTGGCAAAATAGAATTAGCCCTCCAAAAGGATTTCAAGCCTAGCGAGGTTTCATCAAGGGGACTGTGGAGCTCTATTAAAGCTTTTGTTTGAAAAAACGAAAAATATGCACAATGAAATTAAAAATTTTTTTTTTCAAAAATCTTTAGAACTCATGTTGTCATATATAATAAATTATCAACAATCAAAAAATACATTTCGGTGAAAACACCAGAATGCCGGGATGAACGTCAGAAACTTAGGAAGACAACACTAGGAAGGGTTTCAACCAACTAGCCTTCTCAGCTATTCTCCAATTCTTAGATGGCTGAGTGTGTGGGCACCCTTTTCCTTGATTGGTATATTAGTGCAGCTTGTCTCCTTCCGACTACTCAGATCTCTTTTAAAACTTATTGTTGCAGTGATTTGTACAACAATAAATCTGCTCACCTGAGAGTTTGTGATCTGAAGAAAACTGTAGTGGAAGGTTTATAATATTGCATGAGGTGACTTTTTGAATTTTGAATTGGATCAAGAAAAGATTTTTCTCTCACGAATTTCCCTATGAAAACTGATTCTCTCTACAGACCAAAAGTAAGGTTAAATTTGGCCACTTAAAGGAGAAAAGGATTCAAAATTTAAGTAGGATATAAACTTGAATTTTTCTCTCCCTTATCCACACAAGAAAAACTGATTCTTCTAAGGGAATAAGCCCTACCAAATTTGGCCATTCAAGTGTGAGGAGAATCAAAATTCAAACAAGATTTAAATTTGAATTTTGTCTCCTCCAATGGATCATAAAACCGACTCCCCTTAGGCCAAAAATCATGGCTAGATTCAGTGTGTAGATTTAGCTACACCTAGGGAGAAGAAGATTCAAAATTCAAGTAAGATTCAAACAATATTTTTCTCTTGTCTTTTATCCACAAAAATCGACTCCACCCAGTGGATTTTGTCCATAATCAAATTCTGTATTTTTTTTTAGGGTTTGTTATTAAAAATTTGATTCAAATTTCAAACTCTACAAATATTTGAATTTTATCCTAATGGATAATTTTTCACAACTCTAATTCAAATTTAAATAAAATCATGGCAACTTTATTTGAATTTCAAATAATTATGTAATCTTTTATCCAAAATAAATTTCAAATACAAATAGGAGAGAATCTTATCTTCCACCCTTATCCAAAGTGGACGCCACCTTTAGGTTGTGTAAGGACAAGATTTTTGTTCGATTCAAATTTAAATAGGATTCAAATTTTAAATATTTATTTTAAGACAAGATTTTTAAAATTTAAATTAATCACATATTTGAATTTCAAATTCAAATACAATTAATTTAATTTTCAAATCTTATCATCCGAAAATAAAAATTTATCCTATTTATTAATAATACAAAATTATAATTTTACCCCTCTAGCACACAGAGAAAACGCCTACACCCTTATGGAGGGTGATTTGGATTTTTTTCATCACTAAATGCAAGGCAATAAGCCATGTAAAAATATCCTGATCAACTACCATCTTTAAGGAGCTATAGGAGCTAGCAGAAGGATTGATTAGATATATATAATCGGGCTCTCGAGAATCCATGTAATCATTGTTCTATACCAAACAACTCAATCACATGATCACTAGTTTCAGGATCATTCAACTATAGACCTGAAATTGAACTCCCAACTATATTGCAAATTACGCAAGCCTCAGAAAAGACATCGTCCAATGACCTTGTTATTAATGCAAAACCCTCATATGATATCTAGGATCAACCTAGATCAAAATCTGTTCAACCTTTTGATCACACTATCTCAATAATCCATAATGCACCCGATAAGAGAATGATTATTCACCAATGTGGATAATAAGTCATTTGACAAGCAAATGACCCAAAGCCTTATCCATTCTCACCAATCTAGTATAATGTCTTTAACAGGATAACCTTAACTCTACATAAGAGTTATGATTCCTTATCTGTAAGAAATCCCTCCATCATATGTGTAATGTGTACCTAACGACCTGCTCCATTAGCTTACTACCTCTGAGATACCCTGGTCTATGGAACATTAAAGCATACTAGCCACATACATGGAGTTGTTCACTTACTCAGGATTAAGGTGGTTGTATAATGAACGTCGAAAGCAGATTGATCCACTCACAGAAGACTATGCAAATCGATCTTGCTTTAGTCCCAGTCCAATATCTCACCACCAAGCAACATATCTATATCTCTACTTGAGAGTCAAAGCTCCAAATAGTTAAAACAAACCGTCTTCCAAATTGGCTTTAGACAACATAATAGCCTTAACATGAGTTAGTTGCTCACTCTAACCCCATAAACTACGGACCATAGATTTAGATCGGTTACTCCAAAAAGTTGTCTTCTCGCACACAAAAGATCATTGCATGCAACGTTCTAGCAGTTTAACACAAGTAGTCAATGACCTATATTTGCGTACATTTACTTTAACATGTAAATACTTTGAGAACTAATAGCAATATAATGAATAACCTCTAAATTATTTTATTAATCAATTCAAAAATTCAATGAAAAATACATTGCTGCTTAGGCCATGCCTAATAATCTCCTACTTGCCTTAAGCTAGTAAATGTGCTATGTTTCACGTCCCTATTGTTTCGACATGCCTTTCAAAGCTCCTAACTACTAGAGTCTTAGTAAAGTGGTCAGCAACGTTGTCATCGGACGTGATTTTACATACATTTACTAGTTTTGCTTCCATGTACTCTCTAATCATATGATATTTCTGATCGATGTGTTTGGATCTCTTATGGTGCCTGGATTCTTTTGTGTTGGCAATCGTCGTGCTGTTATCACATTAAAGTGTGATAGGATTGTCAACACTCGGAATGACCTCAAGGTCTCCTAAGAACTTAGGGAGCCAAACCATTTCCTTAGATGCCTCGGCCGCAGCCACGTATTCAGCCTCCATCGTGGAGTCTATAGTGCAGCTTTGTTTCATGCTCCTCCACATAATGGTATCTCCTCTGAGTAAAAACACTGATCTCGAAGTCGATTTTCTAGAATCCTTACAAGTTTGGAAGTCTGAGAACGTATATCCTACTGGTGTTAGGTCCCCTCTAAAATATACGAGTATATAATCCCTCGTTCTCTTTAGATACTTAAGTATATGCTTCACGGCTTGCCAATGCTTGAT
Organism: Antiaris toxicaria; assembly: GCA_035233585.1. NCBI lineage: Eukaryota > Viridiplantae > Streptophyta > Magnoliopsida > Rosales > Moraceae > Antiaris > Antiaris toxicaria. The sequence goes on from CP141153.1 coordinate 55,739,283, forward strand.
TCTGGGATTCGCCTGATATCGACTTTCTATACCTACAACAAAACAAATGTCAGGATGATTGCAAAGCATAACGTACATAAGACTATCCACAGCAGATATATAAGGGACTTTGCTCATCCGCTCTCTTTCTTCTGATGCCTTAGGACAGTCATCTAATGAAAGAGTGAAGCCGAAAAGAGTAGGTTATGAACCTTTCTTTGCTTCTTGCATTGCATATTTCTTTATTATTTTATCTATGTATGAAGCTTTGGATAGTGCTATCATTTTGTTCTTTCAATTTTTGAAGAGACGAATTCCTAGAACATAACTAGCTTCTTCCAAATCCTTCATATCAAACTATTAAGATAACCATAGTTTGACCGTAATAAGTTCCCTACATCATTCCCAATGAGTAGTATATCATCAACATAGAGTACCAGAAATACCACCTTGTCATTATTTAAATGTTTATAAACACATGATTGATCAATGTTCTACTCAAAATCAAAAGTTTTTAATCGCTTGATTGAACCTTTAGTTCCATGAGCAGGATGCCTATTTTAATCCATAGATGGATCTAAGTAACTTGTAAACTTTTTGACTTTGGCATTTTTCCATAAATCCGTCGAGTTGTACCAATAGATATTCTCATCAAGATGACCATTCAAGAATGTTGTCTTGACGTCCATTTGCTAGATCTTGTAATTGAGAGCCATAGTAATGGATAGAAGAATACGGATAGACTTAAGTATCGCAACAAGTACAAAGGTTTCCTCGCAATCGATTTTAGCTTTCTGCATGTATCCCTTTGCCACAAGTCTAGCTTTGAAAGTTTTAACTTTCCCTTTCGCATCCTTCTTTCTCTTATAGACCCACTTATACCCAATGGGTTATATTCCATCTGGTAGGTCCACAAGTTCCTATGCAGAGTTGGACTTCATTGAGTTCATCTCATTCTTCATGGCATGTTTCCCAAGTTTGGAATCATCATCATTTATAGTTTCTTCATAAGTTATAGGGTCATCTTCATACTTATAAGCCTTAGCTTGGTAAACTTTGACATCATACATAAAGAAATTGGGTTTCCTAGAAACCTTCCAACTACATTGAAGCGCCCTAAATTATTGACTGTTTGCTTGTCTTTTTGTGGAACTTAGACTTGAGTCCGAGACCAAAACCTGTGGATAGTTCTTTCACCCGATAGCTTTTCTAGCAAAACTTTGCTTCGAGACTTAAAGTCATTCATGTAACTCTTCTCCAAGAAAGTCGCATAGGTTAAAACAATGACCTTTTGCTTCTGCGAATTATAGAATAGATCTCTTTTAGTCCCTTTAGGAATACCCTACAAACAAGCACAATTCCGGCCTTGGTTCAAATTTCTTTGCATCCCCATCCAATACGTGTCACGGCCCAAAATTTAGACACGTGACACGGTAGCCAAATCATAATATCAACCCGAGATTTAAGGAAAAACATTTATTATGAAAAACGGGTCGACATTATAATTTAGCTAAGCCTAATTATTTATAAAGCAGTATCATAACCACAGAATAAAATAAAGGATAAAATAAATGCTTTTTAATGCGGAAATCAAACACAAAATCGGTTTTCAAAAGAAATTACAAACAATAAAAATATTCCCAAGCATAAAATTTAAATAACGTGAAATAAAGTCCAAACTTAATGTCTCATTACATCAGAACGAGAAACATAAAGAAGAAGATGGAGAAAACGGATAGCATCATCTTCGGTAGTAACGGATATCTCAATGATTTTCAGAACTACTACCTCCCGCACCTGGAAGTAGTCATTTCGAAATCACAAAGAAAAAAGGACGTGAGCGCTGGCTCAGTAGGACAGAAACAAAGGTGGGTTAACAGATAACGTTTAAAAATATGGCATAATATCCGTTTCAAAAAAAAATCAACAATTTAAAAAAAAATACATGGCATAATAATCATAAAAAAAATAATCAACAATTTCGTGAAAAACATTTTTAATGCAAGTTTTATTCTGCTGAGGACTTAGCGTAGCTGCAATATACGTGCCCCAATATTAAAATAATAAATCATTAAAACAACCATCATATTATGAGTGAGGACTTGTCGTAGCTATAATATACGTGCCTCGTATTTGAATTATCCTAGATCATCTCGTTACGGTCTAAATAGGCCGAACGGCCCTGCGCAGGTTTAGGGACCTTCCCCCATGGCGTCAACTTCGGGACGCACGCATCATTTACAATGATCGTGAACTAGAGCTCAATTATGTTCACCAGATTATTCAAAAGATAGTATTTACCAAGTTATATTATGCCATAAATCAAAACACATTTTAAAATACACATTTATTACCAAATACGTTGCATGCGTTTATTTCATCAAAAACAATATAATAATTTCATAAACTGAAAACAGCATGCCATCGATAAAACAGGGAAATTTAAAACACTTGACTACTCTCAGAAAAGGCTGGAACGTCCTACCTCAATTTTCGCACAAGCGTTGCGATAATGTGATCCACCAATCAAGTAAGAGCGTCAAACAATTTCTATAATCAAACATATGATCAGTCTAGGTCTAGACATAATCATCCAATCATTTTAGTGTGCCTCAAAAGATTTTAAAACATTTAATAAACATTTGGGATTTAAAATTTGTGAAAAACTCTAAGTTAGGATATTACTGGACATGGGCAGACTGACCTAGACTGAATGTAAAATCCATATTAATTTATTTTTCATCCCAAAAATTCTAAATTTTTAATATGTTAAAACTAGACATCCGTAACTTTAATTCCATATAATTTTTATAATTTTTGGACATCATTTGGTCATTCAACTAAGCCAAAAACCGAGGGTTGTTTTCAGGCATAAAAATCTGGGTTTCAGTTTCGGTTCAAAACCTGGCAGTTCTGTCCGCCTATCTTAGAAAAATATTTTGACTAGGAAAATGGAGGATTTTGGTTCTGAAATTTTGCACGAATTTAGATGACATATTGAATTTAATTTTAGGCTCAAGAATCACTCAAAAATCGTTTTTAAAACTCAAGTTATGGCTGACACAAAATTACTGTTCATATGGTAATTTTCCAGATTTCCGTTTTTCTGTGTCCGAATTTCGATTAGCCTCAAACCGATTCAATTTTCATCCAATGATCACGAAATTTTGTGGAAAACCTTATTTATATGTCATTAACACAACCCAAGAATCAAATTGCCAAAATCATAAAATCTTACATATATGATAATAGGGTTTTTGAAAAGGGGATCAATAAGGCAAAATTTTAGGGTTTGAGAGAAAAATCACACCTTGTTTGTGCTGTCCTATTTTTGATGCTTGGTCTCCCTTTTGGCTGAATTTGTGTGAGTATTGGAGTCTTCAAAACAGTATGGAAATAGTGGAGAAAACCATATAAATTTCGGATTTAAAATCAAAAGGAGAAGGAAGGAAAAAGTTTGATTTCTCACCTTGTTTTTGTCTCAAAAGTTGTTGAATCTTTGAGCTGCCTTTTGGTAGGTTTTGTTTGCTGTTTTGGGTGTGTTTTGGGAGAGAAAATTCAGAGAGGGGAGAGGGGAAAGCTGGCCGAAATTTTGAGGGTGAAAGGAGGGGTGAATGAGAGTTAAAAGGGGGTTTTTATACTAGGTTTTTCTTTCCCTTTCTCTTCCTTGTTTGGCTGAAAATTTTAAGGGGCAAAAGGGAAAGTTTTTGTGCTGTTTTGAGGCTAGGGTTTTCTCTCTTATTTCCCCTTAAGTGGCCGAAAATTATCCCTTAGTTTTTAAGGAAAAATAATTTGAATTTTAATTGAGTTTTAACCTAGCTTTTAATTCAAATAAAATCTCCTTTATTTCCTACACTTTATGGCCGAATTTCTTCTTTATATCTAAGGAATGAAATTTGAATTTGAATCCTTCTTGGATTTGTGGAATTTAAATTTTAATTTAAAATCCCAAGTAATGGCCGAATGTTTTAGGGTTTCTTTTTGAAGTTCAAATTGTTGACTTTTTGAGCGGAATTTGACTAGGAAACCAACTTAGGGTTTCCAAAAGATTTTTAAATTTTTTTGGCACACTAATTTTATTTAAATTATATATTGACTCTTAAATAAAATTTAAGGCGTCACAAATATCTACCACTAAAAATAGTTTCGTCCTCGAAACTTTAAGAATTACTCCACACTAAAGAAGAGAATAAGAATATGAATAACTTCTCATTTCATTAAGCGATCTTAATGCACCTTTCAAAACATATAGTGGTATATCTACCACTATGAATAGAGTAGGGTTACAAAACAAACTTAAGTCGACTACATTACATGTACTCTACTGCTTAGCGAACCATTCAGCATGGTTCTCGCGCATATCTTTCTCGGTTTCCCATGTGGCTTCCTCTTCACCATGGTTACTCCAAAGAACCTTCACCATGGGTATTGTTTTCGTTCTCAGCTGCTTGACCTTTCGATCCAAAATCTTCACCGGAACCTCGACGTAAGAGACATCTGGTTGGATTTCTATATCATCCGTTGAAATGACTTCTGACTCTGTTCGTGCACTCTTCCTCAGCATCGATACATGGAAAACGTTGTGCACTCCCAAGGTGTCGGGTAACTTCAACTCATATGCAACCTTACCAACTCTGCGTACGATCTCGAAAGGTCCAATGTAACGTGGTGCTAGCTTCCCTTTAACTTCGAAACGAGAGATACCTTTCTTCGGTGAAACCTTTAGCAACACAAACTCTCCGACCTCGAACTCTAACGGCTTTCTTCACAAAAAGGACTGATGAACCCCAAGGTGAGTTGCTGTCTCGGATAAAGCCCAGCGATTTCAACTCATTCAGCTGCTTGCGTAACTCTTTCATCTCTAGAGGTGCCATACGATACGGAGCAGAAGCAAAAGGAGCTGTTCCAGGAACTAAGTCGATATGAAACTCTATTTCTCGATGAGGTGGTAAACCTAGAAGAGCTTTTGGAAAAACATCTGGAAAACTATCGACAACAGGTATAGGTTGGGTACTCTTTTCAGAACTGGATCCTTCTACCGCACACAAGGATAAGAAGCAAAGAATACCCTGTCTACTCTTCGACACTAACCTCAGAGTAGATCTATCAACATCTGAAACTAAGCTTAACTGATAGGACACTACATGTCTAAAATCAGTTGTAAAGATAACGCAACGATTACAACAATCAAGTATAATCCCATATCGGGAAAGCCAGTCATATTCCAGAATAACATCATAAGTAAACATAGGCATTACTACAAGTGATGCCTCCAAACAAACATCCCCAACATAAACATAGGCTTGACACCCATCACTAACGGTAGTCGTGCCCAACGGGGATTTCACACATAAGGGAGAGTCAAGATTTTACAGTTTTAAACCAAGCGTACGAGCATAATGTTGGGCTATAAAAGAGTGTGTAGCTCTGGTGTCAAACAAAACATGTGCATATGTACCAAAGATAGGAATTATACCATCTAATGTAGTCGGTGTATGATCTATCTCCATGCTGTCAGCTCCAAAAGCGTGTACCTGTGGTGCTTTACCATAATTTTGAGCTGTATTCCCTCGCTGATAGCCCGTACTCTGACCCTGTGGTGGCAGTCTCTGATAACTCGGCACTGGGAACTGCTGTAGCGGTGTAGCATGTGGAGCATAAGGCGCAGTGTACTGGCTCGTGCGCTGAGGCTGATAAGGAACCTGAAGCTGAGGGCGTTGTGACTGCGAAGACTGGGAAGTAAACTGTTGTCTCTGTGGAAAACCATTCTGATTCCGCTGACGATGATGTCTATGAGCATTGTCTCTCGACTGTCTCTTCGGGCAGACATTTCTTTTATGACCTTCATCACCACACTCGAAGCAGGTAATCATATTTACCCGACCCTATCGCTGTCCAGAAGACTGATGAGAACCTGACTCCTGAGACTGCTGGTTCTTCTGGTAAGGAGTCTGCGGCTTGTGTTGAGGCTTGTTGCGGATTGGTCCAGACTTGTTTTTGTTACGAGCTTCAAGGAACTCCTTGTCGCCCTCTTCCACTATCAACGCCTTAGCAACTATCTGCTGGTAGCTATCCCTGATCTGGAACGGTTGTATACCCCTCTTCACATAGAGGCTAAGCCCTTCCTTAAAGCGGAGACACTTAGTAGCTTCATCTAACACCTGATTCTTCGCATACCGGGCTAACTCAGTGAACTTGGCTTCATATTCCCGCACTGACATAGACCCTTGCTTCAAACGGACGAACTCCCTAGCTTTTCTGTCGCGGAACTGAGTTGAAAAGAAACGCTCGTGAAAACGCTCCTCAAAAACTGTCCAAGAAGACCTCTGCTCCTCTATCAAACCATCCTCAATACTAGCCCACCAGGTAGAGGCTAGACCCACCAGCTTGTTGGAAGCAAACTCAACCCAGAACTCTGCGGGTGTGGCGGTCAACTTTAGTTGCTTGTGAATGGCATCAAACCAGTAGTCGGCATCCATCTCTGTGCCCATGCCGTCGAAAGTGGGTACGTGAGGCTTAAAGAAAAGAGTTAGGGCTGCCTGTTTAGGATGTATCATAGGCTGGGTAGGTACTGCTCCAGAGGTAGGGTTTTCGGTGGTAGGCGTTTGCTGAGGAGTCTGAGAAGAACTCCCCGCTCTCTGGGTCTCATTAGGAACAACATTGGCTACAGGAGCTGGGTTAGGTGTTCCAAAAGGTAAGACGGTGAGGAGAGCCTGTATCGCTGCCGTGAGATTCTGCATCACCGTTAGCTGATCGTTCAGTGTAGGGACCGCTGTATTCTGACTCCCTTGAGGCTGCGTGTTCCCGGGGTTCTCTTCGTCGTTGCCTCTCTGCTGCCTCTGACTTCGCGTGCCGGGACGAGCCATTTTGCTGAATAAGATTGAAGGAAGAGGAAATCCTATAAGCTTCTAAGAGTAAAGAAAACTATGCTTGGGTTTTTGAAAACGTTTTGATGAACACCCTTTTGAAAACGTTTTGATGAAAAACCCTTTTGAAAACGTTTTGATGGAAAACCCTTTTGAAAACTTGGGCTCTGATACCATTATTTGTCACGGCCCAAAATTTAGACACGTGACACGGCAGCCAAATCATAATATCAACCCGAGATTTAAGGAAAAACATTTATTATGAAAAACGGGTCGACATTATAATTTAGCTAAGCCTAATTATTTATAAAGCAGTATCATAACCACAGAATAAAATAAAGGATAAAATAAATGCTTTTTAATGCGGAAATCAAACACAAAATCGGTTTTCAAAAGAAATTACAAACCATAAAAATATTCCCAAGCATAAAATTTAAATAACGTGAAATAATGTCCAAACTTAATGTCTCATTACATCAGAATGAGAAACATAAAGAAGAAAATGGAGAAAACGGATAGCATCATCTTCGGTAGTAACGGATATCTCAATGATTTTCACAACTGCTACCTCCCGCACCTGGAAGTAGTCATTTCGAAATCACAAAGAAAAAAGGACGTGAGCGCTGGCTTAGTAGGACAGAAACAAAGGTGGGTTAACAGATAACATTTAAAAATATGGCATAATATCCGTTTCCAAAAATAATCAACAATTTTAAAAAAAAATACATGGCATAATAATCATAAAAAAAATAATCAACAATTTCGTGAAAAACATTTTTAATGCAAGTTTTATTCTATTGAGGACTTAGCGTAGCTGCAATATACGTGCCCCAATATTAAAATAATAAATCATTAAAACAACCATCATATTATGAGTGAGGACTTGTCGTAGCTATAATATACGTGCCTCGTATTTGAATTATCCTAGATCATCTCGTTACGGTCTAAATAGGCCGAACGGCCCTGCGCAGGTTTAGGGACCTTCCCCCATGGCGTCAACTTTGGGACGCACGCATCATTTACAATGATCGTGAACTAGAGCTCAATTATGTTCACCGGATTATTCAAAAGATAGTATTTACCAAGTTATATTATGCCATAAATCAAAACACATTTTAAAATACACATTTATTACCAAATACGTTGCATGCGTTTATTTCATCAAAAACAATATAATAATTTCATAAACTGAAAACAGCATGCCATCGATAAAACAGGGAAATTTAAAACACTTGACTACTCCCAGAAAAGGCTGGAACGTCCTACCTTAATTTTCGCACAAGCGTTGCGATAATGTGATCCACCAATCAAGCAAGAACGTCAAATAATTTCTATAATCAAACATATGATCAGTCTAGGTCTAGACATAATCATCCAATCATTTTAGTGTGCCTCAAAAGATTTTAAAACGTTTAATAAACATTTGGGATTTAAAATTTATGAAAAACTCTAAGTTAGGATATTACTGGACATGGGCAGACTGACCTAGACTGAATGTAAAATCCATATTAATTTATTTTTCATCCCAAAAATTCTAAATTTTTAATATATTAAACTAGACATCCGTAACTTTAATTCCATATAATTTTTATAATTTTTGGACATCATTTGGTCATTCAACTAAGCCAAAAACCGAGGGTTGTTTTCAGGCATAAAAATCTGGGTTTCAGTTTCGGTTCAAAACCTGGCAGTTCTGTCCGCCTATCTTAGAAAAATATTTTGACTGGGAAAATGGAGGATTTTGGTTCTGAAATTTTGCACGAATTTAGGGGACATCTTGAATTTAATTTTAGGCTCAAGAATCACTCAAAAATCATTTTTAAAACTCAAGTTATGGCTGACACAAAATTACTGTTCATATGGTAATTTTCCAGATTTCCGTTTTTCTGTGTCCGAATTTCGATTAGCCTCAAACCAATTCAATTTTCATCCAATGATCACGAAATTTTGTGGAAAACCTTATTTATATGTCATTAACATAACCCAAGAATCAAATTGCCAAAATCATAAAATCTTACACATATGATAATAGGGTTTTTGAAAAGGGGATCAATGAGGCAAAATTTTAGGGTTTGAGAGAAAAATCACACCTTGTTTGTGCTGCCCTATTTTTGATGCTTGGTCTCCCTTTTGGCTGAATTTGTGTGAGTATTGGAGTCTTCAAAACAGTATGGAAATAGTGGAGAAAACCATATAAATTTCGGATTTAAAATCAAAAGGAGAAGGAAGGAAAAAGTTTGATTTCTCACCTTGTTTTTGTCTCAAAAGTTGTTGAATCTTTGAGCTGCCTTTTGGTAGGTTTTGTTTGCCGTTTTGGGTGTGTTTTGGCAGAGAAAATTCAGAGAGGGGAGACGGGAAAGCTGGCCGAAATTTTGAGGGTGAAAGGAGGGGTGAATGAGAGTTAAAATGGAGTTTTTATACTAGGTTTTTCTTTCCCTTTCTCTTCCTTGTTTGGCTGAAAATTTTAAGGGGCAAAAGGGAAAGTTTTTGTGCTGTTTTGAGGCTAGGGTTTTCTCTCTTATTTCCCCTTAAGTGGCCGAAAATTATCCCTTAGTTTTTAAGGAAAAATAATTTGAATTTTAATTGAGTTTTAACCTAGCTTTTAATTCAAATAAAATCTCCTTTATTTCCTACACTTTATGGCCGAATTTCTTCTTTATATCTAAGGAATGAAATTTGAATTTGAATCCTTCTTAGATTTGTGGAATTTAAATTTTAATTTAAAATCCCAAGTGATGGCCGAATGTTTTGGGGTTTCTTTTTGAAGTTCAAATTGTTGACTTTTTGAGCGGAATTTGACTAGGAAACCAACCTAGGGTTTCCAAAAGATTTTTAAATTTTTTTGGCACACTAATTTTATTTAAATTATATATTGACCCTTAAATAAAATTTAAGGCGTCACAATACGTATGCCAGATAGCCCCATATTCTCATATGTTTGAGAGAAGGCTTTTTGTCCTTCCACATTTTGAATAGAGTTCTAGGGATTGATTTAGTCAGAACATAGTTCAGAATATTTCACACTGTTTGCAGTGCATATCTTCATAACAAGATTGGTAGCTTTGAATAACTCATCATAAACCGTACCATATCCAATAAGGTCCTATTCCTCTTTTTGGTTACACCATTCTGTTATGGAGTACCAGGTGTAGTCAATTAGGATAGAATCCCGTTTGTTATAAGATGTCCTAGAAAATTGTCAGAGAGGTATTCGCCATCTCTATCATATCGAAGTATCTTTATAGATTTACCTATTTTTTTTTCCACTTCTGCATGATACTCTTTGAACTTGTCAAAGGTACGTTCTTACGGTGCATCAAGTACACATATCCATTCCTCGAGCAATCGTCTATAAAGAAGACATAATACTCGAACCCTCCACGTGTCTCGATGTTTATAGGGCCACATATGTTGGTGTGCATGATTTCTAAGAGTTCCTTAGCCCTAGTACACTTAGCTCTAAAAGACCACTTAGTCATCTTACCCTTAAGACAAGATTCATATTGGAGAAGACATACCTCCTTTAGAGTATCTAAAGGATCATCTTTTACCAATCTTAGAATCCTATTTTGATTAATTTAACCTAGTCTTAAATGCCAAAGGTATGCCTTGTTAGGTGAGAAATTTTAGGCCTTTTAGAGTTATCCGTTAATTTGATGTCTAGCAGTGAGTACGTCTTTGGTTTGATAAAATAAATGTTTCCATCCATTCTCCCAGAATAGATAAAAGAATCGTTTTTGTGAATAACAACCATTTTATTAAACCAGACTGAATAACAATCTTTAATTAAATAGGCTACCGAAATAAGGTTCCTCTTAAAATTAGGAACATAAAAGCAATCCTTTAATAAAATAAACCTAAAATTATCAAAATAAAGACAGACTTCTCCCACTGATTCAGCCACCACCAAGCTACTGTCTCTTGTTCACAACGAGAAGCTCCTATTATGTAGATTTCTCGTTTCTACAAACCCCTACAAAGAAATAGAAATACGATTAGTGGCTTCTGAATCAATGATCCAGTTGTCTTTTGATTCTTCCACCAAACAAGCTTCTAAGTACAGAAGTTCCTTACCTTTTTTGGCCTTAGCTAGGAATTCCCGACAAGCCTTCTACAGTAGAAGCATTTGGACCTTTTAGGGTCCTTCAGCTTTTTGTTCTTCTTCTTCTTCTTCCCATCATTGATGCGAGGAATAGATGAAGTTGAAGCCGCCTGCTTCTTCTTGTTCCTGGCGGGTTTAGAAAATTCCACCGAGTTGGCCTCTCCCTTGGGTTGGATAGCATTCCCATCCTTGATCGTCCACTCATAAGCTTGAAGTTATTTCATGAGCTCAGTAAGTCCTAACTCTTTTGTCGGCAGATTGTATGTAACTTTAAACCCCACAAAATCCTTAGACAGAGTCTTGAACACCATTTCGATCTGGGTGTTATAGTCCAACTCCCCACCATTATTGGCAGCCTCAGTAAAGAACCCCATAAGTGTTAGCATATAATCCTTCATCGGAGTACTTTCCTTCTACCTGGAGTTCATTATACTTGTAATAGCAGATTGTTGAGCCAATTTTTCTTGGCCTCCGAACATATCCTCCAAGTTGTCCATGATCTCCTTGGCAACTTGATAAGTTTCGTGTTGTTTTTGTAAAGCACTCATCATGCTAGCTAAGATGTACCACCGAGAAATCTCATTGGATTCTTTCTAACGAGTATACGCAGCTGGGACCTCCTCAAGTAGGGTATCAGGTTTAGGCCCTAGTGGACATGGTTCATTCAGTACGAACTTGTGTCTGTCACAGCTGAGGACTAATAGCAAGTTTCTTTTTCATTATTTATAATTATCCCCATTCAGTTTGTTTTTAGTAAGTATTATAATTAGAGGTGTCGATGATATTTTGAACTGATAATAAAACAAAAAGAACATCATTACAAAATTTAAGCAAATATAAATAGTGTTTAGTAGATAAAACATATGAATACGTTCCTACATGAAAAACTTAATAAAACATGTAGCATTGCAATGATAATTTTCAACACCTATCACTCCATGCCACCTTGAGGTGTTCATGGAATGAATAGCAAAAACATGGATTTCGTTCAATTAATATATGTTGCCTTAAATCCTCTAAGGTTAAGATATATATTAATAACCATTTGTTTCAGCCACCAATTTGACTAACAGAGCTCCTCGAGAAGGTTAATAGCCAAACCAGGCTTGAATATATAACCATTACTTACAACATCCGATACATGCCCTATTCAAGCCATCTCGGGATGGTCCCAAATAGAACATGCCCAAACATGTTTTCCACATAGGAGATCCAACCTAGTATACCGGCAGTGGTAGACATCTACTGAAAGTGTGATCAGGGTGAAACTGACACAAGGAGCTACTGTGCTTTCACATATGGATCAACAATGGAGGCCGTGGGTTTTGTTTGAAACCTTCTCCCACTCAATATTTTAAAAACAATAAGTTTTATTTGGAATATGCATGATTAACATAGTATGAATGGTATTCTTCTATCCTATATGGCATATCATCAAATATGTCACATACCATTTTATCAATACATATTAATCCATACATGACAAAACATAGGAAAAATAAATGACAGAAAAATTTAAATAACTGAGCCATGATTCCATCATAGAAAAATAGAAAAATAAGATTACAAAATTTCATTCAAAGCATTTTTTGGGTCTTAAATTTTGCTCTATTTTCATGTAGCTCCACCATTTATTTCTCATGTAATAACCACCCTATTCATGGGACATAATTACTATGTAATAAGAAATTAGGTCTATGAGTACAGTAAAATTTTCTAGTTTGACTGAATTAAACGAGTAAAGAAACGTTTAATTTCTATTCATACAGTGAAAGGGCAACCAAGAGTGAAATCGGTTCTTCTTATTACGTGTGAGTGCCCATGAGTGGTACACAGTATTAAGAAACTGGTCAAGATGACCATTTATTGACACAGAATTGATGAGTTAGTCATCAGTATGCTCAAACTAGTTATCTGAGCACAATAGTGAAATTATGAATGATAAATATACAGTATCAAGAAAATGGTCGAGGTGACGTTTTCTTGACACCAAATTGATATATTTATAACCAGCACGCTCAATTTAGCCAAATGGATACAAAATGTGATGTCATGTACGAGACACGCGTAGTATCAGGAAAGGGGTCAAGATGACATTTCCTCAACCCGAAACTAATATATTTAGACTTAGATGCTTAAACGAGTTAGTTGAGCACAAAAGGTGATTTCTGGGTAAGAGTCACACAGATCCAGAAACTAGTCCAGACGACCTCAGATGGGCGTAAAACTGATAAATTCAGAATCAGCACATCCAAATTAGTCAGGAAAGCCTGTGTCTATGTAAGAAAATATTTGGAAAAATGCATCAGAGTTGCGCAGCAGAATTACAAAAATTTTTCAAAATCGTTAAATATCTCGTGATACCATATACAATAAACTAACAACAATAAAACTCATACCTTTAGAGGACGCCAAACTGTAGGAGGAGAATGATCAGAGGGCTTCAACCAACTAGCCTTCTCTACTATTCTCCAATTCCTAGATGGCCGAGTGTGTGGGCACTAGGATCCTCGACCAGTATGCTAGCACTGCTAGTCTCCATCTGACCACCCAGATCTCTAAAGAACTTATTGTCATGGTGAGTTATGCAACAATAAGCTTGCTCACTTGAGAGTTTATGGTTTAAGAGAACTGGAGTGGCAGGACCCCTATTTATGGACTTGCATGAGGTGATCCATTGAATTTGAATTGGACTAGAAAAAGATTTTCTCCCTTCCATCTACACAAAATCTGAATTTCCTATAAGCCATAATCAAGGGAAGATTCAGCCAACCTAGGGGATTTTGCATTCTAAATTCAAACAAGATTTTAACTTGAATTTTATCTCATCATTATCCAATAAAACTGAATTTTCCCCTAGACTAAAAGCATGTCTAGATTTGGCCATGCAAGTGTGAGGAGAATCAAAATTCAAATAGAATTTTCTAGCTTGAATTTTATCTCACCCTTATCCACATAAAAACTAATTGTCCTTAGCCTTATCCATTAAGATTTTTGGCCACCATTGTTAGGGAGAGAATCAAAATTCAAATAAGATTTTCTAGTTTGAATTTCCCTTCATCCTTATCCGCAAAAACTGATTCCTCTCAAGGATGGAATTCCCTTTACAAATTCGACTTTCTTCAGGTAGATTTAGGATTCAAAATTCAAGTAGGATTTAAACAAGATCTTCATCTCCCTTATCCATATCAAAACTGAATTTAACCATATGGATTTATCTACAAAAAATTTGGTTATCACAAGATACTATGATTCAAAATTTGAATTCAAAATTTCAAAGTTCAAATTTCAAAATTCAAACTTCAAATTCGAATTTCAAATTTAAATTTCGAATTCAAATTTCAAATTTAAATTTCAAATTTAAATTCAAATGTCAAATTCAAATTTCAAATTTAAATTTCAAATTCAAAATTTGAATTTCAAATTTCAAATTTCAAATTTCAAAATCCACAAAAAAGTTATATTTCAAAATTTTGTCCTCATGGATAATTTTCCACAACTCTAATTCAAGATCAAATAAAATCATGACAACTTTATTTGGAATTCAAATAATTGTGTAATCTCTTATTCAAAACAAAATTTGAAATCAATTGGAGAGAATCTTGCCTTTCCACCCTTATCCTATGTAGACACAATCCATATCATGCAAAGGCAACTAACCAATAAGCATACCCTGATCAATTTGCCATCTGTTAAGGAATCAAGTGGGGCTAGTAGAGAGACCAATTGGACATATATAATTGGACTCCCATGAATCCATATGATCATCATTTTGTACCAAACAACTCAATCATATGATCACTAATTTCAGAGTCACACCACTATAAACGTGAAACTGAACTCCCAATTATATACCTTATTATGAAAGCCTGTGACAAGCTATTGTCCAATGACCTTGTCATGTATGCAAAACTCTCATATGATATCTATGATCAGCCTTAGGTCAACGTCCGATCAACCTACTGATCACGCTATCTTAAAGTTCCATTATATTACCAAATAAGAAAATGATTATTCACCATATAAATAAGAAGTCATCCGCCTAGCAGATGACCTAAGGCCTTGTCCATTTTCACATTTAGTATAATGCCTTTAAAAGGATACCTTTAACTCCTTATTAGAGCTATGATTCTAGTATCTACAAACAAACCCTTCATCGTATACATGCACCCAACAAACTGGTCTATAAGCTTACGACCTCTATGACGCTTTAGCCATTAGAACATCAAAGTACACAAGTCATATACATGAAGTAGTTCATCTACTCAGGATTAAGGTTATTGCATAATGAATGTCAAAAGCAGATCGATCCACTCATAGCAGACTACGTAGATCAATCACGCTTTAATTCCGGTCCAATATGTCACCACCAAGTAACATATCTATGTCTCTACTTGGAAGTCTATGCTCCGGACAGTCAAGACAAACCGTCCCTATCATGGCTTTAGACAACATAATAGTCTTAACATGAGTTGATGCTCGGTCTAACCTAATAGACTACGGACCATAATTTAGACTGCTTACTTTAGAACATTATCTTCTCGTATACAAAAGTCCATTGCATGCCACATTTTAATAGTTTAACATAAGTAGTCAATGAGATATATTTGCTTACATTTGCTTTAACATGTAAATAGAATAAGGACAAATAGCAATGTAATGAATAATCTCTAAATATAATTTTATTATCCAGTTCAAAATAAATGAAATACATCAAAATGTCTTTTATGGTTAGGGCATTTCCTAACAATCTCCTACTTGCGCTAAGCCAGTAGATGTGCCATGTTACGCATCTCCATCGCCTCAACATGCCTTTCAAAGCTTCTAGGCACCAAAGTCTTAGTAAAAGGGTTGGCAATATTGTCCTCAGATGTGACCTTACATACATCTACTTATCTTGTCTCCACATGCCCTCTAATAATGCAGTACCTCCGATCTATGTGCTTAGTCCTCTTGTGGTGTCGAGATCTCTTTGTTTTGGCAATAGCCCCACTGTTATCACCGTAGAGTGTGATTAGCTTGTCAACACTCAGAATGATCTCAAGGTCTCTAAAGAACTTGCGGAGCCAAACCACTTCTTTAAATGCCTCAGCCGTAGCCACATACTCAGCCTTTGTTGTAGAGTCAGCGATGCAACCCTGTTTCACACTCTTCTACATAGTGGTACCTCCTCTGAGTAAGAACACCGATCTTGATGTTGACTTCCTCGAATCCTTGTAAGTCTAGAAGTCTGAGTCTGTGTATCCTCCGTGTGGCGGTCCGCCCCTCGTAGAGATCATACAATACTATTACAGTTAAGCTTTATTGCTAACTGCGATAGATTGTACTCTCGTGGGTCACCGGCTATTCTATCTCTCTTTAAATCATGACGTTTTTGGGAAAATTTTTTTTTTCTTTTTTTAGACATCATGTAAAACATTTTTCACTATTTACTTTGTTGGCAAGTACAAAGTAATTTACATAATACAGTACTTTCGTAACATATATAATTACAAAAGAACTGTTTCCCCCTTTTTTTTTCCTTCTCTTTTATCGCTCAGCGGGAAGACTCTGGCAGGACCATATCCCTCGCCCACTTATCCCATTTGACACACGCTATCCCATCCACCATCCAGTCAAACAAAGCTACTGAGCTGGTCGCTTACCTGCAACATTAGCAAAAATGGTGAGCTACAGGCTCAGTAAGTTCAAACATGCAAGAAATAAAATTTCTATGAATAATACTATTCATCATGAATAGTCCCATTGATCACTATTCATACGTGAATAGTACTTTGACCACTATTCATTGTGAATAGTAGTTTGACCACAACACAGTATATCAACAGTACATCTACCGCGATGTTAGTACCCTCACGAAACTGTCTTATGCTCAATTATGGCATAGTTTCAGTTTTAGGTAATTATCTTTGATTACGTTCTGGTTTTGAGTTTAGGTTGGCAGTACCATTTAAGTGCGCATGACTGGGAGTGGTACATTAGTGCTGACCTCCACAGCCTTAATCTTATAGTCCCGAAGGTAAAATTGTACATGACTGGGAGCGGTACATTAGTGCTGACCTCCACAGCCTTATTCTCATAGCCCCGAAGGCAAAATTATACATGACTGGGAGCGTTACATCAGTGCTGACCTCCACAGCCTTAATCTCATAGCCCCGAAGGCAAAATTTACCTCCCTGTACGGAAGGCTGGTACGCCAAAAAGTGGTTTCATTACCGACTTTTTAAAATTCTAACCCGGTGACTTCATATTGCCCCGTGGTTAGGAATGGTTCACATTTTAATTTTAGGTGAGTGAGTTTCATTAACCTCGCTCTAGTACACGAAGCACAATTAACAATGTGTCCATTCTCAATAGTGCCCGTAGCACATTACGTCTCTCTCTCTCTATTCTATAATAGTGCCCGTAGCACATATGTACCTAACTTATAGTTAGTACATCAAAGTTAGCAACAATAATGCTATATGTTGCAGACAGGTAAATGTCTGAACTTACCTTATCAGTTTCTTCCCTTTTTCCTTTCTGGATCTTTGATCGCCCTCCTTGTAGGTCGATTTTGGGATCCTACAGACAAAACCTTGTCTGTTAATTTTATTTCCATTTATAGCTTTTATTTTTCATTAAAAAGCTTAAATAAAACCTATTTATAACTTTTTATGCTTTATTTATCATTATCCCCAATTTTCTCAACTTTTACAAAATTACGATTTTGCCCCTATATTTTGGTAAAATTACAGTTTTGCCCCTGACGGAATTTTCTCGATCCAGACTGCATTTTTGGTTCTCAGGAACTTTTCTGACTCTTTTCTAATCATTACCGGGTTCATTTCTATTTTATTTTCATTTTTCACTTTCCCGACCCTCGGGAAGTACTATTCCGACCCTTACGTCGGTTTAGTGATTTTCTATCGTTTCGGAGCCTCAAATGGACGTTTTACTAGTATTTAAAACGTTCATTTAGACATTCCCGATCTAGGTTTCCGAGGCTCGAATTTTCCGTTCCCGACTCGGACCTTTATTTCGTTTCCAAAAACGCCCCTCCTTCGGGGTCGATCTTTTTCAGTTTCACTCACGTTTTACATTTTCAAGGGGATGGGTTACTATTCACGAACCACCCCTTAGATTCCCTTATTCAATTTTCCGTTAGGGACTCGGGTTTTCGACCCGACCCCAAACTTTTATTTTTAATTCCCATTTTACCCTAAATGCTGTTTTCGAAATTTCGGTAGCATTTCGGCGTAATTTTAAGGCTACCGGCGTTAGGTACGCCTCGAACCATATGTACCTGCCACGTACTATACCACAAGCCTATTTTATGTAAAAGTTTTCCAAACTTTTACATAAAAGCTCACAAAATTCAATTCTCATTTTGAACCACATTACACAAATTTTTTTTTCAATTTTGCCCTTAGTTTTGGTCTCGGTTTTTATACTCAAAACCTAACCAAAATTTCTCAATTTTTCAACCAAATTTTAGGCTATTCCAATGTCATTTTCTAACACATTTTCAAGCCAATTTCATTGCATTTTTCAACACAATTCCTAGGGTTTTTAACCTTTACAACCCACGGCCAAATTAAGAGAAACATACACCAATTTTTTGTTTCATGCTTTCAATCACAAATCCATCATTTCCATACTAAAATGCATGATTTGAATCATCCAAACATCAAGTAAATCATGCCAAAATTTTTTTTTCCAAACCCTAATTAACCCACGGCCTTTTAGGGTTATTTCACACCAAATTTTTTTTCAAGCTTTCCATCATATAAATCATGCTTTACATTAGCCCAAAATATGATTTAAAGCATGTTAACACTTAAACCATAACAAATTCTCATTGACTACTCTTGGTAACCCACGGTTTTACCCTTGGAAAACCAACCAAAATTTGGTTTTTCTTTAAACCAAATGCATGGTTTTTCTCCTAATTACACCCTTAACAAAACCCAAGCACCAAATCAATCAAAACAACCAAAAATTTTTCCATCCTTCACACTATTCATTACACGGATTTCTTGAAGAAAAATCAAGAAAAGTTTCAAACCAAGGAGAGTTACCTTGTTCACTTGCTTCCTTTGTCTTCAAGGAAGGGTTTGACACCAATTTTGTGAAGAAAGCTTGAAGATTTCACTTGGTTCCTCCTTGGTTGCTCACGTACCCACCATAGGCAACACTTAGAAACTTTTTTTGTTATGTTTTGGCTTGTAATTTGTTTCGGCCATTTGTTCCCAAAAGTTGTCAGACTTATGCAACAAAGAAGCCAATTAATTTGGCTTTCAACCAATCAAAAATCACCACCTTTCAAGCCTAATTCTTTCCAAAATTTTCAAAAATTAAAATGGTGGAATTTTGGCCAAATCTTGGCCTTTAGATCAAAAAGCAACTTAATCATGGCCATTAATGCTACCAACCACCATTTTCCTTCCATTTATTAAATGGATTTATGATGTCATAAATGCAAAGTAAATTTTGACTTTGACTTTTACTATGCACATTAATTCGACTACTTTTTGACCGATACCGGTTCGAGCCGAAATTTTCTTGAAATCGTCCTGGCGGGTTCCTGAGGTCTCCTGTGCAGTCGGATCAATTTAATTTGCTTCCGTTTGATCAAAATCAATCCCGGAAGTTTTCCGTCTTTTAGTGCTCCGGTTAGGGTTTTCAATGCCGTTTTTGGCACCGTTCCGCCCGTTTCAACTCAGTGAATTATTTCCAACACTGAATTTTTACTCGTCAGTATTGTTAGAACATTTTAATGTATTCTAAACAATATAAATACATTTATTTCACTCTTTAAATAGTACAAATTGTTATATACATACATTTGTATATTTTCTTCCGAGAATGCCTGATTTTCCCGGTTGTCACATTCCGGGTGTTAGGTCTCCTCTAGAATACACTAGAATATAATCCCTCATTTTCTTAAGATACTTAAGTATATGTTTTACTGCTTGCTAGTGCTTGATACCATGATTCACTTGATATCGACTCACAATACCTACGGCAAAACATATATCTAGGCGAATGCAAAGCATAATGTACATAAAACTACCCACAGCGGATGCATAAGGGACCTTACTCATACTCTTTCTTTCTTCCGATGTCTTGGGATAGTCATTTAATGAAAAAGTTAGTCCGATAATGGAAGGTTATGAACCTTTCTTTTCCTCTTGCATTGTATATTTGTCAATTATTTTATCTATGTATAAAGCCTGGGATAATGCTATTATTTTGTTCTTTCGATCTCTAAAGAGATGAATGCTTAGAACATAATTAGCTTCTCCCAAGTCCTTTATGTCAAACTGTTAGTATAGCAAAAACTTGACCGATGATAAATTCCCTACATCATTCCTAATGAGCAATATATCATTGACATAGAGTACTAGAAATATCACTTTTCTATCCTTAATACGTTGATAAATACAAGGTTCATCAACCTTCTACTCAAAACTGAATGTCTTTATCGCTTAATCAAACCTTTGGTTCTATGAGCGGGATGTTTGCTTTAATCCAGAAATAGATCTAAGCAACTTGCAGACTTTTTTCTTTTGACCTTTTACCACGAATCCTTCAGGCTGTATCATGTAGATACTTTCCTTAAGATGGCCATTCAAGAATGCCGTCTTGACTTCCATTTGCCAGATCTCATAATCAAGAGCTGCAGCAATGAACAGAAGAATACAGATGGACTTCAGCATAGCAACAAGCGAAAAGGTTTTATTGTAATCGATTTCAGCCTTTTGCTTGTATCCCTTTGCCACAAGTCTAGCCTTGAAAGTTTCAACTCTCCCTTCTGCATTCCTTCTTTCTTTTGTAGACCCATTTGCATCCAATGAGTTTTATCCCATCTGGTAGATCCATAAGTTCCTAAAGAGAGTTGGATTTCATAGAATCCATCTCATTGTTCATGGCATGTTTCCAAGATTTAGAATTAACATCATTATAGCTTCATCATAAGTGACCGGATCATCCTTATGCTCATAAGTCTCGGCCTGGTATACCTCAGCATCATACATGAAGAAATTAGGTTTCCTAGAAACCCTTCTACTACGACAAAGTACCCTAAGCTGTTGATCATCTGTAGGTTTTTCACTAGAACTTAGACTTGCGTCCAAGATCGAAATCCGTGGAGTAGTTTTATCACCTGATAACTCCTCTAGCACCATTTTGCTTTGAGGCTTAAAGTTATTCATGTGACTTTCCTTCAAGAATGTCACATAGGTTGATACAATGACTTTTTGTTCTTTCAGGTTATAGAAAAGACCTCCCTTAATTCCCTTAGGATACCCTACAAACATACACAATTCCAATTTTGGTTCTAATTTCTTCACATCCCCATCTAGTACATGTGTCGGGTAGCCCCATATTCTCATATGTCCAAGGAAGGGCTTCTTGCCAAGCCACAATTTATACGGAGTCCTGAGAATTGACTTACTTAGAATCTGGTTCAGAATATAGCACGCTGTTTGTAATGCATATCCCCATAATGATAATGGCAGCATTGAATAACTCGTCATGGACCGTACCATATCCAATAAGGTCCTGTTTCTCTTTTCCACTACACCATTCTATTGTGGAGTACCAGGTGCAGTCAATTGGTATAGTATCCCATTCTCTACAAGATGTCCTAGAAATTCATCAGAGAGATATTCGCCACCTCAATCAGAATGAAGTGTCTTTATAAATTTACCCAATTACTTTTCCACTTCCGCACGATACTCGTTGAACTTTTCAAAGGTTTTGCTCTTGCGGTGCATCAGGTACACATATCCATACCTCGAGTAATCATCTATAAAGGAGACATAATACTCGAACCCTCCTTGTGCTGTGACGTTCATGGGGCCACATACATTGGTGTGCACAATTTCTAAGGGTTCCTAAGCTCTAGTACTCTTAGCTCTCAAAGGCCTTTTAGTCATCTTACCCTCAAGACAAGACTCACATTGAGGAAGACGTACCTCCTCCAGAAATTCTAAAGGACTGTCTTTTACCAATCTTTGAATCCTATTCTGATTAATATGACCAAGTCTTAAATGCCAAAGATACGCCTTGTTAGAGTCAGAAACATTCAACCTTTTAGAGTTATTAGTTAATTCGGTGTCAAGCAGTGAGTACATCTTTGGTTTGATCAAATATAGGTTTCCATCCATTCATCCAGAATAGATAAAAGACTTATTTTTATGAATATTAACTCTTTTAGTAAAAGAAACTGAATAAAAATCTTTTATTAAACAAGCTACCGATATAAGGTTTCTCCTAAAATTAAGAACATAGAAACAGTCTTTCAATAATATAAACCTAAATTTATCAAAATAAAGATAAACATCTCCCATTGCTTCAGCCACCACCAAGCTACCATCTCCAGTTCGCAACGAGAGGTTCCTATCATGTAGACTTCTCATTTCCACGAACCCCTGTATAGAAACACAAACATGATTAGTGGCTCCGAATCCATGACCCAAGTGTCTTTCGATTCTTCCACTAAACATGCTTCTAGATAAAGAAGTTCCTTACTTTCCTTGCCCTTGGTGGCTAGGAATTCCCAGCAAGCCTCCTTGAAGTAAC
Organism: Antiaris toxicaria; assembly: GCA_035233585.1. Classification (NCBI taxonomy): domain Eukaryota; kingdom Viridiplantae; phylum Streptophyta; class Magnoliopsida; order Rosales; family Moraceae; genus Antiaris; species Antiaris toxicaria. The sequence goes on from CP141153.1 coordinate 55,761,798, forward strand.
TTGCCTTCCCGCAGTGGAAGCACTTGGACTTTTTAAGTTCCTTAGTCTTCTTGTTCTTTTTCTTCTTCTTCCCATCCGAGATAGGAGGAATAGAAGAACTGGAAGCCGGTTGTTTTTTATTTGGCCTCTTCTTCTTCCGTAAGGGTTTGGAAGATTCCACCAACTTAGCCTCCCCTTTTGGTTTGACCGCATCCCATCCCTGATCATCTGCTTATAAGCTTGGAGTTGCTTCATGAGTTCGATGAGTCCTAACTCTCTTGTTGCTAGATTATATGCGGCCTTAAACCCCATAAAATCCTTTGACTGAGTTTTAAACACCATCTTGATCTGGGTGTTGTAGTCCAACTCAGAACCATTTTCAACAACCTCAGCAAAGAATCCCATAAGAGTGATCATATGGTCTTTTACCAGAGTACTTGCTGTTAGGAAATGCCCTAAGTATTAGAGACATTTTGATGTATTCATTTTGAAGTGGATAATAAAATTTTACATAGAGGTTATTCATTATATTGCTATCTGTCCTCGTCTTATTTACATGTTAAAGTAAATGTAAGCAAATATGGCTCACTGACTGCTTGTGTTAAAACTGTTAGAACGTTGCATGCAATGGACTTTTGTATGCGAGAAGACAATGTTCTAAAGTTAGCAGTCTAAACTATGGTCTGTAGTCTATGGGGTTAGACCGAGCATCTAACTCATGTTAAGACTATTATGTTGTCTAAAGCCTTAGAGGGGACGGTTTGTCTTGACTGTCTGGAGCTGGACTCCCAAGTAGAGACATGGATATGTTGCTTGGTGGTGACATATTAGACCGGGACTAAAGCGTGATTGATCTACGTAGTCCGCTATGAGTGAATCAATCTGTTTTTGACGTTCATTGTGCAATAACCTTAATCCTGAGTAAATGAACTACTTCATGTATATGACTTGTGTACTTTGATGTTCCAATGGCTAAAGCGTCTCAGAGGTAATAAGCTTATAGATCGGCTCGTTGGGTGCATGACTTGTATACGATGAAGGTTTTGTTTGCAGATATCGGAATCATAGCTCTGAGGAGTTAAAGGTATCCTCTTAAAGGCATTATACTGAGGCCTTGGGTCGTCTGCTGGGCAGATGACTTCTTATTCACATATGGTGAATAATCATTTTCTTAATTCGGTGGTATAATGGAACTTTAAGATAGCCTGATCAGTAGGATTAAACGGACTTTGACCTAAGGCTGATCATGGATATCATATGAGGGTTTTGCATATATGACAAGGTCATTGGATAGTAGCTCGTCACAGGCTTACGTAATACGGTATATAATTGGGAGTTCAGTTTCAGGTTTATAGTGGTGTGACTCTGAAACTAGTGATCATATGATTGAGTTGTTCGGTAAAGAATGATGATCATATGGAATCATGGGAGCCCGATTATATATGTCCAATCAGTCCCTCTACTAGCTCCACATAATTCCTTAACGTTTGACAAATTGATTTGTGTATGCTATTGGCTAGTTTATTATGCATGGATGGTGATGACACAGGATTAGGATGGTAGACAAGATTCTCTCCGGTTGGATTCAGATTTTTGTTTTGGATAATAGAGTACACAATTATTCGAACTCCAAATAAAGTTGCCATGATTTTATTTGAGATTGGATTGGAGTTGTAGAAAATTATCCATGAGAACAAGAATATGAAACACAACCGTTTTGTGAAAATTTGAATTTTGAAATTTGAAATTTGAATTTTGAAATTTGAAATTTGAAATTTGAATTTAAAATTTGAATTTGAAATTTGAATTTGAAATTTGAATTTGAAATTCGAATTTGAAATTTGAATTTGAAATTTAAATTTGAAATTTGAAATTTGAATTTGAAATTTGAATTTGAAATTTGAAATTCAAATTTTGAATCACAGTCCAAGTAGGATTCGAATTTGTTGTAGAAAATCCACAAGGTTTGAAATTCGAATTTGAGTTGGATTTGGAGAGGATAATCTTGTTAGAATCCTACTTGAATTTTGAATATAAATCCCAATAAAAGTGGACGAAATTTTTGAGGATAATCCTCGTGGAAAAATTCGGTTTTTTGTGGATAAGGTTCAAGGGAAAAAATTCAAGTTTCAATCCTAGTTGAATTTGGATTCTCTCCTCCCTGAAAAGTGGCCGAAAATTTGGAGAATCTCTCCTAGGAAATTCGGTTATTTTTGGATAAGGTTGAGATAAGATTCAAGCTTGAAAATCCTAGTGGAATTTTGATTCTTCCTTATCCTAAAAGTGGCCGAAAATTTGGAGAAGATTTTCTCCTAGAAATTTCGGATTTTTTGGTTGGAAAAGGGAGATAAAATTCTAGTTAAAATCTTGTTTAGATTTGGATTGGATTTATCCTAAGAAAAACAGAATTTTTTGTGGAGATTCTCCCTTGGAAAATTCGGATTTTTATGGTTATGGATAAGGGAAAATATCTTTTCCTAATCCAATTAAAATTCAGAGAATCACCTCATGCAGGTCTATAAATAGAGGTCCTGCCACTCCAGTTCTCTTAGACCACAGACTCTCAGGTGAGCAGGCTTATTGTTGCACAACTCATCGTGACAATAAAGTTCTTTAGAGATCTGGGTGGTCGGAAGAAGACTAGCAGTGCTAGCATACCGATCGAGGTTCAGAGTGCCCACACACTCAGCCATTCGGGAATTAGAGAATAGTAGAGAAGGCTAGTTGGTTGAAGCCTCCGGTCATTCTCCCCCTGCAAGATTGGCGTCCTTGAGGTATGAGTTTTAATTGTTGTTGGTTTATTGTATATGGCATCATGAGATATTTAACGATCTAAAAATTTTTATTGTTCCGCTGCGCCACTCTGATACGTTTTTACCGATTTATTTTCCTACAATTGGTATCAGAGCCATCTCATGTCTATGCCATGTACATAAATTAGACAATTACTTAGTCTTTTTATTTATGTATGGATTTGATATTTAGAGAGTGGCATTCTAGGGTTCCTTTATGTTGTTATCATGGATTATGTATAAAGTATGTGGTTATTTTAATTTTCTGAATTATTATAAGCATGCTTGTTTATACCGGTTATGGTTCCTTAGAATTTAGAAAAATTGTATCTAGGAATTTTTTATGTAACCATGGGAGCAGTTTATTAACACTGTAATTTTCCCATGGATTTTATTTTTTGTCTCTTAGAATTTTTATGGTTAGAATTTTTTATACACCGTAAACGGTTTAGGAAATTTTATGTAATTATTCTTGGAGGAGATTGAAGATTGAAGACCGTAATTTATTTTTCCCAAAAGTTAAATTTGATTTATAGATTGAAATTTTGATTGTGTGGAAAATTTCAATTTAATTGGGATTCAAATTAATTTTTTGGAGATCCTAATAGGTAAATTGGAATATGACACGAAAATCGAGACACGACCCCTCGGGATAGGCCGACGGACCTTGGTGGGGCTGCAGCCCCTGCCCTCGGGCAGGATGGGGCTGCGGCAGCCCCTGTGCAGGCCCACACCACCCACGGCCGTAGGCTTGGCCTGCAGCCAGGGGTGGCCGTGGCCTGCCCAAGGCTGGCTGCAGCCTGGGCGTGCAGCCTGCCAGCTGCTGCGCCCAGCCTGGGCGTGCAGCCTGGCGCTGCAGGCTTGGCCTGCAGCCCGGCAGGGCTGCACATGGGGCGGCCGTGGGCTGCCAGCCCCTCCGGGGTTGGTGGCTGCCCACGGAGGCTGCCGCCTACAGGGGCGGCGGTCCGACGATCCAAAAATTAGAAAATTTTGATTTTTAAATTTGAGATTTAATTTTAAATCATGTTTAAAAATATGTAATTAAAAATTTGAAATTTTTTGAAAATTACATATTATTACACATGATGTTTAAAATTGTTTAAAATTTAAATTTGAAATTTAAATTTGAAATTCGAATTTGGAATTTGAATTTGAAATTTAAATTTTTGGATATTTAAATTTTAAATAATTCTTGGGATGAGAAATAAATGGAGAGGCTACACAAAGATGGATACAAGAAGACGGAACAGAATTCAAGACCCAAAGAATGCTTTGGATGGAATTTTGTAATCTTTATTTTCTTTGTTCTAGGATGGAACCATAGCTTGGTTATTCTGTCAATTATTTTTTCTGTGATATGTCATGGATGTATAAATATGTATTGATGGATGTTTTCTATGCATATTTGATAACATGTCATATAGGATAGGTGAGTGCCGCTCATACTATATTAATCATACATAATTTGTCAAAACTTGCATGTTTTTCAAAATATTGAGTGGGAGAGGGTTTCAAACAAAACCCACGGCCTCCAGTGTTGATCCATATGTGAAAGCATGGTAATGCCTCGTGTCAGTTCTGCCCTGACCACACCCCTCGGTAGGTGTTTACCGTCGCCGGTATGCTAGATTGGATCTCCTATGTGGAAAACGTGTTCGGGTACGATCCTATTCATGACCACCCCTCGGTGGCTTGGTAGGACGTGGATCGGGCTACGTAAACAATGGTTATACACTCAAGACTCGTTTAGTTATTAACCTTCCCTAGAAGCTCTGTTAACTAAACTGGTGGCCAAATAAGCGGTTATTGATATATGTCTTAACCTTGGAGGATTTAAGGCAACATATATTAATTGGACGGGGTCCATGTTCCGGCTATTTGTTCTCATGACCACCCCTCGGTGGCTTGGGGCAATAGGTGCTGAGAATTACCGTTGCAATGCTACATGTTTTTCAAGTTTCATGTAGGAACATACTTGTATGTTTTATTTGCTAAATTATCTGTATATTTGCTTGGGCTTTGTAATGATGTCTAGTATAATTTTATTTCAGTTCAAAATGTCACCGACACCCCTCATTTCAATACTTACTGAAAATAAGTTGAATGGCGACAATTATAAAGATTGGAAAAGAAATCTATTAATAGTTCTCAGCTGCGAGAGACACAAGTTCGTGCTGGACGAACCATGCCCACCTGGGCCCAAACCTGACACACCACTTGAGGAGGTCCCGGTTGCCTATAATCATTGGAGAAAACCCAATGAGATAGCTCAATGCTACATCCTTGCTAGCATGACGAGTGCTTTACAAAAGCAGCATGAGACTTATCAAGTTACTGGGGAGATCATGGAAAATCTGGAGGACATGTTCGGAGGCCAAGAAAAATTGGCTCGACAGTCTGCTATCACCAGCATTATGAACTCTAAGCAAAAGGCAGGTACTCCGGTGAAGGACCATATGATCACTCTAATGGGATTCTTCGCTGAGGCTGCCGAGAATGGTGCTGAGTTGGACTACAACACCCAGATCGAGATGGTGTTCAAGACTCTGTCTAAAAATTTTGTGGGGTTTAAGGTCGCATACAATCTGGCGACAAAGGAGTTAGGACTAACCGAGCTCATGAAGCAACTACAGGCTTATGAGCGGATGATCAGGGATGAGGGTGTGGTCCGACCTAAAGGAGAGGCCAATTTGGCGGAATCTTCCAATCCCTCACGGAAGAGGAAGAGGCCAAATAAGAAGCAAGTGGCTTCTAGTTCTTCTAATCCTCCTGTCTCGGACGGGAAGAAGAAGAAGAAGAACAAGAAGCCAAAGGACCCTAAAAATTCCAAATGCTTCTATTGTGGGAAGGTAGGTCACTTCAAGAAGGCTTGCCGGGAATTCCTAGCCGCCAAGGGCAAGGTGTTGGAAAATAAATCAGTAAAAACATATCAGAGTGGCGCAGCGGAACAATAAAAAATTTTTAGATCGTTAAATATCTCATGATGCCATATACAATAAATCAACAACAATTAAAACTCATACCTCAAGGACGCCAATGAACAGGAGGAGAGTGACCGGAGGCTTCAACCAACTAGCCTTCTCTACTATTCTCCAATTCCCGAATGGCTGAGTGTGTGGGCACTCTGAACCTCGATCGGTATGCTAGCACTGCTAGTCTTCTTCCGACCACCCAGATCTCTAAAGAACTTTATTGTCACGATGAGCTGTGCAACAATAAGCCTACTCACCTGAGAGTCTGTGGTCTAAGAGAACTGGAGTGGCAGGACCTCTATTTATAGACCTGCATGAGGTGAATCTCTGAATTTGAATTGGATTAGGAAAAGATATTTTCCCTTATTCAAAACCAAAAAAAATCTGAATTTTCCAAGGGAGAATCTCCACAATTAAATTCGGTTTTCTAGGATAAATCCAATCCAAATCTAAACAAGATTTTAACTAGAATTTTATCTCCCTTTTTCAACCAAAAAATCCGAAATCTTTCGGAGAAAATCTTCTCCAAATTTTTGGCCACTTTTAGGATAAGGAAGAATCAAAATTCCACTAGGATTTTTCAAGCTAAATCTCATCTCAACCTTATCCAAAAATAACCGAATTTCCTAGGATTAAGGCTCCAAAATTTCGGCCACTTTTAGGGAAGGAGAGAATCCAAATTCAACTAGGATTGAAATTTGAATTTTCCCTTGAATCTTATCCACAAAAACCGAATTTTCCATTGAGGATTATCCTCAAAAAATTCGCCCACTTTTGTTGGGATTTGGATTCAAAATTCAAGTAGGATTCTAACAAGATTATCCTCTCCAAATCCAACTCAAATTCGAATTTCAAACCTTGTGGATTTTCCACAACAAATTCGAATCCTACTTGGACTGTGATTCAAAATTTGAATTTCAAATTTCAAATTCAAATTTCAAATTCAAATTTCAAATTTCAAATTTAAATTTCAAATTCAAATTCAAATTTCAAATTCGAATTTCAAATTCAAATTTCAAATTCAAAATTCAAAATTCAAATTTCAAAATTCAAATTTCAAATTCCACAAAACGGTTGTGTTTCATATTCTTGTTCTCATGGATAATTTTCTACAACTCCAATCCAATCTCAAATAAAATCATGGCAACTTTATTTGGAGTTCGAATAATTGTGTACTCTATTATCCAAAACAAAATCTGAATCCAACCGGAGAGAATCTTGTCTACCATCCTAATCCTGTGTCATCACCATCCATGCATAATAAACTAGCCAATAGCATATACAAATCAATTTGCCAATCGTTAAGGAATTATGTGGAGTTAGTAGAGGGACTGATTGGACATATATAATCGGGCTCCCGTGATTCCATATGATCATCATTCTGTACCGAACAACTCAATCATATGATCACTAATTTCAGAGTCACACCACTATAAACCTGAAACTGAACTCCCAATTATATACCGTATTACGTAAGCCTGTGACGAGCTACCATCCAATGACCTTGTCATATATGCAAAACCCTCATTATGATATCCATGATCAGCCTTAGGTCAAAGTCCGTTTAATCCTACTGATCAGGCTATCTTAAAGTTCCATTATACTACCGAATCAAGAAAATGATTATTCACCATATGTGAATAAGAAGTCATCCGCCCAGCAGACGACCCAAGGCCTTGTCCATTTTCACATTCAGTATAATGCCTTTAAGAGGATACCTTTAACTCCTCAGAGCTATGATTCCGATATCTGCAAACAAACCCTTCATCGTATAGAAGTCATGCACCCAACGAACCGGTCTATAAGCTTACTACCTCTGAGACGCTTTAGCCATTGGAACATCAAAGTACACAAGTCATATACATGAAGTAGTTCATTTACTCAGGATTAAGGTTATTGCACAATGAACGTCAAAAGCAGATTGATCCACTCATAGCGGACTACGTAGATCAATCACGCTTTAGTCCCGGTCTAATATGTCACCACCGAGTAACATATCCATGTCTCTACTTGGGAGTCCAGCTCCAGACAGTCAAGACAAACCGTCCCCTCTAAGGCTTTAGACAACATAATAGTCTTAACATGAGTTAGATGCTCGGTCTAAACCCATAGACTACAGACCATAGTTTAGACTGCTAACTTTAGAACATTGTCTTCTCGCATATAAAAGTCCATTGCATGCAACGTTCTAACAGTTTTAACACAAGCAATCAGTGAGCCATATTTGCTTACATTTACTTTAACATGTAAATAAGACGAGGACAGATAGCAATGTAATGAATAACCTCTAAGTATAATTTTATTATCCAGTTCAAAATGAATACATCAAAATGTCTCTAATACTTAGGGCATTTCCTAACAATCTCCCACTTGCCCTAAGCCAGCAGATGTGCCATGTTACGCATCCCCATCGCCTCTACATGCCTCTCAAAGCTTCTAGCTACCAAAGTCTTAGTAAAGGGATCAGCGATGTTGTCCTCGGACGCGATCTTACATACATCCACTTGTCCTGTCTCCACATGCCCTCTAATAATGTGATACCTCCGATCTATGTGCTTGGTCCTCTTGTGGTGCCGAGATTCCCTTGTGTTGGCAATAGCCCCTGTATTATCACAGTAAAGTGTGATAGGCTTGTCAACACCCGGAATGACCTCAAGGTCTCTAAAGAACTTGCGGAGCCAAACCGCTTCTTTAGATGCCTCAGCCGCAGCCACATACTCAGCCTCCATAGTAGAGTCAGCTGTGCAGCCCTGCTTCACACTCCTCCACACAATGGCGCCTCCTCCGAGTAAAAACACTGATCCAGATGTCGATTTCCTCGAATCCTTACAAGTCTGGAAGTCTGAGTCCGTGTATCCTACGGGTGTTAGGTCCCCTCCAGAATACACTAGCATATAATCCCTCGTTCTCTTAAGATACTTGAGTATATGCTTTACTGCTTGCCAGTGCTTGGTTTCAGGATTCGCTTGATATCGACTCACCATGCCTACTGCAAAACATATGTCCGGGCGAGTGCAAAGCATAGCGTACATAAGGCTACCCACAGCGGATGCATAAGGGACCTTACTCATACGCTCTCTTTCTTCCGATGTCTTGGGACAGTCATCCAATGAAAGAGTTAGACCGGCAATAGAAGGTTGTGAGCCTTTCTTTGCCTCTAGCATTGCATATTTGTCAATTATTTTATCTATGTATGAAGCTTGGGATAACGCTATCATTTTGTTCTTTCGATCTCTGAAGAGACGAATGCCTAGAACATAATTAGCTTCTCCCAAGTCCTTCATGTCAAACTGTTGGTGTAACCAAAGCTTGACCGATGATAAGTTCCCTACATCATTCCCAATGAGTAGTATATCATCGACATAGAGTATCAGAAAGACCACTTTTCCATCCTTAATACGTTTATAAACACAAGGTTCATCAACGTTCTGCTCAAAACCAAATGTCTTAATCGCTTGATCAAACCTCTGATTCCATGAGCGGGATGCCTGCTTTAATCCATAAATGGATCTAAGCAACTTGCAGACTTTCTTATCTTGGCCTTTTGCTACGAACCCTTCGGGCTGTATCATATAGATACACTCTTCAAGATGGCCATTCAAGAATGCCGTCTTGACATCCATTTGCCAGATCTCGTAATCGAGAGCCGCAGCAATGGACAGAAGAATACGGATAGACTTCAGCATAGCAACAGGTGAAAAGGTTTCCTCGTAATCGATTCCAGCCTTTTGCATGTATCCCTTTGCAACCAGTCTAGCTTTGAAAGTTTCCACTCTCCCTTCCGCATCCTTCTTTCTTCTGTAGACCCATTTGCATCCAATGGGTTTTATCCCATCCGGCAAATCTACAAGTTCCCAAACAGAGTTGGATTTCATAGAATCCATCTCATTGTTCATAGCCTGTTTCCAAGATCTAGAATCAACATCCTTTATAGCTTCATCATATGTGACCGGATCTTCCTCATGCTCATGAGCCTCGGCCTGGTATACCTCAGCATCATACATGAAGAAATTAGGTTTCTTTGAAACCCTCCCACTACGACGAGGCACCCTAAATTGTTGATCGTCTGCAGGTCTTTCACTGGAACTCGGACTTGTGTCCAAGACCGAAATCTGTGGAGCAGTTCTTTCACCCGATAACTCCTCTAGCACCACTTTGCTTCGAGGCTTAAAGCCATTCATGTGACTTTCCTCCAAGAATGTCGCATGGGTTGAGACAATGACCTTTTGTTCCTTCGGGTTATAGAACAGACCTCCTTTAGTTCCCTTTGGATACCCTACAAACATGCACATTTCTGATCTTGGTTCCAACTTCTTCGCATCCCTATCCAGTACATGTGCCGGGCAGCCCCATATTCTCATATGTCCAAGGGAGGGCTTCCTGCCACGCCATAATTCATACGGAGTTCTAGGAATTGATTTGCTCGGAACCTGGTTCAGAATATAGCACGCCGTTTGTAAAGCATGTCCCCAAAATGATAATGGCAGCGTTGAGTAACTCATCATGGACCATACCATATCCAATAAGGTCCTGTTTCTCCTTTCGGCTACACCATTCTGTTGTGGAGTACCAGGTGCAGTCAATTGGGATAATATCCCATTCTCTACAAGATGTCCTAGAAATTCATCGGAGAGGTATTCGCCACCTCGATCAGATCGAAGTGTCTTTATGGATTTATCCAATTGCTTTTCCACTTCTGCACGATACTCTTTGATTTATCAAAGGTTTCACTCTTGCGGTGCATCAGATACACATATCCATACCTCGAGTAATCATCTATGAAAGAGACATAGTACTCGAACCCTCCTCGTGCTGTGACGTTCATGGGGCCACATACGTCAGTGTGCACAATTTCTAAGAGCTCCTGTGCCCTTGTACCCTTAGCTCCAAAAGACCTCTTAGTCATCTTACCCTCTAGACAAGACTCACATTGGGGAAGTCGTACCTCCTCCAGAGATTCCAGAGGACCGTCTTTCACCAATCTTTGAATCCTATCCTGATTAATATGACCAAGTCTTAAATGCCAAAGATACGCCTTGTTAGAGTGAGAAACTTTCAACCTTTTAGAGTTATCAATTAATTCAGTGTCAAGCAGTGAGTACATCTTTGGTCTGATCAAATATAGGTTTCCATCCATCCATCCAGAACAGATAAAAGACTTATTTCTACGAATATCAACTCTTTTACTAAAAGAAACTGAATAAGAATCCTTTATTAAACAAGCTACCGATATAAGATTCCTCCTAAAATTAGGAACATAAAAACAGTCTTTCAATAAAATAAACCTAAATTGATCAAAATAAAGATGAACGTCTCCCACTGCCTTAGCCACCACAAAGCTACCATCTCCAGTCCGCAACGAGAGGCTCCTATCATGTAGACTTCTCGTTTCCATGAACCCCTGTATAGAAACACAAACATGATTAGTGGCGCCCGAATCAATGACCCATGTGTCTTTCGATTCTTCCACCAAACACGCTTCTAAGTAATGAAGTTCCTTACCTTCCTTGCCCTTGGAGGCTAGGAATTCCCGGCAAGCCTTCTTGAAGTGACCTACCTTCCCACAGTGGAAGCATTTGGACTTTTTAGGGTCCTTTGGTTTCTTGTTCTTCTTCTTCTTCTTCCCGTCTGAGACAGGAGGATTAGAAGAACTGGAAGCCACTTGCTTCTTATTTGGCCTCTTCCTCTTCCGTGAGGGATTGGAAGATTCTGCCAAATTGGCCTCTCCTTTAGGTCAGACCGTATCCTCATCCCTGATCATCCGCTCATAAGCCTGTAGTTGCTTCATGAGCTCGGTTAGTCCTAACTCCTTTGTCGCCAGATTGTATGCGGCCTTAAACCCCACAAAATCTTTAGACAGAGTCTTGAACACCATTTCGATCTGGGTGTTATAGTCCAACTCAGCACCATTCTCGGCAGCCTCAGCGAAGAATCCCATTAGAGTGATCATATGGTCCTTCACCGGAGCACCCGCCTTTTGCTTAGAGTTCATAATGCTGGTGATAGCGGACTGTCGAGCCAATTTTTCTTGGCCTCCGAACATGTCCTCCAGATTTTCCATGATCTCCCCAGCAACTTGATAAGTCTCATGCTACTTTTGTAAAGCACTCGTCATGCTAGCAAGGATGTAGCATCGAGCTATCTCATTGGATTCTCTCCAACGATTATAGGCAACCGGGACCTCCTCAAGTGGTGTGTCAGGTTTGGGCCCAGGTGGGCATGGTTCGTCTAGTACGAACTTGTGTCTCTCGCAGCTGAGAACTATTAATAGATTTCTTTTCCAGTCTTTATAATTATCGCCATTCAACTTATTTTCAGTAAGTATCGAAATGAGGGGTGTCAGTGACATTTTGAACTGAAATAAAATTATACTAGACATCATTACAAAGCCCAAGCAAATATACAGATAATTTAGCAAATAAAAACATACAAGTATGTTCCTACATGAAACTTGAAAAAAAAACATGTAGCATTGCAACAGTAATTCTCAGCACCTATTGCCCCAAGCCACCGAGGGGTGGTCATGAGAACAAATAGCCAGAACATGGACCCCATCCAATTAATATATGTTACCTTAAATCCTCCAAGGTTAAGACATATATTAATAACCGCTTATTTGGCCACCAGTTTAGTTAACAGAGCTTCTAGGGAAGGTTAATAACTAAACGAGTCTTGAGTGTATAACCATTGTTTACGTAGCCCGATCCACGTCCTACCAAGCCACCGAGGGGTGGTCATGAATAGGATCGCACCCGAACACGTTTTCCACATAGGAGATCCAATCTAGTATACCGGCGGCGCTAAACACCTACCGAGGGGTGTGGTCAGGTCAGAACTGACGCGAGGCGTTACCATGCTTTCACATATGGATCAACAATGGAGGCCGTGGGTTTTGTTTGAAACCCTCTCCCACTCAATATTTAGAAAAACATGCAAGTTTTGACAAATTATGTATGATCAATATAGTATGAGCGGCACTCACCTATCCTATATGACATGTTATCAAATATGCATACAAAACATCCATCAATACATATTTATACATCCATGACATATCACAGAAAAATAATTGACAGAATAACCAAGCCATGGTTCCATCCTAGAACAAAGAAAATAAAGATTACAAAATTCCATCCAAAGCATTCTTTGGGTCTTGAATTTTGTTCCGTCTTCTTGTATCCATCTTTATGTAGCCTCTCCATTTATTTCTCATCCCAAGAATTATTTAAAATTTAAATTTCCAAAAATTTAAATTTCAAATTCAAACTCCAAATTCGAATTTCAAATTTAAATTTCTAATTCAAATTTTAAACAATTTTAATCACCATGTGTAATAATATGTAATTTCAAAAATTTCAAATTTTCAATTACATATTTTTTAAACATGATTTAAAATTAAATCTCAAATTTAAAAATCAAAATTTTCAAATTTTCGACCGCCGCACCGCCTCCCGTAAAGGCGGCAGCCGCCGTGGGCAGCCACTAACCCCGGAGGGGCTGGCAGCCCACGGTTGCCCCTTGTGCAGCCTACCGGGCTGCAGGCCAAGCCTGCAGCGCCAGGCTGCACGCCCAGACTGGGCGTAGCAGCGGGCAGGCTGCACGCCCAGGCTGCGGCCAGAATTGGGCAGGCCACGGCCACCCCTGGCTGCAGGCAGAGCCTGCGGCCATGGGTGGTGTGGGCCTGCACAGGGGCTGCCGCAGCCCCATCCTGCCCGAGGGCAGGGGCTGCAGCCCCACCAAGGCCTGTCGGCCTATCCCGAGGGGTCGTGTCTCGATTTTTGTGTCATATTCTAATTTACCTATTAGGATCTCCAAAAATTAATTTGAATCCCAATTAAATTGGAATTTTCCACACAATCAAAATTTCAACCTTTAAATCAAATTTAACTTTTGGGAAAAATAAATTACGGTCTTCAATCTTCAATCTCCTCCAAGAATAATTACATAAAAAATTCTAAACCGTTTCCGGTGTACAAAAATTCTAACCATAAATATTCTAAGAGACAAAATTAAAATCCATGGGAAAAACACAGTGTTAATAAACTGCTCCCTGGTTACATAAAAAATTCCTAGATACAATTTTTCTAAATTCTAAGGAACCATAACCGGTATAAACAAGCATGCTTATAATAATTAAAAAAAATTAAAATAACCACATACTTTATACATAATACATGATAACAACATAAAGGAACCCTAGAATGCCACTCTCTAAATATCAAATCCATACATAAATAAAAAGACTAAGTAATTGTCTAATTTATGTGCATGGCATAGTCATGAGATGGCTCTGATACCAATTGTTGGAAAATAAATCGGTAAAAACATATCAGAGTGGCGCAGTGGAACAATAAAAAAATTTTAGATCGTTAAATATCTCATGATGCCATATACAATAAATCAACAACAATTAAAACTCATACCTCAAGGACGCCAATGAACAAGAGGAGAGTGACCGGAGGCTTCAACCAACTAGCCTTCTCTACTATTCTCCAATTCCCGAATGGCTGAGTGTGTGGGCACTTTGAACCTCGATCGGTATGCTAGCACTGCTAGTCTTCTTCCGACCACCCAGATCTCTAAAGAACTTTATTGTCACGATGAGCTGTGCAACAATAAGCCTGCTCACCTGAGAGTCTGTGGTCTAAGAGAACTGGAGTGGCAGGACCTCTATTTATAGACCTGCATGAGGTGAATCTCTGAATTTGAATTGGATTAGGAAAAGATATTTTCCCTTATCCAAAACCAAAAAAAATCCGAATTTTCCAAGGGAGAATCTCCACAATTAAATTCGGTTTTCTAGGATAAATCCAATCCAAATCTAAACAAGATTTTAACTAGAATTTTATCTCCCTTTTTCAACCAAAAAATCCGAAATCTTTAGGAGAAAATCTTCTCCAAATTTTCGACCACTTTTAGGATAAGGAAGAATCAAAATTCCACTAGGATTTTTCAAGCTAAATCTCATCTCAACCTTATCCAAAAATAACCGAATTTCCTAGGATTAAGGCTCCAAAATTTCGGCCACTTTTAGGGAAGGAGAGAATACAAATTCAACTAGGATTGAAACTTGAATTTTCCCTTGAATCTTATCCACAAAAACCGAATTTTCCATTGAGAATTATCCTCAAAAAATTCGCCCACTTTTGTTGGGATTTGGATTCAAAATTCAAGTAGGATTCTAACAAGATTATCCTCTCCAAATCCAACTCAAATTCGAATTTCAAACCTTGTGGATTTTCCACAACAAATTCGAATCCTACTTGGACTGTGATTCAAAATTTGAATTTCAAATTTCAAATTCAAATTTCAAATTCAAATTTCAAATTTCAAATTTCAAATTTCAAATTTAAATTTCAAATTCAAATTCAAATTTCAAATTCGAATTTCAAATTCAAATTTCAAATTTGAATTTCAAATTCAAAATTCAAATTTCAAATTTCAAAATTCAAATTTCAAATTCCACAAAATGGTTGTGTTTCATATTCTTGTTCTCATGGATAATTTTCTACAACTCCAATCCAATCTCAAATAAAATCATGGCAACTTTATTTGGAGTTCGAATAATTGTGTACTCTATTATCCAAAACAAAATCTGAATCCAACCGGAGAGAATCTTGTCTACCATCCTAATCCTGTGTCATCACCATCCATGCATAATAAACTAGCCAATAGCATACACAAATCAATTTGCCAATCGTTAAGGAATTATGTGGAGCTAGTAGAGGGACTGATTGGACATATATAATCGGGCTCCCGTGATTCCATATGATCATCATTCTGTACTGAACAACTCAATCATATGATCACTAATTTCAGAGTCACACTACTATAAACCTGAAACTGAACTCCCAATTATATACCGTATTACGTAAGCCTGTGACAAGCTACCATCCAATGACCTTGTCATATATGCAAAACCCTCATATGATATCCATGATCAGCCTTAGGTCAAAGTCCGTTTAATCCTACTGATCAGGCTATCTTAAAGTTCCATTATACTACCGAATCAAGAAAATGATTATTCACCATATGTGAATAAGAAGTCATCCGCCCAGCAGATGACCCAAGGCCTTGTCCATTTTCACATTCAGTATAATGCCTTTAAGAGGATACCTTTAACTCCTCAGAGCTATGATTCCGATATCTGCAAACAAACCCTTCATCGTATAGAAGTCATGCACCCAACGAACCGGTCTATAAGCTTACTACCTCTGAGACGCTTTAGCCATTGGAACATCAAAGTACACAAGTCATATACATGAAGTAGTTCATTTACTCAGGATTAAGGTTATTGCACAATGAACGTCAAAAGCAGATTGATCCACTCATAGCGGACTACGTAGATCAATCACGCTTTAGTCCCGGTCTAATATGTCACCACCGAGTAACATATCCATGTCTCTACTTGGGAGTCCAGCTCCAGACAGTCAAGACAAACCGTCCCCTCTAAGGCTTTAGACAACATAATAGTCTTAACATGAGTTAGATGCTCGGTCTAACCCCATAGACTACAGACCATAGTTTAGACTGCTAACTTTAGAACATTGTCTTCTCGCATACAAAAGTCCATTGCATGCAACGTTCTAACAGTTTTAACACAAGCAGTCAGTGAGCCATATTTGCTTACATTTACTTTAACATGTAAATAAGACGAGGACAGATAGCAATGTAATGAATAACCTCTAAGTATAATTTTATTATCCAGTTCAAAATGAATACATCAAAATGTCTCTAATACTTAGGGCATTTCCTAACACAAGGAAGGTAAGGAGCTTCATTACTTGGAAGCTTGTTTAGTGGAAGAATTGAAAGACACTTGGGTCATTGATTCGGGCGCCACTAATCATGTTTGTGTTTCTATGCAGGGGTTCGTGGAAACGAGAAGTCTACATGATAGGAGCCTCTCGTTGCGGACTGGAGATGGTAGCTTTGTGGTGGCTGAAGCAGTGGGAGATGTTTATCTTTATTTTGATCAATTTAGGTTTATTTTATTGAAAGACTGTTTTTATGTTCCTAATTTTAGGAGGAACCTTATATCAGTAGCTTGTTTAATAAAGGATTCTTATTCAGTTTCTTTTAGTAAAAGAGTTGATATTCGTAGAAATAAGTCTTTTATCTGTTCTGGATGGATGGATGGAAACCTATATTTGATCAAACCAAAGATGTACTCACTGCTTGACACTAAATTAATTGATAACTCTAAAAGGTTGAAAGTTTCTCACTCTAACAAGGCGTATCTTTGGCATTTAAGACTTGGTCATATTAATCAGGATAGGATTCAAAGATTGGTGAAAGACGGTCCTCTGGAATCTCTGGAGGAGGTACGACTTCCCCAATGTGAGTCATGTCTAGAGGGTAAAATGACTAAGAGGTCTTTTGGAGCTAAGGGTACAAGGGCTCAGGAGCTCTTAGAAATTGTGCATACTGACGTATGTGGCCCCATGAACGTCACAGCACAAGGAGGGTTCGAGTATTATGTCTCTTTTATAGATGATTACTCGAGATATGGATATGTGTATCTGATGCACCGCAAGAGCGAAACCTTTGACAAGTTCAAGGAGTATCGTGTGGAAGTGGAAAAGCAATTGGATAAATCCATAAAGACACTTCGATCTAATCGAGGTGGCGAATATCTCTCCGATGAATTTCTAGGACATCTTGTAGAGAACGGGATTTTATCCCAATTGACTACACCTGGTACTCCACAACAGAATGGTGTAGCCGAAAGGAGAAACAGGACCTTGTTGGATATGGTACGGTCCATGATGAGTTATTCAATGCTGCCATTATCATTTTGGGGATATGCTTTACAAACGGCGTGCTATATTCTGAACCAGGTTCCAAGCAAATCAATTCTCAGAACTCCGTATGAATTGTGGCATGGCAGGAAGCCCTCCCTTGGACATATGAGAATATGGGGCTGCCCGGCACATGTACTGGATGGGGATGCGAAAAAGTTGGAATCAAGATCAGAATTGTGCATGTTTGTAGAGTATCCAAAAGGAACTAAAGGAGGTCTGTTCTATAACCCGAAGGAACAAAAAGTCATTGTCTCAACCCATGCGACATTCTTGGAGGAAAGTCACATGAATGACTTTAAGCCTCGAAGCAGAGTGGTGCTAGAGGAGTTATCGGGTGAAAGAACTGCTTCACAGATTTCGGTCTTGGACACAAGTCCGAGTTCCAGTGAAAGACCTGCAGACGATCAACAATTTAGGGTGCCTCGTCGTAGTGGGAGGGTTTCAAAGAAACCTAATTTCTTCATGTATGATGCTGAGGTATACCAGGCCGAGGCTCATGAGCATGAGGAAGATCCGGTCACATATGATGAAGTTATAAATGATGTTGATTCTAAATCTTGGAAACAGGCTATGAACAATGAGATGGATTCTATGAAATCCAACTCTGTTTGGGAACTTGTAGATTTGCCGGATGGGATAAAACCCATTGGATGCAAATGGGTCTACAAAAGAAAGAAGGATGCGGAAGGGAGAGTGGAAACTTTCAAAGCTAGACTGGTTGCAAAGGGATACACGCAAAAGGCTGGAATCGATTACGAGGAAACCTTTTCGCCTGTTGCTATGCTGAAGTCTATCCGTATTCTTCTGTCCATTGCTGTGGCTCTCGATTACGAGATCTGGCAAATGGATGTCAAGACAGCATTCTTGAATGGCCATCTTGAAGAGTGTATCTATATGATACAGCCCGAAGGGTCGTAGCGAAAGGCCAAGAAAGGAAAGTCTGTAAGTTGCTTAGATCCATTTATGGATTAAAGCAGGCATCCCACTCATGTAACCAGAGGTTTGATCAAGCGATTAAGACATTTGGTTTTGAGCAGAACGTTGATGAACCCTGTGTTTATAAACGTATTAAGGATGGAAAAGTGGTCTTTCTGATACTCTATGTCGATGATATACTACTCATTGGGAATGATGTAGGGAACTTATCATCAGTCAAGCTTTGGTTACACTAGCAGTTTGACATGAAGGACTTGGAAGAAGCTAATTATGATCTAGGCATTCGTCTCTTCAGAGATCGAAAGAACAAAATGATAGTGTTATCCCAAGCTTCATACATAGATAAAATAATTGACAAATATGCAATGCAAGAGGCAAAGAAAGGTTCGCAACCTTCTATTGCCGGTCTAACTCTTTCATTGGATGACTGTCCCAAGACATCGGAAGAAAGAGAGCGTATGAGTAAGGTCCCTTATGCATCCGCTGTGGGTAGTCTTATGCTTTGCACTCGCACGGACGTATGTTTTGCAGTAGGTATGGTGAGTCGATATCAAGCGAATCCTGGAACCAAGCACTGGCAAGCAGTAAAGCATATACTCAAGTATCTTAAGAGAACGAGGGATTATATGCTGGTGTATTCTGGAGGGGACCTAACACCCATAGGATACACGGACTCAGACTTCCAGACTTGTAAGGATTCAAGGAAATCGACATCTGGATCAGTGTTTTTACTCGGAGGAGGCGCCATTGTGTGGAGGAGCGTGAAGCAGGGCTGCACAGCTGACTCTACTATGGAGGCTGAGTATGTGGCTGCGGCTGAGGCATCTAAAGAAGCGGTTTGGCTCCGCAAGTTCTTTAGGGACCTTGAGGTCATTTCGGGTGTTGACAAGCCTATCACACTTTACTGTGATAATACAGGGGCTATTGCCAACACAAGGGAATCTCGACACCACAAGAGGACTAAACACATAGATCGGAGGTATCACATTATTAGAGGGCATGTGGAGACAGGACAAGTGGATGTATGTAAGATCGCGTCCGAGGACAACATTGCCGATCCCTTTACTAAGACTTTGGTGGCTAGAAGCTTTGAAAGGCATGTAGAGGCGATGGTGACGCGTAACATGGCATATCTGCTGGCTTAGGGCAAGTGGTAGATTGTTAGGAAATGCCCTAAGTATTCGAGACATTTTGATGTATTCATTTTGAACTGGATAATAAAATTATACATAGAGGTTATTCATTACATTGCTATCTGTCCTCGTCTTATTTACATGTTAAAGTAAATGTAAGCAAATATGGCTCACTGACTGCTTGTGTTAAAACTGTTAGAACGTTGCATGCAATGGACTTTTGTATGCGAGAAGACAATGTTCTAAAGTTAGCAGTCTAAACTATGGTCTGTAGTCTATGGGGTTAGACCGAGCATCTAACTCATGTTAAGACTATTATGTTGTCTAAAGCCTTAGAGGGGACGGTTTGTCTTGACTGTCTGGAGCTGGACTCCCAAGTAGAGACATGGATATGTTGCTTGGTGGTGACATATTAGACCAGGACTAAAGTGTGATTGATCTACGTAGTCCGCTATGAGTGGATCAATCTGCTTTTGACGTTCATTGTGCAATAACCTTAATCCTGAGTAAATGAACTACTTCATGTATATGACTTGTGTACTTTGATGTTCCAATGGCTAAAGCGTCTCAGAGATAGTAAGCTTATAGACCGGCTCGTTGAGTGCATGACTTGTATACTATGAAGGGTTTGTTTGCAGATATCGGAATCATAGCTCTGAGGAGTTAAAGGTATCCTCTTAAAGGCATTATACTGAATGTGAAAATGGGCAAGGCCTTGGGTCGTCTGCTGGGCGGATGACTTCTTATTCACATATGGTGAATAATCATTTTCTTAATTCGGTGGTATAATGGAACTTTAAGATAGCCTGATCAGTAGGATTAAACAGACTTTGACCTAAGGCTGATCATGGATATCATATGAGGGTTTTGCATATATGACAAGGTCATTGGATAGTAGCTCGTCACAGGCTTACGTAATACGGTATATAATTGGGAGTTCAGTTTCAGGTTTATAGTGGTGTGACTCTGAAACTAGTGATCATATGATTGAGTTGTTCGGTAAAGAATGATGATCATATGGAATCACGGGAGCCCGATTATATATGTCCAATCAGTCCCTCTACTAGCTCCACATAATTCCCTAACGTTTGGCAAATTGATTTGTGTATGCTATTGGCTAGTTTATTATGCATGGATGGTGATGACACAGGATTAGGATGGTAGACAAGATTCTCTCCGGTTGGATTCAGATTTTTGTTTTGGATAATAGAGTACACAATTATTCGAACTCCAAATAAAGTTACCATGATTTTATTTGAGATTGGATTGGAGTTGTAGAAAATTATCCATGAGAACAAGAATATGAAACACAACCGTTTTGTGGAATTTGAAATTTGAATTTTGAAATTTGAAATTTGAATTTTGAAATTTGAAATTTGAAATTTGAATTTGAAATTTGAATTTGAAATTTGAATTTGAAATTCGAATTTGAAATTTGAATTTGAAATTTAAATTTGAAATTTGAAATTTGAAATTTGAAATTTGAATTTGAAATTTGAATTTGAAATTTGAAATTCGAATTTTGAATCACAGTCCAAGTAGGATTCGAATTTGTTGTGGAAAATCCACAAGGTTTGAAATTCGAATTTGAGTTGGATTTGGAGAGGATAATCTTGTTAGAATCCTACTTGAATTTTGAATATAAATCCCAACAAAAGTGGGCGAAATTTTGAGGATAATCCTCATGGAAAAATTCGGTTTTTTATGGATAAGGTTCAAGGGAAAAAATTCAAGTTTCAATTCCAGTTGAATTTGGATTCTCTCCTCCCTGAAAAGTGGCCGAAAATTTGGAGAATCTCTCCTAGGAAATTCGGTTATTTTTGGATAAGGTTGAGATAAGATTCAAGCTTGAAAATCCTAGTGAAATTTTGATTCTTCCTTATCCTAAAAATGGCCGAAAATTTGGAGAAGATTTTCTCCTAGAAATTTCGGATTTTTTGGTTGGAAAAGGGAGATAAAATTCTAGTTAAAATCTTGTTTAGATTTGGATTGGATTTATCCTAAGAAAAACCGAATTTTTTGTGGAGATTCTCCCTTGGAAAATTCGGATTTTTATGGTTATGGATAAGGGAAAATATCTTTTCCTAATCCAATTAAAATTCAGAGAATCACCTCATGCAGGTCTATAAATAGAGGTCCTGCCACTCCAGTTCTCTTAGACCACAGACTCTCAGGTGAGCAGGCTTATTGTTGCACAGCTCATCGTGACAATAAAGTTCTTTAGAGATCTGGGTGGTCGGAAGAAGACTAGCAGTGCTAGCATACCGATCGAGGTTCAGAGTGCCCACACACTCAGCCATTCGGGAATTGGAGAATAGTAGAGAAGGCTAGTTGGTTGAAGCCTCCGGTCATTCTCCTCCTGCAAGATTGGCGTCCTTGAGGTATGAGTTTTAATTGTTGTTGGTTTATTGTATATGGCATCATGAGATATTTAACGATCTAAAAATTTTTATTATTCCGCTGCGCCACTCTGATACGTTTTTACCGATTTATTTTCCTACACTTGCCTTTTGCTTAGAGTTCATGATACTGGTAATGGCAGACTGTCGAGCCAATTTTTCTTGGCCTCTAAACATGTCCTCTAAGTTCTCCATGATCTCCCTAGCAACTTGATAAGTCTCATGCTGCTTTTGTAAAGCACTCCTCGTGCTAGCAAGAATGTAGCACCGAGCTATCTCATTGGATTATCTCCAATGAATATAGGCAACTGGGACCTCCTCAACCAGTGTGTCAGGTTTGGGCCCAGGTGGGCATGGTTCGTCCAGTATGAACTTGTGTCCTTGCAGCTGAGACCCATTAGCAGATTTCTTTTCCAGTCTTTATAATTATCGCCATTAAGTTTATTTTTAGTGAGTATTGAAACGAGGGGTGTCGGTGACATTTTGAACTGAAATAAAATTATACTAGACATCATTACAAAACCCAAGCAAATATAGAGAGAATTTAGCAAATAAAACATACAAGTGTATTCCTACATGAAACTTGAAAACAACATATAGCATTACACTAGTAATTCTCAGCACCTATTGTCCCAAGCCACCGAGGGGTGGTTGTGGGACAAATAGCTGAAACATGGACCTCGTCCATTTAATATATGTTACCTTAAATCCTCTAAGGTTAAGACATATATTAATAACCACTTATTTTGGCCACCAGTTTAGTTAATAGAGCTTCTAGGGAAGGTTAATAACTAAACGACTCTTGAGTGTATAACCATTATTTACGTAGTCCGATCCGTGTCCTACCAAGCCACCGAGGCATGGTCATGAATAGAATCATGCCTGAACACATTTTCCATAGAGGAGATCCAACCTAGTTTACCGACGGTGGTAAATACCTACCGAGGGGTGTGGTCAGGGTAGAACTGACCCAAGGTGTTACTATGCTTTCACATATGGATCAATAATAGAGACCGTGGGTTTTGTTTGAAACCCTCTCCCACTCAATATTTTGAAAAACATGCAAGTTTTGTAAATATGTATGATCAATATAGTCTGAGTGGCATTCACCTATCCTATATGATATGTTATCAAATATGCATCCAAAACATCTATCAATACATATTCATCCATCCATGACATATCATAGAATAAATAAATAATGGATAAAATTAAATAACTAAGCTATGGTCCCATCCTAGAATAAAGAAAAAATAAAGATTACAAAATTTCATCCAAAGCATTATTTGGGTCTTGAATTTTGCTCCATCTTCTTGTATCCATCTTCATATAGCCTCTCCATTTATTTCTCATCTCAAGAATCATTTAAATTTCAAATTTCAAAATTTTAAACAATTCAAAATTCATTTGTAATAATATGTAATTTCAAAAATTTCAAATTTTCAATTACATATTTTTAAACATGATTTAAAATTTAATCTCAAATTCAAAAATTGAAAATTTTCAATTTTTAGCCTGGAGGCCACAGCCGCCGTGGGTAGCCCCTAGCCCCCAGGGTGCTGGTAGCCCATGCCCAGGCCGGGTGTAGCCCTGCCGGGCTGCAAGCATAACCTGCATCCACGGGCTGCACCCCCTGAGGGGTTGCAACAACCCGCCAGGCTGCAAGCAGTAGGTTGCATACCCTAGGTGGGTGCAGCAGCCCATCAGGCTGCACACCCTGGGGGGCCTGGGTAACCCCTAGGGGGCCATGGCCACCCTTGGCTGCAGGCAAAGCCAGTGGCCATGGGTGGTCCAACCCTGGACAGGGGCTGCTGCAGCCCCATCCTACCCAAGAGCAAAGGCTGCAGCCCCACCCAGGCCAGTGGCCCGTCCCAAGGGGTCAGTCCTTGATTTTCGTGCCATATTCCAATTACCTATTAGGATCTCCAAAAATTAATTTGAATCGTAGTTAAATTGGAATTTTCTACACAAACAAAATTTCAATTTTCAAATTAAATTTAACTTTTGGGAAAAATAAATTATGATCTTCAAACTTTAATCTCCTCCAGGAATAATTACATAAAATTTCCTAAACCGTTTCCGATTACAAAATTCAAATCATAAAAATTCTAAGAGACTAAAAAATTAAAATCCATGAGAAAATTACGGTAATAATAGACCACTCCCATGGTTACATAAAAAGTCCTAGATACAATTTTTCTAAATTCCAAGGAACCATAACTGGCATAAAACAAGCATGCTTATGATAATTCAAAGAATCAAAATAACCACATATTACATACATAATTCATGATAACAACATAAAAGAATCCTAGAAAGCCACTCTCTAAATATCAAATCCATATATAAATAAAAAGACTAACTAATTGTCTAATTTATGTACATGGCATAATCACGAGATGGCTCTGATACTAATTGTAGGAAAAAATTTGGAAAAATGCATCAGAGTTGTGCAGCGGAATTACAAAAATTTTTCAAAATCGTTAAATATCTCATGATGCCATTACAATAAACTAACAACAATAAAACTCATACCTCTAGAGGATGCCAAACTGTAGGAGGAGAATGACCAGAGGGCTTAAACCAACTAGCCTCCTTTACTATTCTTCAATTCCTCGATGGCCGAGTGTGTGGGCACTCGAATCCTTGATCAGTATGCTACCACTGCTAGTCTCCTTTCGACCACCTAGATCTCTAAAGAACTTATTGTCACGGTGAGTTATGCAATAATAAGCCTGCTCACCTGAAAGTCTATGGTCTGAAAGAACTAGAGTGGCAGGACCCCTATTTATAAATTTGTATGAGGTGATCCCTTGAATTCGAATTGGACCAGAAAAAGATTTTCTCCCTTTCATCCATAAAAATCCAAATTTCCTATAGGCCATTATCAAGGGAAGATTCGGCCAACCTAGGGGATTTTGGATTCCAAATTCAAACAGGATTTTAACTTGAATTTTATCTCATCATTATCCACTAAAACCGAATTTTCCCCTAGACCAAAATCATGTCTAGATTCGGCCATGCAAGTGTGAGGAGAATCAAAATTCAAATAGGATTTTCTAGCTTGAATTTTATGTCACCCTTATCCACATAAAAACCGATTCTCCTTAGCCTTATCCACTAAGATATTTGGCCACCATTGTGAGGGAGAGAATTAAAATTCAAATGGATTTTCTAGCTTGAATTTCCCTTCATCCTTATCCATAAAAACCGATTCCTCTCAAGGGTGGGATTCCCTTAACAAATTCGGCTTTCTTTAGGTAGATTTAGGATTCAAAATTCAAGTAGGATTCAAACAAGATCTTCATCTCCCTTATCCATATCAAAACCGAATTTAACCATATGGATTTATCTATAACAAATTCGGTTATCACAAGATATTGTGATTCAAAATTTGGATTCAAAATTTCAAAGTTCAAATTTTAAAATTCAAACTTCAAATTCTAATTTCAAATTTAAATTTTAAATTCAAATTTCAAATTTCAAATTTCAAATTTAAATTTTAAATTCAAATGTCAAATTCAAATTTCAAATTTAAATTTCAAATTCAAATGTCAAATTCAAAATTCAAATTTAAATTTCAAATTCAAATTTCAAATTCAAAATTTAAATTTAAAATTTAAAATTTAAAATTTAAAATTTCAAAATCTACAAAAAGGTTGTATTTCAAAATTTTGTCCTCATGGATAATTTTCCACAACTCCAATTCAAACTCAAATAAAATCATAGCAACTTTATTTGGAATTAGAATAATTGTGTAATCTCTTATCCAAAACAAAATTTGAAATCAACTGGAGAGAATCTTGCCTTTCCATCCTTATCCTATGTAGACACAATCCATATCCATGCAAAGATAACTTGCCAATAAGCATACTCTGATCAATTTGCCATCCGTTAAGGAATTATGTGGAGCTAGTAGAGGGACCAATTGGACATTTATAATCGGGCTCCCATGAATCCATATGATCATCATTCTGTACCGAATAACTCAATCATATAATCACTAATTTCAGAGTCACACCACTATAAACATGAAGCTGAACTCCCAATTATATACCGTATTACAAAAGCCTGTGACAAGCTATTGTCCAATGACCTTGTCATGTATGTAAAACTCTCATATAACATCCATGATCTACCTTAGGTCAAAGTCCAATCAACCTATTGATCAAGCTATCTTAAAATTCCATTATACTACCAAATAAGAAAATGATTATTCACCATATGTGAATAAGAAGTCATCCGCCTAGCAGACGACTGAAGTCCTTATCCATTTTCACATCTAGTATAATGCCTTTAAGAAGATATCCTTAACTCCTTATTAGAGCTATGATTCTGATATCTGCAAACAAACCCTTCATCGTATACAAGCCATGTACCCAATGAATCGATCTATAAGCTTACTACCTCTGAGACGCTTTAGCTACTGGAACATTAAAGTACACAAGTCATATACATGAAGTAGTTCATCTACACAGGATTAAGGTTATTGCATAATAAACATCAAAAGCAGATCGATCCACTCATAGTGGACTACGTAGATCAATCATGCTTTAGTCCCGGTCCAATATATTACCACCAAGTAACATATCTATGTCTCTATTCAGGAGTCTATACTCTGGACAGTCAAGACAAATCGTCCCCATCATGGCTTTAGACAACATAATTATCTTAACATGAGTTAGATGCTCGGTCTAACCGCATAGACTACGCACCATAATTTAGACTGCTTACTTTAGAACATTGTCTTCTTGCATACAAAAGTCCATTGCATGCAATGTTCTAACAATTTAACATAAGCAGTTAGTGAGCCATATTTGCTTACATTTACTTTAATATGTAAATAGAATAAGGACAAACAGCAATGTAATAAATAACCTGTAAATATAATAAATAACCTCAAAATAAATGAAATACATCAAAATGTCTTTCATGCATAGGGCATTTCCTAACAGTTTGAAATTTCATACGAAAAAGTTATACTATGCGTGTGTAGTGTTAGTACAGTTTAAGACACAACCATAGTACCATAGATGATCAGTAACAGATTCAGAATGGGCTCATAGGTACTACAACCCATCCAGGAATGAATAGAATAAAAATTGGATCAAGAGAATCCATTTTTGGTCAAGGTTTGGAATACAGTCGAAAAAGGGCCTAACATTGTTAGAAGAAATTAGACCACTACGAGAAACCCTTACAAATGAAATTCTTCCCTCAGAAACCGTGTTTGTGGGCAGCCAAACACAGCCCTAGGAGACAATGTGGAAAAGTTTCCCACAAAACAAGGAAACATGCCTTGTTGCTTTTGATCAAAAAATTTAAAAGACGGAGACAACTACTATTGAATTTAGTAATGCATTAAATGCAAATTTGGCTCCTTTTCTCCTATATTCCCATTGGTTTTTGAAGGGGTCAGTAGCACAAAAATTTGTCCCCTGAGTTTAGTTAAGTTTGGCTTAATTAAGGTTGTTTAGGTTGGTCAAATCTTGCTTAAGGTTAGTTTATAAATATGTGTGTATGACCTTTTGCACCCTTTTCTTTCTTTTGCACACCAAAAGCCACCAAAACACCAAACTCTCTTCTTCTTTTTCCTTCACCCGGCTGACACCTCCACAGCCCAAAACACACCAAAAACTCACCAAAAAGTCAGCCCAAATTGCTTAGTTTGTTGCTTGGTTGGAGCCATTCTTCAAGGTCACTTAAGGTAAAAAGTATTGGAACCTTTCCTTTGTAGTTTTGGTTATTTATTTAGCTTTGTGAACTAAGGAAATTTCTATATTTTTCTCAGCCCAAGCTAACCTCTTGTTCACCTTTGGTCCACACAAATTTTTGGTCATAAGTCTTGTTCAGTTTGTGCTAGTTTCGAAGCATGCTAAGGTAAAAACTCTAGAACCCATCCCTTTGAGGTTTTTGTCCTTTATTAAGTTTTGATATCAAGGTAATTTACTATGAATTTTGAGTAATGGGTTGTAATAAGTTTATTTTGAGCCTTGAGCATTGTATTTTTGTATTCATGTGGTTGTCGTTTAAGCTTTTATGGTTTGTGTATGCCATAGACGTCTTAGGGTTTGGTTGGAAACCCAACTGTCCTACATTTTTAGCCACAATTTTGCTAAGTTTTGAGCATGTTATAGATAGATTTTAAGTTTTTGCAAAACACAGAAGTTGTAGGAAATTTTGTTACTGACATTTTTACAAATAGCCTTTGGCCAAAAATAATGTTAAGATAGGTTTTCGGGATGATCTCTGACCGAAGGTCAAAACTAGGACTGGAAACCTGGGAATAGGGAACAGTCTTGGATTTTTCTAAGAATAAGTATCTTAGAGTCCGAACTGGGTCTTGGGCTCAACATGAAAAATGTAGACCACATCAAAATCTAAAAGATGCTTGCATGAATTTAAAAAATTTGGTTGTTTAGGTCCCAAACAGTGTGATTTTTAATTAAACAAAAAACTAAAAATTTTCTAAAATTAGGATAGTTTTTAGCCTCGGGTTTGTAGTGTTTATGACACGATAGATTTTGAATCAAGCTTCGAGTTGAACACCAAAATTGTTCATCTCGTCGAGGACTAAAAATGTCATGTTCGCTGATTTCACAATCTCGATCATTTTAAGCAAGTTCTATACAGTTTTTCAAAAAAGGGTTCAAAAACTACCTTTCAAGTGAACACCAAAATGTGTTCTTTAAAATGAGAAAATGGTTTTAAGTAAACATCCTCACCTTCCAACTCGGTGAAAAAGGGGATTATGTTTAAATCCTAAGGAAAGGTATTTCACAAAAAAAAAAATACAAGACATTTTCCATAATGATTTTTCAAATCAATAGAGGTAGCCCAATTGGCTATAAAAACAATATGTAAGATAACTGGTTAGTTGACTAGTTGGTTAACTAATCAAAACTGAGATAGGAAGAGAGAGAGACGTTAATTAATTTATTTGGTAAATAAATTAAATAACCACGATTAGAAGATAGTTATCAAACTCTCGAAAGAGAGCAGTTTAGTATCGATAGGGATCGGTAGCAAGTAACAATAGAATTTTATTAGTCACTAACAACAGTAGTGACTTGAGAGTAAATAATTAATGGGATACGTTATGGTTACAGGTAGAAACCTGTAATTTGATGAGGTAACGTACAAACTGCCTACAGATCAGGTAAGTACAACTCTGCCTGCAGCATGAATAAAACGAGTTTGAAACTGTTGTTTTACTCTGTGATATGTTCACAGTTACAAGATGTGTTCGCATGATATGTTCGAAGTTGTGAAATAGTTGATAGCTTGATGTGCCTTTAAAGTATGGCCTATATTTAAAAGTACATTTTGTGGATAAAGTGTTGTACTTGCTGAGCGTAAAGCTCACTATGTGTGTTCATGCTGTAGGTAAGAGACCTACGGGCTAGACTCCAATGGATGATGTTGGCGGTAGGCTGATGTGAGGGTTGAGGTTATGGATACCATCACAAGTTTGTCTTCTGCACTATGTTGAGTAACCCTTTTTATCTTGAGAACCAAACTTATATTAAGTAATGACCAGTTTAGTATTTCTTGAGTATGTATGTATGTTTAACCTTAAGTTGTATTAAGATCCATATGAGTTGTAAAGTATATTTAAGTATGTATGGCTATAGTAAAGCATACGTATTCAAAGCCTATATAGTAAAGCCTATAAAGAAAAAAAATCCCCTAAAATTATGGTATTAAGAATAGTAGTTTTAAGCAAGTTAAGTGTGTTCAAGTTTAAGTTAAGCAAGTTTTAAGTGATGATCTGGGCCGCCAGGGCTCCGGGGCGCCACAGTTAGTATCAAAGCGGTATCCTGCCACCCAACATCACATCGCTGCATGCTCGCTTCATCTGTCTAAGTAAGTTAGTTTGTATTTTATGTTGATAGTATGTAAGTTAATGTTTAAGTTATAATAGGCGGCTATGCGTGCACCAGTAGAACCTGCACCAGTAGAACCGGCACCAATAGAACCGCACTTGTAGAGCTCCACCAGTGGAACGAGGATAATAAAGCGAGTTTGGCGTTCACCAACATGGGTCCTGACCGATACGATGGTCGTCGCCCCATGAGCTCCCATTTTGGATCCGCCGTATGGAAGTCATCTTTCAAGCTTGCCATATCCCACCTCACCTACAGGTGGATTTGGCAAGTAGTAGGCTAAAGGGACCAGTTATGGCCTGGTGGGGTCGGCATTGTAGGGGTAGAGACCCAATGGTACACTAGGAGGATTTCTGTCAAGACCTCCTCAACAACTATAGGCCGCCACCTACAGAGGAAGTTTTCAGGCTGGGCAGAAATGAGGCCATCCATAGAGACATGCATGAGAGGTGGTATGACATTCTCTCTGTCATATGGAACGCATACGAAGGAGAGGCGATGTTTCACTACTGTCGAAGTTTTTAGGATGCTATATGGCCTCTTACACCCTGGGAGGTACCCTTTAGGGAGTCAGCAGAGCTCTTATGGAAAGGAATTCTGGAGAATATAAGGGAACTTGTCCGATACCCTCTAAACCATGAGGACATGAGGTGCTTCATACAGGAAATAATGAGTGCTGAATTAGAAGTAGTCAACCCCAGAAACCCCGAACGAGCTCAAGACGTTGTGGGTGCTGCCAATATTGAGGGCAACCCAGTAGACCCACACACCAACCAGCCGATGAGGACCTCATGGCCGAACACCAACCTAATGAGCCTGAACCAGCCCCTCTGTCTCCCGAACACCCCCTAGAGGTGAATGGTAATGAGGATGATGATGATGACTCTCCTGATGCCCATCCCGAGGATGAGGAGATGGGTGATGATAGGATGAGATCCCTAACTACTTCAGTGATGACAAATGGGTGGAAATATATGAACTTGAACCTTAGGTCATCATAGCTAATGGTGACGAGGCCAGTTCCGGCGTGGAAGATGAGGAGGATCCAGTGGAATTTTCCCTCGATAAGAGTGACGAGGAGGACATTTCTGATGCAGAATCAGGGCTTTCCTCAGAGTAGCAGCGGCCTACTTTAGCAGAATCTTTTGTTAGACTGTGTATATATGTATGATGGGAAGCAGTAGCTTACTCCCACTAGACTTAACCTAGTATGTCCTTTTGGGGTTATGTATCGGGAAGTGTTTGCCACTCCCGATAGACTAGAGTTTTGTACATACTGTTATGAAAGTTATATGAAAAGCAGTACATTATTGCCAGATGGCATATGTAAGATACCTAATATGTGGCCCATAGCGTGACAAGAAGTGTAGGACAAGTCCTGACACTAAGACGATGTTTCGATATGAGGTGATATGATATAATTCGTATTGAACATTAAGATATACAGAGCAAGATTAAAGGAAAGTTATGATCCATATACATATACTTATAATAGTAATGTAAGTAAGTATTATGTAAACATAATTTCCAAGTACAAAAACAAAGATTTACAATTTTTTTTCCTGCTATATGATTGGGTTTCGAAGGACAACATGGTTCGAATGCGTACACAAGCAACCCAAGCATCCCGAGGGGATGAGTTAATAACACAACTCATGGCTATGTGAGAAATAAAGGAGAATCAACAACACAACCTAGACCATCTCAGGGACCAACTAAGTCAACAGAACCAAGCACCACAGACAATAGAGGTGCCAGCTTAGGAGGCTCCACCAACCTTAGAGACTTCAAGGGAGCGAGCAACTCCCCTAATCAAGGGAGTTCTATGAGGGTAGGAATTTCCTGAACCACCACTAGCCCTTCCAGCAACGGCTGCTCCTATAGTAGCAAATGTACCTTAGCCAGCCTTTAGGGAAGGTGACTTATATGAGAGATTCCGGTGCATGAAAGCGTCAGAGTTCGAAGAAACCACCAACCCCATAGAGGCCGATGACTGACTAACGAATATCCAAGTAATCTTGGATTTTATGGGATTGACCAACAAAGAAAAGGTGATGTGCACATCCTTTGCCCTAAGGAAAAAGGCGCATCAGTGGTGGAAACCAGTAGCGATCAGAAGAAATGTCAACGAGATGAGCTAGACTGAATTCATGGAGGAATTCAAGGAGATGTACTTTAATGACGAGGCATTAGCAGCATAACAGGATGAGTTCTCTAACCTACACCAAAGGAATAGGACTATGATAGAGGCAGTTAGAAAATTTGTACAATTAGCTAGACTCTTTCCGGACTTGGTGCCTATAGAAAAGGAGAGAGTCAGAAGGATGCTAAAGATGTTTAGGATGGACATCACAATGCAGGTCTACAGTGGAAGTCACAGATCAACAACAGTTGTAGAATGCGTTAGTAGGGCCATCCGAGCTGAGCACTGGTTGGCACAAGATAGGGAGCGAAGGCTCAGATCTTTAAGGCACGAAGGGAGGAGAAAACTCAAGCTAAGCAGGCTCAAGGGAAGCAGATCCCAGAGTCTCAACACAGGGGCTTAGATAGGATAAACAACACTTCCCTCAGGAGAAGTTTTTTTGTCTAATTATTGGATGCGTTATGTACTGATAATTATTTGCAGTAGAGAGCTTAGCATTAATCTGATCATCATCGACATGATCGATTATGATGTAATCTTGGGAATGGATTTCCTCACAAAATACAATGCCATCATTGACTGTCGAAGAAGGAAAGTCGCTTTTGAACTGATCAGATGTGAAAAGTTCGTTTACACGGGTTTGTCACTGAAGCAACCAAAGATGATGATGTGGCACCCCTGAATCTAACCACGTGAAACTGTCATGAACTGACTCTGTTGCGCCCAAGACAGCCCGTGTGCTGAATCTGGATCGCCATTTAAAACTCTTTTTCTCACAACTCTCATTTTACAGGGCTCAAAATTTCACCTAAATTTTTTTTTCTTTTTAACACACACTTTCCTTAAAAGAAAGTTACGTATGAAAGTTCGTAAAATACAATACTAGGTTTTATATGTCTTTTTGAGTACAACATACTATACAACATACAATATATTTATACTATACTTTTTAAAACACATTCTCTTCAATTCACTATCTCTTTATGCCCAGCGAAAGACTTATGGCAGGACCAGATCCACGGTAAATTCCCTATCCCCTTGATACGCACACATCCTGCTGCCATCTATGTAGTCTATTGGACAGGTTTTTTACCTGCAACATGAACAAACTAATGAGCTAACAGGCTCAGTAAGTTCAAACATACTCAATAAGAATCACATAGATTCAAAAACAGCAAAATTACAATTTTCTATGAATAGACTATTCATCCATGAATAGTATTATTCACCATAAATAGTGACTTTAATCCTTGACTAATGAATAGTAACTATTACCCAACTGGTTACTATTCACATTACTCTAATCGGTTACTATTCACATTGCTCTAGTCGAAATCATTACACTTAGTGTTAGTGTCAATTATGCTCAATTATGGCTTTCGTCACATTATTGACTATTCTCTCTATTTAACGTTGAGCTCATTGTGGCAGTACCGATAGTTTATCTTGCGCACTAACTAAGAGAGCCTAGGGAGCGACCCTAGAGCTTCTTCCTTTCTAGTCCTTATTGTGTCCCTGTAGGATTTGAAAAATCTCCCCCATAACGTTGGAGGGGCAGTATGCCTTAAATGGTTTTATTACCATCTTTTAATTATAATTCTGACCAAGTGACATTAATCGTCACCTCAAGGTCACTAACCACCATCGCCCGTAGGCCTTAGATATTCTTTTCCTTTTATTATGTGGGACATGTTATACTAACTAATCCCCAAATGTCCATAGGACTTGATATCTAATGTACAACTAGTACATAACAAAATAATACAGTATTTCATGTTGCAGACATGAAAAATCTTGAACTTACCACCATTGCAATAATGTCCACTTCCGGAACTCCTTCGCAGTTTTATCTCTAGTTTGGGTCCCTACAGACATAATATTATCTGTTAATACCCTTTATTAATTACCACTTTAATTATATTCATCTTGTAATAAATTTGACAACACAATTTAACTTTTTATGAGGTACACAGTCTGCAGCATGCCCGTGTCCCAACCCGTGTACCTCTCGATTTTACTTTACACGGCCGTGTTTCAATGTACACGCCCGTGTACTATTTAAACTCTACATTTTTAACTCTAAAATCTTTATTTTGGGTTTTAGAATTTTATTTAAGTCATTCTATATCCTTTATGGTCCTTTTTGAACGTTTCAGAAATTTTTGGTCAAAATGACAATTTTGCCCCTGTCGAGTCTCGAGACTGTAACTATTCCGTTTTATCATTTTTCCCGAAGTTTCTAAGCCTAAATATCCTGAAATAATATTCCCTAGGTTTTTGTATTATTTTACAGCTTAAATTGCTACAGAATCTCAATTATCCATTTTCCGACCCTTAGTTACTATTCAACCATCATCTAGGGTCGTTTCTCGTTTTTCTAGCGTTTCGGAGCCTCAAATGGGTATTACACTACTCCTAAAATGTTTTTCATCCCGTCCCAAGCCCTCGGTCCCTGAGGGGCTTGAGTTTCCTATCTCGATTTAACCTTTCCCCCTCGTTTCCTAAAATACCCCTAACATGAATTTTTTTTTTCCTGTTTTAGGCATTTTAGTCATTAAGGATCAGTTTACTATTCTTCTTAGGTTGGTTTTCCATTTTCAATCCTAACCCACTGAGGGGTCTTGGTTTCCATTCCGAGTCTAATATTTTTACCCTTCGTTTCCCGAAATGCCCCTATTCCGTTTTAGAAATTTCGATAGCATTTCTGCTTGTATTTTTAGGTTTCCCTGGTGTTAGGTATGCCTCAGAACCTTTGTACTTGTCACGTACTATACCAAAGGCCTATTTTATACAAAGTTACCAAACTTTGTATAAAAATTTTTCACATTAACCAATATTCAGAACTCAGCACACATCATCAAATTTTTTTCAAACATATCCTTGGTTTTTTCGTGATAACAACATCAAATGCTTTACATCACCATAATCAATTATCACCTGTCATTCTTATATTTTTAATGTACATTTCAACATTAGAAACCTAGCAAAATTTTCATTCCAACCCTAGCATTAGCCACAGATTTTTCATGCTAATTCACATAGAAAATTTTGCTTTCTTTCCTAGGGTTTTATCAACATTACTCATCATTGTTCAAGCCTAAAAATTTTCCATTTTCTAGTGTTTATGACCCACGGATTATAGCATGAAAAATGCATTAAAATTTCTTGTTTCTTAATTCTAATTCATGCTTAATTCACATGCCACTAAATGATCATAAAGACTAAACCAAATCACCAAATTTCCAAATCATTTTCCACCAATAGTGCCACGGATTTCATGGAAACCAAGCATAAATTTTTGCTTGTTTCTTAAACCTAATTTATGCTTCAATCTCTAGATTACCAAACCATTCATAATGTCCATAAAACATCAATTTTTTTCCAATGTTTTCTACACCACAATACCCATGGATTTTTGCAAGAAAAGAAATGAAAAATGCTTCAAAAATGTGGCTTACCTTTTTCAATTAATCCCTTGATACCTAGGCTTGGATTGGAAGTAAATTTTGGTGTGAAATTTTGGAAATTTTTGGCTTGGAATACACTTAAGGGGCATGGATTTGGCTACAGAAAATTGGCAAAAGTTTGGCCACTTTTCTCTAATTTTTCTTATGAATTTTGAAGCCTATTTATAGGCAAAAGCAAGGGACCTTTTGGTAATTTTTTTCCAACAATTTCCTATTTGTCCAAGGACTAAAATGTAATATTTTTGGGCTGAAAATAAAATTTTTTTGCTACCTTCTTTCTAGGTGGCCGAATGGCCTTTTTTTCCTTTTTTCAAAATTTTTTCAATGTTATTTTGGCTAGATCATGGCCATTGATAAAAAAGACAACAAATCCTAGCCATACACCTACCTTATATTACTTTCCAAACTTTCCAAAAATTACATTTATGATATCATAAATGTCATGCCATCTTATAATATATATGGATTAATTCACTAATTAATTTGTGATCAAATTTTGACCGAAAGTCAAACAGAACGAAACTTTACTAAAATCACGTAGGTAGGTTTCGGGTACCTCCGGTGCGATCGGTTTGTTTTATTTTACTTCCGTTTGGTCAAAATTCTCTACTGTCAATTTTTATCTTTTTAGTGCATTTCAATGTACCCTCTAGGGTTTTTGGCTCCGTTTTCAAACCATCTTACCTAATTCTATTCGGTAAGATTTTTCATCTCTAAACTCACTCCCTTTAACACTACCGGAACATTTTTATAGTGTTCATAACAGTATTAAAACATAACTTTTTCATATTTTATTCATTAAAATTGATACATATATACAATTTTAATCTACTCTAAGAATCTAAAATTCCCAGTTATTACATTTACCCCTCCTTATAAAATTTTTGTTCTTGAAAATTTAGAACAAGTGGAGGTACAAATTCCTATTTCATCTTCTCGTTCCCATGTAGGCTCTTCAACGTTGTGATTTTTCTACAGCACTTTGACTAATGGGATCGTTTTGTTCCTCAAAACTTTCTCTTCTCTTGCTAGAATTTGAACAAGCTTCTCCTCGTACGTCAGATCTTCCTGAATTTGGATCGGTTCATGTTTCAATACATGGGACAGATCCGATATATACTTCCATAACATTGACACATGAAACACATTATGTACTGCCAACATTTCTAGAGGTAACGCCAATTTATAGGCAACTTTACCAATACGTTTGATAATCTCATATGGTTTAATATATCATGGACTTAATTTCCTTTTCTTTCCAAACCGCATTATTCCTTTCATCGGTGAAACTTTTAGGAATACAAAATCCCCTTCATTGAACTCTAAGGATCTTTGTCTTTTCTCCGCATAGCTCTTCTATCGGCTCTAGGCTATTTTCATCCATTGCTGTATTTTTGTAACTGTATCCACTGTTTCTTGTACAAAGTCTGTCTTGTGCAGTCGTTTTTCTTGTAAATCATACCAATGAACTGGTGATCTACACTTTATTCCATATAGAGCTTCATAGGGTGCCATACCTATCGAAGCTTGGTAGCTATTATTATATGAAAACTCTACCAACGGAAGTTTCTTGTTCCAGCTCCCTGGGAAATCTATTGTACACGCATGAAGCATGTCTTCTAATGTTTGAATGGTTCGCTCAGATTGCTCGTCCGTCTGCTGATGAAATGCTGTGCTCAGACGCACTTCTGTTCCCATAGCTTCTTACACACATGTCTAGAAATTTGAAGTGAATCGTGGATCGTGATCTGACACAATTGATTTGGGAACTCCACATAACCTGACTATATGGTTCACATACAAGTTTGCTAACTTTTCCAACGAAAGGTCATCTTCACAGTAATGAACCTTGCCGTCTTTGTCTATCTGTCAACAGTAACCCAAATGGCATCATAACCTTCTTGGGTTTTTGGCAATCCTACCATAAAGTCCATTATAATATGTTCCTATTTTCATTTAGGAATCTCCAACAGTTCTAGTTTTCTGCCTGGATGATGATGTTCAGCCTTAACCTTTTAGCACATCATGCATCTACTTACAAACTCAGTAATGTCCTTCTTCATCCCTTTCCACCAGAATTGTAGCTTCAAATCCTGGTACATCTTACTAGCTTTGGGATGTACTGAATATGGCATTTCATGGGCTTCTGCCATTATTCACCTTCTTAATCCTTCATCATCTGGAACTTGAATTCTTCCCTTATGTAGGATTAATCCATCTTTAGACACTCCTTCTTGAGAACTTGCTAGCTTCGGGTCTCATTTCTGAGCCTTTCTGATGTCCTTATACAGCATTGATTCCAATTGTAATGCAGCCAGCTTTCTGGCTATCAGCTCCATCTTCAACATGTTGATTTCCTGCTATAATGGCTTTGGAAGTTTTCCAATCGACAGTTGTTGCGAGACAGTAGATTTTCTACTTAACGCATCTGTAACATGATTGGCTTTTCTAGGATGGTAGAGGATTTCACAATCATAGTCTTTTACTAGCTCTAGCCATCTCCTTTGCTACATATTTAGCTCTTTTTGCATGAAGAAATACTTTAAACTTTGGTGGTTAGTATAAATCTGACACTGAGCTCCATACGATAGTGTCGCTAGATCTTCAGTGCGAACACTACTGTGACAAGTTCCAAGTCATGCGTGAGATAATTTCTTTCGTTGTCCTTTAATTGACACGAGGCATAGGCAATCACCTTGTCACCTTGCATCAAGACAGCTCCTAATCCCATCTTTGAGGCGTTGCTGTAAATCACAAACATCTCCTCTTCAGTAGGAAGTGTAAGAATTGGCGTACTAGTTAATAATCTTTTTAGCTCTTGAAAGCTTCTTTCGCACACCTCTGCCCACTCATACTTCCTCTCTTTGCGTGTCAAAGGCATGAGAGGTACAGTGAGTTGTGTGAATCCCTCTACAAATCTTCTGTAATAGCCAGCCAAACCCAAGAAACTCCGTATTTCCGGTCACATTCTTAGGTGCCGGCCATTCATTGATCGCCTCTACTTTTGCTAGATCCACGATGATTCCTTCCTTAGAGATCACGTGTTTAAGAAAATGCACTCTATCTAGCCAAAATTCGCATTTTGAGAATTTGGCATAGAGTTGATGCTTCCTTATCGTCTTCAGGACAATCCTCCGATGTTCTTCATGCTCCTCGCGAGTCTTTGAATATATGAGTATGTCATCGATAAACACAATGACAAACTTATCTAGATATTCGTTAAAGACTCGATTCATCAAATCTATAAATGCAGCTGGCGCATTTGTTAATCCAAATGGCATCACAAGGAATTTGTAATGACCATAACGGGTATGAAATGTGGTCTTGTGGATATCACTCTCCTTGATTCACAGTTAATAGTATCCTGATCGTAAATCAATCTTGGAGAACATTGTTGCGCCTTTGAGTTGGTCAAACTAATCGTCAATTCTAGGCAATGGATACCTATTCTTGAAGTGACTTTATTCAACTCCCTGTAATCAATGCACATGTGAAAAGATCTATCCTTCTTCTTGACAAACAACACTGGAGCACCCCATAGGGAATAGCTCAAACGTATAAATCCTTTGTCAAGAAGCTCCTTGAGCTTCTCCTGTAACTCTTTTAATTCTGTCAGTGCCATTCAGTGTAGTACCTTTAAGATAGGTGTAGTTCCTGGCATCAGCTCGATTTCAAAGGAGATTTCTCATTCAAGTGGCAATCCTAGTAATTCCTCTAGGAAGACATTGATGAATTTTTTCACAATAGGAACATCTTCGGGTTGAAGCTTTCGTTCCTCCGTCATGTCCACTATGCATGCTAAGTATCCAGCACAACCGCTAGACATTAGCCTTCTTGCCTTCATCAAGTTAATCATTATCGTCCCTGGTTTGCATGATGATCTGACATATTCGAATCCGTCTTCCTGGTCGGGTTAGAACCTTATCTTTTGCCTTCGACAATGGATCGTAGCTTGATACTTCCCTAGGAAATCCATTCCTAGTATTACATCGTAATCGGCAAGCTCCATCATGATCAATTCTGCATACAACTCCCTATTTGCCACAATTATTGGTACTTGAGGTAACCAATAATTGGACATCAAGACTTCCCTCGAGGGTAGTATGGTTCTAAATGTCATACCCATATTGTCCTTAGGATATCCTATCCTATTTGCAAATTGGTATGAAATGAAAGAATGCGTAGCTCTAAAATCAAATAGAATAGACGCCAAATTATCAGTGATAGAAAGCTGACCTGTCACTACATTTGACGTTCCGGCTTCTACATCTTCCTTTGTATAGATCATGACTCTAGCATCTACACGGGGCAAGCATTCTAGTCTTTCTTGCCTCTCAGAATGGGATGAACCTTCAGCCTTAGCCTGTAGTGAATGTGCCTGAGAATGTTGCTGCTGTGACTGAGACAAACTGTGCACATTTTACCTATTTTCGGAGCAGTTCCTAGCAAAATGACCATCATTTCCACATTGGAAACAGGAGTTTGGGACAAGTCTGCATCTGCCTGCAGGTCTTTTTCTGCAGACTACGCAGTCACGAACAATAGGTCCAGCATTGTTGTTCAATCTCTGCTGTTGGTTCCTATTCCCAGAATTATTTCCCTTCCTCTTGCCTTGTGACTGTTGGCCAGAAGTGCTTGGTTGCCCGGCCTTAGTATTCTGATTCGGTTTGCTGCAGCCTGACTTGGGATCTAACTTATATAGCTTTGGCCAATACCTTTTCGTTCTTCCTAGCATCCTAAATCTTTTCTTTTTCCTCCTTCTATCGAGCCAGATAATATTCAGCCCTCAATGCTCTACTTACACAATCAGATACAGTAGTGTGCACCGTCAATCTGCTGTCCACCAATGCTGAGATTTTAGGACGGAACATTCCAGGCATCTTCTAAATTTTCTCCCTCTCAGTGGAGATAGCACATGGGCATAGTCGGGACAGTTGGTCGAACTTGCTACAGACCTTGATTACTAACATGTCCCCCTGCTTTAATTCTGTAAACTCTATATGTTGTGGTCGCAACAGTGCGAGATTATAATACTTCTGATTAAATTCCTCTAGGAAATCTATCCATGAAATTGTGTACATGTTCCTTCTCAACTTAACTGATTCCCACCAAAATCTTGTATCCTTTTTCAGAACAAAGGATGCACACATAATCCTTTCTTGGTTATTCAACTCCTTAAATTACAATATCATATGGAGTGAAGACAACCACTCCTTTGCTTCCAAAGGGTTTGTGGAACCCTCAAACTCCGGCGGCTTCATTTGTTGGAATCATTCATAAAGGGGCTCCTGGTTGACTTGGGGTTGCAGTTGGGGTTCTACTATTTCAATCTCAGGTTCAGTTGGCAGCACTTCTTGTTCAGGTGCGGCCACTTGTGGGTTTTGGTCTCCTTCCTGGTCTTGCCTTTGCTCTATCTACTCTAACCTTTGTCTTAGCCCAGCATTCACTTTCATATGAGCCTTCAACATGGCTTCTAATTCATCTACTCTTTCTAACAGAACTGGACGTCTTCTCATGTTCCTCAGGTTTCGCAGATTCACCATCTTTTCTATTTCTTATAATCGCATGAAATCAATCGTTAGATTTTCACCAACATATTTTTACAATATAAGTAAAAATAGTTTTAATTATCACAAAATTTCAACGTTTCATCCATTGAACATGTCAAAATATGATCGTCATTTCTTTTCATTTCAAAATTTTCAAATATACATCAACTTGAAGGCTTTTCTCAAAATAGCCTTTCGATACTATCATCCATACATATATATAGATATATATACATTTATATATCACATGTGTTTCTACGCCTAATCTCCTAACTGGGGTTGATTTGGAATTGTCAAAAATTCCTCTAGGTCTACTACATCTTCATCCGTACCATTTCTAGCCTCGGATGGTGTCGATCCTTTAGCGGGACCCATACCCTCTTGTTGCCTTGATGGACTAGCCTCATGATCATTTACCATAGGCTATGTCCTCTACAGACGATCTAGCATGGTGTCCTACAATAGTTGCTCATGTCTCTTGCACACCATGCACTCCATCATCATCTCTTCCTTTACTTTTGCTACAGTAACTATAAACTCACGCAAGGTAGTAGGGTATAAAGGGGTTACCCTCTGTCGTAGATCAATAGTGAGTCCTTTCCAAAATATATCACAAAAGCCTCATCTGTAAGGTTAGACAGAGGACATCTCCTCACAACGTTATCCTAAAACCGGACTGCATATGTGAATACAATATCCCTTAGCATCATCTACTGTCTCTCTGCCTGAAGAACAAAATCTCTGACATCTATATACTTGGGCATAGTCGGTGGCGGCGTTACTACCCTGCTCTCAGGAGGGTCTGAAACCGGTGCTAAACTCTTCTGCAGAAACTGCTGCATCATGATTTGGTGAAACTCAGCCCAATCAAGTGCTAATAGTATCTCCTAATCATAGTACTCCCAATACAACCGTGCACCCTCACGGAATGTGCCAACTGCCATCAGCACCCAACAGTCCTCATCTATGTCACACTGACGCATGATCATCTCTATTTCGTGTAGCCAGTCTCGAGTAGAGATCCCTTGTTGACCTCCTTCGAATGTAGGTGGATGACTGCCTCTGAAAGCATGTACTACTCGTACTGATACTCTAGCTTCTATACGAGCTCGATCTCCCACCACTGGAATATCTACCGTTACTAGTGGTTATACAACTGGTCGAGGAGGTGGTGCTTGTACCGGTGCTGGTTCTACTGTCCTGGGCGCTGGCAGCTCAAGTATTAGCAGTCCAAGTGCAGCTTGATGAATCATCGATGGTCTGATCACGAGCCTAGTCCATACCCGGATCAGTCCTCTTGGTCGGTATGGGTGGGGTCTTATGTAAGGTGGTCTAGTCATTGTATGTCCTACAAAATATATAACCTCGAATAAACGAAAATTTAACTAGTCTTAAAGAGAGCTAACTTACTTGGATTGATGATCAAGTCGCGTTTCGTGCTAATAGGGATATGGTCAACTGCTCTAATACCAACCTGTGGCGCCCCTGAATCCAACCACATGAAAATGTCATGAACCGACTCTATTGCTGCCCAAGACAGCCCCTGTGCTGAATCCGGATTGCCATTTAAAACTCTTTTTCTCACAACTCTCATTTTTCAAGGCTCAAAATTTTGCCCAAAATTTTTTTTTTTTTTTGTTTTTAACACACACTTTCCTTAAAAGAAAGTTAAGTAT
The DNA here is from genome assembly GCA_035233585.1 of Antiaris toxicaria. NCBI lineage: Eukaryota > Viridiplantae > Streptophyta > Magnoliopsida > Rosales > Moraceae > Antiaris > Antiaris toxicaria. The sequence continues at coordinate 55,804,534 of CP141153.1, forward strand.
GAAAGTCTCGTAAAATACAATACTAGCTTTTAGACGTCTTTTTGAGTATGACATACTATACAACATACAATATATTTATACTGTACTTTTCAAAACACATTCTCTTCAATTCACTATCTCTTTATGCCTAGCGGAAGACTTATGGCAGGACCAGATCCACGGTGAATTCCCTATCCCCTTGACACGCACACATCCTGCCGCCATCCATGTAGTCTATTGGACAACTTTCTTATCTGCAACATGAACAAACTAACAAACTAATAGGCTCAGTAAGTTCAAACATACTTCATAAGAATCATATAGATTCAAAAACAGCATAATTACAATTTCTATGAATAGTACTATTCATCCATAAATAGTACTATTTACCATAAATAGTGACTTTAACTCTTGATCGATGAATAGTAACTGTTACCCTAACTGGTTACTATTCACATTACCCTAATCGATTACTATTCATACTACTATAACTGGTTACTGTTCATATTACTCTAACTGATTACTATTCATATTGATCTAACCGAAATCACTACACTTAGTGTTAGTGTCGATTATGCTCAATTATGGTTTTTGTCATATTATTGACTATTCTCTCTATTTAGCGTTGAGCTCATTGTGGCAGTATCGATAGTTTATCTTGCGCGCTGACTGGGAGGGCCTAGGGATCAACCCTAGAGCTTCTTCCTCCCCAGCCCTTATTGTATCCTCGTAAGATCTGAAAAACCTCCACCACAACGTTGGAGGGGCAGTACGCCTTAAATGGTTTTATTACTATCATTCAATTATAATTCTGACCTCGTAGGATCTGAAAAACCTCCACCACAACGTTAGAGGGGCAGTACACCTTAAATGGTTTTATTACTATCATTCAATTATAATTCTGACCAAGTGACATTAATCGTCACCTCAAGGTCACTAACCTCCATCACCCATAGGCCTTAGATATTCTTTTCCTTTTATTATGTGGGACATGTTATACTAACTAATCCCTAAATGTCCATAGGACTTGATACCTAATGTACAACTAGTACATAACAAAATAATACAGTATTTCATGTTGCAGATATGAAAATACTTGAACTTACCACCACTGCGACAATGTCCACTTTTGAAACTCCTCCGCAGTTTTATCTCTAGTTTGGGTCCCTACAGACATAATATTGTCTGTTAATACCCTTTATTAATTACCACTTTAATTATGTTCATTTTGGGATAAATTTTACAACACAATTTAACTTTTTATATGGTACACGGTCTATAACACGCCCGTGTCCCTACCCGTGTACCTCTCGGTTTTACTTTACACGGCCGTGTTTCAATGTACACGCCCGTGTACTTTTTAAACTCTAGATTTTTAACTCTAAAATCTTTATTTTGGGTTTTAGAATTTTATTTAAGTCATTCTAGATCTTTTACGGTCCTTTCCGAACCTTTTAAAAATTTTTGGTCAAAATGACCATTTTGCCCCTGTCAAGTCTTGGGACCGTAACTATTCCGTCTCATCATTTTTCCCGAATTTTCTAAGCCCAAATATCTTGGAATAATATTCCCTAGGCTTTTGAATCATTTTACAGCTTAAATTGCTACAGAATCTCAATTATCCATTTTCCGACACTCGATTACTATTCATCCGTCACTTAGATTCGTTTCCCGTTTTTCTAGTGTTTCGGAGTCTCAAATGGGCACTTCACTACTCCTGAAAAGTTTTTCATCCTGTCCTCGGTGCTCGGTGTGACGCCCCCTGTTTTTGACCACCCGCAATCGTCATGAATTGACTCTACGGCCGACCAAGACTACTCGTGTGTCAAATCCGAGTCATCAGTTTTAAACTCTTTTTCTCATAATACTTAATTATCAGGACCTAAAATTTTGCCCAAAATTTTTTTTTCTTTAATACATACTTTCCCTTAAGAAAACTAGGTAAGAAAGTCATATAATATGCTAACTTTTATATGTCTTAAATAAGTACAACATAATATACAACATATAATATATATATGTACTATATATTTTGTTTCCATACACATTTTCTTCAACTCAAAAAGGCTCAAAAAGCTCAGCCGAAAACTTATGGCAGGACCAAGTCCACAGTGAGTTCCCTATCCCCTTGACACGCTCGCATCCTGCCGCCATCCAGAAATCTACTGGACAGGTAAATTACCTGTAACATGAACAAACTGATGAGCTAACAGGCTCAGTAAGTTCAAATATACATAGTAAGAATCATATTGATTCAAAAACACTAAAAACTCAATTTTTATGAATAATACTATTCATCATAAATAGTGACTTTGACCTTTGATCGATGAATAGTAACAGTTACCCTAACTGGTTACTATTCACTTTACCCTAACGGGATACTATTCACATATCCTAACTGAATTCACATTACTCTAGCGTAAACTTCGGTTATGCTCAATTATGATTTTTATCATTTTATTGATTGTTTATTCTCTATTTGATTTCTAGTTTAGAGCTCTGTTTATGACAGTACCGATGATTATTAGCGCGCTGACTGGGAGGGTCTAAGGAGCGACCTTAGAACATCGACCTCTACAGCCCTGATAACCCCGTAGGATCTAAAACAAACCTCCACCACTATGTTGGAGGGGTGGTACGCCTTAATGGTTTCATTGCCATCTTTCAATTTTATAGTCTTGACCAAGTGATATTAATCATCAACTTAAGGTCACTATCCTCCATTGCCCGTAGGTCTTACTTATTCTTATTATCTGGGATATGTTATTCTAACTAATCCTCAAATGTCTATAAGACTTTATATCTAGTGTACATCTAGTACAGAAATAAAACAACACAGTATTTCATGTTGCAGACACGTAAATGCTCGAACTTACCAATACTACGCTAGTGTCCACTTCCGAAACTCTTCCATAGTTTTATCTCTATTTTGGGTTCCTACAGACATAATATTGTCTGTTCATACCCTATTTTAATTATCACTTTAAATATACATTTATTTCACTTAATAATTCCATACTTTTTATATTTTATTTGTGGTACACGGTCTGTAACATGCCCGTGTCTCAGCCCGTGTACTTTTTCAGGTTTACTCTACACGGCCATGTTGTTTACTATCCAGCCGTGTAACTGTACACGGCTTGATACACTCCCGTGTACCTCTCGGGTTGTAACATTTTTTTTCCAACACACGGCCGTGTATTCTTTTACACGCCTGTGTTCCTCGAAATTTTTAGATTTTTTACTCTAAAATCTTTATTTTGGGTCTTAGAACTTTATCTAAGTTATTCTAGGTCTTTTAGAGTCCTTTCCGAGCCTTTCAGAAATTTTTGGTGAAAATGACCATTTTGCCCCTAACAGGTCTCGAGACCATAACTGTTCCATTCTATCATTTTTTTTTTTCAAATTTTCTAACTCCAAATATTTTAAAATAGTATTCCCTAGATTTCTGTATTATTTTACAGCTTAAATTGCTGCAAAATCTCAACCTCATTTTTCCCGGCCCTTGATTACTATTCATCCATCACCTAGGGTCATCTTTTCATTTTTCGAGCGTTTTGGAGCCTCAAATGGCCCTTTCACTAGTCATTAAACATTATTTATCCCGTCCCTGACCCTCGGTCCTCGAGAAGCTCAGGTTTCCTATCTCGACCTACATTTTTCCCTCGTTTCCCAAAATACCCCTAACATGAATTTTGTTCCTATTTTAGGCATTTTAGTCTTTTAGGGTCGGTTTACTATTCCTTTTGGGTTGGTTTTCCATTTCTAACCCTAATTCACTGAGGGGTCTCGGTTTCCTTCCCGAGTCCAATGTTTTTACCCCTCGTTTCCCGAAATGCCCTTAAGCCGATTTTAGAAATTTTGGCAGCATTTCCGCTTATATTCTAAGGTTTTCCGACGTTACGTACACCTCAGAACTTTTGTACCTGTCACGTACTATACCAGAGACCTATCTTATACAAAGTTTCCAAACTTTGTATAAAAATTTTCCACATGATTCAATACTTAGAAACCAACACAAACTACAACATTTTTCTTTCAAACTAGCCTCGGTTTACTAGTTAATCATATCAAAATAATTTTTCATCACAACATATCATTCTTAGGTTTTCTAATATATAAAACAACATCAAAACAACCTAACAAAACATGCATTCTAACCCTAGCATAGCCATGGATTTTCATGCACAAACACAAGGAAAATCTTATTTTCTTTCCTAGGGTTTTTATCAACACTTTTCAACATTATAAATTTTTCATTTCTTAATGTTCATGCCCACGGTTTTAATAAGAAAATTACATCAAAATTTTCTTGTTTCCTTATTCTAATTCATGCTTAATTCAACACATAATTGAATGAACATAAACACTAAATCAAAACATCAAAACTCATGCATTTTTCACACCATTGAAGCCACGGTTTTTCAAGGGAAACATGCAAAATTTTTTGCTTGTTTCTAAACCCTAATTCATGCTTTAATTTCTACAACACCAAACTAATCACGACATCAACTAAACAACATTTTTTTTCATTGTTTTTACACTCTCATACCCACTGATTTTCTAAGGAAAATCAAAGAGAAAAGCTTCAATTTTGAAGTTTACCTTGACTAGTTGATGACTTGGTGTTAGAAATGCAATGTAAGCTAAGTTTGGTGTGAATTTTGGAACAAAATTTTGCCTTGCAAGGGGGGTTTTGCTCACGGTTTTCGGGCTGAAGAAAAGGCAAGAGTTTGGCTTATTTTTTTCATTTTTTTGATTGAATTTTGATGCCTATTTATAGGAAAAAACCAAGGGCTCTTTAGCAAATTTTTTTTCAACAATCTGCTAATTGTTCAAGGACTAAAAAGTAAGGATTTTAGGGCAAAAATCAAATTTTTTTCTTCTTCCTTCCACGTGGCTGAATCGCCTTTTTCCAAAAATTAAAAAAAGACTTCAAATGGCTTTTTGGTAAGATCATGACCCTTGATCAGAATTTGGGACAATGCTAACCATACACCTTTCACTTTCACTTTCCAAACTAAGTAAACTAAAATGGATTTATGACATCATCTTGATGATGTCATCCTACTATTCATGTTAATTTACTAATTAATTCGTAGTCAATTTTTGACCGAAATCCGATCCGAACGGAACTTCACCGAAATCACGTAAGCGGGTTCTCGGCGCCTCCAGTGTGATCGGTTTGTCTTATTTTGCTTCCGTTTGATCAGAATTCTCTACCGTAAATTTCTATTGTTTTAGTGCATTTCAATATAGTCTCTAGGGTTTTTGGCTCTGATTTCGAACCGTCTCACACAATTGTGTCTGGTAAAATTTTCCATCCCCAAACTTACACACTTTAACACTGCCAGAACATTTTTACACTATTCACAATAGTATTAAAACGTAACTTTTTCATATTTTATTCATTAAAATTGTTATATACATACAATTTTAACCTACTCCGAGAATCCAAAATTCTCGGTTATCACATTCACCCCTCCTTATAGAATTTTCATCCTCGAAAATTTAGAACAAGTAGGGGTACAAATTCTTCATTTCGTCCTCACGCTCCCATGTAGCCTCTTTAATGTTGTGATTTCTCCACAGCACTTTGACTAATGGGATTATTTTATTCCTCAAAACTTTATCTTCGCGTGCCAGTATTTGAACAGGTCTCTTCTCGTAGGTCAGGTCTTCCTGAATCTGGATCGGTTCATGTTTCAGCACATGGGATGGATCCGATATGTACTTCCGTAGCATCGACACGTGAAACACATTATGTACTACTGACATTTCTGGAGGTAATGCCAATCTATAGGTGACTTTACCAATGCGTTTGATGATCTCATATGGTCTAATATATCTTGGACTCAATTTCCCCTTCTTCCCGAACCGCATTATTCCTTTCATCGATGAAACTCTTAGAATACGAAATCCCCTTCATTGAACTCCAAGGATCTTCATCTCTTGTCCGCGTAGCTCTTTTGTCAGCTCTGGGCTATCTTCACCCACTGCTGTATTTTTGTAACTGCATCCACTATTTCTTGGACGAAATCCGTCTTATGCAGTCGTTTCTCTTATAGGTCATACCAGTGAACCGGTGATCTACACTTCCTTCCATACAAAGCTTCATAAGGTGCCATACCTATCGAAGCTTGGTAGCTGTTGCTATACGAAAATTCTACCAATGGAAGTTTCTCGTTCCAACTCCCTAGGAAATCTATTGTACACGCACGCAGTATGTCTTCTAGAGTCTGAATGGTTCGCTCAGATTGCTCGTCTATCTGTGGATGAAATGCTGTGCTCAGTCATACTTCTATTCCCATAGCTTCTTGCACATATGTCCAGAAGTTCGAAGTGAATCGTGGATCACGATCTGACACAATGGATTTAGGAACTCCATGTAGCCTGACTATGTGGTTAACATACAAGCTCGCTAAGTTTTCCAACGAGAAGGTCATCTTTACTGCAATGAACCTTGTCGTCTTTGTCAGCCTATCTACAATAACCTAGATGGCATCATAGCCTTCTCGGGTCTTCGGTAGTCCCATCACAAAGTCCATCGTGATATGCACCCATTTCCACGTAGGAATCTCTAATGGCTCTAGCTTCCCACCTGGATGACGATGTTCAGCCTTAACTTTTTGGCATGTCATACACCTACTTACAAACTTCGCTATATCCTTCTTCATCCCTTTCCACCAAAATTACAGCTTCAAATCCTGGCACATCTTGCTGACTCCGGGATATATTGAGTAAGGCATTTTATGAGCTTCGGCCATAATTCACCTTCTTAATCCTTCATCATCTGGAACTTGAATTCTCCCCCGATGTAGGATTAATCCATCTTCAGACGCTTCTTTTTGCGAACCTGCTAGCTTCAAATCTCGTCTTTGGGCTTTTCTAATGTCTTTATACAGTGTTGACTCCAATTGTAGTGCAGTTAGCTTTCCAGTTATTAATTCCATCTCCAGCATGTTGATTTCTTGCTATAATGGCTTTGGAAGTTTCCCAAATCGACAATTGCTACGGAATAGTTAATTTCCTACTTAACGCATCTGCAACGCGATTGGCCTTTCTTGGGTGATAGAGGATTTCGCAATCATAATCCTTTACCAGCTCCAGCCATCTCCTTTGCCGTATATTTAGCTCTTTCTATGTGAAGAAATATTTCAGACTTTGGTAGTCCATATAAATCTGACACTGAGCTCCATATAAATAGTGTTGCCAAATCTTTAACGCGAACACTACTGTGGCAAGCTCCAAATCATGTGTGGGATAATTCTTCTCATGGTCCTTTAATTGAAGCGAGGCATAGGCAATCACCTTATCGCCTTTCATCAGGACGGGTCCTAATCCCATTTTCGAGGCATCACTATATATCATGAACATCTCCCCTTCCGTTGGAAGTATAAGTATTGGCACACTCATTAGTCATTTTTTCAGCTCTTGGAAGCTTTTCTCACACTGTTCATTCCATTTGTACTTCTTTTCCTTGCGTGTAAGTGCCATGATAAAGCGACAAGTTGTGTAAATCCTTTAACGAATCTTCTATAATAGCCGACCAGACCTAATAAACTTCGTATTTCCGTCACGCTCTTAAGTGCGGGCCATTCGTTGATCGCCTCTATTTTTGCAGGATCTACAGCGATTCCTTCCTTAGAAACCACATGTCCAAGAAAATATACTCTATCCAACTAGAATTCACATTTGGAGAACTTGGCATAGAGTTGATGCTCCCTTATCATTTGTAGGACAATCCTCAAATGTTCTTCATGCTCCTCTCGAGTCTTTGAATATATAAGAATGTCATCGATGAACACAATAACAAACTTATCTAGATATTCCTTAAAGACTCAATTCATCAAGTCCATAAAGGCTACTGGCGCATTTGTTAACCCAAACGGCATTACCAAGAATTATTAATGACCGTAACGGGTCTAAAATGCGGTCTTGTGGATGTCACTCTCCTTGATCTTCAGTTGATGATATCCTGATCGCAGATCAATCTTGGAGAATACTGCTACACCTGTGAGTTGATCGAACAGGTCATCAATCCAAGGTAGCAGGTACCTATTCTTGATAGTAACCATGTTCAGTTCCCGATAATCGATGCACATCCAAAATGAGCCATCTTTCTTCTTAACAAACAGCACTGGAGCACCCCATGGGGAATAGCTCGGGCATATGAATCCTTTGTCAAGAAGTTCCTTCAACTGCTCCTGCAATTCTTTTAACTTTACCGGTGCCATCTGGTATGGTGCCTTTAAGATTGGTGCAGTTCCTGGCATCAGCTCGATCTTAAAGGAAATTTCTCGTTCAGGCGGCAGTCCTGGTAATTCCTCTGGAAAGACATCGCTGAATTCCTTCACAATGGGAACGTCTTCAGGTTGGAGCTTTGGTTCCTTTGTCACGTCCAATATGCATGCTAGGTATCCAACATAACTGCTAGACATCAGCCTCTTTGCTTCCATTGAGTTGATCATTATCTTCTCTGATCTGCGTGACGTATCGACGTACTCCAATCCCTCTTCTTGGTCGGGTTGGAACCTTATCGTCCGCTTTCGGCAATCGATCATGGCTTGATACTTCCCTAGGAAATCCATTCCTAGTATTACATCGTAGTCAGCAAGCTCCATCACGATCAATTCTGCAAATAACTCCCTATTTGCCACAATTATTAGCACATACGATAACCAGTAATTGGACATCAGGATTTCCCCCGAGGGTAGTGTAGTTCAAAATGTCATACCCATATTGTCCTTAGGATATCCTATCCTATTAGCAAATTGGTATGAAATGAAGGAATGCTTAGCTCCCGAGTTAAATAAAACAGATGCCAAATTATTAGCGACAGGAAGCTGACCTGTCACTACATTTGACGTTCCCGCTTCCGCTTCTTCCTTCATGTAGACCATAACTCTCGCATCTATTCGAGGTAAGCATTCTTGTCTTCCCTGCCTTTCAGAATGGGATGACCCTTCAGCTTTGGCCTGTAATGCATGTGCCTGGGGACGTTGTTGTGACTACGATGAACCTTGTACATTCTGCCTATTTTCTGGACAGTTTTTGGCATAGTGACCATCCTTCCTACATTGAAAACAGGCATTTGGGGCCAGTCTACATCGACCTGAATGTCTTTTCCCATAGTTCACGCAGTCTCGAACCATAGGGCCAGCATTATTGTTTGTTCTCCTCTGCTGGTTCCTGTTTCCGGAATTGTTTCCTTTTCTTTTCCCCTAGGACCGCTGACCAGAGGTGCTTGGCTGTCCAGCCTTGACAATTGAACTCAGCTTGCTGCTTTGTCCAGTTTGAGGTCCAGCTTGTATAGCTTTGGTCAGGATCTTTTGCTGCTTCTTCGCATCCTAGACCTTCTCTTTCTCCTCTTTTTGTCGGATCAGATAATATTCTGCCCTTAGCGCATGACTAATACAATCAGATACAGTGTCAGGCGGTGTCAACCCACTGTCCACCAACACTGAGATCTCAGGGTGAAACATCCCGAGCATCTTCTGGATTTTCTCCCTCTTGTAGGAAAATATATCGAAAAAAACGTATCAGAGTGGCACAGTGGAACAATAAAAGTTTTTAGATCGTTAAGTATCTCATGATGCCATATATAATAAACCAACAACAATTAAAACTCATACCTTAAGGACGCCAATCTTGCAAGAGGAGAATGATCGGAGGGCTTCAACCAACTAGCCTTCTCTACTATTCTCCAATTCCTGAATGGCTGAGTGTGTGGGCACTCTGAACCTCGATCGGTATGCTAGCACTGCTAGTCTTCTTCCTACCACCCAGATCTCTAAAGAACTCATTGTCACGGTGGGCTGTGGAACAATAAGCCTGCACACCTGAGAGTCTGTGGTCTAAAAGAACTGGAGTGGCAGGACCTCTATTTATAGACCTGCATGAGGTGATTCTCTGAATTCGAATTGGATTAGGAGAAGATATTCTCCCTTATCCACAAGCACAAAATATGAATTTTCCAAGGGGAAAATCCCAACAATAAATTCGGTCACTTTAGGATAAATCCAATCCAAATCTAAACAAGATTTTAACTAGAATTTTATCTCCCTTTTTCAACCAAAAAATCTGAAAATTCAAAGGAGAAAATCTCCACAAAAATTCGGCCACTTTTGGATAAGGGAGAATCAAAATTCCACTAGGATTTTCAAGCTTAAATCTTATCTCATCCTTATCCAAAATAACCGAAAATCTCCTAGGAGATTCACTCCAAAAATTCGACCATTATCTGGGAGGAGAGAATCCAAATTCAACTGGGATTGAAACTTGAATTTTTCCTTGAACCTTATCCACAAATATCCGAAAATCCATTGAGGATAATCCTCAAAATTTTCATCCATCATTAGTTAGGATTTGGATTCAAAATTCAAGTAGGATTCTAACAAGATTATCCTCTCCATATCCAATTTAAATTCGAATTTCATTCCTTGTGGATTTACCACAACAAATTCGAACCCTACTTGGACTGTGATTCAAAATTTGAATTTCAAATTTCAAATTCGAATTTCAAATTTCAAATTTCAAATTTCAAATTTAAATTTCGAATTCAAATTTCAAATTCGAATTTCAAATTCAAATTTCAAATTCAAATTTCAAATTCAAATTTCAAATTTCAAATTTCAAAATTCAAATTTCAAATTTCAAAATTCAAATTTCAAAATCCACAAAACAGTTGTGTTTCAAATTCTTGTTCTCATGGATAATTTTCTACAACTCTAATCCAATCTCAAATAAAATCATGGCAACTTTATTTGGAGTTCGAATAATTATGTACTCTATTATCCAAAACAAAATCTAAATCCAACCGAAGAGAATCATGTCTACCATCCTATTCCTATGTCAACACCATCTATGCATAATAAACTAGCCAAGAGCATACACAAATCAATTTGTCAAACGTTAAAGAATTATGTGGAGCTAGTAGAGGGACTAATTAGACATATATAATCGGGCTCCCGCAAATCCATATGATCATCATTCTTTACCGAACAACTCAATCATATGATCACTAATTTCAGAGTCACACCACTATAAACCTGAACTGAACTCCTAATTATATACCGTATTACGTAAGCCTGTGACAAGTTATCGTCTAATGACCTTGTCATGTATGCAGAACCCTCATATGATATCCATGATCAGCCTTAGGCCAAAGTCCGTTTAATCCTACTAATCAGGCTATCTTAAAGTTCCATTATACTACCGAATTAAGAAAATGATTATTCATCATATGTGAATAAGAAGTCATCCGCCCAACAGACGACCCAAGGCCTTGTCCATTTTCACATTCAGTATAATGCCTTTAAGAGGATACCCTTAACTCCTCATTAGAACTATGATTCCGATATCTGTAAACGAACCCTTCATCGTATACAAGTCATGCACCCAACGAACCAGTCTATAAGCTTACTACCTCTGAGATGCTTTAGCCATTGGAACATCAAAGTACACAAGTCATATACATAAAGCTGTCCTTTTACTCAGGATTAAGGTTACTGCACAATGAACGTCAAAAGCAGATCGATCCACTCAAAGCAGACTTCATAGATCAATCACGCTTTAGTCCCGGTCTAATATGTCACCACCAAGCAACATATCTATGTCTCTACTTGCGAGTCTAGCTCCAGACAGTCAAGACAAACCATCCCCTCCAAGGCTTTAGACAACATAATAGTCTTAACATGAGTTAGATGCTCGGTCTAACCCCATAGACTACAGACCATATGTTTAGACCGCTAACTTTAGAACATTGTCTTCTCGCATACAAAAGTCCATTGCATGCAACGTTCTAACAGTTTAACACAAGCAATCAGGGAGCCATATTTGCTTACATTTACTTTAACATGTAAATAAGATGAGGACAGATAGCAATGTAATGAATAACCTCTCTATATAATTTTATTATCCAGTTCAAAATAAATACATCAAAATGTCTCTAATGCTTAGGGCATTTCCTAACACCTCTCAGTGGTGACAGTGTATGGGCATAGTCTAGACAACTGATCAAACTTGCTGTAAACTTCTACAATTGTCATGTCCCCTTGCTTTAACTCTGCGAACTCTCTTTGTTGTGGTCATAACAGTGCCAGATTATAATACTTTTGATTGAATTCCTCCAGAAAATCCAACCAAGACATGGTGTACATGTTTCTTCTTAACTTAACTGACTCCCACCAGAACCTTGCATCCCTTTTTAGAACAAAGGACGCACATAGAATCTTCTCCTGGTCATTCAGCTCCATAAACTCCAATATTGTGTAGAGTGAAGACAACCACTCCTCAGCATCTAGAAGGTTTGTGGAGCCCTCAAACTCTGGTGGCCTCATACGTCGGAATCTTTCATATAATGGCTCGATATTGGCCCGGGTGGTGGTTGGGGTTGTACCACTTCTTCTTGTACCATTGGCGGCAGTTCTGGTTCTGGTGCAGCCATTTATGGTGCTTGGCCTTCTTCCTATTCCCGTCCCTACTCCATTTGCTCGAGTCTTTGTCTTAGCTCGGCATTTTCTCTCATTTGGGCTTCTATTAAGGCTTTTAGCTCGTCCACTCTTTTTGAGAACACTGGACGTCCTCGCATGTTTCGCAGATTTCTTGGATTCACCATCTTATCCTATTTCCTAAAATCGCATAAGAATTGATCATTAGGTTTTCACAAGCATATTTTTACGATATAAGTACAAATAGTTTTGATTATCACATAATTTCACCATTTCATGCATTGAACATGTCAAAACATGATTATCATTTCTTTTCATTTCAAAAGTATATTCGTTTGAAGGCTTTTCTCAAAATAGCCTTTCAACACTGTCATATATACACATATATAGTTATATATACATATTTACACAATACATGTATTTCTACAACTAATCTCCTAGCTGAGGTTGCTCTGGAATCGCCAAAAATTCGATTGGATCCATTTCATCATTGTCCATTCCGTTTCCAGTCTCAGACGGCATTGAGCCTTTAGCTGGATCTGCTCCCTCTGGTTGTCTCGACAGACCTACCTCATGATCATTTGCCATCAGCCCAGATCCGTATAGGCAGTCTAACATTGCTTCTTGTAGCAACTGTTCACGCCTTTTGCGCACCATGCACTCCATCATCATCTCCTCCTCTACCTTGGCTACATCGATAATAAACTCGTGTAAGGTAGTTGGGTATAAAGGGGTTACTCTCTGTCATAGGTCTAGGGTGAGTCCCTTCCAAAATATGTCACAAAAGTTATCATTTGTGATGTTTGTTAGAGGACATGCCCTTACGATGCTATCCTGGAATCTGACCGCATATGAAAGTACAGTATCGCTTAACATCATCTGCTGTCTCTCTGCCTTCAGAACAAAATCTCTGACATCCGCATAACTGGGCATAGCCGGTGGTGGCAGGACTGTCCAACTCTCAAGAGGGTCTACCACTAGTGCTGCACTCTTCTGTGGAAATTGCTCTAGCATGACTTGGTAAAATTCGGCCCAATCCATTGCTAGCAGCATCTCCTGATCACAATACTCCCAATACAATCGTGCATCCTCACGGAATGTGCCAATGTCCATCAAAACCTAACAGCCCTGATCTATGTCACACTGGTGCATGATGAGCTCAATGTCATGTAGCCAATCTCTCGTAGAGATCCCCTGTTGACCTCCCTCGAATGCCGGTGGATGACTGCCTCTAAACGCATGTACAACTCGTACTGACACTCTAGCTCCTATACGAGCCCGATCTCCCACCACTGAATGCTGCTACTGGTGGGTTTACTATCAGTCGTAGAGGTGGTGTTTTTACTGGTGCCGATGCTACTATCCTCGGTGCTAGTGGCTCAGGCACTGGTGGTCACTGCATCGCTCGGCACATCATGGACGGTCTAATCACGGGTCTAGTCCATACCCGAATCAGTCCTCTAGGTCGGTATGGATGAGGTCTTACATACGGTGGTCTAGTCATCTTAAGCCCTACAAAAATATATAATTTTAAATAAATGTAAAGTTAACTAACTTAAAGGAAGCTAACTTACTTGGATTGACGAGCAGATCGCGCTTCATGTCAATAGGGATATTGTCAACCGCTCTGATACCAACTTGTGATGCCCCCTGATTCCGACCACCCGCAATCATCATGAATCGACTCTATGACCGACCAAGACTGCTCATGTGTCGAATCTGAGTCGTCAGTTTTAATCTCTTTTTCTCATAATACTTAATCATCAGGGCCTAAAATATCGCCCAAAATTTTTTTTTTCTTTAATACATACTTTCCCTTAAGAAAACTAGGTAAGAAAGTCATATAATATGCTAACTTTTATATGTCTTAGATAAGTACAACATAATATACAACATATAATATATATATATGTACTGTATATTTTGTCTCCATACACATTTTCTTTAACTCAAAAAGGCTCAAAAAGCTCAGCCGAAAACTTATGGCAGGACCAAGTCCACAGTGAGTTCCCTATCCCCTTGACACGCTCGCATCCTGCCGCCATCCAGAAATCTACTGGACAGGTAAATTACCTGTAACATGAACAAACTGATGAGCTAACAGGCTCAGTAAGTTCAAACATACACAGTAAGAATCATATTGATTCAAAAACACTAAAAACTCAACTTTTTATGAATAGTACTATTCACCATAAATAGTGGCTTTGACCTTTGATCGATGAATAGTAACAGTTACCCTAACTGGTTACTATTCACTTTACCCTAACGGGATACTATTCACATATCCTAACCGAATTCACATTACTCTAGCGTAAACTTCGGTTATGCTCAATTATGATTTTTATCATTTTATTGATTGTTTATTCTCTATTTGATTTCTAGTTTAGAGCTCTGTTTATGATAGTACCGATGATTATTAGCACGCTGACTGGGAGGGTCTAAGGAGCGACCTTAGAACATCGACCTCCACAGCCCTGATAACCCCGTAGGATCTAAAACAAACCTCCACCACTATATTGGAGGGGTGGTACGCCTTAATGGTTTCATTACCATCTTTCAATTTTATAGTCTTGACCAAGTGATATTAATCATCAACTTAAGGTCACTATCCTCCATTGCCCGTAGGTCTTACTTATTCTTATTATCTGGGATATGTTATTCTAACTAATCCTCAAATGTCTATAAGACTTTATATCTAGTGTACATCTAGTACAGAAATAAAACAACACAGTATTTCATGTTGCAGACACGTAAATGCTCGAACTTACCAATACTACGCTAGTGTCCACCTCCGAAACTCTTCCACAGTTTTATCTCTATTTTGGGTTCCTACAGACATAATATTGTCTGTTTATACCCTATTTTAATTATCACTTTAAATATACATTTATTTCACTTAATAATTCCATACTTTTATATTTTGTTTGTGGTACACGGTCTGCAACATGCCCGTGTCTCAGCCCGTGTACTTTTTCAGGTTTACTCTACACGGCCATGTTGTTTACTATCCAGCCGTGTAACTGTACACGGCTTGATACACGCCCGTGTACCTCTCGGGTTGTAACATTTTTTTTCCAACACATGGCCGTGTATTCTTTTACACGCCTGTGTTCCTCGAAATTTTTAGATTTTTTACTCTAAAATCTTTATTTTGGGTCTTAGAACTTTATCTAAGTTATTCTAGGTCTTTTAGGGTCCTTTCCGAGCCTTTCAGAAATTTTTGGTCAAAATGACCATTTTGCCCCTAACGGGTCTCGGGACCGTAACTGTTCCATTCTATCATTTTTTTTTTCAAATTTTCTAACTCTAGATATTTTAAAATAATATTCCCTAGGTTTTTGTATTATTTTACAGCTTAAATTGCTGCAAAATCTCAACCTCATTTTTCCCGGCCCTCGATTACTATTCATCCATCACCTAGGGTCATCTTTTCATTTTTCGAGCGTTTTGGAGTCTCAAATGGCCCTTTCACTAGTCATTAAACATTATTTATCCTGTCCTTGACCCTCAGTCCTCGAGAGGCTCGGGTTTCCTATCCCGACCTACATTTTTCTCTCGTTTCCCAAAATACCCCTAACATGAATTTTGTTCCTGTTTTAGGCATTTTAGTCTTTTAGGGTCGGTTTACTATTCCTTTTGGGTTGGTTTTCCATTTCTAACCCTAATTCACTAAGGGGTCTCAGTTTCCTTCCCGAGTCTACTGTTTTTACCCCTCGTTTCCCGAAATGCCCTTAAGCCGATTTGAGAAATTTCGGTAGCATTTCCGCTCATATTTTAAGGTTTCCCAGCGTTTGGTACGCCTCAAAACCTTTGTACCTGTCACATACTATATCAGAGGCCTAGTTTATACAAAGTTTCCAAACTTTGTATAAAAATTTTCCACATGATTCAATACTCAGAAGCCAACACAAACTACAACATTTTTTTTTCAAACTAGCCTCGGTTTACTAGTTAATCATATCAAAATAATTTTTCATCATAACATATCATTCTTAGGTTTTCTAATGTATAAAACAACATCAAAACAACCTAACAAAACATGCATTCTAACCCTAGCATAGCCACAGATTTTCATGCACAAACACAAGGAAAATCTTATTTTCTTTTCTAGGGTTTTTATCAATACTTTCCAACATTATAAATTTTTCATTTCTTAATGTTCATGCCCACGGTTTTTGTAATGACCGTCATTTTTATGACACCTGCTTACCATGTAATAAGTCATTAAGGAATAAAATGGACATAATTTAATGTCTTTTAGTGCAAATTTAAGAAACACGGTCAAGTACATGAGCGTGTAAGAGGCTGTGTACTGCTCAGATAGATGAATGTATTTCAAAGACATGGCCGTGTTGAGTAGTCTCAACTAGTACATGCCCGTGTCTGAAATGTACACGCCCGTGTTGCGTTGCACATGCACGTGTAAGAGTCCGTGTAGAAGGCTGTGTAATGAGCCGAGAGCCACAGTAATGACTCTCATGAATTATGAAACTTAATTACTATGTAATGATGTAATTAAGTTAATAAGCACAGTGTGCTTTTCAGTTGAATGAATTAAACAGGAATAGTAACGTTTAATTACTATTCATGCAGTGAAATGGGTAATCGACAGTGAAATCGGTCCACCCTATTATGTGAGTATGCGTTGAGACACACAATATCAAGAAACCGGTCTAGACGACCATTTCATGATACAGAACTGATGAGCTAGTCATCAGTACGCTCAGACTGGTCATCTGAGCGCAGCAGTGATAATTGCCCTAATAGATGTACAGTATCGAGAAAAGTGGTCTAGATGACCTCTTCTCGCCAATGGACTGACAAAATCAAAGTCAGAACGCTCAGATTAGTCAGTCAGATAGTGAATAGTGAATAGTGATTAGTGAATAGTGAGAAACGCAGTGTCAGGTTAGTGGCCAAGATGGCCCTAACCTGGCATAAAACTGATATATTAATAGTCAGCAGGCTCAATCTGGTCAATTGAGCACAAAACGTAGATTTTGTTTAAGAGGTACGCAGTATCGGGATGAGCGTCAAGAAGACTTTTTCTCGTCCCGAAACTGATATATTTAGACTCAGGACGTCCAAATTAGTCAATCGGGCACCTGACACGTTTTTCGAGACGGGGTCATGCAGATCCAGAAAACTGGTCCAGAAGACCTCAGATGGACGTAAAACTGATAAATTTGAAATCAGCACGTCCAAATTAGTCAGGAGAGACTGTGTTTGAAATTTCGTGCAAAAAAGTCTCGTTATGCGTGCACAGTGTCAACACAGTGTAGGCTTAACCACAGTATCAAGAAATTGGTCAAGATGACCTTTTCTTGATATAAAATTGATATATTTGGATTCAGAATGCTCAAATTAGTCATTTGAGCACAAAAAGTAATTTTTGACCGGGAACCATACAGTATCGGGAAACTGATCTAGACGACCTCGGATGAAAATAAAACTGATATATTTGGGTTCAGCACGCCCAAATTAGTCAGTATAGCCTATCTTAAAATTTTTCAAAAAATTTGTATAAAGGACGAAATTTTGGGAATTCTAGAGAAATAGCCCCCATATTTTTCCAAATCTCATTTTCTCCCTCCCCACACCACACGAAGATGAACAGTAACCGACTATCGAATCCGGCCTCCGTTTTCGACACCGCCGGCACCATTGGAAAACTCTCGACGAGCTGATTCCAACGGTGGGCCGAGTCGACCGAACCGACGCCGGAGCACGCCGCCCAAAGCCGTCGGTGGCCGAATTTTTCAAATCGCTGTATCTCCGCCGTCCGACGTCCAAATGCCACGATTCCGGTCCCAATGGATTCGTGGTGAAGAGTAGAACAAAACCCAGGCTTCATTTCACGTCAACAGCCACCGGATCGCGCCGCCCAAGGATCGCCGTCGCTGTCGCCATCGCCGCCGTCGGATCTCGCTATTCCGGCGGAGTTGAGTTGCAAGGTCGGTATCAAAATGCTCAGAACAACACGTAGATCAAAAGCCCCAAATTAATTTTGGGCAACAAAGCCGGAAAATGAAGATCCAACGCCGCCGCCATCGCCAACTTTTTCGAGGGCCGATTTCCGGTGATAGGAGCCTCGATTCGTGAAATTGACACCACCAATGGGTTCCTCTCGTCGAGCTCTTCAAGATGGTGGTCACCACTCCCAACACCGCCGTGGTCAACGCCGGTCAACGGCCGGTCAACGCCGGTCAACGGCGACCCGGAGACCGAAAATTGAAGAATGGCCCGTTGGCCTATTTTCGACGTTCCGGACACATCCGCGGCATCGGATTTGCAAACCGGAGTTTCAAAGTGAAGAACGACGATTCAAAGATTGTGCGGTCGAGACCGAACGGTTCGTCCGACCGCCGACGGGAATGATTTTGGTAGTAGTTTTGATCTATTGATTCCTCAATTTATTATTGGAAATAGTTATGTATTAATTATGGTTTACTGACTTGAGGAATTGTAAGAAAAAGGGGTGAAATGTCGAAAAAGAGAATGTGAGAAAATGTGAATATTTTTACGTAAAAAGCGGAGCTTTTACGTAAAAATTAGGCCTCTGGTTTAGTACGTGGCAGGTTAGAATAGGTTAGATGGTTTTGAGGCGTTTCCTAAACGCCGGAAACCCAAAAATTAAGCGGAAATGCTGCCGAAATTTCTAAAATGACACAAAGGGGTATTTTAGGAAACGAGGGCTGAAAATGTGATCGGGATGGAAACCCGAGCTCCCTCGATGACCTAGGTCCGAGAAAGAAGGACGGACGTTGTGAGGATTAGTGAACCGCCCCATTAGAAATTTCGTAATGTAAGAAAACGACCCCTATGTCAGAATAGTGCCACCCGAGGGACGGGTACGATCTAAGTATAAAATTTGGGGCGATTACATCGGTAAAGGTAACCCGACAGGTTAAATGGTCATACGGGAGGTATTCAGTCAGTTGACTGGTCGGTTAGCCAGTCAAGGACCAAGTCGGAATGGGATAGTGAGAGACAGTGATTAATTTGTCAAGTAGACAAATTAATCAAGCACGATTAAAAATTAGATATCAAAATTTCCCAAAGTAGAGCGGTTGGGTACCGATAGGCATCGGTACCACACAATGATAAGTTTATTAGTTCCTAACGATAGAGTGACCTAAGAGCGATGTTAATTAATTTATTGGGTAAATAAATTAATTAACAATGATTAGAAAATCAAATTCTTAAGAAGAGGGCAATTAGTACCGATAAGGATCGGTACCACATAACGAGAATTTTTGTTAGTCACTAATGAGCACGGTGACCTAAGAGTGAATGTTAATGTAATGCATTATGATTACAGGGAGGTACCTGTATTGTGACGAAGGCGAGAGTATAAACTGTCTGCTGACAGGTAAGTACAACTCCGCCTACAGCATGGATAAAATGAATTTAAAATGATGCTTTTCCAGTACTTTAAGTATGTATCTTGCACACGATACTGCACAGCATACATAAGAGCATATAGTTTCACAATCGAGTAGATTGATGAAAGAACAAGTTAGAAGCCATAGATCTCTACCGCGTAGGATTGGGGACAGCTTAGAGAAGCGTATGGCTAGAACAGTTAAACAAGATGGAAATAAATAGGTGTGTCGTACCGGCTCCTTCAGTTGAAGGGGTTTCCAGTTAAAGAAAGTTAAGGCCAAAAGTTGAGTATCAGTTGATGACTCTTCGGCATTAGTTGACCTCGGGAGTTACCGTTGGTCTGTGCGCACACGGTACTGACACATGGGCCCTAAATAGACAAGAAAGAAAAAGAAAAGTTTGAAGCATAAATGAACATAACCGGACCATGCATTAGTTATAGTTCGCTATGCTTTCTTTTTCAGTAGAGTGCATACAGTACATGATGCTTCTGTCATGCATAAAGTATGTGAAGTTTTATATTCAGTGCTATGACATGTTATGTGACGACATGATATGTGAGCTGATATGTGATATGCTTATATGGTATGTGATTTATTAAGTGATATATGTCACGCTTATGATTTTAAGTATGTGCTATGTTTTAAACATGTTTTGCGGTTAACATGTTGTACTTACTGGGCGTAAAGCTCAGGGAGTGTGTTCATACTGTAGGTAAGCTTCCTATAGCGTAAACACCAAGGGGCGATGATGGCGGCGGAGGCGGATGTGAGGATGAGGTTATGGATACACCGCAAGTATTCTTCCGCACAGTATGAGTAAATAATATTTTGAATGGTGACAGTTAAATAGTATTTTGAATAGAAAAGGTTAAACAGTATTTTGGAACAGTAAACAGTATATGTATGAATAGTATATTTAAATAGTATCTGGTGAATAGTAATCAGATAAACAAGTATATAATTGTGTATGTATAATTGAAATCCTTATGTTTTTCAAATTCCGCATTTTAATAGTATGCATACGTGAATAGTAAATACGTACGCGTATAAAAAAAAAAATTTTCCCTCTAAATTTATAGTATTAAAATTCAGCAAGTTTAAGTATCGGTTTTAAAGAAGAAGTATAAGTAAAAGCTAAAGAAGCAAGTAATAGAGTTTACAGTGACGGTCCGGGCCGCTGAGGGCACGGGGCGTCACAGTTTTAACAAGAAAAGTACATCAAATTTTTCTTGTTTCCTTATTCTAATTCATGCTTAATTCAACACATAATTGAATGAACATAAACACTAAATCAAAACATCAAAACTCATGCATTTTTCACACCATTGAAGCCACGGTTTTTCATGGGAAACATGTAAAATTTTTGCTTGTTTCTAAACCCTAATTCATGCTTTAATTTCTACAATACCAAACTAATCACAACATCAACTAAACAACAATTTTTTTTCATTGTTTTCACACTCTTATACCCACAGATTTTCTAAGGAAAATCAAAGAGAAAAGCTTCAATTTTGAAGTTTACCTTGACTAGTTGATGACTTGGTGTTAGAAATGCAATGTAAGCTAAGTTTGGTGTGAATTTTGGAACAAAATTTTGGCTTGCAAGGGGGGTTTTGCTCACAGTTTTCGGGCTGAAGAAAAGGCAAGAGTTTGGCTTATTTTTTTTATTTTTTTGATTGAATTTTGATGCCTATTTATAGGCAAAAACCAAGGGCTCTTTAGCAAATTTTTTTTCAACAATTTGCTAATTGTTCAAGGACTAAAAAGTAAGGATTTTGGGGCAAAAATCAAATTTTTTTCTTCTTCCTTTCCAAGTGGCCGAATGGCCTTTTTCCAAAAATAAAAAAAAGATTTCAAATGGCTTTTTGGCAAGATCATGACTCTTGATCAAAATTTGGGATAATCCTAGCTATACACCTTTCACTTTTACTTTCCAAACTAAGTAAACTAAAATGGATTTATGACATCATCTTGATGATGATATCTTACTATTCATATTAATTTTCGTAGTCAATTTTTGACCGAAATCTGATCCGAGCGGAACTTCACCAAAATAGCATAAGCGGGTTCTCGGTGCCTTCGGTGCAATCGGTTTGTCTTATTTTGCTTCCGTTTGATCTGAATTCTCTACCGTAAATTTCTATTGTTTTAGTGCATTTCAACGTATGCTCTAGGGTTTTTGGCTCTGATTTCGAACCGTCTCACCCAATTGTGTCTGGTAAAATTTTCCATCCCCGAACTTTCACACTTTAACACTGCCAGAACATTTTTACACTATTCACAACAATATTAAAACATAACTTTTTCATATTTTATTCATTAAAATTGTTATATACATACAATTTTAACCTACTCCGAGAATCCAAAATTACCGGTTATCACACTCAGTCCCCGAGGGCCTTGGGTTTCCTATCCCGATCTAACCTTTCCCCCTCATTTCCTAAAATACCCCTAACACGAATTTTTTTTCCCGTTTTAGGTATTTTAGTCATTAAGGGTCAGTTTACTATTCCTCTTAGGTTGGTTTTCCATTTTCAATCCTAACCCATTGAGGGGTCTCGGTTTCCTTTCCGAGTCTATTATTTTTAGCCTTCATTTCTCGAAATGCCCCTGTTCCGTTTTAGAAATTTCGGCAGCATTTTCATTTATATTTTTAGGTTTCCCCGGCGTTAGGTAAGCCTCAGAACTTTTATACCTACCACGTATTATACCAAAGGCCTATTTTACACAAAATTACCAAACTTTGTATAAAAATTTTTCACATTAACCAATATTCAAAACTCAGCATACATCATCAAATTTTTTTCAAACATACCCTTGGTTTTTTCATGATAACAACACCAAATGTTTTACATCACCATAATCAATTATCACCTATCATTCTTATATTTTTAATGTACATTTCAACATTAGAAACCTAGTAAAATTTTCATTCCAACCCTAGCATTAGCCACAGATTTTTCATGCTAATTCACATAGAAAATTTTTCTTTCTTTCCTAGGGTTTATCAACATTACTCATCATTGTTCAACCCTAAAATTTTTTCATTTTTTAGTGTTTATCACCCATGGATTTTAGCATAAAAAATGCATTAAAATTTCTTGTTTCTTGATTCTAATTCATGCTTAATTCGTATGTCACTAAATGATCATAAACACTAAACCAAATCACCAAATTTCCAAATCATTTTCCGCACCAATACTGCCACGGATTTCATGGAAACCAAGCATAAATTTTTGCTTGTTTCTTAAACCTAATTCATGCTTCAATCTCTAGATTACCAAACCAATAATAATGTCCATAAAACATCAATTTTTTTTTTCAATGTTTTCTACACCTTAATACCCACGAATTTTTGCAAGAAAAAAAATGAAAAATGCTTCAAAAATGTGGCTTACCTTTTTCAATTGATCCCTTCATACCTAGGCCTGGATTGGAAGCAAATTTTGGTGTGAAATTTTGGAAATTTTGGCTTGGAATGCACTTAAGGGGCACGGATTTGGCTGCAAAAAATTGGCAAAAGTTTGGCCACTTTCTCTAATTTTTCTTATGAATTTTGAAGCCTATTTTTAGGCAAAAGCAAGGGACCTTTTGGTAATTTTTTTCCAATAATTTCCTATTTGTCCAAGGACTAAAATGTAATATTTTTGCGCCAAAAATAAATTTTTTTGCTACCTTCTTTCTAGGTGGCCGAATGGCCTTTTTTTCCTTTTTTTCAAAATTTTTTCAATGTTATTTTGGCTAGATCATGGCCGTTGATCAAAAAGACAACAAATCCTAGGCATATACCTACCTTATATTATTTTCCAAACTTTCCAAAAATTACATTTATGACATCATAAATGTGATGTCATCTTATAATATATATGGATTAATTCACTAATTAATTCGTGATCAAATTTTGACCGAAAGTCAAACCGAATGGAACGTTACCGAAATCACGTAGGCGGGTTTCAGGTGCCTCCGATGTGATCGGTTTGTTTTTATTTTTGCTTCCATTTAGTCAAAATTCTCTACCATAAATTTTTATCTTTTTAGTGCATTTCAATGTACCTTCTAGGGTTTTTGGCTCCGTTTTCGAACCGTCTTGCCCGATTCTATTCGATAAGATTTTTATCTCCAAACTCACTCCCTTTAACACTGCCGAAATATTTTTACAGTATTCACAACAGTATTAAAACATAACTTTTTCATAAAATTTATTCATTAAAATTGATACATACATACAATTTTAATCTACTCTGAGAATCTAAAATTCCCAGTTATCACAGATGATCTCAGCTATGAAGGCTTACAAGATGCTATCCAATATACAGACCAATTTTAATTGATACATACATACAATTGTCATTGTGTTCATCGATGACATACTTACAAACTCCAAGATGAAGAAGGAGCATACAGACCACCTGAGGATCATCTTACATGTGTTAAAAGAACACCAGCTGTATGCCAAGTTCTCCAAATGCAAGTTTTGGCTGGAGAAGTTTTATTTCCTAGGTCACGTAGTCTCCAAGGAGGGAGTGTCTGTAGACCCAGTATGTTAGGAAATGCCCTA
Organism: Antiaris toxicaria; assembly: GCA_035233585.1. NCBI lineage: Eukaryota > Viridiplantae > Streptophyta > Magnoliopsida > Rosales > Moraceae > Antiaris > Antiaris toxicaria. The sequence continues at coordinate 55,828,911 of CP141153.1, forward strand.
AGCATTAGAGACATTTTGATGTATTTATTTTGAACTGGATAATAAAATTATATATAGAGGTTATTCATTACATTGCTATCTGTCATCAATTTATTTACATGTTAAAGTAAATGTAAGCAAATATGGCTCCCTGACTGCTTGTTTTAAAATTGATAGAACGTTGTATGCAATAGACTTTTGTATGCGAGAAGACAATGTTCTAAAGTAAGCGGTCTAAACTAAGGTCTGTAGTCTATGGGGTTAGACCGAGCATCTAACTCATGTTAAGACTATTATGCTATCTAAAGCAATGGTGGGGACGGTTTGTCTTGACTGTCTAGAGTTGGACTCCCAAGTAGAGACATAGATATGTTGCTTGGTGGTGTCATATTAGACCGGGACTAAAGCGTGATTGATCTACGAAATCCGCTTTGAGTGGATCGATCTGCTTTTGATGTTCATTGTGCAGTAACGTTAATCCTAAGTAGATGGACAGCTTCATGTATATGACTTGTTTACTTTGATGTTCCAATGGCTAAAGCGTCTCAGAGGTAGTAAGCTTATAGACCGGTTCGTTGGGTGCATGACTTGTATACGATGAATGGTTTGTTTACAGATATCAGAATCACAGCTCTAATAAGGAGTTAAGGATATCTTCTTAAAGGCATTATACTGGATGTGAAAATGGACAAGGCCTTGGGTCGTCTACTGGGCAGATGACTTCTTATTCACATATGGTGAATGATCATTTTCTTTATTCGGTGGTATAATGGAACTTTAAGATAGCCTGATCAGTAGGATTAAACGGACTTTGACCGAAGGCTGATCATGGATATCATATGAGGGTTCTGCAAACATTACAAGGTCATTGGACGATAGCTTGTCACAGGCTTACGTAATACGGTATATAATTGCGAGTTCAGTTTCAGGTTTATAGTAGTGTGACTCTGAAATTACTGATCATATAATTGAGTTGTTCGGTAAAGAATGATGATCATATGGATTTGCAAGAGCCCGATTATATATGTCCAATTGGTCCCTCTACTAACTCCACATAATTCCTTAACGTTTGGCAAATTGATTTGATATGCTATTGGTTAGTTGATTATGCATGGATGGTGTTGACATAGGATTTGGATGGTGGACAAGATTCTCTCCAGTTGAATTCAGATTTTGTTTTGGATAATAGAGTACACGATTATTTGAACTCCAAATAAAGTTGCCATGATTTTATTTGAGATTGGATTGGAGTTGTAGAAAATTATCCATGAGAACAAGAATTTGAAATACAACTGTTTTATGGATTTTGATTTTTAAATTTTGAAATTTTAATATTGAATTTTGAATTTTGAATTTTGAATTTTGAATTTGAAATTCGAATTTGAAATTTGAATTTGAAATTTGAATTTGAAATTTGAATTTGAAATTCGAATTTGAAATTTGAAATTTGAAATTTGAAATTTGAAATTAAAATTTTGAATCACAATCCAAGTAGGATTCGAATTTCTTGTGGTAAATCCACAAGGAATGAAATTCGAATTTGAGTTGGATATGGAGAGGAAAATCTTGTTAGAATCCTACTTGAATTTTGAATTCAAATCCTAACAATAATGGACAAAAATTTTGAGGATTATCCTCATGAAATTTTTGGATTTTTTGTAGATAAGATTCAAGGAAAATTCAAGTTTCACTCCCAGTTGAATTTAGATTCTCTCCTCCCTGATTATGGCCGAAATTTTGAGGAAGATATCGTAGGAGATTTTTGGTTCTTTTGGATAAGGATAAGATAAGATTCAAGCTTGAAAAATCCTAGTTGAATTTTGATTCTTTCCATCACTTTATGGCCGAAAATTTTATGGATTTATCCTAGTGAATTTTCGGATTTTTCTAATGGATAATGGGGAGATAAAATTCTAGTTAAAATCTTGTTTAGATTTGAATTGAATAATCCTAAAGTGACCGAATTTTAGTTGGGATTTTCCCCTTGGAAAATTTGGATTTTTTGGTTGTGGATAAGGGAGAATATCTTCTCCTAATCTAATTCGAATTCAGAGAATCACCTTATGTAAGTCTATAAATAGAGGTCCTGCCACTTCAGTTCTCTTAGACCACAGACTCTCAAGTGAGCAGGCTTATTGTTGCATAACTCACCGTGACAATAAGTTCTTTAGAGATCTAGGTGGTCGGAAGAAGACTAGCAGTGCTAGCATACCGATCGAGGTTCAGAGTGCCCACACACTCATCCATTCAGGAATTGGAGAATAGTAGAGAAGGCTAGTTGGTTGAAGCCCTCCGGTCATTCTCCTCCTACAAGATTGGCGTCCTTGAGGTATGAGTTAAATTGTTGTTGGTTTATTGTATATGGCATCATGAGATATTTAATGATCTTAAAAAATTTTTATTGTTCCGCTGCACCACTCTGATACGTTTTTATCGATTTTATTTCCTACAATTGGTATCAGAGCCATCTCATGACTATGCCATGTAAGTTAGTCTTTTATTTATGTATGGATTTGATATTTAGAGAGTGGCATTCTAGCATTCCTTTATGTTGTTATCATGGATTATGTATGTAGTATGTGGTTATTTTAATTTTCTGAATTATTATAAGTATGCTTGTTTCTACCGGTTATGGTTCCTTAGAATTTAGAAAAATTGTATCTAGAAATTTTTTATGTAACCATGGGAGCAGTTTATTAATAATGTAATTTTTCCCGTGGATTTTAATTTTTGTCCCTTAGAATTATTATGATTAGAAATTTTGTACACTGGAAACGGTTTAGGAAATTTTATGTAATTATTCTTGGAGGAGATCGAAGTTTGAAGACCGTAATTTATTTTTCCCAAAAGTTAAATTTAATTTAAAGGTTGAAATTTTGATTGTGTAGAAAATTTCAATTTAATTGGGATTCAAATTAATTTTTGGAGATCCTAATGGGTAAATTGGAATATGGCACGAAAATCGAGACACGACCCCTCGGGATAGGCCATCGGGCCTTGGTGGGGCTACAGCCCCTGCCCTCGAGCAGGATGGGGCTACAGCAGCCCCTGTACAAGCCATGACCACCCACGACCGCAAGCTTGGCCTGCAGTCGAGGGTGGCCGTGGCCCACCAAAGGCTGGCCGCAGCTTGGGCATGCAGCCTATGACTGTAAGTGCTGCCTGCAGCCTGCCGGCTGCTGCACCCAGCCTAGGCATGCAAAGATAGCTGGAGTTGGTCAAGAATTATGACTATAAAATCCTTTATCATCCAGGAAAAACCCAACAAGGTGGCCGACACGTTGAGTCAAAAGCATTCTACTTCGCTCGTGGTTATCAGTGCCTTGCCGAAAGCTCTACAGATGGATCTATGTAGCAGCGAGATCGAGATTCTGACAAGGAGATTGTCTGACATGACTCTCTAGTCGACACTCCTGGATGAGATCAAGGCCAGCCAAGAGCTCGATTTATCCTTGGTTAGACTAAGAAAGGAATCTACGGAGGACAAAGGTTTAGAGTTTAGATTCTCTAAAGACGACACACTCTATTATAAGGATAGAGTGTGTGTTCCGAAGGTTGAAGAGCTCAAGAAATGAATCCTTTCAGAAGCACACAAGACACTATATTCTGTACATCCGGGAGCGAATAAGATGTATAAGGATCTAAAAGAAAGCTTTTGCTGGCCTGGAATAAAGAACAACATTGCTGAGTTCGTAGCCAAATGCCTTACTTGTCAAAAGGCTAAGGCAAAACACTAATGCCCAGTAGAAGAGTTGTAAAAAATAGAGCTACCAGAATGGAAATGGGACCAGAGCACAATGGACTTTGTAGTCGGACTGCCGAGGACGTCAAACAGCAACGACATAATCTAGGTGATTATAGACAGACTGACAAAATCAGCTCGATTTCCAGCCATGAAGGTTAGCTATTCTGTGATGACCGGGAATTTTAGATTCTCGAATTATGTTAAAATTTGTATGTAAATAACAATATTAATGAATAAAGAATGAAAAAATTGTATTTCAATACTGTTGTGAATAGTGTACAATATTCTGGCAGTGTTAAAGTGTGTAAGTTCGGGGATGGAAAATCCTACCGGACATAATTGGGTAAGACGGTTCGAAATCAGAACCGAAAACCCTGGAGAGTGCATTGAAATGTACTAAAACAATAGAAATTTACGGTAGAGAATTCTGATCAAACGGAAGCAAAATAAGACAAATCGACCACACGGGAGGCACTAAAAACTCGCCTACGCGATTTCGGTAAAGTTCCGTTCGGATCGGATAACAGTCAAAAATTGACTACGAATTAATTCAAGATCAATATGAATAGTTGATGACATCACTAAGATGATGTCATAAAGTAAATTAAATTTTTATCAAAATTAGAAAGCTTATGGATAGGTGTATGGCTAGGATTAGTTTGCTTTTTGATCAAAGGCCAAGATCATGCCAAAATTCACTTAGGAAAAAAATTTAAAAAAATTTATGCCATTTTGTTGGAAGGCCATTCGGCCATGTGGAAAGGGAGAAAGGGAAATTTTATTTTAACCCCAAAAACCTTTACTTTTTGGTCCTTAAACAATTAAGAAATTGTTTAAAAAAATTGCAAAAAGGCCCTTGATTTTTGCCTATAAATAGGCATCAAAAATTCAAGAAAAAAATAGAAAAACATAGCTAAACTCTTGCCAAATTCCCAGCCAAAAGCCGTGGAGACGAAACCCCTTGAACCAAAAATTTTGTTTGAAATTTCACACCCAAATTTAGCTTGAACTTTATTTCCAACATCAAGACAACAACCAAGCAAGGTAAACCCTAAATTTGAAGCATTTTCTTTGGTTTTTTCTATCAAAAACCGTGGGTATGGAAAGTGAAAAACAATGGAAAAAAAATTTGTTTAATTGTTGATTCTATGTTTGTTTAATGTTGTGATATTCAAAGTATGAATTTGGAAAGAAAAACAAGCAAAATTTTGCATGATTTTCTTGTAAAATCCGTGGCTCCTAGGGTGTGAAAACTTCATGAATTTTATTGTTTTAATTTAGTGTTGATGTTCATTTAATCATATGATAAATTAAGCATGAAATGAAAGTTAGAAACAAGAAAAATTTGAGGAAGATTTCTTGCTAAAACCGTGGGCATGAATATGAGAAAATGGGAAGATTTAATGTTGATACAAGTTGATAAAAACCCTAGGAAAGAAAGAAAAATTTTCTTTCTATTTTTGGCATAAAAACCGTGGCTATGTTTAGGGTTAGAATGCATGTTTTGTTTAGTTTCTAAATGTTAAATTATACATTGAAAAGTATAAGAGTAATGGTGTGGTGATGAAAATTTATTGGATGTAAAAACCTAGTAAACTAGGGTTAGTTTGGAAAAAAAAAATATATATGTTATGTGACTTGTAAACATTGAAACATATGGAAAGTTTTTATACAAAGTTTGGAAACTTTGTATAAAATAGGCCTCTGGTATAGTATGTGGCAGGTACAAAGGTTCTGAGGCGTACCTAACGCCGGGAAACCTTAAAAATACAAGCAGAAATGCTGCCGAAATTTCTAAAATCGGCTTAAGGGCATTTCGGGAAACGAGGGGTAAAAATATTGAACTCGGAAAGGAAACCGAGACCCCTCGATGAATTATGATTAGAAATGGAAAACCAACCCAAACGAAATAGTAAAACGACCCTAAATTACCAAAATGCCTAAAACAGGAAAAAAATCGATGTTAGGGGTATTTTGGGAAACGAGGGAAAATTTTAGGTCGAGATATGAAACCCGAGCCTCTTGAGGTCCAAGGGGCGGGGACGGGATGAATAACGTTTAGTAAATAGTGAAAAGCCATTTGAGGCTGCGAAACGCTCGAAAAATGGAAAAACGACCCTAGGTGATAGATGAATAGTAACCGAGGGTCGGGAAAAATGAAGTTGAGATTTTGCGGCTATTTAAGCTGTAAAATGATACGAAAGCTTAGGAAATATTTTTTTAAAATTTTTAGACTTAGAAAATTTGGAAAAAAAAACAATAGAATGAAGCTAATTATGGTTCCGAAACCCGTTAAGCGCAAAATGGTCATTTTGATCAAAAATTTCCGAAAGGGCTCGGAAATAACCCTAAAAGACCTAGAATAATTTAGATAAAATTATAAAACTCAAAATAAGAATTTTAGAGTTAAAATTCTAAGAATTTTAAGAAACACGGGCGTGTAGGGGAATACACGGCCGTGTATAGGAAAAATTCTATAACCCGAGAGGTACACGGGCTTGAACACGGGTGTGTATCGAGCCGTGTACAGTTACACGGCTAAGAAAGAAAATAACATGGCCGTGTAAAATAGACCCAAGAGGTACACGGCCTGGAACACAGGCGTGCTACAGACCGTGTACCACAAATAAAATTTAAATGTGTAGAATTGTAAGTAAAATATGTATATTTTAGATAATAAATAAAAAGGGGTATTGACAGACACTATTATGTCTGTAGGAACCCACAATAAAGATAGAACTGCGGAGGAGTTCCGGGAGTGGACACTAACGCAGTATTGGTAAGTTCAAGCATTTTCATGTCTGCAACATAAAACACTGTGTTAATCTATTCTACACTAGCTGCATACTAGATATAAAATCCTATAAACATTTGGGAATTAGTTAGTATAACATATCCCAAATCGACAAAATAAGTAAGACCTACGGGCAATAGAGGATTGTGACCTTGAGGTGACTTATGCAACCACTTGGTCAAAATTGTAAATTGAAGATGGTAAATGAAAACACTAAGGCGTACCGCCCCTCCAACATAGCGGTGGAGGTTTGTTAAATCCTACGGGCTTATCAGGGCTGCTGAGGACGATGTTCTAAGGTCGCTCTTTGGACCCTCCCAGTCAACGCGCAAATAATCATCGGTACTGCCAGAAACAGAGCTCTACATTAGACATCAAATAGAGAATAAACAATCAATAAAATGATGGAAATCATAATTGAGCATAACCGAAGCTTACACTAGAGAAAGGTAATTTCGGTTAGAGTAAATGAATAGTATCCTGATAGAGTAAAGTGAATAGTAACCAGTTAGGGTAACTGGTACTATTCACCGGTCAAATGTCAACTATACTATTCATGATGAATAGTACTATATAATGAATAGTATTATTCATAGGAAATTGAGTTTTTCTTGTCTTTGAATCAGTATGATTCTTATTATGAATGTTTGAACTTACTGAGCCCATTAGCTCATCAGTTTGTTCATGTTGCAGGTAAGAAACCTGTTCTGTAGATATATGGATGGCGGCAGGATGCAAGCGTGTTAAAGGGATAGGGAACTCACCGTGGACATGGTCCTGCCATAAGTTTTCCGCTGAGCTTTTTGAAAAAAGAAAATATGTTTGCAGACAAAGACTACAATACATATAAATAGTATATTTGTATTAAATATGTTGTACTTATTTCAGACATGGAAAAACTAGCATTATATTTTACATCGCTTTCTTAATTAATATTCATAAGAAAAAGTATGTATTAAAGAAAAAAAAATTTGAGGCGAAATTTTAGGCCCTTGTATTTAAGAAGTTTTAGTAAAAGTGTTTAAAACTGACGACTTGGATTTAGCACCCGAACGGTCTTGGTCGGCCATAGAGTCGATTCATGACGGTTGCGAGTGGTTGGAATCTGGGGACGTCACATATTCGGTAGAATGATTAGTGGAGATCTATGTGGCTCAGATTGTAAGACTGCATAGAGTGCCAAAGTCAATCATTTCAGATCGTGACGGATGCTTCACCTCTAGGTTTTGGCAAAGCGTTCAAGCCGCACTAGGATCTAAGTTGAAATTCAGCACAGCCTTCCGCCCTCAGATCAACGGGCAGTCTGAAAGGACCATACAGACGTTGGAGGACTTGTTGAGAGCTTGCGTCCTAGACTTTAAGGGAAATTGGGATAAGAAGCTACCCCTGATCAAGTTCTCTTACAATAACAGCTACCATTCCTCGATAAGAATGGCACCATACGAGGCATTTTATGTAATGAAATATAGGTCTCCAGTTCATTAGTACAAGACCGGAGAGAAATGACTAGTTAGCATGGAATTCATCAAGAATACCACGGCAGACACGAAGCTGATACAAGAAAGGTTAGATACAGCACATAGTCGACAGAAGAGTTTTGCAATAAGCACCGTACGCCCCTCGAGTTTCAAATAGGAGACTCAGTCTTTCTCAAGGTGGCACCCATGAAAGGGGTGATGCACTTTGGAAAGAAAGGAAAGCTCAGTCTTAAGTACATAGGACCTTTCGAGATAATAGAGAGGATCGGGAAGGTAACTTATAGATTAGCGCTTCCCCCCGAGTTAGCTCCAGTACACAATGTCTTTCACATTTCAATGTTGAAGAAGTATGTACCAGACAGCTCTCATGTTCTGAGTCAAGAACCTGTCGAAGTACATGTTGATCTGACATACGAGGAGAAACGTATGCAGATCTTGGCTAACGAGGAGAAAATGCTAAGGAACAGTGTCATACCTCTCATGAAAGTCTTATGGCAAAACCATAATATCGAAGAAGCCACATGGGAGTGTGAAGAGGACATGAGAAGAGACTTTCTAGAGTTTTTCTAATTTTCGGGGACGAAAATTTCTAAGGGGGTAGATTGTAATAACCGCCCTATTCATGGGACATAATTACTATGTAATAAGAAATTAGGTCTATGAGTACAGTATAATTTTCCAGTTTGAATGAATTAAACGAATAAAGAAACGTTTAATTTCTATTCATACAGTGAAAGGGGCAACCGATAGTGAAATCGGTTCACCTTATTACGTGTGAATGCGCATGAGTGGCACACAGTATCAAGAAACTGGTCAAGACGACCATTTCTTGACACAGAACTGATGAGCTAGTCATTAGTATGCTCAAACTAGTTATCTGAGTATAACAGTAAAATTTTGAATGATAAATATACAGTATTAAGAAAATAGTTGAGGTAACATTTTCTTGACACCAAACTGATATACTTACAATCAGCATACTCAATTTAGCCAAATGGGTAGAAAATGTGAAGTCATGTATGAGACATGCACAGTATCAGGAAAGGGGTCAAGATGACATTTCCTTAACCCGAAATTGATATATTTAGAGTTAGAACGCTCAAACGAGTCAGTTGAGCACAAAAGGTGATTTCTGGGTAGGAGTCACACAGATCCAGAAACTGGTCCAGACGACCTCAGATGGATACAAAACTAATAAATTCGGAATCAGCACGTCCAAATTAATCAAGATAGCCTGTGTTTGAAATTTTACACGAAAAAGTTGTACTATACGTGTGCAGTATCAGTACAATTTAAGACACAACCACAGTACCCTAGATGAACAGTAACAAACTCAGAGTGGGCTCATAGGTATTACAACCCATCTAGGAATGAATAGAAAAAGAATCAGATCAAGAGAATCTATTTTTGGTTAAGGTTCAGAACACAGCCAAAAAAGGGCCTAACACCGTTAGAAGAAATTAGACTGCTAAGAGAAGCCCTTGCAGATGAAATTCTTCCCTCAGAAACCGTGTTTGTGGGCAGCCAAACACAGCCCTAGGAGACAATGTGGAAAAGTTTCCCACAAAACAAGGTAACATGCCTTGTTCCTTTTGATTAAAAAATTTAAAAGATGGAGACAACTACTATTGACTTTAGCAATGCATTAAATGCAAATTTGGCTCCTTTTCTCCTATGTTCCCATCGGTTTCTGAAGGGGGCAGCAGCATAAAAATTTGTCCCTCAAGTTTAGTTAAGTTTGGCTTGATTAAAGTTATTTAGGTTGGTCAAATCTTGCTTAAGGTTAGTCTATAAATATGTGTGCATAACCTTTTGCACCATTTTCTTTCTTTTGCACACCAAAAGCCACCAAAACACCAAACCCTCCTTTTCTTTTTCCTCTGCCTAGCCGACACCCCCACAACCCCAAAACACACCAAAAATTCACCAAAAAGTTAGCCCAAATTGCTTAGTTTGTTGCTTGGTTGGAGCCATTCTTCAAGGTCACTTAAGGTAAAAAGTATTGGAACCTTTCCTTTGTAGTTTTGGTTATTTATTTAGCTTTATGAACCAAGGAAATTTTTATGTTTTTCTCAGCCCAAGCCGACCTCTTGTTTACCCTTGGTCTACATAAATTTTTGGTCACAAGTCTTGTTCGGTTTGTGCTAGTTTCGAAGCACACTAAAGTAAAAACTCTAAAACCCATCCCTTTGAGGTTTTTTTCCTTTATTAAGTTTCGATATCAAGGAGATTTACTATGTATTTTGAGCAATGGGTTGTAATAAGTTTATTTTGAGCCTTGAGCATTGTATTTTTGTGTTTTTGTGTTATGTAGTTGTGGTTTAAGCTTTTGTGGTTTGTGGATGCCATGAACGTCTTAAGGTTTGGTTGGAAACCAAACTGTCCTATATTTTTAGCCATGATTTTGCTAAGTTTTGAGCACGTTATGGACAGATTTTGAGTTTTTGCAAAAACGGAAGTTCTAGGAAATTTTGTTATGGACATTTTTGCATTGAAATAGCCTGTGGCCAAAAATGATGTTAAGATAGGTTTTCGGGATGATTTCTGAGCGAGGGTCAAAACTGGGACTAGAAACCTAGGAATAGGTAACTGTCTTGGATTTTTCTAAAAACTGGTAACTTAGAGTCCGAACCGGGTCTTAGGCTCAGCATGAAAAATGTAGACCACGTCAAAAACTAAAAGATGGCTCACGTAAATTTAAAAAATTCGACCATTAACCAAAAAACTGGAAATTTTCTAAAACTGGGATAGTTTTTAGCCACGGGTTTGTAGTGTTTAGGTATCGATAGAGTTTGAACCAAGCTCCCAGTTGAACACGAAAGTTATTCATCTCGTCGAGGACCAAAAGTGTCATGTTTGCTGATTTCACAAACTCGATCGTTTTAAAGAAGTTCTACACAGTTTTTTGAAAAAGGGTTCAAAAACCACCTTTCAAGTGAACACCAAAATGTGTTCTTTAAAATGAGAAAATGGTTTTAAGTAAACACCCTCACCTTCCAACGGGGTGAAAAAGGGGATTGTGTTTAAATCCTAAGGAAAGGTATTTCACAAAAAAAAAATGCAGGATATTTTCCATAATGATTTTTCAAATCAGTAGAGGTAGCCCAATTAGCTATAGGTAACTGGTTAGTTGACCAGTCGGTTAACCAATCAAAATCGAGATAGAAAGAGAGAGAGACGTTAATTAATTTATTGAGAAAATAAATTAATTAACCACGATTAGAAGGAAGTTATCGAACTCTCGAAAGAGAGCAGTTTAGTATCGATAGGGATCGATAGCATATAACGATAGAATTTTATTAGTCACTAACGACAGTAGTGACCTGAGAGCGAATAATTAATGGGATGCGTTATGGTTACAGGTAGAAACCTGTAATTTGACGAGGTGAGGTACAAACTGCCTGCAGATCAGGTAAGTATAACTCCGCCTGCAGTATGAATAAAATGAGTTTGAAACTATTGTTTTACTCTGTGATATGTATGCTAATCGTGAATGATTGTTGCATAACATGATATAAAATGTTTCATAATCATGTAGATTATTGAATAGCATGAGTTAGATGTCTTTATATCGCTATCGCGCATGATTAGTGGATAACCTAGTAGAGCTTATGGCATCATGATATCAGACATGACTCATGATCTCAAGAATTGGGTACATAAAAATAAGGGTGTCAGTATAATGGGCCAAGGAATATATAACGAGCCGAGGCTCATAATATATAACGAGCCAAGGCCCATAAAGAAAGTATGATCACGATGAATCTAATGATCTGCGCACAGTGGTACTAACATCAGGGCCCTTCAGATAAGAAAAGATAATGCATAATGAAGCATAATTTGAGCATAATCGGTTCATGCATAGTTCACGATATGCCTTAATTATAGTTATAGTATGCTTCTCAGTTACATGATATGTTCCCAGTTACAAGATCTGTTCGCATGATATGTTCGAAGTTGTGATATAATTGATAGCTTGATATGCCTTTAAAGTATGGCCTATATTTTAAAGTACATTTTGCAGATAAAGTGTTGTATTTACAAAGCATAAAGCTCACTATGTGTGTTCATGCTGTAGGTAAGAGACCTACGGGCTAGACTCCGATGGACGATGTCGGCGGTAGGGCTGATGTGAAGGTTGAGGTTATGGATACCATCACGAGTTTGTCTTCCACACTATGTTGAGTAACATTTTTTATTTTGAGAATCAAACTTATATTAAGTAATGACCAGTTTAGTATTTCCTAAGTATGTATATATGTTTAATCTCAAGTTGTCTTAAAATCCATATGAGTTGTAAAGTATATTTAAGTATGTATGGCTATTGTAAAGCATACGTATTCAAAGTCTATGGTAAAGCCTATAAAGAAAAAAAATCCCCTAAAATTATGGTATTAAGAATGGTAGTTTTAAGCAAGTTAAGTGTGTTCAAATTTAAGTTAAGCAAGTTTTAAGTGATGGTCCGAGCAGCTATGGCTCTGGGGCGCCACATCTTATCCTATAAATTCCTTTAAAATTCAATTTTTAAATTTCATGCATAAGCATATGTAATTTTCAAAATTTTAAAAATTACATATGACTATACACAATTTAAAATTTAAATTTAAATCATTGATGATTTCTAAAACTTTCCATCTCGACCTCAGGGGGATCGGGGCACAAGAAAACGCCTCCTGGGGCTACCTTGGGCTGCCACAGGTTTGTAGTCATGGTTGCCCCTAGGTAGTCGTGGCTGCCACTATAGGAAAAAATCTGTAAAAACGCATCAGAGCGACATAGCATAATTACAAAAATTTTTTAAGATCGTTAAATATCTCGTGATGCCATATATAATAAACTAACAACAATATAAATTCATAACTCAGAGGATGCCAACTGTAGAAGGAGAATGACTAGAGGGCTTCAACCAACTAGCCTTCTCTACTATTCTCCAATTCCCGGATGGTAGAGTGTGTGGGCACTCGGTTCCTCGACCGGTATGCTAGCACTGCTAGTCTTTTTCTGACCACCCAGATCTCTAAGAACTTATTGTCACAATGAGTTATGCAATAATAAGCCTGCTTACCTGAGAGTCTGTGGTCTGAGAGAATTGGAGTGGTAGGACCCCTATTTATAGACTGGCATGAGGTAATCCATTGAATTCGAATTGGATTAGGAGAAGATTTTCTCCCTTATCCACTCACAAAAATCTGAAAATTCTAGGCCAAATTTTAGGGATAATTTTCGGCCACTTTAGAGAATTTTGGAATCCAAATTCAAACAGAATTTTAACTTGAATTTTATCTCCTTGCTCATCCAATAAAATCAAATTTCCCTAAGGCCATAAACCAGTCCAGATTCGGCCACTTTAGTGTGAGGAGAATCAAAATTCAAATAGGATTTTCTAGCTTGAATTTTATATCATCCTTATCCATTAAAAAACCGAAAATCTCCATTGGTTTATCCACATAATTTTCAACCACACTAGGGAAGGTGAGAATCAAAATTCAACTAAGATTTTGTTGCTTGAATTTCCCTTGAACCTTATCCATAAAAACTGAAATATCTAGGAGGATTTTCCTCAACAAAATTTTGGCCACTTTTAGTTAGGGTTAGGATTCAAAAATCAAGTAGGATTCAAATAAGATTTTCCTCTCCTTTATCCAAACCAAAACCGAATTTCATCCTGTGGATTATCCATATTAAATTCGAATCCTATATGGATTTTGATTCAAATTTTGAATTTGAATTTCAAAGTTCAAATTTCAAAATTCAAACTTCAAATTCAAATTTCAAATTTAAATTTCAAATTCAAATTTCAAATTTCAAATTTAAATTTCAAATTGAAATGTCAAATTCGAATTTCAAATTTAAATTTTAAATTTCAAATTTCAAATTTCAAATTTCAAATTTCAAATTAACTCCACAAAAAAGTTGCATTTCAATTTTTGTTCTCATGGATAATTTTCTACAACTCCAATCTAATCTCAAATAAAATCATGACAACTTTATTTGGAGTTCGAATAATTGTGTACTCTATTATCCAAAACAAAATCTGAATTCAACCGAAAAAAATCTTGTCCACCATCTTGATCCTATGTCAACACCATCCATGTAAAGTCAACTAGCCAATAAGCATATACAGATCAATTTGCCAATCGTTAAGTAATTATGTAGAGCTAGTAGAGGGACCAATTAGACATATATAATCGGGCTAAGGTGAATCCATATGATCATCATTCTATACCGAATAACTCAATCATATAATCACTAATTTCAGAGTTACGCTACTATAAACCTAAAACTGAACTCCTAATTATATACCGTATTATGAAAGCCTGTGACAAGCTATTATCCAATGACCTTGTCATGTATGCAAAACCCTCATATGATATCCATGATCAGCCTTAGGTCAAAGTCTATTCAACCTACTGATCAGGCTATCTTAAAGTTCCATTATACTACCAAATAAGAAAATGATTATTCACCATATGTGAATAAGAAGTCATCTGCCTAGCAGACAACCCAAGGCATTGTCCATTTTCACATCCAGTATAATGCCTTTAAGAGGATACCATTAACTCCTTATTAAAGCTACAATTCCGATATCTATAAACAAACCCTTCATCGAATACAAGTCATGTACCCAACGAACCGGTCGATAAGCTTACTACCTCTGAGACGCTTTAGACATTGGAACATCAAAGTACACAAGTCATATACATGAAGTAGTTCATTTACTCAGAATTAACGTTATTGCATAATGAACGTCAAAAGCAGATTGATCTACTCATAGCGAACTACGTAGATCAATCACGCTTTAGTCCCAGTCCAATATGTCACCACCAAGTAATATATCTATGTCTCTACTTGGGAGTCTATGCTTCGGATAGTCAAGACAAACCGTCGCCACCATAGCTTTAGACAACATAATAATCTTACCATAAGTTAGATGCTCAGTCTAACCCCATAGACTACAGATCTTAGTTTAGACCGCTTACTTTAGAACATTGTCTTCTCGTATACAAAAGTCCATTGCATGCAACATTCTAACAGTTTTAACACAAGCAGTCAGTGAGCCATATTTGCTTACATTTACTTTAACATGTAAATAGAATGAGGATAAACAGCAATGTAATGAATAACCTCTATTATTAATTTTATTATCTAATTCAAAATAAATAAAATACATCAAAATGTTTTTCATGCTTAGGGTATTTCCTAACAGCCACTGTCAGCCCGACTGTTGCTAGGCAACTATGGGCTGCCACTGGCAGTCCAAAGGCTGCCAACAGACTATGGCTACTAGGTGCAGCCATGGGTTGCCTTGGTTGTCACAGACTTGCGCCCGTGGCACCAATCCAACACCCACGGCTCATTTTCTTGTTTTTTATGCCAAATTTCAACTTTACCCCTTAGGATGTCCTAATTAAAAAAATGAAATTTTCTACATAAAAATAATTTTGAAAATCATCAAACTTAAATTTTAATTATGGGAAAAATAAACTCAAAATTTTCAATCTTGATCTCCTCCATGAATAATTATATAAAATTTCCTATACCATTTCCGGTATACAAAAAATTCTAAATATTCAAAGTAACAAATATCCATGGAAAAATTACGGTGATGATAGACTACTCCTATGGTTACATGAAAAAATTCCTAGATTCAATTTTTCTAAAATTCTAAAGAACTATAGCTGGCAAAACTGAGCGTACTTATAATAATTACATAAATTAAAATAATCACATGCAATATATCACATAATTCATGATATAAGATCCCTACAGTGCCACTCTGTAAATATTAAATCCATACATATTGGAGACATAATCGATTGTATAATTTATATATATAGCATATTCATGAGTTGGCTTTGATACCACTTGTTGGAAAAAATGAAAAATATACATAGCGAAATTTTATAAAAAAATTTTAAAGATCATTAGAACTCATGTTGCCATATACAATAAATTATCAACAATTAAAATATACCTTTCGTAGAAAACACCAAGATACTGGGAAGAACGTTAGAAACTCAGGAGGACAATACCAGGAAGGGCTTCAACCAACTAGCCCTCTCTGCTATTCTCCAATTCCTCAACGGCTGAGTGTGAGGGCACCCTTTTCCTTGTTCAGTATACTAGTGCGGCTTGTCTCCTTCCTACCACCCAGATCTCTTTTAAAACTTATTGCTACGATGATTTATGCAACAAAAAGCCTGCTCATCTGAAAGTTTATGGTCTGAAGAGAATTAGAATAGAAGGACCTCTTTTTATAATATTACATAAGGTGACTTTTTGAATTTTGAATTGGATCAAAAAAAGATTTTTCTTTCAACAATTTCCCTATGAAAACCGATTCTCCCTATAGGCCAAAAGTAAGGTTAAATTTGGCCACCTAAAGGAGAAAAGAATTCAAATTTTAAATAGGATTTAAACTTGAATTTTTCTCTCCCTTATCCACAAAAAAAAAAAAAAATCGATTCTTCCAAGGGAATAAGCCATACCAAATTCAGCCAAAAATCAAATTTGGATAAATTTGAATCAAATTTAGATTCTTCCAAGGGAATAAAACCGACTCCCCTTAGGCAAAAAATCATGGCTAGATTCGGCCATACCTAGGGAGAGGAGGATTCAAAATTCAAGTAAGATTCAAACAAGATTTTTCTCTTCTCCTTTGATTCAAGTAGGATTCAAATTTGATTGTGAATTTTATCCACAATCAAATTTGGTTTTTCTTAGGGTTTGTGATTTAAAATTTGAATCAAATTTCAAACTCCACAAATATTTGAATTTCATTCTTATGGATAATTTTTCACAACTCCAATTCAAATTCAAATAAAATCATGGTAACTTTATATGAAATTCAAATAATTGTGTAATCTTTTATGCAAAACAAAATTCAAATTCAAATAAAAAAAAATCTTGTCTTCCACCCTCATCCAAAGTGGACGCCACCTTTAGGTTGTGCAAGGACAAGATTTTTCTTTAATTCAAATTCAAATAAGATTCAAATTTCAAATATTTATTTTAAAACAAGATTTTCAAAATTCCATTTATTAATTTAATTTTTAAATCTTATCATCCAAAAATAAATATCTATCCCATTTATTAATAATATAAAATTATAATTTTATCCCTCCAACACATAGAAAATGCCTACACCCTTATGGAAGGTGATCCGGATTTTTTTTCATCACTAAATGCAAAACAACAACCCATGTAAAAATACCTTGATCAACTATCATCTTTAAGGAACTATAGGAGCTAGTAGATGGACTGATTAGACATATATAATTAGGCTCCCGTTAATCCATGTAATCATTATTGTATACCTAACAACTCAACCACATGATCATTAGTTTCAGGATCATTTCACTATAAACTTGAAATTGAACTCCCAACTATATTGCAAATTACGCAAGCCTCAGAAAAGACATCATCCAATGACCTTGTCATTAATGCAAAACCCTCGTATGATATCCATGATCAACCTAGGTCAAAGTCCATTCAATCTTTTAATCACGCTATCTCAAATATCCATAATGCACCCGATAAGAGAGTGATTATCCACTAATGTGGATAATAAGTCGTTTTACAAGCAAACGACCCAAGGCCTTGTCCATTCTCACCAATCTAGTGTAATGTCTTTGAGAGGATAACCTTAACTCTACATAAGAGCTATAATTCCTTATCTATAGACAATCCCTCCATCATATGTGTAAGTGTACCCAACGAACTGGTTTATTAGCTTACTAACTTTGAGACGCTTTGGCCTTTGGAATATCAGAGCACACTAGCCACATATATGGAATTGTTCACTTACTTAGGATTAATGTTATTGTATAATGAACGTCAAAAGCAGATTGATCCACTCATAATGGATTATGCAGATCGATCTTGCTTTTGTCCCGGTCCAATATGCCACCACCAAACAGTATATCTATGTCTCTACTTGGGAGTTAAAGCTCCAGACAGTCAAGACAAACCATCCTCCAAATTGGCTTTAGACAACATAATAGTTTTAACATAAGTTAGTTGCTCACTCTAACCTCATAGACTACGAACCATAGATTTAAACCACTTACTCCAAAAGGTTATTTTCTTGCATACAAAATATCGTTGCATGCAACCTTCTAACAGTTTAATACAAGTAGCTAATAAGTCATACTTACTTATATTTATTTTAACATGCAACTACCTTAAAGACTAATAGCAATGTATATTTCTAAATTATTTTATTAATTAGTTCAAAAATTTAATGAAAAATATATTGTTGCTTGGAGCACACCTAACGGCCTTGTCTCTCCAATATGCGTAGAAACTGTAAACGGACATATAATATATGAATGGACTATTGTACGCCATCGCTCTATATACGTACCTTACGTGTCTTTTAGGCCTGTACGAAGACGTTGAAAATGCGGCAGTAGAAGCTGACAAGAGGCAGATGTAGAAACTGTGATCTAGTTGGTGATACAGGGCTTAGGAAGTCAAACGGTGGAGGAAAAAACTTATGACACGAGGGCAAGGATGTAATATCAATATATGAGTTGAAATGGCTACTAATTTTATGTACAGGAACATTTGGACTTGTGAATAGATGGGTTTGGTTTCGTTAGAAAAGGTTATGTATAGCAGTAAGTTTTATGGTTTATGTTGTCAAGAGTAAAAATAGAACCTTGGGAAAAAGCTTGAAAACGAAGGGTAGGTGTGGACAGATACTTCGCACGTAGTTGGTTGATATGCAGAATGTAAGATGTTTAGAGGAAATGAAGGCGTTGATGTAAGATAATGGCAACCAAAAAAGAGGATCAAAGTGATTAAGTTAATGCATAAGCCGTGAAATTAAAGTGGTGAACATGCTATAATATTTGTAATGGAATACAATTGTAAGTGAGAATCTCTGTATGTCAATATTCGCAGTGCTTCATCCTTCCTGCCGACCTGCTCAGCAACCAGTCTCCTGGGCTTTCTCCGTACTCTCCTCCCATCACGAACCTCTTTGACACCATCCATTTAGGGAATCGAATCGGAGCTTGTATTCAGCTGCTTCCAATGACCAGAGCCACATCCCTCCACCGGACTTTTGTTATTCGTATCCCAACTTAAACTCCCCACTATTCCAAACCTTCCCATTAACGACCTGACTCCAAATAATAAATGGTGGTCCTTCTATGCAACCCACTGATACAGGCATTTTGGTTTTCTTCTTTGCAACATTGACTTTGGTCCTCGTATCCTCCACACCGTCCATTTCCAATCTGATGGCCGAAATTCTACAGCCGCACGCATCTGCTTAACGAACTACAGACCTCTCCATATATTGTAGTGCCTAAAAGATTGTTCTGGTAAACACATTAACCATCAACGTCATTGGAATTTTATATAACGTACACCTGATCATCTTTACGGAAGATACTGTAGCTTTTCCGTTTCTATTTTCGGATCTTGTTGAACTTCACATCTTCATAGGATCAAATACGTATCAAGAACTATTAAGATCCAAAACTAGAAACGTAAATTGGATCAAATAAATATTCGCAAACTAGAAATCTAAAGATAACCTCTTTTTGAGCTATGATTTGATTACCGATTGTTTAATTAAAGTTCCGACCATGATTAAATACGTAGAATATCTCTATCTTTACAAATACGTCTTCTCACTTCGCTGAAGAGGATATATAATCAGAACCCACACGAAGCACCAATTGTAAACTGAAAGGCAAAACTCAGAATGAGATACACAAGACTTCTAAATTCTAGAGATGCTCAAGGGAAAAGGTGAGCAAAAAATCACCATGATCATGTTGGAGAAGGTAGATAACATATGCAAGGTTTGGTTTCAAAACCCAAACTCCCTATTAAAGTTAAACATGCAATTGTGCCTATTGGTTTTTCACTTCTCCGTTTGTTAGATAGGAGTCGTTTTGTGCCCTTTCAGAAGGAAAAAGAGTAAAACCTTGATCAATAATTGGACCATGATACATACGTTAACTGCAAGCAACAGCAAATCCATACATTTGGCTGGATGACAATGCTATTATTCTGTATGTTCTCTATGTACAACAACAAAATGCACTGAAAGAATTACAGATATCTAACAAGGAAAGATGATGTACTGTTGTTCTATTAGGAATTCAAATCAATTTGAATATGAAAAGCTGCAACAAAAAGTTTGAGAATCACTAGAGAAATTTCGTGTAACATGAACAAAGCAAAGGTTACCTCTGATATAATCTTCATGAACTCCGCCTACCATCCTCGATCATCATTCCTTTGAGACTCTTCGCCAACCAGATAGCAGTTTCCCTTGGAGAGACCTTATCTTTTCCGAAAGGCTTCAATACAACTGCAAGCTCCTCTAATCTATTGTGCTGCAGCAACTCTGCAGATAATTCTAACAAGCCTTCAAGTGCCTCCGCTCTCTGCCTAAAAGACTTGACATCCAGAATTTCCTTTGCTGGAGTTTCTTCTTCAGTCACGGGAAAATTGGTTTTTGTTGACTCGGAGGAATCAGACATTGGAGCTGGAGGAATGGGGTTTCTAACTTCCATCTCGTTGGAAGCCGAGTGATCAGACACATTTGATTTGGAACTGACAGTTTCAGAGCTACTTGTTGATATAAGAGGCGCTGGAGTTGTCATGGCTTTCATATCTACATCCCCAACAACATTTATTAGCTTACCAACGTCTACATTCTGGACCCCCTTCTCCACAGACTCCATTACTGACTGCTCACTCCCAACTCGGAAACTGCTATGGCGTATAACATGAATGACATCATCAAAAGCTGGCGGAAGATGAGGAGCAGCTGGGTTGTCAATTCGTGAATTTTGGACAATAGGTCCTTTACTCAGCTGCGATTCTTGTTGGCTTGATGAAATAGGAGCAATGGAAGGGGTAGATTCTGCTACAGTAGATAGGAGTTCCATAACGGTGAACTTTTCATCACCACTAGATACTGATGTCAGATTCGACTGTGTCATTGTATTGTGCCTACCACTGGGCTTGTTTGCAGGGGTATCATCTTTACAATTACCACTTTCTTTGGAACATGGCTCTGGGAGACCAAAAGCTATATGTGAACTAACCGACTTGCTCTCTGCATGCGTACTCTGCATATCTAAAATATCCTCAGATGTTTCAACTGAGCATACTACAGATTTATTGTCCTGTCCCTGGTTCTCTCCAGGCATATTTCTGGATCTGGCTGAAGAAATACGAGTGCTGGTTGAGCAGCGGGGTGGATGGGGTTCTGTACTTTGATTGATCACGGCATCATCATCAGGAAGCGTCTTTTCTGTCATGTCAATAAAAGGAGTCATCGCATCATCGCAGAGCTCAAATCCTTGGATTGACACCGATGATGAAATAGAATTGCTGCTATCTATTTGCATTCCCTTGAAACTTCTTTCTTGAGCCCTTAGAGGCTCTGGTATGACCTTTTTAGAAAAACTAGTACGGAATCCATTGGGAATTTTAGGAGGAGTCTTTCCAGCTTCCTGAGTTATCTCACTTGTACCCAGACTAAAAGCATTGCTAATATCATTTGGAGCATCGAACCCAATTTGCTTCATTCGTCCAGGAAATGTAGAGCGTCTAACCAGAGACGGAGTTATTTGCCTAGGCTTAGCAGGAAGTCCATCTTCAACAACATGCTTTATAGTACCAGGTGGAGTTCCTTCATGTCTGGCTTTTGTTTTTGGTAAGGATTCAATTACAGCTAACTGAAAATAACAAACACATCACCTAAACACCAATTCCATTAAGATAACTAAAACAGATTGCAGAATCATAAAATTTACCTGATGCTTTACAGGAGGCAACCCCTGAATCCGCTTTGCAGAATCAGATGGTGCTTTTGGTGGTGCAACAGTTGGTGTCTCAGGAGATGATTTGAGACCAGGAGAAACAGTGCTGAGTTTTGGAATTTTAGACAATGTTTCTGTGTTATCTCTTTGGGTAGGCACACTGACAGCCTTAGTGCGATTGCTTCTCATTGGTGAACTTTCTCGAACTTTTCCTTCTTTGAGAGCCATCATTATATTTTTTATTGTTTTTGGTTGCTTTGATTCAACATTGGATCTCTGTTCATGATGAGATTTCTTTGCATCTTGCTCATCTACTTTGACAGTACAACCATTGGGATCTTGGTCAGCTCTGGTAGGTCGGTCAGTGCCATCTTCATCGTCGACTGAAGCCAAATCTGTTTCAGTTCCTTTGCTACCAAATCTGGGCATCATAGCTGGAACACTTTTGTCACTCGAAAGGAAGCTATCTTTATCACTACTTGAACTGTTACTGTTTTGGCTTTCAGCCATACTTTTCCGCGAATCACGAGCCTCAGACATAGGCTTCTCTGGGCAAAATGATGAAGGCGGACTAAAAGATGGACGATATTGACCAACATAAGGCTGCAAATAAGGGTGCTTCAATATTTCGGATGCCTAACGATATAACAAATGGAAATGGTTATGGAAATGGTTATGATGAAGTCCTGTTGCTTAAATATTTACAAATTTTGCAAAAAGGTATCAGGCAAAATTCATACACTTGGCCGGTGCTCAGGGTTCTTTCTCAGCATGCCCTTGATAAGCATTTTCCTGTATTACATTGATAAACAGATTACTTCTTGTTTCAGAAGACATTCAGTATTCCAAAGAATATGATAAAGCAAGCATATGAGAGAGTGAAATTGAGTTATGAAAGACCCCTTTCTCAAACAATGCAGAATTCCTTTTCCGCTCCTTTCTAGGATTAAAATGAAGCTGCCAAAACATGTATTAATGCATTATTCAATTGCTTTATAGCTATAGCTTTCAGTTCTTTATGGAGTCTAACCTGGTCTAAAGTCGGTCATGTAGTCTCTTGCTAGTAAACATGTGGACTTTTAAGTGGAAGATGTAACTTATTAGCTTGAAGAACTTTTTCATAGTGCTTAAGTCATTATGGGAACTAATTTATAGGCAATCGCAGGATTAACAGACATTTGAAAGTGGTAGATGCATTTTATATGAGCACGCACAAGGAAAATGTAGGTAGATCCTTGTACAGATTCGTGGTTGCAATGGATGAATAGGCTACCATCACTACTACATAACTTTGTCAGACATCCTGTCTTTCTAGTTTGAACTAAAATCTTTAATATCGTTATCAATATACGAAAATAGTTAGATGCGCATTAGCAGTTAATCTGAAAATTTAAACTGAAACAGAAATCCTTTTGTGTTCAAGGTACTTGAGGAAAGTAAAATAACTCAATGGTCTTCAGGTGCTGTTACATAAAGAAGCATAGTATTAGTGCATGACTGATCTACGCTTACTAGTCTAAAATAAATAAAGTGACAAATATAGCTGTATATGCGCATAGGAACAAACATACATATAAATATATCTGAGAACGTGTCCAAGGGGCCTGAGCACAGCTATCCAAAGCAATAGCAAGTCAAACCCAAGGCCCCTGCTGATACAACTGAAATTACCCATGTCAATACTATTTCTTTTGTGTGTGTGTGTTTGTTTTTTTTTTTTTTTTTAACTTTATCATTTATTTATTTATTTTCTTTTCATTTTGAGTGGCCTTGGGAAGAAAATAGCAGTGTTATTGCATAATTAGATATCAATAACAATAAGCTTTGCAGCAGCAGAGCTAACTAATACTTACAAGGATGGGGAATAGCAAGAAGGTAAAGGGCCAATAGAGGAACGGTTTATCTTGCTTATCAATCCTGCCATATCCTGAAGTCATAGAATCCAATGTTAAATATAGCAGAACAAATCTAAATTGTGCAAAACATTAGCAACTTGTTGCCGCAAACAAGGAAACATACAAATGCTTTAAAAGCAGGGCGGTGAGCAGCCATCTCATACATACAGCATCCTGGAACAGTGAACCACTTTAGCCAAAGGCAAAACAGTGTAAACATTACACACAGACCACATAAGACACATACCAAGAGACCAAATATCAGATTTAAAGCCATAAGGAATATCTGCAAGCAATTCAGGACACATATAATTGGGAGTTCCAACTACCTGCGCAAAAAGTATAAGACAATTAGTAATTCACTATCAAAACTCAATAATGGTGAATGAGTTCTATACTAATCCGACAGAGACAATTGGGTTGTTTTGAATTACATCCCAACTCCCCTTCTCCCTTGCCACAAATAAATAAATAAATAAATAAGAATAGAGAGAGAACATATATATATATGTATATATGTATATATATACATAAACACTAATGATGATGATGATGATGATGATGATGATGATGATGATGATAACAATAATGATACTATATTTAAATTGATTTGAGAAACCTTCAATCGGACTTTCATATTCACTGTACACAAATTTGTATGCAGTCTTTAAATTATGAAGTATTCACATTTATCATATAGAGATAAATGAGTAAATTCAAAAATAATCATGGATATGGCACTATACTGTACTTGCTCCCTATCCTATCTTAAGCATGCGTTTGGTTAACGTATTTTTTTGGCATTACATTTAAATGCAATGCAATTTTCCTCCAAATACAAAAGTATTTCATTCAAATACCAATCACATCACATTTTAAATCAAACACAATCACTATTTATTATTTCATTTTTTCTATTACTTTTATTAATTACATCATATATTCTCTCTCTCTCTTTTTTTTTCTCTCTACTTTTACCCATCACATCACATATTCATTATTAAAATACAATTCAAATACTTTTCACCCAAACACACATTGCATTCAAATGCAATGCTAATGCTTTTCCTCCAAATACAAATTGCATTCAATGCATTGCATTCAAACGCAATGCAAATGCAATGCGTTCACCAAACGAGGCCTAAAATGTTCTAAAACTAGTAGAATTTTTTTTTTTTTTTTCAAAAACCAAAAAATAAAAAGAAGTCCATGTAAGACTTCAATGAAAATTTTGTGGGCTTGATCTTAAAATACAGAGTTCATGACCAGATCCTTTGATAGATTTATTTGAGAAATATTAATCACCCCTAGTTGAGAGTGGAAGATACATTACAAAAGAAACTAGTATAAGGCTGTGCTAGGCCTAGGGAATTTTAAAAGAAATTTTCATTCAAAGTTGATAATATTTTAGGTGTAATACAAACCGAAGAAGCCAAGTCATCTGCCTTCAAAGTCTTAGCTAGTCCAAAATCACCTACACACAGCCATCATAAGAAGAAGCAACGATAAGATATAAACCCACTACAATACACGAATCCTTGTTCTTTTATTAACTTCAAACTTACCAAGACGAACATCCTGATCCTTTGTGAGAAAGATATTTGAACACTGCATATAGCACACAAAAGTCAAAAGATAACATACAATAAAAGAATTTTATACAAGTAGTAGAAAAGTTAGTAGAGACATACTTTCAAGTCACGATGTAGAACAAAATTCGCGTGCAAGTATTCAACCGCCAGCAGCAGCTGTATGAACCACTTACAGAGTTTCTGCAGGATAATCAGAAATCATATGCCAAAGTCAACAATTTATTGTATCCTTACTAGAGCGTGATGTGTAACGAATGTCTCACACACCTACGCATATAAATATACATAGAGATGACAATACCTCCTCTGGAAAATAAACCCCATTTAATTTTTTCATCAGTTCAGCCCTGCAAAATGTTCACGTAAATACAATGGGAGTTAAAAACTTACTACATAAATAACATAAAAATAACAACTCATAACTCTAGCTGTCGTCAAAACTCACATGTCTCCGCCCTCACAGTATCCAGTGACGATGCAAACATAGCAACCCTACATTACAAATTCGAAACTCAAAATTCATTGAAAAAAAAAAATATGCAGTGAACCGCAAAAGGGCTTGATCGGCATCACTTTCATACCTTTTTTTTTTTTTAATCTATAAACAAAAAAAAATGAAAATGTTACTAAAAAAGCATAAAACAACAAGACCAAACTACAGTTTTGATTCCTAGCAAAAAAGAACAAAACTACAGTTTTGACAATTCCTGACCTTCTCAACCCAAGCTTCCTTAAACTCCACGATGTAAGGGTGATGAATTCGGGCAATAAGAGCCATCTGTCTTTCCAAATTCCAAATATTTATATATAAATAAATTTTAAAAGAAAATTACAAACACAAACAAAAACCGAGATTTACAAGAAAAAAGAGCAACATAATCGGAAAATCACAAATTGAAAGACAATACCTCTTGGTGAGCCGATCTCCGGCATCGCTCAGTTTGCCGAGCCAGTCTGATCTTCTTCAACACATACCTGAAATACCGGTAAAGTCTCATTCCTTATACAATACATTGCACAAATTCAGTAATAAACAAACATTTTGTTTATATGTGCATATATATATATGTGTATACATATATATATATATATCCGCATACTTTTTCTTCTCGGCCTTGTGGTGAGCAAGAATGGCGGCGCCGAAAGCTCCGCGGCCGATCTGCTCCATAATCTCGTACTGATCCATCCGAGATTCCATAGCTCTTCGGATCCACTTTCCCCAATCAACCCAAACGAAAAAACAAAACCTAAAAATGAAAAGATTCAAATTTTACACCATTTTCTAATTCTCACACTGGAAAAATCGAAATGCCGACTCTTTGGATGCAAATGGAGCGATTTCTCATGGATCACAACCGAAACAAACGATCCGAAAAGGTTTAATTTTCATTCGATTTTCGATTTCTCTGTCTGTTCGAATCTGAAAATGGTAATTTCCATTCAACACTCTTCTTCTCTTCCCTTGCACTTTAAAAATCTCTTTTTTCCTAAACAATGACAAACGACAATAATAAGAAATAATGAATAATCAGATTATTTATTTAATAATTAATAATTAGATAAATAAATAGTTTTTTCTTTTTTATTTTTTTCGGTTCCTTTGACCGTTTTTTTTTTTTTTTGGTTGTGATTACTGAACACTGATTCAGTTGTGTGATAAGTGAGGAATACGGTTAGCAGTTTAACTGATTGAATAACTTTGGCAAAAAATGACCCTCAAAAGAAACGAAGAATAAAAAAAAAAAAAAAAAGTTTCTTTCTTCTCTATTTTCTCTATCATTATACTAGTGAGAGACACAGAGAGGGAAGTTGTATTTCCCTTCCAATTTTTTTTTCATTTTTTTATATGATTTTGTTTTTCTGTTGTTGTTCACTTCGGGTTTTTATTTATTTATTTTTGCTAGAAAAGAAATATTATTAGAGTAAAACAACAAAAAGAGGGACAAAACCTACAAAAGGAGAGAGGTAACCTATAGAACTAGCATCGAGCAAATCTAATCGAAAAGTCATTAAATGGCTAGAGAAATATAAGGTAGCGTTTGGTATTGTTTTTGAAATCTGTTATGTTTTCAAATTCTTTGAATTTGAGATCGTTTTGAAAACAATTCTGAGAACGTTTCTGAAATTGTGTTTGGTTTTATTTTCTGAGTGTATGTTTTGAGTAACAAAAAAGTGAAACTGTGTTTGGTTATATTTTTGAAAACCAGTCATTTTATAAGTATTATATAAAAACATATTTATGTTTGATTTTAAAAAAATTTATTATGAATGCCAAAAATTAAAAATTAATAAAATTTTTTAATTGAAAAATAAATTAAAAATTAATAACCATAATATTTAAGTAATTACTATATCAATTAAATCTTAATTAACCATAATAATTAAATCAGAGAAATGGGAGAAATGGGAAAAATGAAATCAGAGAAAACGACTTTCAATCGTTTTCAATTTTACATTGGGAGTAAAGGCGATTTTGGATTCGTTTTGAAATCTGTTTTCAAAAACAATACAAACCAAACACAATTTCACACTGATTTTGAAATCGATTTCCTAGGGAATCGTGAAATCAGTTTTGGAAACAAAACCAAACACCCTCTAAGAAACCCAAATTCACACGACACCAACAGGACCTCACACAGGCGATAAGCCCCCTTAAGAGATGTCGAATCAACCTCCTTATCCCATACTCAGAGTCAAACTCCTACAAAGAGTGGAGCGAAAATAATATTTGCCTACCAATCAATACCCAGCCAAGCAAGTAGTGATCGATCAACAATATCCAACACAAAACAAAAACATAAACTAGGGATTGATGACTAAACCACAACACTTATTAGACCAAAGCATTAGAAAAGCAAAAAAACCCAAAGAGAGGCCGTCGGCTCCAATTGAAAAAACAAATCCCATGGAAGTTAGAAAAGAGAAAAGAATCACTAGAGCACCATAGAGAGAGCACAACAGAGCCCAAGGCATGGGGCATGGCGGTGCGTGAAAGTCATGCTCCACCAATGACTGACATTCGTGCCTCACTTTCCAGTCGAAAACAATTGCCACAATCCCTCAACCCCAGCACTAGCAATTTCTATGGGTACATACAATGGACACACCTGGATCTGGAGAAAACAAGTCATGATCCTCCCTCCACGAACAATTCCCAACTCACTCCCACCCTCCTTTCTGACAGAACAAATCCAATCTCAGACTCACCAGCCAATCTCCAAGCAATCGTTGGAAACCAACAACCCAGCAAAACATCAGACCACTGGCCTTGGAGCTCACACTCAGAGAGAGAGAGTAAGAGAAAGTGACGTTCACTTTGGGTACTTGGTACTGATGCCTCTTAAATTTGTGATTTTTTGATAATTTATCCTTGAGATATTTAAGTTTAGTAATTTGCTTTCTAAGCTTTTCAAATAGTTGCAAAATACCACATATGAATTAACTTTCCATAAAATTAGTAGAACAAAATCCACATGTGAAAATGTAAAACTCCATTTTCGAGAAAAAAATTTTCAAAAATGATGCAAATCATAATGTAAATCTTCACAAATCAAATTTTTGGTTTAATGTAAAATTAACTAAATGGTACAAATTGAAACAATTTAGAAAGTTAAGGGATAAATGGTCAAAATTAAAGGTGCATTTGGTTTTTTTTTATTATAATAATTTTCTATTTTCAAAAATACAGAAAATGAAAATGATCTCAAAATAGCATTTGTTTACTTAACGTTTTCAAAACCATTTCGAAAAATACTATTTTCAACTATATTGTTTTTTTAGGTTTTTTGAAAATGAAAAAAAGTAGTTTCACTTTTTTGTTTTCATTTCTTCCTTCCCTCTCTTCTCTCTCTCTCTCTGCTCATGCAGCGTTAATGACAACGACTATGTCCGATGATGGCCTCCATCTTCAACGAAGGGTGACGATCATGGATTGACGACTGCCCCTCATGACGACGACTACTAACTCGCAGCGATGACCATTGACTCGCAACCTAAATCTCGCCGCCGCCGCCACCTAGAGCTCAAGCCACCAATAACTTTTATTCCTGCCTATCATTGCAAAACCCACTACCAAAAGTTTTTTTTTTTAATTATGACTAATAATTTTTTATTTTTTTAAAGTCAAACATAAATATGTTTTTAAAAAATATTTACTTATGAAATGAGTTTTCAAAAATATAAGTAAACAGAGTTCATTTATATTTTTTTAGAATATACACTCAAAAAACATAATCAAATATAGTTTCAGAATTGATCTCAGCATAATTTTTAAAATATTTTCATTTTTAAATTTTTTGAAAATATTTTAAAAACAGTGTCAAGCATCACTTAAAAGTTTTTAGTGAGTAAATTGCCAAATAATAAGATGTTTGGGGGCAACAGTGTTAAATATTATATTACTTTTATATAAAACATAGGATTGAAAACTTTGTGGGGCAATAGTTTTAAATATTATTTCACTTTTGTGTAAAACACATGAAGGATTATTGCAGAGAAGAAGACACCGAAAAATAAATTTGAAAATTAAATTAGAAAAGATGACAAGAAGAAAATTTTGAAAATTTTTGGATGATCAATTTTTTTTTTTTTGGATGAACTATCTGACCCATTTGGAATTTTTCTTCGCTATTGAGATTTTTTTTTTCTCTTTTTATTATTTGATGATCATTAGTTGAAAATTAGGTTGCATGCACCGTAAGCAAACCATAGTTTTCACAAAATATTTTATCTTAAGTTTTCGTAAATATCACTTTCATTAATTAGTTCAAAATTTTGAATTAACTCATATTCCTAAAAAAAAATTTGGCCTTACCTTGATCATAATGTATAAGAAAGTTCTTTGGCGCGGCAGCTGGACAATCCAGTATAACAAGTTGACAACCCTTAGAAAGAGAACTTGTTATAGCTTAAAAAAAAATGTAAAGGGCAAAAATTATATTCCTCAGAGACGACTAAGGCTATGTTTGGTGGGAAAAAAAAGTGGAAGAAAGAAAAGAGATCGAGAGATTTGTAAAAAAATTATGACAATCATATTTGTTTAGTATAAGAGATAGAAAGAAGAAACAGATTAAAAGACAGACCACCAATCCTTTAAAAAATCACAAATTTTAATCTCTCCAAAAGAGATTTTTAAAGGAAATTAACTTGGCTTATCAATTATATACTGAAATTATAATATCACACTTATTATTAACAAAGTTTTTTCTTGACTGAAAGACTTATAAACATGAGTTCGGTTTCAGTTTCAGTTTTTTTTTTTTTTTTTTTTTTTTGAACTTCAAAAAATGCCATAGCTAAGACGAAAAGAAAATTCAGTGAGATTTTGAGGGCAATTTCAATCTCGGACACTTCCCATGGCTGATTTCCTCTTGTGTAATGATAGTTTGGAACCTCTAAATTTTGTTCTCTCTTTTCTAAACATTAGTCTCTCAAGCTTTTTTCCTTTTTTTTTTTTTTTTTTTTGATTTTCAGAACAAATTTGAAGCTCAAAATCAGCTTGATTAGAGAAAGAGAGAGTCTGATATTTTTTTTTGTACTGTTCTTAAATTGTTATATAATAGTTCGAATGATGGCACATTCCAGTTATGGTTAATCAAACAAACTTATGCTTTTTATTTATTTTTTTTAAGAGCAAAAACATTTGTGTATTATATCTAGTTATATATCTATTACGGATATGTATAAATAATAATCTTGCCACTTATATGTATTATGAGATGCTATATAGGAAAAAGATGCCATTTTATACAGAGTAATTTTTAAAAATTTTTCTTGGATTGTACGAACTTGTATTACTATATATGATAAATTATTTAGCAATTTATATATCTTAAAGAAGATGACAGGAATACTGGAGAAGATGACCGGGAAAACTTTAACCAAATAGCTTTCTTTACTATTCTCCAATTCTTAAACGGTAGAGCATGTGGACATTTAGTCTCTTGATTGATATTGTGTGCAGCTTTCTCCTTTCAACCTCTTAGAACTCTTATAGTTTATTATTACCATAATAGAATAATAATAATAAGCTCATTTACCTTGAAGTCTGTATTAGGAAATGCCCTAAGCATTAGAGATATTTTGATGTATTTATTTTGAATTGTATTGTCACGTCCCAAAACCCGGAATAACGATAGGTGTCACTTCCCAAAAAGTCGGGATAGTGACGGATATTAAATTTTAAAAGAATAAGAGAAAAGAAAGCTCAGATTCCTAAGTCTGTCAGTTTTTATATCTTGCCCTTTACCGACTCTTTAAATTTGTTTATAAATTATGCTTGTATATTTTAAATTTATTAATATTTGTCTTTCTATTTTTATCGCAATATCAGGTGGTGAGGTACTTATATCCTACAGATGCATACTTGGATAAAATAAAATAAGTAAGAGTACAAAAGTAAAGTTTAGAATTTACAGTCCCGAAATGCTCTTATACATACTTTGTCCTAAAGTACAGATCACTACTTCAAGTCTTTAGACCTTGTCGTCCACGGACGGTTCCACGTCACCTGTGTCTTCTAATCACCTTTATCTCCTGAGAGTTTACCAGTTTTAAAACAGTGAACGAAAGGCCCAGTAGGATACTTTTAAAAAAAATATTTCAACATTTTAATTTAACCATCATACTAAGTATGTCAATGCAATACCGAATTATAAACGTGGAATCATGATTATGCAAATTGTGTCCCTATATACATCTAGTTCTTGTACGGTCCATATGAGCCTCCCTCACTATGCCGAAGCATAATGAGTGATCCTCGATCGAGATGTGCACTCTTCGCACGTGTGTGCTGGCTCCCGGTATACTTTAACACCAAATCCAACTTTCAACATTTCATGTGAACATATGATTCACATAATAAAAATATACCGTATTGTTTTTCAAAAAAATCCGTAACCGGATATTTTTCCTTTAATTTTCGAAATCGTGATATTTTCTATATCACGTAAATTTCAAAGCTTTATAAACATATTTTCTTCAAATGATTTTTGGCCAAATCATTAAAAAACAAAACTGGCTACAAAGAAAGGGTAAGATATCCTACCTCGTTAGCAATTTGACCTACGATCAATTTCTTGCACGAATTCCAAGATAGTCTTTTTCCTTGAATTCGATCAACGAGTACCTAAAACAAGAAACACAGATAATTTAATTATCTGTCCAGGAATTCCGTAATCGAATTACGGTAAACTCAACTAATTAGTATGCCATTGAATTTTTAAAATTTAAAATGATACTTTATTTTAACACCGTAATTTTAAAATAGCAATTTTAACACAAATATCCAAAATATATATGTATATTTTTTTAAAAAATTTCGGCATGACCTGCCCTAAATATAGGCTTCCCCAAAAGCTCCAAAATGCTCAACCTGCAGAAAAATTTTCCAATTCTTAGAACAGTTCAAATACCAATTTCAAATCAATTTAA
This sequence comes from Antiaris toxicaria, assembly GCA_035233585.1. Lineage (NCBI taxonomy): Eukaryota > Viridiplantae > Streptophyta > Magnoliopsida > Rosales > Moraceae > Antiaris > Antiaris toxicaria. The sequence goes on from CP141153.1 coordinate 55,861,621, forward strand.
ATTTACAATCTAAAAATCATTATTATTATTATTTTTTATACTATTACACACACGCACACAGATATACATTTAATATATATATACATATACAGTTTTTTTTTCTTTTTGCTGAAGAGATCGGCCGGCCGGAAGGAACTCACGGCGGCAGGGGGCGGCGGCGGCTGGTGGCGTTGAGCACGGCGCTCGGCAGCGCGGCGAGGAGCAACCGACGAGGCACGGCTGGGTCGGACGGAACCGGGAGGAGTTGGGCTTGGTGGCATCACGAGGGGACACCGGCGAACGGGTTCGGCGAGGCGGTGGATTGGTTGGTGCTCGGGTTCGACGTGGTTGGTCGGCGTGGCTCGCGATTGGCTTCGATTGGTGGCACACAGCGACGGCGTTGGTGGCTCGGGCTCGCGAGAGAACGTCGGCGTTGGGTGGCTTGGTGGACGGTGTAGTTGGTCCAGGCGGGACGAGCTTCGGCAGAGCGACTTCGGGCTTGGACTGGCGATCGACGGTGGCGAGCTTTGGCCGGTGGTGGCTGGGTCCCATGGAGGAGGGAGGACAGGCATGGGAGAAGTGAGGTGGGTGGCTTCCAGTGGCTTTCGGCCGAAAGAAAAATGAGAGGGAAGAAGAAGAGAAAGAAAAAAAAAAAAGAGATGGGGAGGGAGTGAGAGAGAATCGGTGAGGAAGGGAGAGAGAATCGCGAAGAAGAAGGGGGAAAGAAAAGAAAAAACAAAGGCCAAGAGAGAGTGAAGCGAGAGAGAGTGGCAAGAGACCGGTGAGGGAAAGAAAAACAAAGAGAGAGAGAGAGAGAGAGGCGAGCGCGACAAGAAGAAGAAGAAAAAGAAAAGAAGAAAAAAAAAAAAACAAGGGTGAGAGAGGGAGAAAGAGAATCGGTGAGGGGGAGCTTTTAGAAAAAGAGAGGGAGCAGGGGGAGATGGGCGAGGGAAAATGAGGGAGTGAATAATTTCGGTGAAGGGAAAGAAGAAGGAGAGAGCAGAGAAAGAGAGATAATCGGCGAGGAAAAAATATAAGGAAGTGAGGGAGTGGTCGGCAGGGGAAGAAAAAAAACCAGAGGGAGAGTGAGGTGGTGGGAGGAAGTGAAAAATAAAGGAAAAGAGAGAGAGAGGGGGAAGGGTTTCCGGAAAAATCCGAAAAGAGAAAAGAAAAGAAAATAAATAAATAAATAGATAAATAAAAATACTATTTGTTAAATTTGATTGGGTAAAAATTGTTAAAATTTTAAAATTTGTAAAAAAATGTTTTAAACATCCTCAAATTAATATTTAATACCCCAAAAATTTAAAATTGAATTCTCATGATAATAATAAAAAATTTTATTGGCACACTAACAAATTGAGTTTTTTATACATTCACATGCGAAATTTAAATTCAAAAATTTCACAATGTGACATGTATAATAAAATTATAATATAGAGGTTATTCATTACATTGCTGTTTGTCCTTATTCTATTTACATGTTAAAGTAAATGTAAGCAAATATGGCTTACTGACTGCTCGTGTTAAAACTGTTAGAACGTTGCATATAATGGACTTTTTATATGCGAGAAGACAATTCTAAAGTAAGCGGTCTAAACTACGATCTGTAGTCTATGGGGTTAGACCGAGCATCTAAATCATGTTAAGACTATTATGTTGTCTAAAGTCATGGTGGGGACAGTTTATCTTAACTGTCCAGAACATAGACTCCCAAGTAGAGACATAAATATGTTGCTTGGTGGTGACATATTAGACCGGGACTAAAGCGTGATTGATCTACGTAGTCCGCTATAAGTGGATCAATCTGTTTTTCACGTTCATTGTGTAGTAACCTTAATCCTGAGTGAATAAACTACTTCATGTATATGACTTGTGTACTTTAATGTTCCAATGGCTAAAGCGTCTCAGATACAGTAAGCTTATAGACCGGTTCGTTAGGTGCATGACTTGTATATGATGAAGGGTTTGTTTACAGATCTCGGAATCATAGCTCTAAGGAGTTAAAGATATCCTTTTAAAGGCATTATACTGGATGTAAAAATAGACATGACCTTAGGTCGTCTGTTGGGCAGATAATTTCTTATTCACATATGGTGAATAATCATTTTCTTATTCGGTAGTATAATGGAACTTTAAGATAGCCTGATCAGTAGGATTAAATAGACTTTGACCTAAGGCTGATCATGGATATCATATGAGGGTTCTGCATATATGACAAGGTCATTGGATAGTAGCTCATCACAGGCTTACGTAATATGGTATATAATTAGGAGTTCAGTTTCAGGTTTATAGTGGTGTGATTCTGAAATTAGTGATCATATGATTGAGTTGTTCGGTACAGAATTATGATTATATGGATTCATGGGAGCCTGATTATATATGTCCAATTAGTCCTTCTACTAGCTCCACATAATTCTTTAATGATTGGCAAATTGATTTGTGTATGCTTATTGGCTAGTTGATTATGCATGAATGGTATTGACATAGGATTAGGATGGTGAATAAGATTCTCTCCGGTTGAATTTATAATTTGTTTTGGATAATAGAGTACACAATTATTCGAACTCCAAATAAAGTTGCCATGATTTTATTTGAGATTGGATTGAAGTTGTAGAAAATTATCCATGACGGCAAAAATTTGAAATACAACTTTTTGTGGATTTTGAAATTTGAAATTTGAAATTTGAAATTTGAAATTTAAATTTTGAATTTGAAATTAGAATTTGAAATTTAAATTTAAAATTCGAATTTGAAATTTAAATTTGAATTTTGAATTTCAAATTTTGAATCACAGTCCAAGTGGAATTCGAATTCTTTGTGGATATTCCACAGGATTAGAATTCGAATTTGAGTTGAATTATGGAGAGGAAAACCTTGTTTGAATCTTACTTGAATTTTGAATCCAAATTCTATTAAAAGTGGCCGAAAATTAGTTGAGGAGAATCCTCCTACATAATACGGTTTTTGTAGATAAGGTTTAGGGAAAAATTCAAGTTTCAATCCCAGTTGAATTTGAATTCTCTCCTCCCTGGAATTGGCCGAAATTTTTAAAGGAATCTCAAGGAAGATTTTCGGTTTTTTATAGATAAGGATGAGATAAAATTCAAGCTAGAAAATCCTATTTGAATTTTGATTCTCCTCACACTTTAATAGACGAATCTGGACAGGTTTATGGCCTTAAGGAAATTCGGTTTTATTGGATGAGTGAGGAGATAAAATTTAAGTTAAAATCCTATTTGAATTTTGAATGCAAAAATCAAAAAGTGGCCGAATTCTTTTAGTGGATAAGGCCTTGAAAATTCTGTTTTTGTGAGCGGATAAGGGAGAAAATAGAGGTCCTACCATTCCAGTTCTCTCAGACCACAGACTATTAGATGAGCAGGCTTGTTGTTGCATAACTCACCGTGACAAAAAGTTCTTTAGAGATCTGGGTGGTCGGAAGAAGACTAATAGTGTTAGCATACCAGTCGAGGAACCGAGTGCCCACACACTCTGCCACCCGGGAATTGGAGAATAGTAGAGAAGGCTAGTTGGTTGAAGCCCTCCAGTCATTCTCCTCCTGCAGTATTGGCGTCCTCTTGAGGTATGAGTTTTATTGTTATTGGTTTATTATATATGGCATCACGAGATATTTTGTCACGCTGCGAAATTTTTGAATTTAAAATTTCACGCGTGAATGTATAAACTCAATTTGTTAGTGTGCCAATAAAATTTTTCTTATTTTCATGGGAATTCAATTTTAAATTTTTGGGGTATTAAATATTAATTTGAGGATATTTAAACATTTTTACCAATTTTAAAATTTTAACAATTTTACCTAATCAAAATTTGTTAAATATTTTTTTCATTTATTTATTTTTTCTTTTTTTTCTTTCCGGATTTTTCCGGAAACTCCCCCTTCTCTTCTTAATATCTTCTCTCTCATTTTTCTTTTTCTTTCTTCTTCATCGACTTTCTCACCGCCTCTCTCTCTCACGCCCTTTATTTTTCTTCTTTTCTTTTCTCTTCTTCTTCTCACTCTCACTCTCCCCTTACCGATCACTCACTCTCCCTCTTCACTCTCTCTCGCGCTCGTCCTTCTCTCCCTCTCTTTGTTTTTCTTTTTTCCTCGCCAGACTCTCCCTCTCCTTCCCTGCTTTCTCTCTTTTTTAAAACTTTCCCCCCTCACTGATTTTCTCTCCCCCCTCACCGATTCTCTCTTCCCCTCCCCATCTTTCTTTTTCTTTCTCTTCTTCTTTCTTTTTCTTTCGGCCGAACTCCAACGGAAGCCCGCCGCCAAGCCCAGCCGACCAAACGCAACTACCCCTCCTTCCTCGCCGCCACCACCGAGCTAGCTGAACGCCGCCCAACCCGAGCTCCTCGTGACGCCACAGTCGATCGACCGTCCCCGCCAAGCTGCCGAACCCGAACCAGCCGCGCCTCGTCTTCCTCACGACCACCCCAAGCCGACAATCGCGAGCCGCCTACTGCTAGCCTCCTCGAGTTGCCGCTCCACCGTGGCCAAAGCCATCTCGTCCGTGCCCAAGACAGCGCGAACTCCTCACCCGAACGCTGCCTCGCTCGACCGAATCCCGTGCCCAAGCCGACCCAGCCATGCCAGCCGTGCCTCGCCCTCCTCCTCGTTGTCCATCTGCCCCCGTCTAGCCGATTGCTCCTTGCTGCGCCGCCGATCGTCGTGCCCAAGCGCCGCCGCTCTGTTGCCACCGTGAGCTCATCGGTTGAAATCCCCCCTTAACAAAAACATATATACATATATGTGTGTATTCGTATACAGAAAAAAAAATAGTAATAATAATAATAATAATAGTAAGTAATAATAATAATAATAATAATACTGATTTTTAGATTTTAAATTTAAATTGATTTGAAATTGGTATTTGAACTGTTCTGAGAATTGGAAAATTTTTCTGCAGGTTGATCATTTTGGAGCTTTTGGGGAAGCCTATTTTTAGGACAGGTCATGCCGAAATTTTTTAAAAAATACATATATATTTTGGATATTTGTGTTAAAATTGCTATTTTAAAATTACGGTGTTAAAATAAATTATCATTTTAAATTTTAAAAATTCAATGGCATACTAATTAGTTGAGTTTACCGTAATTCGATTACGGAATTCTTGGATAGATAATTAAATTATCTGTATTTCTTGTTTTAGGTACTCGTTGATCGAATTCAGAAAGAAAGATTATCTTGGAATTCGTGCGAGAAGTTGATCGTAGGTTAAATTGCCAACGAGGTAGGATATCTTACCCTTTCTTTGTAGCCAGTTTTGTTTTAATGATTTGGCCAAAAATCATTTAAAGAAAATGTGTTTATAAAGCTTTGAAATTTACGTGATTTAGAAAATATCACGATTTCGGAAATTAAAGGAAAAATATCCGGTTACGGATTTTTTAAAAAACAATACGGTATATTTTTATTATGTGAATCATATGTTCACGTGAAATGTTGAAAGTTGGATTTGGTGTTAAAGTATACCGGGAGCCAGCACACACGTGCGAAGAGTGCACATATCGATCGAGGATCACTCATTATGCTTCAGCATGGTGAGGGAGGCTCATACGGACCGTACACGAACTAGATGTATATAGGGACACAATTTGCATAATCATGATTCCACGTTTATGATTGGGTATTGCATTGACATACTTAGTATGATGGTTAAATTAAAATGTTGAAATAATTTTTTTAAGTATCCTACTGGGCCTTTCGCTCACTGTTTTAAGACTGGTAAACCCCCAGGAGATAAAGCTGATTAGAAGACACGAGTTACGTGGAACAGTCCGTGGACGACAAATACTAAAGACTTGAAGTAGTGATCTGTACTTTAGGACAAAGTATGTATATGAGCATTCCGGGACTGTAAATTCTAAACTTTACTCTTGTACTCTTACTTATTTTATTCTATCCAAGTATGCATCTGTGGGATATGGGTACCTCACCACTTGATACTGTGATGAAAATAGAAATACAAATATTAATTAATTTAAAATATACAAGTATAATTTATAAACACGTTTAAAGAATCGGTAAAGGATAAGATATAAAAACTGACAGACTTAGAAATCTGAGCTTTCCTTTCATTTATTCTTTTAAAATCTTATATTTGTTACTATCCCGGATTTTTGGGAAATGACACCTGTCGCTGTTCCGAATTTTGGGACATGACGTATTTAATGATCTTGAAAAACTTTTATTGTCCCGCTACGCCGCTTTGATGTGTTTTTACTGATTTATTTTCTACAGTCTGTGGTATAAATAAAATAAAAGCCCTTATAGTCTTATTTTGAGTGAATAGACTAAGTGGAATTCAAATTTGAATAGGATATTTAAAGAAGATTTTTCTATCTCCTTCTACTCAAATTGGCGTTTTTGTTTCTTCACCCTGGGGGGCTCCAAAAATCGCCCACATGAGGTACAGGAGATTCAAAATTTTATTCAATTTTCAATCTCCATTTATCTTGTGGTTTAATTTGCATGGTTAATGTTGAATAAATCTAATTTAGATTTAAAATAAAATCATGACAACTTTATTTGAATTAAAAAATTATGTAATAATTTTTTAAATAAAATTAATAAGGAGAAAATCTTTTTCATTATTTTGTCTTAGTGGAAAATGCCTACTATGCATAGACAAAGATAATATTTTGTTTCAATTTAAATTCAAATAGGATAATTAACATATTTAATTTAAAACATTTATTTAAATAAGATTATCTAGATATTTAAATTAATTATCCAAAATTAATTTATCTATATCTCTTAATTTAAATTAATCTCATATTTATCAAAAAAGATAAATGTAATTAATTTAAATTACAAAACTTATCTTTCAAATAAATATTTATCTAAACTAAATATTTATCTAATTAAATAAATGAAACAAAATTCTAATTTTATCTTAATGTAAAAAACACTTACACCATGTGGAAGGTGATCCAGATTTTTCTCCTCTAAGTCCAAGAATTAAAGTTATAATGAATACCCTAATTGATTAACATTCGTTAAGAAATTATATAGAACTAGTTTGACATATATAATGTGGGCTCTAATAATCTATATATTTAATTATTGTATACTAAATAAATTAAATATATAATTATTAGTTTCAGAGTTACATAATTATAAACCTAAAACTACACTCCCAATTATATACTATATTACGTAAATCAGTATAAAGCCACAGTCTAATGACCTTGTCATATATGCAACACTTTCATATGATATCTATAATCAACTCAAGTTCAAAGTCTGTTTAACATTTTTATCACATTATCTTAAAAATCCATTAAGAAAATGATTATTCACTATATGTGAATAATAAATCATTTACCATGCAAATGATCTAAGACCTTATCCATTTTCACATTCTATATAATGCCGTTAAGAGGATAAACTTTACTCCTTATTAAAGCTACGATTCTATATCTATAAATAAAGTTCACAATGTATACAGGTTATGTACCAATCAGCTGGCCTAACAGCTTATTACTCCGAGACGCTTTATTCTTTAGAACATCAAAGTATATAAGTCATATACATGAAGACATTTGCTTACTCAGGATTAAAGTTATTGTCTAATAAACGTTAAAAGTGAACTAATCTATTCAGGTGGACTACATAGATTAATTGCACTTTGATTCAAGTATAAATATATTATCGCCACTAGGCAATATATCTATGTCTCTATATAGGAGTCGGCTCACTCTTAATAGTCAAGACAAACCATCTCTCTAATTAGATTTAAACAATATAATAGTTTTTATATGAGTTAGATGCATACTCTAACTCCATGGACTACGGACAATGGACAATGGACAATAAATTTAGACTACTTACTCTAAAACATTGTATTCTCACATACAAAGTTCATTATATGCAACATTCTAACAGTTTAAACACTAAGTAGTCAATGAGCTATATTTGCTTATATTTACTTTAACATATAAATAAAGACGAGGATAATATAACAAAGATATAATAAAAAACCTCAATTATATTATTAATCAATTCAAAATAAATGAAATACTTATTAAATATTTTTCTCTCTTAGGGCATTCTCAACAATCTTCCACTTTCTCTAAACTAATACATGTATCATGTTTTGCATCCTTATTGCTTTTACATGCCTTTCAAACCTTTTAGCCACCTAAGTCTTAGTAAAGGGACCAATAATGTTATCTTCAAATGTAATCTTACATATATTTACTAGTTAGTCCTTTACATATTCTTTAATTATATGATATTTCTGATCTTTGTGTTTGGTCTATTTATTGTGCTCGATTCTTTTGTGTTGGCAATAGTCACACAATTATCACAATAAAATGTGATGGTTGTGTCAAAACCTGGAATGTCTACAAGGTATTTAAAGAAGTTATGAAGCCAAATTGCTTATTTAGATGTCTCAGTTATAGCCTCATATTTTGCTTCCATCATAGAGTTAGCAATGTAATCTTATTTTATACTTTTCCACACAATGGCACCTCATCTAATTATAAACACAAATCTTGAATTTAATTTCCTTGAATCCCTATAAGTTTGGAAGTTTAAATCCATATATCCTACAGGTGTTAGTGTTAGGAAATGCCCTAAGCATTAGAGACATTTTTGATGTATTTATTTTGAACTGGATAATAAGATTATATATAGAGGTTATTCATTACATTGCTATCTGTCCTCGTTTAATTTACATGTTAAAGTAAATGTAAGCAAATATGGCTCCCTGACTGCTTGTGTTAAACTGTTAGAACGTTGCATGCAATGGATTTTTGTATGCGAGAAGACAATGTTCTAAAGTTGGCGGTCTAAACTATGGTCTGTAGTCTATGGGGTTAGACCGAGCATCTAACTCATGTTAAGACTATTATATTGTCTAAAGCCTTAGAGGGGACGGTTTGTCTTGACTGTCTGGAGCTGGACTCCCAAGTAGAGACATAGATATGTTGCTTGGTGGTGACATATTAGACCGGGACTAAAGCGTGATTGATCTACGAAGTCCGTTTTGAGTGGATCGATCTGCTTTTGACGTTCATTATGCAGTAACCTTAATCCTGAGTAAAAGGACAGCTTCATGTGTATGACTTGTGTACTTTGATGTTCCAATGGCTAAAGCGTCTCAGAGGTAGTAAGCTTACAGACCGGTTCGTTGGGTACATGACTTGTACACGATGAAGGGTCCGTTTACAGATATTGGAATCATAGCTCTAATGAGGAGTTAAGGGTATCCTCTTAAAGGCATTATACTGAATGTGAAAATGGACAAGGCCTTGGGTCGTCTGCTGGGCGGATGACTTCTTATTCACATATGGTGAATAATCATTTTCTTTATTCGGTAGTATAATGGAACTTTAAGATAGCCTGATCAGTAGGATTAAACGGACTTTGGCCTAAGGCTGATCATGGATATAATATGAGGGTTCTGCATATATGACAAGGTCATTGGACAATAGCTTGTCACAGGCTTACGTAATACGGTATATAATTGGGAGTTCAGTTTCAGGTTTATAGTGGTGTGACTCTGAAACTAGTGATCATATGATTGAGTTGTTCGGTAAAAGAATGATGATCATATGGATTTGCGGGAGCCTGATTATATATGTCCAATCAGTCCCTCTACTAGCTCCACATAATTTCTTAACGTTTGGCAAATTGAATTGTGTATGCTATTGGCTGGTTTATTATGCATGGATGGTGATGACACAGGATTAGGATGGTAGACAAGATTCTCTCCGGTTGGATTCAGATTTTGTTTTGGATAATAGAGTACACAATTATTCGAACTCCAAATAAAGTTGCCATGATTTTATTTGAGATTGGATTGGAGTTGTAGAAAATTATCCATGAGAACAAGAATATGAAACATAACCGTTTTGTGGAATTTGAAATTTGAATTTTGAAATTTGAAATTTGAAATTTGAATTTGAAATTTGAATTTGAAATTTGAAATTCAAATTTTGAATCACAGTCCAAGTAGGATTCGAATTTGTTGTGGAAAATCCACAAGGTTTGAAATTCGAATTTGAGTTGGATTTGGAGAGGATAATCTTGTTAGAATCCTACTTGAATTTTGAATCCAAATCCTAACAAATGTTGCACAAAATTTTGAGGATAATCCTCAAGGAAATTTCGGTTTTTTGTGGATAAGATTCAAGGGAAAAATTCAAGTTTCAATCTCAGTTGAATTTGGATTCTCTCCTTCCCTGAAAAGTGGTCGAAAATAGGGAGAAAATCTCCTAGGGAAATTCGGTTATTTTGGATAAGGTTGAGATAAGATTCAAACTTGAAAATCCTTGTGGAATTTTTGATTCTCCCTTATCCATAATGGCCGAAATTTTTAGGAGATTTTCTCCTTGTAATTTTCGGATTTTTTGGGTTGAAAAAGGGAGATAAAATTCTAGTTAAAATCTTGTTTAGATTTGGATTGGATTTATCCTAAGAAAAACTGAATTTTATTGTTGAGATTCTCCCTTGAAAAATTCAGATTTTTTGGTTATGGATAAGGGAAAATTTCCTAATCCAATTCAAATTCAGAGAATCACCTCATGCTGGTCTATAAAGAGAGGTCCTGCCACTCCAGTTCTCTTAGACCACAGACTCTCAGGTGAGCAGGCTTATTGTTGCACAGCTCATCGTGACAATAAAGTTCTTTAGAGATCTGGGTGGTCGGAAGAAGACTAGCAGTGCTAGCATACCGATCGAGGTTCAGAGTGCCCACACACTCAGCCATTCGGGAATTAGAGAATAGTAGAGAATGCTAGTTGGTTGAAGCCTCCGGTCATTCTCCTCCTACAGATTGGCGTCCTTGAGGTATGAGTTTTAATTGTTGTTGGTTTATTGTATATGGCATCATGAGATATTTAACGATCTAAAATTTTTATTGTTCTGCTGCGCCACTCTGATACGTTTTTACCGATTTATTTTCCTACAATTGGTATCAGAGACATCTCGTGACTATGCCATGTACATAAATTAGACAATTACTTAGTCTTTTTATTTATGTATGGATTTGATATTTAGAGAGTGGCATTCTAGGGTTCTTTTATGTTGTTATCATGTATTATGTATAAAGTATGTGGTTGTTTTAATTTTTTGAATTATTATAAGCATGCTTGTTTATGCCGGTTATGGTTCCTTAGAATTTAAAAAAATTGTATCTAGGAATTTTTATGTAATCATCGGAGCAGTTTATTAACACTATAATTTTCCCATGGATTTTAATTTTTGTCTCTTAGAATTTTTATGGTTAGAATTTTTATACACTGGAAACGGTTTAGGAAATTTTATGTAATTATTCTTGGAGGAGATTGAAGATTGAAGGCCGTAATTTATTTTTTCCCAAAAGTTAAATTTGATTTAAAGGTTGAAATTTTGATTGTGTGGAAAATTTCAATTTAATTAGGATTCAAATTTATTTTTGAAGATCCTAATAGATAAATTGGAATATGGCACGAAAATCGAGACACGACCCCTCGGGATAGGCCGACGGGCCTTGGTGGGGCTGCAGCCCCTGCCCTCGGGCAGGATGGGGCTGCGGCAGCCCCTGTACAGGCCAACACCACCCACGGCCGCAGGCTTGGCCTGCAGCCGAGGGTGGCCGTGGCCTGCCCAAGGCTGGCCGCAGCCTGGGCGTGCAGCCTCTGGCTGCAGGCATCTGCCGGCTGCTGCGCCCAGCCTGGGCGTGTAGCCTGGCGCTGCAGGCTTGGCCTGCAGCCCGGCAGGGCTGCACATGGGGCGGCCGTGGGCTGCCAGCCCCTCCGGGGTTGGTGGCTGCCCACGGCGGCAGTGCGATGGTCCAAAATTCGAAAAATTTTGATTTTTAAATTTGAGATTTAATTTTAAATCATGTTTAAAAATATGTAATTGAAAATTTGAAATTTTGAAATTACATATTATTACACATGATGTTTAAAATTGTTTAAAATTTGAATTGGAAATTTAAATTTAAAATTCGAATTTGGAATTTGAATTTGAAATTTAAATTTTTGGAGATTTAAATTTTAAATGATTCTTGGGATGAGAAATAAATGGAGAGACTACATAAAGATGGATACAAGAAGACGGAACGAAATTCAAGACCCAAAGAATGCTTTGGATGGAATTTTGTAATCTTTATTTTCTTTGTTCTAGGATGGAACTATGGCTTGGTTATTCTGTCAATTATTTTTCTGTAATATGTCATAGATGTATAAATATGTATTGATGGATGTTTTATATGCATATTTGATAATATGTCATATAGGATAGGTGAGTGCCGCTCATACTATATTGATCATACATAATTTGTCAAAACTTGCATGTTTTTCAAAATATTGAGTGGGAGAGGGTTTCAAACAAAACCCACGGCCTCCATTTTTGATCCATATGTGAAAGTATGGTAACGCCTCGCGTCAGTTCTGCCCTGACCACACCCCTCGGTAGGTGTTTACCGCCGCCGGTATACTAGATTGGATCTCCTATGTGGAAAACGTGTTCGGGTGCGATCCTATTCATGACCACCCCTCGGTGGCTTGGTAGGACGTGGATCGGGCTACGTAAACAATGGTTATACACTCAAGACTCGTTTAGTTATTAACCTTCCCTAGAAGCTCTATTAACTAAACTGCTGGCCAAATAAGCGGTTATTAATATATGTCTTAACCTTGGAGGATTTAAGGCAACATATATTAATTGGACGGGGTCCATGTTCCGGCTATTTGTTCTCACGACCACCCCTCGGTGGCCTGGGGCAATAGGTGCTGAGAATTACCGTTGCAATGCTACATGTTTTTCAAGTTTCATATAGGAACATACTTGTATGTTTTATTTGCTAAATTATCTGTATATTTGCTTGGGCTTTGTAATGATGTCTAGTATAATTTTATTTCAGTTCAAAATATCACCGACACCCCTCATTTCAATACTTACTGAGAATAAACTGAATGGCGACAATTATAAGGATTGGAAAAGAAATCTGTTAATAGTTCTCAGCTATGAGAGACACAAGTTCGTACTGGACGAACCATGCCCACCAAGGCCAAAACCTGACACACCGATTGAGGAGGTCTCGGTTGCCTATACTCATTGGAGAGAATCCAATGATATAGCTCGATGCTACATACTTGCTAGCATGACGAGTGTTTTACAAAAGCAGCATGAGACTTATCAAATTGCTGGGGAGATCATGGAAAATCTGGAGGACATGTTCGGAGGCCAAGAAAAATTGGCTCGACAGTCCGCTATTACCAGTATTATGAACTCTAAGCAGAAGGCGGGTACTCCGGTGAAGGACCATATGATCACTCTAATGGGATTCTTCGCTGAGGCTGCCGAAAACGATACTGAGTTGGACTACAACACCCAGATCGAGATGGTATTCAAAACTCTATCTAAAGATTTTGTGGGGTTTAAGGCCGCATATAATCTGGCGACAAGGGAGTTAGGACTAACCGAGCTCATGAAGCAACTGCAAGCTTATGAGCGGATGATCAGGGATGGGGATGCTGTCCAACCCAAAGGTGAGGCCAATTTGGCGGAATCTTCCAAACCCTCACGGAAGAGGAAGAGGCCAAATCAGAAGCAAGTGGCTTCTAGTTCTTCTAATCCTCCTGTCTCGGATGGGAAGAAGAAGAAGAAGAACAAGAAGCCCAGGGACCCTAAAAAGTCCAAGTGCTTCCGTTATGGGAAGGTAGGTCATTTCAAGAAGGCTTGCCTGGAAATCCTAGCCGCCAAGGGCAAGGAAGGTAAGGAACTTCTTTACTTAGAAGCGTGTTTGGTGGAAGAATCGAAAGACACTTGGGTCATTGATTCGGGCGCCACTAATCATGTTTGTGTTTCTATGCAAGGGTTCGTGGAAACGAGAAGTCTACATGATAGGAGCCTCTCGTTGCGAACTGGGGACGACGGCTTGGTGGTGGCTGAGGCAGTGGGAGATGTTTACCTTTATTTTGATCAATTTAGGTTTATTTTATTAAAAGACTATTTTTATGTTCCTAATTTCAGGAGGAACCTTATATCGGTAGCTTGTTTAATAAAGGATTCTTATTCAGTCTCTTTTAGTAAAAGAGTTGATATTCGTAGAAATAAGTCTTTTATCTGTTCTGGATGGATGGATGGAAACCTATATTGGATCAAACCAAAGATGTACTCACTGCTTGACACTGAATTAACTGATAACTCTAAAAGGTTGAAAGTTTCTCACTCTAACAAGGCGTATTTTTGGCATTTAAGACTTGGTCATATTAATCAGGATAGGATTCAAAGATTGGTGAAAGATGGTCCTCTAGAATCTCTAGAGGAGGTAAGTCTTCCCCAATGTGAGTCTTGTCTAGAGGGTAAGATGACTATGAGGTCTTTTGGAGCTAAGGGTACAAGGGCTCAGGAGCTTTTAGAAATTGTGCATACTGACGTATGTGGCCCCATGAACGTCACAGCACGAGGAAGGTTCGAGTATTATGTCTCTTTTATAGATGATTACTCGAGGTATGGATATGTGTATCTGATGCACCGCAAGAGCGAAACCTTTGACAAGTTCAAGGAGTATCGTGCGGAAGTGGAAAAGCAGTTGGATAAATCCATAAAAACACTTCAATCTGATCGAGGTGGCGAATACCTCTCCGACGAATTTCTAGGACATCTTGTAGAGAACGGGATATTATCCCAATTGACTGCACCTGTTACTCCACAACAGAATGGTGTAGCCGAAAGGAGAAATAAGACCTTATTGGATATGGTATGGTCCATGATGAGTTACTCAATGCTGCCATTATCATTTTGGGGATATGTTTTACAAACGGCGTGCTATATTCTGAACCAAGTTCCGAGCAAATCAATTCTCAGAACTCCGTATGAATTGTGGCGTGGCAGGAAGCCCTCCCTTAGACATATGAGAATATGGGGCTACCCGGCACATGTACTGGATGGGGATGCAAAGAAGTTGGAACCAAGATCAGAATTGTGCATGTTTGTAGTGTATCCAAAAGGAACTAAAGGAGGTCTGTTCTATAACCCGAAGGAACAAAAAGTCATTGTCTCAACCCATGCGACATTCTTGGAGGAAAGTCACATGAATGACTTTAAGCCTCGAAGCAAAGTGGTGCTAGAGGAGTTATCGGGTGAAAGAACTGCTCCACAGATTTCAGTCTTAGACGCAAGTCCGAGTTCCAGTGAAAGACCTGCAGACGATCAACAATTTAGGATGCCTCGTTGTAGTGGGAGGTTTTCGAAGAAACCTAATTTCTTCATGTATGATGCTGAGGTATACCAGGCCGAGGCTCATGAGCATGAGGAAGATCCTGTCACATATGATGAAGTTATAAATGATGTTGATTCTAAATCTTGGAAACAGGCTATGAACAATGAGATGGATTCTATGAAATCCAACTCTGTTTGGGAACTTGTAGATTTGTCGGATGGGATAAAACCCATTGGATGCAAATGGGTCTACAAAAGAAAGAAGGATGCGGAAGGGAGAGTGGAAACTTTCAAAGCTAGACTGGTTGCAAAGGGATACACGCAAAAGGTTGGAATCGATTACGAGGAAACCTTTTTGCCTGTTGCTATGCTGAAGTCTATCCGTATTCTTCTGTCCATTGCTGCGGCTCTCGATTACGAGATCTGGCAAATAGATGTCAAGACGACATTCTTGAATGGCCATCTTGAAGAGTGTATCTATATGATACAGCCCGAAGGGTTCGTAGCGAAAGGCTAAGAAAGGAAAGTCTGTAAATTGCTTAGATCCATTTATGGATTAAAGCAAGCATCTTGCTCATGGAACCAGAGGTTTGATCAAGCGATTAAGACATTTGGTTTTGAGCAGAACATTGATGAACCTTGTGTTTATAAACGTATTAAGGATGGAAAAGTAGTCTTTCTGATACTCTATGTCGATGATATACTACTCATTGGGAATGATGTAGGGAACTTATCATCGGTCAAGCTTTGGTTACGCCAGCAGTTTGACATGAAGGACTTGGGAGAAGCTAATTATGTTCTAGGCATTCGTCTCTTCAGAGATCGAAAGAACAAAATGATAGCGTTATCCCAAGCTTCATACATAGATAAAATAATTGACAAATATGCAATGCAAGAGGCAAAGAAAGGTTCGCAACCTTCTATTGCCGGTCTAACTCTTTCATTGGATGACTGTCCCAAGACATCGGAAGAAAGAGAGTGTATGAGTAAGGTCCCTTATGCATCCGCTGTGGGTAGCCTTATGTACGCTATGCTTTGCACTCGCCCGGACATATGTTTTGCAGTAGGTATGGTGAGTCGATATCAAGTGAATCCTGAAACCAAGCACTGGCAAGCAGTAAAGCATATACTCAAGTATCTTAAGAGAACGAGGGATTATATGCTGGTGTATTCTGGAGGGGACCTAACACCCGTAGGATACACGGACTCAGACTTCCAGACTTGTAAGGATTCGAGGAAATCGATATCTGGATCAGTGTTTTTACTCGGAGGAGGCGCCATTGTGTGGAGGAGCGTGAAGCAGGGCTGCACAGCTGACTCTACTATGGAGGCTGAGTATGTGGCTGCGACTGAGGCATCTAAAGAAGCGGTTTGGCTCCACAAGTTCTTTAGAGACCTTGAGGTCATTCCAGGTGTTGACAAGCCTATCACACTTTACTGTGATAATACGGGGCTATTGCCAACACAAGGGAATCTCGGCACCACAAGAGGACCAAGCACATCAATCGGAGATATAACATTATTAGAGGGCATGTGGAGACAGGGCAAGTGGATGTATGCAAGATCGCGTCCGAGGACAACATCACCGATTCCTTTACTAAGACTTTGGTGGCTAGAAGCTTTGAGAGGCACGTAGAGGCGATGGGGATGTGTAACATGGCACATCTACTGGCTTAGGGCAAGTGGGAGATTGTTAGGAAATGCCCTAAGCATTAGAGACATTTTTGATGTATTTATTTTGAACTGGATAATAAGATTATATATAGAGGTTATTCATTACATTGCTATCTATCCTCGTCTAATTTACATGTTAAAGTAAATGTAAGCAAATATGGCCCCCTGACTGCTTGTGTTAAACTGTTAGAACGTTGCATGCAATGGATTTTTGTATGCGAGAAGACAATGTTCTAAAGTTAGCGGTCTAAACTATGGTCTTAGTCTATGGGGTTAGACCGAGCATCTAACTCATGTTAAGACTATTATGTTGTCTAAAGCCTTAGAGGGGACGGTTTGTCTTGACTGTCTGGAGCTGGACTCCCAAGTAGAGACATAGATATGTTGCTTGGTGGTGACATATTAGACCGGGACTAAAGCGTGATTGATCTACGAAGTCCGCTTTGAGTGGATCGATCTGCTTTTGACGTTCATTATGCAGTAACCTTAATCCTGAGTAAAAGGACAGCTTCATGTATATGACTTGTGTACTTTGATGTTCCAATGGCTAAAGCGTCTCAGAGGTAGTAAGCTTATAAACAGGTTCGTTAGGTGCATGACTTGTATACGATGAAGGGTTCGTTTATAGATATTGGAATCTTAGCTCTAATGAGGAGTTAAGGGTATCCTCTTAAAGGCATTATACTGAATGTGAAAATGGACAAGGCCTTGGGTTGTCTGCTGGGCGGATGACTTCTTATTCACATATGGTGAATAATCATTTTCTTTATTCGGTAGTATAATGGAACTTTAAGATAGCCTGATCAGTAGGATTAAACGGACTTTGGCCTAAGGCTGATCATGGATATCATATGAGGGTTCTGCATATATGACAAGGTCATTGGACAATAGCTTGTCACAGGCTTACGTAATACGGTATATAATTGGGAGTTCAGTTTCAGGTTTATAGTGGTGTGACTCTGAAACTAGTGATCATATGATTGAGTTGTTCGGTAAAAGAATGATGATCATATGGATTTGCGAGAGCCCGATTATATATGTCCAATCAGTCCCTCTACTAGCTCCACATAATTCCTTAACGTTTGGCAAATTGAATTGTGTATGCTATTGGCTGGTTTATTATGCATGGATGGTGATGACACAGGATTAGGATGGTAGACAAGATTCTCTCCGGTTGGATTCAGATTTTGTTTTGGATAATAGAGTACGCAATTATTCAAACTCCAAATAAAGTTGCCATGATTTTATTTGAGATTGGATTGGAGTTGTAGAAAATTATCCATGAGAACAAGAATATGAAACATAACCGTTTTATGGAATTTGAAATTTGAATTTTGAAATTTGAAATTTGAAATTTGAAATTTGAATTTGAAATTTGAATTTGAAATTTGAAATTCAAATTTTGAATCACAGTCCAAGTAGGATTCGAATTTGTTGTGGAAAATCCACAAGGTTTGAAATTCGAATTTGAGTTGGATTTGGAGAGGATAATCTTGTTAGAATCCTACTTGAATTTTGAATCCAAATCCTAACAAATGTTACACGAAATTTTGAGGATAATCCTCCAGGAAATTTCAGTTTTTTGTGGATAAGATTCAAGGGAAAAATTCAAGTTTCAATCCCAGTTGAATTTGGATTCTCTCCTTCCCTGAAAAGTGGCCGAAAATAGGGAGAAAATCTCCTAGGAAAATTCGGTTATTTTGGATAAGGTTGAGATAAGATTCAAGCTTGAAAATCCTAGTGGAATTTTTGATTCTTCCTTATCCATAATGGCCGAAATTTTTAGGAGATTTTCTCCTTGTAATTTTCGGATTTTTTGGGTTGAAAAAGGGAGATAAAATTCTAGTTAAAATCTTGTTTAGATTTGGATTGGATTTATCCTAAGAAAAATCGAATTTTATTGTTGAGATTCTCCCTTGGAAAATTCGGATTTTTTGGTTATAGATAAGGGAAAATATCTTTTCCTAATCCAATTCAAATTCAGAGAATCACCTCATGTAAGTCTATAAATAGAGGTCCTGCCAGTCTAGTTCTCTTAGACCACAGACTCTCAGGTGAGCAGGCTTATTGTTGCACAGCTCATCGTGACAATAAAGTTCTTTAGAGATCTGGGTGGTCGGAAGAAGACTAGCAGTGCTAGCATACCGATCGAGGTTCAGAGTACCCACACACTCAACCATTCGAGAATTGGAGAATAGTAGAGAAGGCTAGTTGGTTGAAGCCTCCGGTCATTCTCCTCCTGCAGATTGGTGTCCTTGAGGTATGAGTTTTAATTGTTGTTGGTTTATTGTATATGGCATCATGAGATATTTAACGATCTAAAATTTTTATTGTTCCGCTGCGCCACTCTGATACGTTTTTACCGATTTATTTTCCTACAGTTAGGTCTTCTCCAGAATATACTTGTGCCACCCCCAACTTTGATTAGATGAAACTATTACAATCAAGCTCTCTAGCCAATTGAAATAGCTTGTGAACCTTATTGGGTCGCCAAAATTCCTTTTCTTTACTTTAAACCCTCGTCGGTTTGGAGCCATTTTTTTTATACTTTTCTTTGTGTAATTAAACCATAATGTATGTTATCATTTTACAAGTACAAAATATAATTTATATAAATACATTGTTTCAACTATGTATCACAAAATATGTATTTTCTTTTCTTCAAATCTCTTCTTTGAATGCTCAGCAAAAGACTAGTAGCAGGATCATATCCACAGTGGAATTTCCTATCCCATTAACATTGCGTATCCTACCGTCATCAAAAGCATCATACTACTGGACAGGTTTATTACTTGTAACATGAATATACTGGTGAGCTAACAGGCTCAGTAAGTTCAAACATACATATTAGGAATCATGTAGATTCAAAAACATAAATAATAAAATTTTTCATAAATAGTAATATTCATCTATGAATACTAACTTCACTTTGACTAGTGAATAACAACTTTGACATGGCACTATTCACGTCAACTTTAACTGAGAATACTAAACGTATTGTTAGTACCACCGCGTCCAATTATGCTTACTTATGGCATTTAATTCAGTTTTTAAGTCATTATCTTTTTTTTTTCCTTTAAATTCTAGTTTGTTTTTTTGCCCTTATTGGTCGTACCATTATGAGCACTGATTGGGAGGGACTCTGGGAAGCTACCCACTGGCAACTCCTCTGTAGTCTATCATTGTCCGAAGCAGTTATTATATCCCCGAAGGACCTGTAAACCCCCACCTTATTGGAGGCTGGTATGTCAATAGTGATTTTATTACCGTCTTTCTTATAGTTCGTACCAGATGACTTATCCTCATTTTATGGCTAGGAACCCTTTTAGCGCTTGTATCACAATTATATTCTTTCATAATGTACGAACTGCACATAATATAACTATAACAGTTAATTCACATTACAGATAAATAAATGTTTGAACTTACTCATACCTCACATAGACATAAACATGTCAAGTAAATTCATGTTGTAGACAATGTAATGTATGAACTTACTACAACTACACTAACATTCACTTTCTGAAGTCCTTTGCAGTTCTTTTATCAACTTTAGTTTGGGTCCCTACAGACAAAGTATTGTCTGTTAATTCTCATCATCTTTTATCACTTTGCATGTATTCATTTTGTTCTTATCATCACAATACCTTTCATCTCTCTATATGATACACAGCCTGATACACGACCGTGTCTACAGTCGTGTATCCCTTGGGTACATGGTCATGTAACCCTATCTACCCACGCATAAGTACACGGCTTGATACACGACCGTGTCCAAGACCATGTACTTCTCAGGTTACCTAATCCCTCAACACATGGCCATGTACCAAAGTACACGCCCATGTTGTAATGACTGCGATTTTCATGACACCTACTTACCATGTAATGAGTTATTAAGGAATAAAATGGACATAATTTAATTCCTTTTAATGCAAAGTTAAGTAACACGGTCAAGTACACGGCCGTGTGAGTGACCGTGTGCCATTCGGACTATGTATCTGTTAGTAGTCGTGTGAGTGTACATGGCCGTGTAATGTAACACGGTCAAGTAAACGGCCGTGCATTACTCGGATAAATGAATGTGTTTCAAAGACATGGCCATGTTGAGTAGTCTCAACTAGTACATGCCCGTGTTGCCTTACACACGTCTGTGTAAGAGTTCGTGTAGAAGGTTGTGTAATGAGTCGAAAGCCGCTGTAATGACTCTCATGAATTATGAAACTTAATTACTATGTAATGATGTAATTAAGTTAATAAACACAGTATACTTTCCAGTTGAATGAATTAAACGGGTATAATAAAGTTTAATTACTATTCATACAGTGAAAGGGGCAACTGACAGTGAAATCGGTCCATTCTACTATGTGAGTATGCGTTGAGACACGTAATATCAAGAAACCGGTTCAGACAACCATTCCTTGACACATGACTAGCGAGCTAGTCATCAGTATGCTCAGACTGGTCATCCGAGCACAGCAGCAATAATTGCCCTAATAGATGTACAGTATCGAGAAAAGTGGTCTAGATGACCCCTTGTCGCCTAGAGATTGACAAAATCGGAGTCAGAACGTAGACTAGTCAGTCAGACAGCAAATAGTAAATAGTAAATAGTGAATAGTGAGATACGTAGTGTCAGGTTAGTAGCCAAGACGGCTTTAATCTGGCATAAAACTGATATATTAATAGTCAGCAGGCTCAATCTGGTCAATTGAGCACAAAATGTAGATTTTGTTTAAGAGATACACAGTATCGAGATGAGGGTCAAGGCGATCTTTTTTCGCCCCGAAACTGATATATTTAAACTCAGGACGCCCAAATTAATCAATCGGGCACTTGACACGTTTTTCGAGGTGGGATCACACAGATCCGAAAACTGGTCCAAAAGACTTCAGATGGATGTAAAACTGATAAATTTGAAATCAGCTTGTCCAAATTAGTCAAGGGAGACTGTGTTTGAAATTTCATGTGAAAACACCTTGTTATGCGTGCGCAGTGTCAACACAGTGTAGGCCTAACCACAGTATCAAGAAATTAGTCAAGATGATCTTTTCTTGATATCAAAATGGTATATTTGGAATCAGAATGCTCAAATTAGTCATTTGAGCACAAAAAGTAATTTTTTACCGGGAACCATGCAGTATCGGAAAACTGGTTGAAACGAGCTCGGATGAAGATAAAACTGATATATTTGGGTTCAGCATGCCTAAATTAGTCAGTATAGCCTATCTTAAAATTTTTCAAAAATTTAGTATAAAAGGGGCGAAATTTTGGATCATTTGTAAAATGGCCCCCATAAGTTTTCTTATCTCATTTTCTCCCCCTACACCTCACGAACATAAACAGTGATCGACCATCAAACCTGGCCTCCATTTTCGACACCACAAGCACTATTGGAAAGCTCTCGACGAGCTGAGTCCAATGGTGTGCCGAGTCGACCGAACCGACGCCCGAGCACGCCGCACGCGCCGCCCAAAGCCGCCGGTGGCCAAAATTTTCGAACCGCCATATCTCCGCCATCCGACGTCTAAATGCCACGATTCCGGTCCCAATGGATTTGTGGTGAAGAGTAGAAAAAAACCCAGGCCTCCTTTCATGTCAACAGCCGCTGTATCACGTCGCCCAAGATTCACCATCGCCGTCGCCACCGTCGAATCTCACTATTCTGGCGGAGTTGAGTTGCAAGGTGGGTATCAAAATGCTCAGAACAACGCGTAGATCAAAAGTCCCAAATTAATTTTGGGCAACAACGGTGGAAAATGGAGATCCAACACCGCTACCGTCGTCGACTTTTTGAGGGTCGATTTCCGGCGATTGGAGTCTCGATTGGTGAAATTGACATCACCAATGGGTTCCTCTCGTCGAGATCTTCAAGATGGTGGTCGCCACTTCCATCGCCACCGTGGTCAACGCCAGTCAACGTCGGTCAACGGCGACTGGAGACCAAAAATTGAAGAATGGCCCGTTGGCCTATTTTCGACGTTTCGGACACATCTGCGGCATCGGATTTGCAAACCAGAGTTTCAAAAGTGAAGAACAATGATTCAAAAATTGTGCGGTCGAGACCGAACGGTTTGTTCGACCACCGACGGGAATGATTTTGGTAGTGGTTTCGATCCCTTGATTTCCTCAATTTATTATTGGAAATAATTATGTATTAATTATGGTTTACTGACTTGAGGAATTGTAAGAAAAATGGGTGAAATGTCAAAAAAGAGAATGTGAGGAAATGTGAATATTTTTACGTAAAAAGCTGAGCTTTTACGTAAAAATTAGGCCTCTGGTTTAGTACGTGGCAGGTTAGAATAGGTTAAATGGTTTTGAGGCGTTTCTTAAATGTCGGAAACCCAAAAATTAAGCGAAAATGTTACCGAAATTTCTAAAACGACATAAAGGGGTATTTTAGGAAACGAGGGGTGAAAATGTGATCGGGATGGAAACCCGGGCCCCCTCGATGACCTAGGTCCGGGAAAAAAGGACGGACGTTTTGAGGATTAGTGAACTGCCCAATTAGAAATCTCGAAATGTAAGAAAACGACCGCTATGTCGGAATAGTACCACCCGAGGGACGGGTGTGGGCTAAGTATAAAATTTGGGGTGGTTAAACCGGTAAAGGTAGCCCAACAAGCTAAATGGTCAATACGCGAGGTATTCAGTCAGTTGACTGGTTGGTTAGCCAGTCAAGGACCAAGTCTGAATGGGATAGTAAGAGACAGTGATTAATTTGTCAAGTAGACAAATTAATCAAGCACGATTAGAAATTAGATATCAAAACTCCTAAAGCAAAGCAGTTGGGTACCGATAGGTATCGGTACCACACAACGATAGGTATATTAGTCACCAATGATAGAGTGACCTAAGAGCGATGTTAATTAATTTATTGGGTAAATTAATTAATTAACCATGATTAGAAAACCAAATTCTTAAGAAGAGGGCAATTAATACCGATAAGGGTCGGTATCACCTAATGCTGGAATTTTTATTAGTCACTAATGACCACAGTGACCCAAGAGTGAATGTTAATGAAATGCATTATGATTATAGGGAGGTACCTGTATTGTGACGAAGGTAAGAGTATAAACTGTCTGATGACAGGTAAGTACAACTCCACCTACAACATGGATAAAATGAATTTAAATGATGATTTTCCAGTATTTTAAGTATGTATCATGCACACGATGCTGTACAGCATATATAAGAGCATATAGTTTCATAATCAAGTAGATTGATGAAAGAACAAGTTAGAGGCCATATATCCCTACCGCGTAGGATTAGGGACAGCTTAGAGAAGCATATGGCTAGAAAAGATAAGCAAGATGGAAATGAATAGGAGTGTCGTACCAGCTCTTTCAGTCGAAAGGGTTTTTAAAGTTAAAGTAAAAGAAGGCAATAAGAAAAGGCAGAGAGTTGAGCATCCGTTGATGGTCCTCCTACTTATGTAATGACCTCGGGGGTTCCGTTGGTCTGCGCGCATACGGTACTGACACAGGGGTCCTGAGTAGACAAGATAAAGAAAAAGAAGATGTTGAAGCATAAATGAACATAACCAGATCATGCATTTACAGTTTATAGTACGTATTTACTGTATACGCATGTATATCGATTACTATTCAAAAATACGGTTTACAGTTACTATTCAAAAATACCATTTAACGGTTACTATTCAAACATACTATTTAACGATTACTATTCGAAGATATTGTCTGACAATTACTATTTAAAGTACTATTTAGCCATTACTATTCAAAATACTGATACTCAAATTTGCGGAAGATAACTCGCAGTGTCCCCATAACCATTCCCTCACATCCGCCTCCACCGCCACCATCGCCCATTGGGATTTAAGCTGTAGGACGCTTACCTACAGCATGAACACAGTACGTGAGCTTTACGCCCAGTAAGTACAACATGTTACTGCAAAACATGTTTAAACATAGTACATACTTAAAAACATATAAGCAGTCATATATCACATATACCACTTTAACATATCACATATCACATACCATGTCCATAATTATAAAACTTCACACAACATGTGCATCACAGAAACATCGTGTACTGAATGCATCTAGAAGTATGGTGAACTATAACTAATGTATGATCCGGTTATGTTCATTTATGCTTCAAACTTCTCTTTTCTTTTCTTGTCTACTGAGGGCCCATGTGTCAGTACCGTGCGTGCGCGACCATTGGTAACGCCCGTGGTAAAATAGCCAGACAGCTATCAACGGATGCTCAACTTTTTGCTTTAACTTAAAACCCCTTCATTTGAAAGGGTCGGTACAACACGCTTACTACTTTCTGTCTTATTTACCTTTTCTAGCTATATGCTTCTCTAAGCTGTCCCAAATCCTACGTGGTAGGGATGTATGGCTTCTAACTTGCTTTTTCATCAATCTACTTGATTGTGAAACTACACGCTCTTAAACATGAGGTGCAACATCATGTGCATGGCATACATATTTTAACATACTGTAAAATATTATTTAAAAGCATTTTCGTTCATGCCATAAGCGGAGTTATACTTACCTAATTGCAACAACTTGAAATCACGCCTTTATCAATTCACAGGTTACCACCTGTCATTAATAACGTTTCTCATTAATACTCTCGTTGGGTCACTATTAACATTAGTGAATATAACTTGTGTTTCTATGGGGTACCGAGGCCCGTCGGTACCCTATTGGCCTATTATGGAGATTTGGTGTCTAACTCGTATCGTATTTGATCAATTATCTACTTGACAGATTAATCATCGTTCCTCACTGTGTTGTTCGAAATGTAGCCCTTGACTAGTTTACAGCTCAGTCAACTAACCAATTAACTCGCGTGTTGGTAACTAAGTAGTCTATCGAGTTACTATACGTGAACTTAGTGTAGTAACCGAAAGGTTACTTCGCTTATTGGGGTATGATAGCCTACCGGGCTACTAAGGCTTGTTTGGTGTAATGGCCCACCAGGCCATTAGACTTATTTGGGATAGTAGCCTACCGAGCTACTAAGGCTTGTTTGGTGTGGTAGCCTACCGGGCTACACACACTATTTTACTTTGAAAAATTGTTTGGGTTGGCTTGTAAAAATCTTGGAAAAATTCCTTATTTTGAAACCGCCCCTTTATCAACCCGTTGGAAGATGGGGGATGTTTTTATGAAAACCTTGTTCATATTTTAAAGTGTTACAAACACAATTGTATTTTAAGTGTATAAATTATATTTTTAAAGCTTGCATTTTAAAGGTCGTTTTTGAACCACTTTTGAATACTGTTTTGAAACTTAGTCTAAACGACTTTGTTTGTGATTTTATCGAACATGAAAGTTTTCTTTCTCGACAAGATGAACAAATCTCATGTTCATCTCAGAGTCTAAATTTAACTCTAACAGCTCCTAATTTCATTAAACCCATGGGCTTGGTGCCCAGTTTTTTTGTAAAAATCTCAGTTTTATGTCTCTGTAAAAACGGCTCAGTTTGAAGCCCGAAACGGCCAAATTTTTGACACACGTGGGTGATTTTCAAGGTCTCAACGAGATCTATAACTTTCATGTTGAGTCTGAGAATCAGTTTAGACTCTAAGTGGTCCATTTCTAGCAAAACCCAAACTAAACACTGGGTTCGGATTTTGTTTCCAATTTTGGACACCGAGTGAAAAACACTCTAAAAACCTATCTTAGGTTTGTTTTTGGCCGAGGTCTACTTGATGCAAAAACGACCATATCGAAATTTCCTTAAAACACTATGTTTTACCAAATCCCAAATTCGGACCCAAAGGGGGGTCGAAATGGCCAAAATCCATGGCTTTTTCTTAAGGACAGATTTGTGTCCAGCAACCAAAACGTTCATGCTCTCATTCACACATAACCATTCATAAGAAAAATAATGTAAACACAACCACAATCACACGAACTTAAAAATGATAATCTAAGGGCTTAACATCAACTTATTACAAACCATTGCCATAAATAAATATACATAAATGGCCTTGATCGAAACTTAAACCAACTAACATAAGATAAGGTTTTTCGATTTATCTTCGTGCCTTGAACCAAGCACAGTTTCAACTAGGCTTGAGGAAGCAAAGTGGTCGTGGGAATCCAAGAGAATGGGGTCTGTTTTTGCTAGAACAAATATCAAAAATTTCTCTTAAAAACCAAATCAAAATAGAAACTAAAACTACAAGGATCAGTTTTTTTTTTTGAAGACTTACTCTTGGTGCCTTAGAACGACTTGGATTCGAATCCTCCTAACACAAGCTTGTGAGGTTTGATTTTTGGTAAGTTTGTGGTATGATTTAAAGCTTGAAAAAGTGAGGGTTTGGAGGCTTAAGGGGTTCAGCTACAGTTAGGAAAAGAAGGGGAAATGAAAAGTGTTTTGGAAGCCAAAAAGTAAAGAAACAAATCACTTGTGTAAAGGGCGCATTTTATAGGCAAAATTAATCAAACTTAATTAGACTTAATCCTACTTAATTGTCTACCAAATTAGCCAAATCTTGGGACAAATATGCTGCCCAATTTCGGACCAAGTGGGCATGGGCTGCTCATTGGAAGGAAGGAGGAATAAACAAATGTTGTTGACTAACTTTTTAAAAACCCTTGAATAAAATATTCAAGTGTGTCATGGCTAGGGAAATATTTTAATGGCCACCTTTTGGGCTATGTGTACAGCTGATTGCAGCTGCTTTTGCAGCTAAGGGCACGAAAATTTAAGGCCAAAATTTATCTGTGTTGGCTTCTCATCGCAGTCTAATTTATACCGCGGTGTTCAGTCCTTTCTCGGTAGTGTTCCAATTTTCATCAGAAAATTGGTTTTCTGAATCTGATTTTTGTACTGTAAATTACTAGTTGTTTTATACTATCTAAGAGCCCGTTATCAGTCTAAATTACTGTTCACATCCTATACTGTGGTTGTGTCTACACTGTGTTGTCTTTTCGCATGCAAACCGAGGCGTTCCCCGGTGAAATTTTAGACACAGGCTTTCTTGATAAATTGGACGTGCTGATTCCATTTTTATCAGTTTTACATCCATTGGAGGTCATCTAGACCAGTTTTCAAGATCTGTGTGACCCCACTTCGAAAAACATGTCAGGTGTCCGATTGACTAATTTGGGCGTTCTAAGCCCAAATATATCAATTTCGGGGTGAGTAAAAGTCATCTTGACCCTCATCCTGATATTGCGTATCTCTCAAACTAAAATCTCGTCTTGTACTCAATTAACCAGATCGAGTCTACTAACCGTTCATGTATCAGCTTTAGGTCAAATTAATGCCATCTTGGCAAATAATTTGACACTGCATTTCTCTCTATTCATTACCCACTGTTTTCTACTTAACTGACTGGTCTGAGTGCTCCGATTCTGATTTTGTCAGTCTCTAGGTGAGAAGAGGTCTTCTGGACCATTTCTCGATTTCGTACCCTTGCTAGGGCTATCTCTCGCTATTGTGCTCAGATGTTCAGTCCGAGCGTTCTGATGATCTATTTACAAGTCTTGTGTCAAGAAATGGTCGCCCAGAGCAGTTTCCTGACACTGCATGTCTCATTCATTTATACACATTATAGGGTGGACCAGGTTCACTATCGATCGCGGGTTCACTATCGGTCACCCCTTTCACTGCATGAATAGTATTTAAACAGTACCGTATCTGTTTAGTCTATTCGATGGGAAATATACTATATTTTCCAACTTAATTACTCATTGCATAGTATTTAGGTTTCATGCAAATTTGAGGGTCTATGTAATGGCTTTCTGCCCATTACACGGCCTTCAACACGGCCTCTAACATGGGCGTGTATAAGGTAACACAGGCGTGTATACACTGGACACGGGCGTGTACTAGCTGAAGTTTTTCAACACGGCCTTGTTTCAAAACACGGCCTTTTTTCAAAACACAGCCTTTTACACGTTCCCAACCCAAGCGGTACATGGCCTCTTACACGGCCGTGTTCTTGACCGTGTCTCTGTACACGGCCATGTTTAGTTACACGGCTTCTCACACGTTCACAACCTAAGCAGTACACGGCCTCTTACATGGCTGTGTACTTGACCGTGTTATACTACACGGTCATGTATACTTACACGGCTACACACACGTACACAGTGTGTGTGGTACACGGCCACTTACACGACCGTGTACCTGACCGTGTACTTTAAAAATTACACTAAAATGCATTAAGTTATTCTTCAATTTCTCATTAAATTGAAAATTAAAGTACATGATCGGGGCGGTCCTTACAGGCTCATCTTACGTAAACTTAAAAAACCTCTTCAACAGAAAAGGCCAGTACGACACGCTTATTAATTTCTCAATTGTTTATCTGATCTGGTCATATGCTCTACTAAGCCATCCCTAATCTTACGCGATGGGGATGTATGGCATCTAACTTATGTTTTCATCAATCTATGCAATTGTGAAACTATATGCTTTCTTAACATGCTATATAACAACAATGCATGGTTTGTAAATACTTAACATACTGTGAAAATCAACACTTTAAATTCATTTGGCTCATGCTGTAGGTGAAGTTGTACTTACCTAATTTGCAAGCAAACTTGTACTCTCGCCCTTATCATGTTACAGGTATCTTCCTGTCATCATAACGTATTTCGTCAATAATTGTCGCTGAGTCACTTATACTGTTAGTGACTAAAGTAGATATTAACGCATGGTACCGATGGCTGTCGGTACTAACTTGCTCTCTCTTAAGAGTTTTGATTCTTTATACATGGTTAATTAATTTATTACCTAAAAAATTAATTAACATCATTCTTAGGTCACTACTATCATTAGTGACTATAGCTTGTATCATGGTATGGCACCAAGGCCCATCGGTACCCTACTGCTCTACTTTAGTAATTTGGTATTTAACGTTTATTCGTGCTTGATTAATTTGTCTATTTGACAGATTAATTACAGTTCCTCACCATTTCATTCAACTCGGACCTTGACTAGTTGACCGACCAGTCAACTGACCGGTTACCTCGCGTGTCCTTAACTAGGTAGCCTACCGAGTTACTTTGCCTGTTTGGGTGTAGTAACCAACCGGGTGACTTAGCCTTTTTGGGTGACTTAGATGTAGGTGTTCGACCTTAACTCTTTGACATCTCATGCATCTACTCACGAATTTAGCGATATCATTCTTCATCCCCTTCCACCAGAATTGTAGTTTTAAATCTTAGTACATCTTACTGGCTCTGGGATGCACTGAATATGGTGTTTCATGGGCTTCTGCCATAATCCGTCTTCTCAATCCTTCATCATCAAGACCATGAATTCTTCCCTGATGCAGGATCAATCTATCCTTAGACACTCCTTTCTAAAGACTTGCTAGATTTGGATCTCGTTTTTTAGCCTTTCTAATGTCCTTGAATAATGATGACTCTAATTAAAGTACAATCAATTTTCTAGATATCAGCTCCAACTTCAATGCGTTGATTTCCTATTGCAATGGCCTTGACATTATCTCTATTGGTAGTTGTTACGAAACAGCAGATTTTCTACTTAATGCATCTGCAATGCAATTGGCTTTTCTAGGATGGTAGAGGATCTCACAATCATAGTCCTTTACCAGCTCTAACCATCTCCTCTGCCGCATATTTAACTCCTTCTATGTGAAGAAGTATTTTAAACTCTGATGGTCAGTATAGATCCGACACTAAGCTCTATATAAATAGCGTCACCAAATCTTAAGTGCGAACACTACTGCGGCAAGTTCTAAATCATGTGTGGGATAATTTCTCTCGTGATCCTTTAATTGACGCGAGGCATAGGCAATCATCTTGTCGCCTTGTATCAGGATAGCTCCTAATCCCATTTTCGAAGCGTCACTGTAAATCACAAACATTTCCCCTTCAGTAAGAAGTGTAAAGATTGGCGCACTCGTTAGTCGCTTTTTTAACTCTTGGAAGCTCCTTTCGTACTTATTAGTCTACTCGTACTTCCTCTCTTTGCGCATAAGAGCTGTGAGAAGTGCAGCGAGTTGTGCAAATCCCTCTACAAATCTCCTATAATAGTCGGTTAAACCTAAGAAACTCCGTATTTCAATCACGTTCTTAGGTGCAGGCCATTCATTGATCGCCTTCACTTTAGCTGGATTCACAGCAATTCCTTCCTTGGAGACCACGTGTCTGAGGAAATGTACTCTATCTAGCCAAAATTCGCACTTACAGAATTTTGCATAGAGTTAGTGCTTTCTTATCATTTAAAGAACGATCCTCAGGTGTTTTTCATGCTCCTCACAAGTTTTTGAATATATAAGTATGTCATCGATAAACATAATGACAAACTTATCTAGAAATTCCTTGAAAACTCGATTTATTAGGTCCATGAATGCAGTTGGTGCATTTGTCAACCCAAACAACATCACAAGAAATTCGTAATGATCGTAACGAGTCCTAAATGTGATCTTCAGATTATTACTCTCTTTGATCCACAGCTGATGATATCCCGATCGCAGATCAATCTTAAAGAATGCCACTGCACCTTTAAGTTGATCGAACAAGTCATCAATTCTAGGTAATAGATACCTATACTTGACCGTAACCTTGTTCAATTCTTGATAATTGATGCAAATGCAAAACATTCCATCCTTCTTCTTGACAAACAACACGGGAGCACCCCATAGAGAATAGCTTGGACTTATGAATCCCTTGTTAAGAAGCTCTTTTAATTACTCTTGCAACTCTTTTAGCTTCACCAGCGCCATTCGATACGACGCCTTTGAGATAGGTGCAGTTCCTAGCATCAATTCGAAAGAGATCTCTCATTCTAGCGGTAACCCAGGTAATTCTTCTGGGAAAACATTAAGAAACTCGTTTACAATAGAAACATTTTCAGGTTGAAGCTTCTGTTCCTCCGTCACATCCACTATATACACTAAGTATCTAGCACAACCACTAGATATTAGCCTTCTTGCTTTCATCGAATTGATCATCGTCTTCCTCATTTTATGTGACGAGCCAACATATTCGAAGCAGTCCTCCTGATTGGGTTGAAACACTATTTTTTGCTTCCAACAATCGATCGTGGCTTGATATTTTCCTAGGAAATCCATTTTTAGTATTACATCATAATCAGCTACTCCATCATGATCAATTCCACATATAACTCCCTATTTGCCATAATTATTGACACATGAGGTAACTAGTAATTGGATATCAATACTTTGCCTGAGGGTAGAGCCATTCTAAACATCATACCCATATTATCCTTAGGATATCCTATTCTGTTCGTAAATTCATATGAAATAAACAAATGCATAGCTCCAGAATCAAATAAAATAGATGCCAAATGATTACTGATAGAAAGCTGACCTGTCACTACACTGGGCGTCCCAGCTTCTGCATCCTCCTATGTGTAGACCATGACTTGAGCATCAGCACGAGGCAAGTGGTCCAATCTTTCTTGTGTCTCTGAAGGTAAAGGCCCTTCAATCTTTGCTTGTAGTGCATGAGCTTGGGGACATTGTTGTTGTGGCTGAAACGTGTCCTACACATTTTGTTGATTCTTGGGCAGTTCTTGGCAAAATGACCTTCCTTTCCACATTGAAAACAGGCATTTAGTGCAAATCTGCATCGGCTGGGGTGTCTCCTCCCGCATATAACACTGTCACGAACAACAGATAAGGCATTGTTGTTCAACTTCCACTGCTGATTCCTATTTCTAGAATTATTTCCTTTCCTTTTGCCTTGCGACTGTTGGCCAAAAGTGCTTGATTGTCCGGCCTTAACATTCAGGTTTAGCTTGCTACCTTGTATAACATGGGGTCCAGCTTGAGCAGCTTTGGCCAATACTTTTTCCTTCTTCTTGGCGTCCCAGATTTTCTCTTTCTCTTCTCTTTGTCGAACTAGGTGATACTCGGCTCTTAAAGCTCGACTAACACAGTCAGCTACAGTAGTGGGTGGCGTTAACCCACTATCTACCAAGGCTGAGATGTCAGGTCGGAACATCCTGAGCATCTTTTGAATTTTCTACCTCTTAGTAGGGACGACATATGAACTAGGTGAATTTTCTCCATCTTTTGGCCTTCTTTTTGGCCTTGCCTCTGTTCCATCTACTCTAATCTCTACCTTAGCTAAGCATTCTCTTTCCTTTGAGCTATCAGAGCTTGTAATTCATCTACCCTTTCAGAAAGGATAGGATGCCCTCTCATATTTCTTTGGTTATGCATGTTCACCATCTTTCTATTTCCTACGGTTGTATGAAAATCAATCGTTAGATTTTCAACAAACATATTTTTATAATATAAGTAAAAATAGTTTTCTAACATCTCATCATTTTAACATATCAAAATTTTCATATCATTTCATAGCTTTCATATACACATCAACTTTAAGGCTTTTTCTCAAAATAGCCTTTCTATATAGTCATACTTGTACATATATAGACATATACATTTATACATCTTATATGTTTTTACATCTGATCCCCTGGTTGGTTCGAAACTATTGGAACTTCTTTCGGATCCTCTTCATCCTCATTTGTACCATTCCTAATCCGGATGGTGTCGTTCCTCTATTGGGACTCATCCCCTCTCATCACCTCGATGGGCCAGCCTCATGGTTATTAGCCAAAGGTCGTGCTCCATAAAGACGATCTAGCGCTGCCTCTTGCAATAATTGTTCACATCGATTGCATACCATGCGCTCCAGTAGTAGCTTTTCTTCTACTTTAGCTATTGTAACTATAAACTCTCGTAAAGTAGTAGGATATAGTGGGGTTACCCTCTGTTGTAAATCTATCGCAAGCCCCTTCCAGAATATGTCACAAAAGTCCTCGTTAGTGAGGTTGGACGTGGGACATCTCCTCACAATGTTCTCTTCGAATCGTACTGCATAAGTAAAGATAGTATCACTAAGTAGCATCTGCAGTCTCTCTGCCCCAAAAACAAACTCTCTAACATCTGTGTATCTAGGCAAAGCTAGTGGTGGCGTCACTACCTTGCTCTCTAGAGGGTCTGGAACTGGTGCTGGGCTCTTTTGTAGAAACTACTGTATCATAATATGTCTGAACTCAGCCCAGTCGAGCCCTAACAGCATGTCCTAGTCACAATATTCCCAGAACATCTGATCATCCTCACAAAATGTACCGACTGCTAACAAGACCCAGGAGTCCTCATCAATGTCACATTGGTGCATAATTATCTCTACATCATGAAGCCAATCTCTAGTAGAGATCCCCTGTTGACCTTCCTTGAAGGTGGGTAGATGACTACCTCAGAAAACGTGTACCGCACGGATTTATACTCTGACTCCTACATGTGGTCGTCCTCCAACAACAGGGATAACTATCTCGACCGGTGGATTAAGTATCGATTGAAGAGGTGACGCTTGAATCGGTGACGGTGCTCTAGCCTGTGGCGCTGGCGTCTCAGGCATCGGCAGTCGATATACTGGTCGTTGGGACATGGACGGCCTAATCACGGATCTAGTCCATACCCTGATCGGCCCTCTCGATCTGTATAGCTGAGGTGGTGGCCTAGTCATCTTATATCCTACAAAATACAGAACCTCGTATAAACAAAAAGTTAAATAACTTACTTGGATTGATGAGTAGGCTTTTGTGCTAGTAGGGATATGGTCAACTACTCTGATACCAACCTGTGACGGCCCCAATTTTGGCCACGCGAAATCGTTACAATCAGACTCTGTAATCGACTGAAACAGCCCGTGCACCTCATTGGTTCGTCATAAAAAACACTTTTACTTTTAAACTCTCATCTTACCGGGCCCAAAATTTTTGCCCATTTTTTTTCTTTTCAAAATACTTTCCTCACATGAAAGTCATGTATGAAAGCCATATAAAATTTAAAACTAAACTTTTAGTTGTCTTTTGTAATACAACATAATTTACATAAATACATTTTCTCAACGTTGTTTCTCAATATACATTTTCTTCAAACCACTCTTTTGACGCTCAGCGGAAGACTAGTAGCATGACCATAATCTATAGAGGAATTCCCTATTCCATTGGCACCGCATATTCTGCCGCTATCCAGGTTATCTACTGGACAGGTTTCTTACCTGCAACATGAACAAACCGATGAGCTAATAGGCTTAGTAAGTTCAAACATGCATAATATGAATCACATAGATTCAAAAATGTCAATAATAAAATTTCCTATGAATAATACTATTCATCCCATGAATAGTATTATTCACCATAAACAGTAACTTTGACTTTTGATCGATGAATAGTAACTTTGACTTTAATCGGTTACTATTTACGTCACCCTAACTGAGTCCACTATACTTAATGTTAGTGTCGGTTATGCTCAATTATGCTTAGTTATGGCTTTCATTCAATTTTTGTTCTTTAACTTTGTTAAATTCGGGTTTTGAGCTCATTTTGGCCTATACCGATTTCGTATGTGCATTGACTGTGAGGGGCCTTAGGAGCGACCTTGAGGCTAATCCTCCCCAGTCCATCATTGCGCGAAGCCGTCATTGACTTTAATGTAACTTTGACTTTAATCCTCCCCAGTCTATTATCACCTGTACTATTCACCATAAACAGTAGCTTTGACTTTTGATCAATGAATAGTAACTTTGACTTTAATCGGTTACTATTTACGTCACCCTAACTGAGTCCACTATACTTAATGTTAGTGTCGGTTATGCTCAATTATGCTCAGTTATGGCTTTCATTCAATTTTTGTTCTTTAACTTTGTTAAATTCAGGTTTTGAGCTCATTTTGGCCTGTACCGATTTCATATGTGCATTGACTGTGAGGGGCCTTGGGAGTGATCTTGAGGCTAATCCTCCCCAGTCCATCATCGCCTGAAGCAGTCATTGTATCCTCGAAGGACCTGTAAACCTCTACCTTACTTTTAGAGGCCGGTACGCCTAACATGGTTTCATTACCATCTTTCAATTATAGTTTTAGACCGGGGGGCATTAATCATCAACTTAAAGTCAGGAACCTTTCATGCCTGTAGGTTTTAATACATTCTTTCTTTTAAGGGTATGTCTTAAATTTAGTCACACTCTTTCTGTAGTGTACCCACCATACGCCTTTCATTTTATCAGTCATTGGGTGTGTTAGTCTAACTACACCCTAGTGCCCGTAGGACTTTACATCTAATGTACAATTAGTACATAATTAAATATCACAGTATTTCATGTTGCAGACATGAAAATGCTTAAAATTACTACAACTGCGATAATGTCGACCCTCGAAAGTCCTCCATAGTTTTGTTATTGTCTCTAGTTTGGGTCTCTACTAACAGAATATTGTCTGTTAGTACCCATCATCATATATCACTTTGGATATATTCATTTTGTTATTAGCTTTACAACACATTTTGTGATAACTGGGAATTTTTAGATTCTTAGAGTAAATTAAAATTTTATGTATGTATCAATTTCAATAAATAAAGTGTAAAAAAGTTATGTTTTAATACTGTTGAGAATACTGTGAAAATGTTCCAACAATGTTAAAGTGAGTAAGTTCGGAGATGGAAAATCTTACCGAACAGAAACGGGTGAGACGGCTCAAAAATAAAGCCAAAAACCCTGAAGAGTGCACTAAAGTGCACTAAAAGACGAAAATTTACGGTAATGAATTCTAGCCAAACGGAAGCAAAATAAGATAGACCGATCACACCGGAGGCGCCCGGAACCCGCCTACGCGATTTCGGTAAAGTTCCGTTCAATTTGACTTTCGGTCAAAATTTGACTACGAATTAATTCCTATATTAATTAGATGATGTCAAGATGACATCATAAATATAACTTAATTAATTAGGATATTAAGGCTTAATTTATGGTGGTAGGTAACATTAATGGCCAAGATTTAATGCTTTATAGATCAATGGCCATGATCAAACCAAAATGACTTTGAAAAAAATATGGAAAAATGGGGATCGGCCACATGGAAAGAAAACAGCCCAAAAATTTTATTTTTGACCCCAAAAAGTTTGCAATTAAGTCCTTGGACAATTATGTAATTGTTGGAAAATTTTGCTAAAAGGTCCCCATCCATTTGCCTATAAATAAGCATGAAAAATCACTCAGAAAAATTAGAAAACCAAGCCAAACTCTTGCCATTTTTCTGCCCATAAAATCCGTGCACTCCTAGTCTATTCCAAGCCAAAATTTGTCAAAATTTTACACCAAAATTAGCTTCCAATCCAAGCCTAAGCATTAAGAGATCACATTGAGAAGGTAAGCCACCATTTTGAAGAAAATTTCCTTGGTTTTTCTTGCAAAATCCGCGGCTCATGAGGTTTAGAAAATATTGAGAAATTTGATGTGTTGCTTGGTGTTTATGATTGGTTTGATACTTGGATGAATGAAACATGATTTAGAACCATGAAACAAGCAAAAATTTTGCATGTTTTCCCATGAAATCCGTGGCTTAATGCTAGGGTTGGAATGAAAAATTTTCTTAGGTTTTAATGTTAATATGTACATTGAAAAACCTAAGAGTGATATGTGATAATTGTATATTGTGATGAAAATTCCTTGGTGATGAAAACCATGAGGAATCATGGCCATAACGGAAGAAAAATTGATGAAATTTGTGTGTGTTTTGAATGTTGGTTAATGTGGAAATTTTTATACAAAGTTTGGTAACTTTGTATAAAATAGGTCTCTGGTATAGTTCGTGGTAGGTACAAAGGTTCTGAGGTGTACCTAACATTGGGAAAATCTAAAAATACAAGTGGAAATACTGCTGAAATTTCTAAAACGGCATAAGGGCATTTCGGGAAACGAGAGGTAAAAATATTAGGCTCGGAAAGGAAACCGAGACCCCTCGGTGGGTTAGGGTTAATAATGGAAAATCAAACCCAAAAGGAATACTAAACTGACCCTTTAATGACTACTAAAATGCCTAGAACGGGAAAAAATTCACGTTAAGGGTATTTTAGGAAACGAGGGAAAAAAATTAGATCAGGGTAGGAAAACCGAGCTCCTCGGGAACCGAAGCTCGGGGACGGGATGAAAAACGTTTCAGGAGTAGTGAAATACCCATTTAAGGATTCGAAACGCTAGAAAAACAAGAAACAATCCTCGGCGTTAGATGAATAGTAACCAAGGGACGGAAAATGAATAATTGTGATTTTGTAGCAAATAAAGTTGTTAAAAGATACAAAAGCCTAGGGAATATTATTTTATGATATTTGAGCTTAGAAAATTCAGGAAAAATGATAGAACGGAATAGTTACGGTCCCGAGCCCCGTCAGGGGCAAAATGGTTATTTTGGCCAAAAATTTTTGAAAGGCTCAGAAAGGATCTACAATGTCTTAATAAAATTCTAGAACCCAAAATAAAGATTTTAAAGTTAAAAGCCAAAAATTTAGTACACGGGTGTGTACTTTGAGACACGGCCGTGTAGAGTGAACCCGAGAAGCACACGGGTTAGGACACGGGCGTGTTGCAGGCCGTGTACCACAAATAAAGTTGAAATATGTTGAATTGTTAAGTGAAATGAATATATTCAAAGTGATAATAAATGATGGGTAATAACAGACAATACTATGTCTGTAGGGACCCAAACTAGAGATAAAACTGCGGAGGAGTTCTGAAAGTGGACAATATTGCAGTGGTGGTAAGTTCAAGCATTTTCATATCTGTAACATGAAATACTATGATATTTGATTATGTATTAATTGTACATTAGAGGTTAAGTCCTACGGGCACTGGGAAAGTAGTTAGTATAACATATCCCACATAATGAGAAAAAGAGAATATATAAGACCTACGGGCAACAGAGGTTATTGATCTTGAGGTGGCGAGTAAGGCCACTTGGTTAGGACTATAATGGAAAGATGGTGATAAAACCACTTAAGGCATACTGCACCTCTAACATTGTGGTGGAGGTTTTTCAAGTCCTACAGGGATATAATAATCGCTACGGGTGATAAGGGGCGGGAGAGGAAGAAGCCTTAGGGTCGCTCTCAAGGCCCTACCACTTAACGCACAATAAACTATCAGTATTGTCATAATAAGCTCAAAACCAGAATATAAACAAAGATAATAGCCAATAATGTGACGAAAGCCATAATTGAGCATAACCGACACTAACAATAAGTGTAGTAGACTTAGTTAGTGTAATGTAAATAGTAATCGGTTAGGGTAACAGTTACTATTCATCGGTCAAAGGTCAAAATACTATTCATGATGAATAGACTATTCATGAATAAATAGTACTATTCATGAATGAATAGTACTATTCATAAGAAATTGTATTTTTGATGTTTTTGAATCTATATGATTTTTACTAAGTATGTTTGAACTTACTGAGCCTGTTAGCTCATCAGTTTGTTCATGTTGCAGGTAAGAAAACTGTCTAATAGACTACCTGGATGGCGGCAGGGTATGCGTGTGCCAATGGGATAGGGAATCCACTGTGGATTTGGTCTTGCCATAAGTTTTCCGCTGAGCATCGAGAGAAAGTGAATTGAAGAGAATGTATTTTTGAAAAACAAAATACCTATATTGTATATTTGTAAATTATATTGTAGTTCAAAAAGAGACAACTAAATGCTAGTATTATTATTTATATGGCTTTCATACTTGGCTTTCGTGTGAGGAAAATATATGAAAAACAAAAAAAAATATGGGAAAATTTTTTGGCACTGAAATATGAAAGTTGAAAGAAAAAGTGTTTAAATGGTGACCTGGATTCAGTGCATGGGCTGTCTCGATCAACTATGGAGTCGGACCTCGACGGTTTCACGTGTGACCGGATTTGGGGGCGCCACAGGTTGGTATCAGAGCAGTTGACCATATCGCTATTGACATGGAACGTGATCTGCTCGTCAATCCAAGTA
The DNA here is from genome assembly GCA_035233585.1 of Antiaris toxicaria. Classification (NCBI taxonomy): domain Eukaryota; kingdom Viridiplantae; phylum Streptophyta; class Magnoliopsida; order Rosales; family Moraceae; genus Antiaris; species Antiaris toxicaria. The sequence goes on from CP141153.1 coordinate 55,901,212, forward strand.
AGTTAGCTTTCTTTAAGTTAGTTAACTTTTTGTTTATTCATGGTTATATATATTTTATATGACATACGATGACTAGACCACCGTATATGCGACCTCATCCATATAGATCGAGAGGACTGATCCGAGTGTGGACTAGGTCCATGGTCAGACCATCTATGATCCAGAGGGTAGTGCCTCAATTGGTACATCGACCACCGATACCTGAGCTGCCAATGCCACAGATTAGAGCGCCGGCATCGGTACAAGCACCACCTCCTCGACTGGTTGTTAATCCACCAGTCGCTATAGATATTCCGGTGGTAGGAGTGTTAGGAAATGCCCTAGGCATTAGAGACATTTTGATGTATTTATTTTGAACTGGATAATAAAATTATATATAGAGGTTATTTATTACATTGCTATCTGTCCTCGTTTTATTTACATGTCAAAGTAAATTTAAGCAAATATGGCTCCCTGACTGCTTATGTTAAACTGTTAGAACGTTGCATGCAATGGACTTTTGTATGCGAGAAGACAATGTTCTAAAGTTAGCGGTCTAAACTATGGCCTGTAGTCTATGGGATTAAGCATCTAACTCATGTTAAGACTATTATGTTGTCTAAAGCCTTGGAGGGGACGGTTTGTCTTGACTGTCTGGAGCTGGACTCCCAAGTAGAGACATAGATATGTTGCTTGGTGGTGACATATTAGACCAGGACTAAAGCATGATTGATTTACGAAGTCTGCTTTGAGTGGATCGATCTGCTTTTGACGTTCATTGTGCAGTAACCTTAATCCTGAGTAAAATGACAGCTTCATGTATATGACTTGTGTACTTTGATGTTCCAATGGCTAAAGCGTCTCAGAGGTAGTAAGCTTATAGACCGGTTCGTTGGGTGCATGACTTGTATACGATGAAGGGTTCGTTTACAGATATCGGAATCATAGCTCTAATGAGGAGTTAAGGGTATCCTCTTAAAGGCATTATATTGAATGTGAAAATGGATAAGGCCTTGGGTCGTCTGCTTGGCGGATGACTTCTTATTCACATATGGTGAATAATCATTTTCTTAATTCGGTAATATAATGGAACTTTAAGATAGCCTGATCAGTAGGATTAAACGGACTTTGGCCTAAGGCTGATCATGGATATCATATGAGGGTTCTGCATACATGACAAGGTCATTGGACGATAGCTTGTCACAGGCTTACATAATACGGTATATAATTGGGAGTTCAGTTTCAGATTTATAATGGTGTGACTCTGAAATTAGTGATCATATGATTGAGTTATTCAGTAAAGAATGATGATCATATGGATTTGCGGGAGCCCGATTATATATGTCCAATCAGTCCCTCTACTAGCTCCACATAATTCCTTAACGTTTGGCAAAATTGATTTGTGTATGCTATTGGCTAGTTTATTATGCATGGATGGTGATGACATAGGATTAGGATGGTAGACAAGATTCTCTCCGGTTGGATTCAGATTTTGTTTTGGATAATAGAGTACACAATTATTCGAACTCCAAATAAAATTGCCATGATTTTATTTGAGATTGGATTGGAGTTGTAGAAAATTATCCATGAGAATAAGAATTTGAAACACAACTGTTTTGTGGATTTTGAAATTTGAATTTTGAAATTTGAAATTTGAATTTTGAAATTTGAAATTTGAAATTTGAAATTTGAAATTTGAAATTTGAAATTTGAAATTTGAAATTTGAAATTTGAAATTTGAATTTAAAATTTGAATTTAAAATTTGAATTTGAAATTTGAATTTGAAATTCGAATTTGAAATTTGAATTTGAAATTTAAATTTGAAATTTGAAATTTGAAATTTGAATTTGAAATTCGAATTTGAAATTTGAAATTCAAATTTTGAATCACAGTCTAAGTGGGATTCAAATTTGTTGTGGAAAATCCACAAGGAATGAAATTCGAATTTAAGTTGGATATGGAGAGGATAATCTTGTTAGAATCCTACATGAATTTTGAATCCAAATCCTAACTAAAGTTGGACGAAAATTTTGAGGATTATCCTCAATGATTTTCGGATTTTTTTGTGGATAAGGTTCAAGGAAAAATTCAAGTTTCAATCCCAGTTGAATTTGGATTCTCTCCTCCCAGAAAGTGGCTGAAATTTAGGAGTGAATCTCCTAGGAGATTTTTGGTTATTTTGGATAAGGATGAGATAATATTCAAGCTTGAAAATCCTAGTGGAATTTTGATTCTCCCTTATCCAAAAGTGGCCGAATTTTTGTGGAGATTTTCTCCTTAGATTTTTCGGATTTTTTGGTTGAAAAAGGGAGATAAAATTCTAGTTAAAATCTTGTTTAGATTTGGATTGGATTTATCCTAAAGTGGCCGAATTTTATTGTTGGGATTTTCCCTTGGAAAATTCAGATTTTGTGCTTGTGGATAAGGGAGAATATCTTCTCCTAATCCAATTCGAATTCAGAGAATCACCTCATGCAGGTCTATAAATAGAGGTCCTGCCACTCCAGTTCTCTCAGACCACAGACTCTCAGGTGAGTAGGCTTATTGTTGCACAGCCCACCGTGACAATAAGTTCTTTAGAGATCTAGGTGGTCGGAAGAAGACTAGCAGTGCTAGCATACCGATCGAGGTTCAGAGTGCCTACACATTCAGCCATTCAGGAATTGGAGAATAGTAGAGAAGGCTAGTTGGTTGAAGCCCTCCGGTCATTCTCCTCCTCCAGATTGGCGTCCTTGAGGTATGAGTTTTAATTGTTGTTGGTTTATTGTATATAGCATCATGAGATATTTAACGATCTAAAAAATTTTTATTGTTCCGCTACACCACTCTGATACGTTTTTACCGATTTATTTTCCTACAGGGAGGACGAGCCCATGTAGGATCCCAAGTATCGATACGAGCTATACATGCCTTTAGAGGTAGTCATCCACCCACCTTTGAGGGAGGTCAAAAGGGAATCTCCACCTGAGATTGGCTGCATGATGTGGAGATGATCATACGTCATGTGATATAGATGAGGACTGCTGGGTGTTGTTAGCAGTTGGCATGTTTCACGAGGACGCTTGGATGTACTGGGAGTATTGTGATCAGGACATGTTGTTGGGACTAGACTGGGCTGAGTTCCAACACATTATGATACTGTAGTTTCCACCAAAGAGTCCAGTGTCACCGGTTCCAAACCCTCCAGAAAGCAGGGTAGTAACACTGCCACCTACTATGCCTAGATATACTAATGTAAGAGAGTTTGTTCTCTGAGCTGTGAGACTCCAGATGCTGTTAAGTGATACTATTTTCACATATACAGTACAGTTTGAGGAGAATGTCATGAGAAGAAGTCCTATGTCTAACCTCACTGAGGAGGATTTTTACGACATTTTCTGAAAGGGGCTCACTATAGATCTACAACAAAGGGTAACCCTTTTATATCCTACTACACTACGTGAGTTTATAGTTACCATAGCCAAGGTAAAGGAAGAATTGATGATGGAGTGCATGGTGCATAAGAGACATGAGCAATTATTGTAGGATGCAATGCTGGACCATCTATATAGGGCACGGCCTATGGCAAATGATCATAAGGCCGACACATTAGGGCGATGAGAGGGTACAAGTCCCACTAGAGGATCGATGCCATCCGAGGCTAGAAATGGCTCGGATGAGGACGAAGAAGATCCAGAGGAGGTTCCACCTTTTTCGGGTCCACCTCAACTAGGGGACTAGATATAAACCATATAAGATGTATAAATGTATATATCTGTATATGTTTATATATGACTATATCGAATGGCCGTTTTGAGAAAGGAGCCTTCGAGTTGATGTGTATATAAAAAAATTTTGAAATGAAATGAAATGATATTTTGATAGGTTCAAAATGATGAAATGTCTAAAATTATATGATGATTGAAACTATTTTTACTTATATTGTAAAAAAATGCCGTGGAAAATCTAACAATCAATTTTCATGCGATTATAAGAAGTAGGAAAAGATGGTCAATCCGTGAAACTTGAGAAACATGAGAGGGAGTCCAGTCCTTTTTTGAAGAGTAGATGAACTACAAGCCATGTTAGAAGCTCAGATGAAAGCAAATGCTGAGCTAAGACAAAGAATAGAGTAGATGGAGCAAAGGCAAGGCCAAGAAGAAGGCCAAAACTCACAAACAGCTGCATAGGAATAGGAGTTCCGCCAATCATACCAGAAGAAGTAGTAGAACCCCAACTCCAACCTCGGGTCAACTAGGAACCACTATATAAACGATTCTGACGAATGAAGCCACCGGAGTTCGAGGGTTCCACAAACCCATTAGAAGTAGAAGAGTGGTTATCTTCACTCCATATGATACTAGAATTTATGGAGTTGAACGATCAAGAAAGGATTATATGTGCATCCTTTGTTTTGAAGAAGGATGCAAGATTTTGGTGGGATGCAGTCAAGCTAAGAAGGAATGTGGCTACAATGTCATGGGTGGACTTCTTAGAGGAATTTAATTAGAAGTATTATAATCCTGCAATGCTACGACACCAACAAAGGGAGTTTGCAGAGTTGAAGCAAGGGGACATGACAGTGATAGAAGTCTGTAATAAGTTTAATCAATTATCCCAATTGTATCCTTACATTGTCTCCACGGAAAGGGAGAAAATCCAAAAGATGCTAGGAATGTTCCACCCTGAAATCTCAGCATTAGTGGACAGTGGGTTAACACTGCCCATGTAATGACCGCCATTTTCATGGCACCTACTTACCATGTAATAAGTCATTAAGGAATAAAATGGACATAATTTAATGTCCTTTAGCAAATTTAAGAAACATGGTCAAGTACACGACCGTGTAAGAGGCTGTGTACCGCTCAGATAGATGAATGTGTTTCAAAGACATGGCCGTGTTGAGTAGTCTCAACTAGTACATGCTCGTGTCTGAAATGTACATGCCCGTGTTGCGTTGCACACGCACGTGTAAGAGTCTGTGTAGAAGGCTGTGTAATGAGCCGAGAGCCACTGTAATGACTCTCATGAATTATGAAACTTAATTACTATGTAATGATGTAATTAAGTTAATAAGCACAGTGTGCTTTTCAGTTGAATGAATTAAACAGGAATAATAACGTTTAATTACTATTCATGCAGTGAAAGGGGTAATCGACAGTGAAATCGGTCCACCCTATTATGTGAGTATGCGTTGAGACACGCAATATCAAGAAACCGGTCTAGACGACCATTTCATGATACAGAACTGATGAGCTAGTCATCAGTACGCTCAGACTGGTCATCTGAGCGCAGCAGTGATAATTGCCCTAATAGATGTACAGTATCGAGAAAAGTGGTCTAGATGACCTCTTCTCGCCCATAGACTGACAAAATCAAAGTCAGAACGCTCAGATTAGTCAGTCAGATAGTGAACAGTGAATAGTGAATAGTGAATAGTGAGAAACGCAGTGTCAGGTTAGTGGCCAAGACGGCCTTAATCTGGCACAAAACTGATATATTAATAGTCAGCAGGCTCAATCTGGTCAATTGAGCATAGAATGTAGATTTTGTTTAAGGGATACGCAGTATCGGGATGAGGGTCAAGACGACCTTTTCTCGCCCCGAAACTGATATATTTAGACTCAGGACGCCCAAATTAGTCAATCGGGCACCTGACACGTTTTTCGAGACGGGGTCATGCAGATCCTGAAAACTAGTCCAGAAGACCTCAGATGGACATAAAACTGATAAATTGAAATCAGCACGTCCAAATTAGTCAAGAGAGACCGTGTTTGAAATTTCACGCGAAAACGCCTCGTTATGCGTGCACAGTGTCAACACAGTGTAGGCCTAACCACAGTATCAAGAAATTGGTCAAGATGACCTTTTCTTGATATAAAACTGATATATTTGGAATCAGAATGCTCAAATTAGTCATTTGAGCACAAAAAGTAATTTTTGACCGGGAACCATACAGTATCGGGAAACTGGTCGAGACGACCTCGAATGAAGATAAAACTGATATATTTGGGTTCAGCACGCCCAAATTAGTCAGTATAGCCTATCTTAAAATTTTTCAAAAAAATTTGTATAAAGGACGAAATTTTGGGGATTCTAGAGAAATAGCCCCCATATTTTTTCCAAATCTCATTTTCTCCCTCCCCACACCACACGAATATGAACAGTGACCGACCAACGAATTCGGCCTCCGTTTTCGACACCGCTGGCACCATTGGAAAGCTCTCGACGAGCTGATTCCAACGGTGGGCCGAGTCGACCGAACCGACGCCGGAGCACGCCGCACGCGCCGCCCAAAGCCGCCGGTGGCCGAATTTTTCAAACCGCCGTATCTCCGCCGTCCGACGTCCAAATGCCATGATTCCGGTCCCAATGGATTCGTGGTGAAGAGTAGAACAAAACCCAGGCTTCATTTCACGTCAACAGCCGCCGAATCGCGCCGCCCCAGGTTCGCCGTCGCCGTCGCCATCGCCGCCGTCGGATCTCGCTATTCCGGCGGAGTTGAGTTGCAAGGTCGGTGTCAAAATGCTCAGAACAACACGTAGATCAAAAGCCCCAAATCAATTTTGGGCAACAACGCCGGAAAAATGAAGATCCAACGCCGCCGCCGTCGCCGACTTTTCGAGAGCCGATTTCCGGTGATAGGAGCCTCGATTCGTGAAATTGACACCACCAATGGGTTCCTCTCGTCGAGCTCTTCAAGATGGTGGTCGCCACTTCCATCGCCGCCGTGGTCAACGCCGGTCAACGGCCGGTCAACGCCGGTCAACGGCGACCCGGAGACCGAAAATTGAAGAATGGCCCGTTGGCCTATTTTCGACGTTCCGGACACATCCGCGGCATCGGATTTGCAAACTGGAGTTTCAAAAGTGAAGAATGACGATTCAAAGATTGCACGGTCGAGACCGAACGGTTCGTCCGACCGTCGACGGGAACGATTTTGGTAGTAGTGTTGATCTATTTATTCCTCAATTTAATATTGGAAATAATTATGTATTAATTATGGTTTAATGACTTGAGGAATTGTAAGAAAAAAGGGTGAAATATCGAAAAAGAGAATGTGAGAAAATGTGAATATTTTTACGTAAAAAGCGGAGCTTTTACGTAAAAATTAGGCCTCTGGTTTAGTACGTGGCAGGTTAGAATAGGTTAGATGGTTTTGAGGCGTTTCCTAAACGCCGGAAACCTAAAAATTAAGCGGAAATGCTGCCGAAATTTCTAAAACGGCACAAAGGGGTATTTTAGGATACGAGGGCTGAAAATGTGATCGGGATGGAAACCCGAGCTCCCTCGATGACCTAAGTCCGGGAAAGAAGGACGGACATTATGAGGATTAGTGAACCGCCCCATTAGAAATTTCGTAATGTAAGAAAACGACCCCTATGTCAGAATAGTACCACCCGAGGGACGGGTGCGATCGAAGTATAAAATTTGGGGCGATTACATCGGTAACGGTAACCCGATAGGCTAAATGGTCATACGAGAGGTATTCAGTATGTTGACTGGTTGGTTAGCCAGTCAAGGACCAAGTCGGATTGGGATAGTGAGAGACAGTGATTAATTTGTCAAGTAGACAAATTAATCAAGCACGATTAAAAATTAGATATCAAATTTCCCAAAGTAGAGTAGTCGGGTACCGATAGGCATCAGTACCACACAACGATAAGTTTATTAGTTCCTAACGATAGAGTGACCTAAGAGCGATGTTAATTAATTTATTGGGTAAATAAATTAATTAACAATGATTAGAAAATCAAATTCTTAAGAAGAGGGCAATTAGTACCGACAAGGATCGGTACCACATAACGAGAATTTTTATTAGTCACTAATGACCACGGTGACCTAAGAGTGAATGTTAATGTAAATGCATTATGATTACAGGGAGGTACCTGTATTGTGACGAAGGCGAGAGTATAAACTGTCTGCTGACAGGTAAGTACAACTCCGCCTACAGCATGGATAAAATGAATTTAAAATGATGCTTTTCCAGTATTTTAAGTATGTATCTTGCACACGATGCTGCACAGCATACATAAGAGCATATAGCTTCACAATCGAGTAGATTGATGAAAGAACAAGATAGAAGCCATAGATCCCTACCGCGTAGGATTGGGGACAGCTTAGAGAAGCGTATGGCTAGAACAGTTAAACAAGATGGAAATAAATAGGTGTGTCGTACCGGCTCCTTCAGTCGAAGGGGTTTCCAGTTAAAGAAAGTTCAGGCCACAAGTTGAGCATCAGTTGATGGCTCTTCGGCATTAGTTGACCTCGGGCGTTACCGTTGGTCTGCGCGTACACGGTACTGACACATGGGCCCTAAATAGACAAGAAAAGAAAAGAAAAGTTTGAAGCATAAATGAACATAACCGGATCATGCATTAGTTATAGTTCGCTATGCTTTCTTTTTCAGTAGAGTGCATACAGTACACGATGCTTCTGTCATGCATAAAGTATGTGAAGTTTTATATTCAGTGTTATGACATGTTATGTGATGACATGATATGTGAGCTGATATGTGATATGCTTATATGATATATGATTTATTAAGTGATATATGTCATGCCTATGATTTTACGTATGTGCTATGTTTTAAACATGTTTTGCGGTTAACATGTTGTACTTACTGGGCGTAAAGCTCACGGAGTGTGTTCATGCTGTAGGTAAGCATCTTATAGCGTAAACATCAAGGGACGATGATGATGGCGGAGGTGGATGTGAGGATGAGGTTATGGATACACCGCGAGTATTCTTCCGCACAGTATGAGTAAATAATATTTTGAATGGTGACAGTTAAATAGTATTTTGAATAGTAAAGGTTAAATGGTATTTTGGAACAGTAAACAGTATATGTACGAGTAGTATATTTAAATAGTATCTGGTGAATAGTAATCAGATAAACATGTATATAATTATGTATGTATAATTGAAATCCTTATGTTTTTCAAATTCCGCATTTTAATAGTATGCGTACGTGAATAGTAAATACGTACGTGTATAAAAAAAAAAAAAAAAATCCCTCTAAATTTATAGTCTTAAATTCAGCAAGTTTAAGTATCGTTTTTAAAGAAGCAAGTAATAGAGTTTACAGTGACGGTCCGGGCTGCTGAGGGCACGGGGCGTCACAGTTGGTATCAGAGCGGTTTCCTACCATCCTACCTCACATCGCCGCATGCCTGCCTCATCTGTCCAAGTAAGTTAGTTTTATTTTTGTCGGTAAATGTTTATCTATTGAAGATAACATTTTATAGTAATGAAACGACGAAATCTATGATGGCGAGGACAAGATGAAAAGATGCTGAGATCATTATACGAAAAATCACGACCGTGCAGTGCTAGAGAACTGTTTAGAGAAAGAGCATGGATTGCTACCCGAGTTGTACTGATCTTCAAGGCTAGTTCTCCACTAAGTTTCGAGTGGCAAACAGTACTCCTGCACTCCATGAGAATGTGAGGACTGGTTTCACGTTATCAAAGTGATTCCCCGATTGTACGTCATTGACCAGGATAACTGAGTCCTGTTAGCTGTTGATATCTCTCAGGAAGATACTCTCGTGTGTATCGGGATCCTTATGACCAGGATGAGCTCTTAACTGTGTCGAGTTTCGCCATACCACGATCGAGCCAATCTCTGAGAGCAGTCCAGCATCAGCCTCAGTTTTTCCTTATGGACAAGCAGGGAGTGAAACCGCCTAAGTTCTCTAGAGTTATGGATATACGAGAATTTGTTCATCGGACTGAAAGACTGCAGCTGATGTCCGGCGATATAGTTCTAACATATGCTGTTCGCTACAAGGAACCCAAATGGACTTCTACAATACATGCCGAGACAAAAGTGGATCAAAACAGGAGAAGACCTAAAGAGAGAATGAGACCTTGCCAAACAAAATTAGAAGAGCGATCAAGCAGGACTAGCAAGCCTTATCAAGGAGATAGTGAATGCTGAGAGAAAAGTGCTCAACCCCGGGAACCCTGCACAAGCCCAAGGCATTATAGCAGCCGCCATTATGGAGGGTGACCCGGTAGGACCAGCACCCCAACTGGCCGATGAAGAGTTCATGGCCGAGCACCAGCCAGAAGTACACGAGGGCAATAGGGAGCCAATGGAGAACCCCGAACCAGCCCGTATGTCTCCCGAACACCCCATGGAAGAGGAAGATGACAAGACTCTTTCCGATGCCCATCCCGACGATGAGGGAGAGGAGATCCCCAACTGCTTTAGTAATGACGAATAGATGGGGATGTACGAACCCCAAGTCATCATAGCCAGCGATGACGAGATCAGTTTCGACTGAGAAGAAGAGGAAAACCCAGAGGAGTACTCACTCAGCGATAGTGATGATGAGGAGATGCCTGATACTGAATCAGGATTGTCCTTCCAATAGTAGTAACCCTTCTGCGAGAATGTTAGTTTTGAAAATATATAGAGGGAAGCAATAGCTCTCCCCCGTCAGTTATAACATAATGTACTTGTTGGGATCGTATAGGGGAAGTGTGTGTCACTCCCACTGAACTAGAATCTTGAATATATGTATATATATTATGTGAAATATATTATGAGATAAGTAGTAAAGCTTTGCCCTAGGGGCCAGATATAATTTTTTTTCCACAGCGTGAGTATAATATGACAGAAAGTGCAGGATGAATCCTAGCACTCAGACGATGTCCCAATACAATGCGACAATTGTATTGACATCACAGTATGAGAGAAAGAAAGGTGGATATAGTGGGTATATTTATATCCATAATGTTTAAGTAAGATTGTTAAGTAAGAAAGAAAATGATATGTGGTACGAGTCCCAAGTATAGAATTTAAGAGACTTATATTTTTTCCTTTCCCGTTGTACGATAGGGTTACATAGGAAAACATGGCAAGAACAAGAGCTTAGTTAAACCCAGCATCCCGAGAGGATGAGTTGATAGCACAGATTGCAGCCATGCGAGAGATGATGGAGAACTAGCAACCGGAGCTAAACCAGCTTAGGGAACAGCTGGGCCAGCAACCCCAGGCACCACAGTTAGTAAAGATGCTAGCACAGGAGGCTCTAGCAGCCCCAGAAACTCTAAGGGAACAAGCAGCTCCTCCAGCCCAGGAGGCACTAGCGCCTATAGTAATGGCTACTCTCATAACAGCAATTGTTTTTTTTTTTGCCAATCCCTAGGGAAGGCGACTTGTATGAAAGATTCCGACGCATGAAAGCGTTAGAATTCTTAAGAATCACCAACCCTATAGAGGCCGATGATTGGCTAACGGATATCCAAGTAATCTTGGATTTTATAGGGTTAACAGATAGAGAAAGAAAGTGATGTGCACATCCTTCACCCTGCGCAATGAGGCGCGTTAGTGGTGGAAGATGGTAACCATTAGGAGGAACATCAGAGAGATGAGCTGGAGTGATTTCATTGAGGAATTCAAGGAGATGTACTTCAACGAGGAAGCACTAGTAGCGCAGTAAGACGAGTTCGACAACCTGCACCAATGTAGTATGACTGTTATGGAGGCAGTCAAGAAGTTTGAACAGTTGGCTCAACTTTGTCCAGATTTGGTACCGACCAAAAGGAGAGAGTCAAACGAATGCTGAAGATGTTTAGAACGGAAATCACAGTTTAGGTCTGTAGCGGAGGGCACGGACCAGCGACACTAGCAGAATGTGTCAGCAAGACTATCTGAGCTGAGTACTAGTCGGCTCAGGATAAGGAGCGAAAGGCGCAGAATTTTAAGGCACGAAAGGAGGAGAAAACGCAAGCTGAGCAGGCTCAGGGGAAGTAAAACCCCGAGTTACAACACAGAGGACAGAATGTGGGAACCGGCCAGAATAGTAGGCATTCCCATAATAACAACAAGAGAAAAGGGGAATTAAGGCAATCAAGATTCACAGGAGAATTTCCCCCAGAAGAGAAACGACCAGGAAGGAAATGATAGCCAACTCGACGTGCACGAAATGCGGAAAGAGGCACTCAGGAGAATGTAAGCAAGGAGTAAGTGGTTGTTTCATCTGTGGCAAGAAAGGCCACTATGCCAAAAAAAAAAAAAAAAGCTTAGGACACAACGTTGTCATAAACTGTTGAAGGCGAAAAATCATTTTCGAACCAATCGGATGTGAAAAGTTCATCTACAAGGGTTTGTCGCCAGAGCAACCAAAGACGATGATATCAGCAGTGAAGGCTCGCGAGATACAATCCAGTGGATGCACGGACTTCCTAGTATACGTAGCAGATAAGACTCAAGGAATAGAGATAGGACCCGACAACGTACCGATAGTCAGGGAATTCATGGAGATATTTCTAGAAGATCTTGCAGGACTCCAACCAGGGCGCAGGATCTCGTTCGAGACTGAACGTCTACTAGAATCAGCCCCATCTTTGAGGCCCCCTACAGAATAGGCCCTATAGAGCTAAAGGAGCTCCAAGCCCAGCTAAAGGACTAAATAGATAAGGGATTCATGCGATAGAGCTATTCACCCTGGAGAGCACCCATACCATTCGTGAAGAAGAAAGATGGACCACTGAGAATGTGCATCGACTACAGAGAGTTGAACAGGATTACGATTAAGAATAAGCATCTGTTGCCGCGAGTTGACGATCTATTTGATCAGCTCCGAGATGCTGCAATGTCCTCGAAGATCGATCTACATTCAGGGTACCATCAACTACGAATTAGGAAAGAAGATGTACCCAAAACAGCCTTTCAAACGCGGTACGGACATTATGAGTTTCTGTTCGTGTCGCTCAGATTGACGAACGCACCAGCAACTTTCATGAACCGGATGAACCGCATGTTCAAGGACTATTTGGATAAGTTTGTCATTGTGTTCATCGATGACATACTTATACACTCTAAGACGAAGGAAGAGTACGAAGAGCACTTAATTATCATTTTGCGCATGCAACAGGACCATCAGTTATACACCAAGTTCTCCAAGTACAAGTTTTGACTGGAGAAGGTCCATTTTCTAGGTCACGTAGACCCCAAGGAAGGAGTATCTGTGGACCCGATGAAAATTGATGCAGTTAGCGCGTGGCCAGCTCAGAGGAACGAAACGGGAATTCACAGTTTCTTTAAACTAACAGGATGTTACCTACACTTAGTCGAAGGCTACTCAAAGTTAGCTGCTCCGCTCACAGCGCTCACCAAGAAGGGAAAGAGGTATAAGTGAATCGATAAGTGTGAGGAAAGCTTTCAAGAGCTAAGATGAAGACTCATAAGCGCTCCAATGCTGACCATTTCAAATGTTGGTCAGGGAAGCTTTGTGATTTAAGCGCCACATCTAAAACCAAGTTGGAAACTGTGTTGATGTAGAGTGGTAGAGTAGTCGTGTATGCTTCACGACAACTCAAAAAACCTTGAGAAGAGCTACCCAACGCGTGATCTGGAGCTAGTAGCGATAGTTTTTATGATAAAAACATGGAGGCACTACCTGTACGGAGTCACGTGCGAGATTTACATCGACCACTAGAGTCTCAAATGTATCTTCACGCAGAAAGAGCTCAACATGAGGCAGCGTAGATGGCTAGAGTTGGTAAGGATTACGACCGTGAGATCCTATACCATCCGGGGAAAGCCAATAAAGTGGTCAATGCGTAGAGTCAAAAGTATATTACTATGCCTATGGCTATTAGTGCCTTATCAAGAGCGCTACAAAGGAGTTATGCGACAGCAAGATCAAGATTTTGATAGGGAGATTGTCTGACATGACCCTCCAATTGACGCTCCAAGAAGAGATCAAGATCGGTCAAGATTTTGATTTGTCCCTGCTCAAGTCCAAAAAGGAAGCTATAGAGGACAAGGGTTCAGAGTTTAAGATCCTTAAGGACGACGTACTCTACTACAGAGGTAGAGTGTGTGTTATGAAAAATGAAGAAGTCACGAAGCGAATCTTTTTAGAACCTTACGAGACGTCATATTTCGTACATCCGGTAGCGAACAAGATGTACAAGTACCTGAAGGAAAGCTTTTGGTGGCTTGGAATCAAGAATGACATTGTCGAGTTTGTCGCCAGATACCTTACGTGCCAGAAGGTTAAGGCAGAACACCAGCGCCCAGCAGGATAATCATAGAAAATTAAGCTACCCGAGTAGAAATGGGACCAGATTACGATGAATTTCGTAGTCGGATTGCCGAAGATGTCAAACGATAATGACGCAATCTGGGTGATTGTAGATAGACTGACGAAATCAGCTAGATTTTTAGCAATGAAAGTTAGCTACTCGGTGGAACGACTAGTAGAAATCTATGCGGCATAGTTCGTGAAACGGCACGGAATACTAGAGTCGATCGTCTCAGATCGTAGTGGATGCTTTACCTCCAGATTTTGGCGAAGTGTTCAAGCCGCATTACGGTCCAAGTGAGAGTTCAGCACAGCATTTCATCCTCAGACCGACAATTAGTCTGAGAGGACCATACAGATGTTAGAGGACATGTTGAGACCTGCGTCCTAGACTTCAAAGGAAATTGGAATCAGAAGCTACCATTGAGCGAGTTCTCATACAACAGCAACTACCATTCCTAGATAGGAATGGCACCGTACGAGATACATTGTGGAAGGAAATGCAGATCTCTGGCTCATTAGTACGAGTTTGGAGAGAAACGAGTAGTTAGCTCGGACATCATCAAGAATACCATGTCAGACGTGAAGCTGATACGAGAAACGTTAGATACAGCGCACAGTCGACAGAAGAATTTTGACGATAAGCGCCGTAGACCCCTCAAGTTTCAAGTAGGAGATTCGGTCTTTTTCAAGGCGGCACCCATGAAAGGGGTGATGCGCATTGAAAATAAAAGAAAGCTCAGTCCTAGGTACATAGGACCCTTGAGATAATAGAGAAAGTCGGGAAGGTGGCTTATAGACTAGCACTTCCTCCCGAGTTAGTTACAGTGCACAATGTCTTTCACGTCTTGATGCTGAAGAAGTACGTGCCAGACAGCTCTCATGTTCTTAGCCAAGAATCCGTTGTAGTATACGCTGATCCGACGTACGAGGAGAGACCCGTGCGGATCCTAGTCAGAGAGGAGAAGGTACTTAGGAATAAAGTATACCGCTAGTAAAAGTGTTGTGACAGAATCATAGTGTTGAGGAAGCCACATAAGAATGGGAAGAAGACATGAGAAGAGACTTCCTGGAATTATTCTAATTTTCGAGGACGAAAATTTTGTAAGGGGGGTAGGTTGTAATGACCGCCATTTTCATGGCACCTACTTACCATGTAATAAGTCATTAAGGAATAAAATGGACATAATTTAATGTCCTTTAGCAAATTTAAGAAACATGGTCAAGTACACGACCGTGTAAGAGGCTGTGTACCGCTCAGATAGATGAATGTGTTTCAAAGACATGGCCGTGTTGAGTAGTCTCAACTAGTACATGCTCGTGTCTGAAATGTACATGCCCGTGTTGCGTTGCACACGCACGTGTAAGAGTCTGTGTAGAAGGCTGTGTAATGAGCCGAGAGCCACTGTAATGACTCTCATGAATTATGAAACTTAATTACTATGTAATGATGTAATTAAGTTAATAAGCACAGTGTGCTTTTCAGTTGAATGAATTAAACAGGAATAATAACGTTTAATTACTATTCATGCAGTGAAAGGGGTAATCGACAGCGAAATCGGTCCACCCTATTATGTGAGTATGCGTTGAGACACGCAATATCAAGAAACCGGTCTAGACGACCATTTCATGATACAGAACTGATGAGCTAGTCATCAGTACGCTCAGACTGGTCATCTGAGCGCAGCAGTGATAATTGCCCTAATAGATGTACAGTATCGAGAAAAGTGGTCTAGATGACCTCTTCTCGCCCATAGACTGACAAAATCAAAGTCAGAACGCTCAGATTAGTCAGTCAGATAGTGAACAGTGAATAGTGAATAGTGAATAGTGAGAAACGCAGTGTCAGGTTAGTGGCCAAGACGGCCTTAATCTGGCACAAAACTGATATATTAATAGTCAGCAGGCTCAATCTGGTCAATTGAGCATAGAATGTAGATTTTGTTTAAGGGATACGCAGTATCGGGATGAGGGTCAAGACGACCTTTTCTCGCCCCGAAACTGATATATTTAGACTCAGGACGCCCAAATTAGTCAATCGGGCACCTGACACGTTTTTCGAGACGGGGTCATGCAGATCCTGAAAACTAGTCCAGAAGACCTCAGATGGACATAAAACTGATAAATTGAAATCAGCACGTCCAAATTAGTCAAGAGAGACCGTGTTTGAAATTTCACGCGAAAACGCCTCGTTATGCGTGCACAGTGTCAACACAGTGTAGGCCTAACCACAGTATCAAGAAATTGGTCAAGATGACCTTTTCTTGATATAAAACTGATATATTTGGAATCAGAATGCTCAAATTAGTCATTTGAGCACAAAAAGTAATTTTTGACCGGGAACCATACAGTATCGGGAAACTGGTCGAGACGACCTCGAATGAAGATAAAACTGATATATTTGGGTTCAGCACGCCCAAATTAGTCAGTATAGCCTATCTTAAAATTTTTCAAAAAAATTTGTATAAAGGACGAAATTTTGGGGATTCTAGAGAAATAGCCCCCATATTTTTTCCAAATCTCATTTTCTCCCTCCCCACACCACACGAATATGAACAGTGACCGACCAACGAATTCGGCCTCCGTTTTCGACACCGCCGGCACCATTGGAAAGCTCTCGACGAGCTGATTCCAACGGTGGGCCGAGTCGACCGAACCGACGCCGGAGCACGCCGCACGCGCCGCCCAAAGCCGCCGGTGGCCGAATTTTTCAAACCGCCGTATCTCCGCCGTCCGACGTCCAAATGCCACGATTCCGGTCCCAATGGATTCGTGGTGAAGAGTAGAACAAAACCCAGGCTTCATTTCACGTCAACAGCCGCCGAATCGCGCCGCCCCAGGTTCGCCGTCGCCGTCGCCATCGCCGCCGTCGGATCTCGCTATTCCGGCGGAGTTGAGTTGCAAGGTCGGTGTCAAAATGCTCAGAACAACACGTAGATCAAAAGCCCCAAATCAATTTTGGGCAACAACGCCGGAAAAATGAAGATCCAACGCCGCCGCCGTCGCCGACTTTTCGAGAGCCGATTTCTGGTGATAGGAGCCTCGATTCGTGAAATTGACACCACCAATGGGTTCCTCTCGTCGAGCTCTTCAAGATGGTGGTCGCCACTTCCATCGCCGCCGTGGTCAACACCGGTCAACGGCGGTCAACGCCGGTCAACGGCGACCCGGAGACCGAAAATTGAAGAATGGCCCGTTGGCCTATTTTCGACGTTCCGGACACATCCGCGGCATCGGATTTGCAAACTGGAGTTTCAAAAGTGAAGAACGACGATTCAAAGATTGCACGGTCGAGACCGAACGGTTCGTCCGACCGTCGACGGGAACGATTTTGGTAGTAGTGTTGATCTATTTATTCCTCAATTTAATATTGGAAATAATTATGTATTAATTATGGTTTAATGACTTGAGGAATTGTAAGAAAAAAGGGTGAAATATCGAAAAAGAGAATGTGAGAAAATGTGAATATTTTTACGTAAAAAGCGGAGCTTTTACGTAAAAATTAGGCCTCTGGTTTAGTACGTGGCAGGTTAGAATAGGTTAGATGGTTTTGAGGCGTTTCCTAAACGCCGGAAACCTAAAAATTAAGCGGAAATGCTGCCGAAATTTCTAAAACGGCACAAAGGGGTATTTTAGGATACGAGGGCTGAAAATGTGATCGGGATGGAAACCCGAGCTCCCTCGATGACCTAAGTCCGGGAAAGAAGGACGGACATTATGAGGATTAGTGAACCGCCCCATTAGAAATTTCGTAATGTAAGAAAACGACCCCTATGTCAGAATAGTACCACCCGAGGGACGGGTGCGATCGAAGTATAAAATTTGGGGCGATTACATCGGTAACGGTAACCCGATAGGCTAAATGGTCATATGAGAGGTATTCAGTATGTTGACTGGTTGGTTAGCCAGTCAAGGACCAAGTCGGATTGGGATAGTGAGAGACAGTGATTAATTTGTCAAGTAGACAAATTAATCAAGCACGATTAAAAATTAGATATCAAATTTCCCAAAGTAGAGCAGTCGGGTACCGATAGGCATCAGTACCACACAACGATAAGTTTATTAGTTCCTAACGATAGAGTGACCTAAGAGCGATGTTAATTAATTTATTGGGTAAATAAATTAATTAACAATGATTAGAAAATCAAATTCTTAAGAAGAGGGCAATTAGTACCGACAAGGATCGGTACCACATAACGAGAATTTTTATTAGTCACTAATGACCACGGTGACCTAAGAGTGAATGTTAATGTAAATGCATTATGATTACAGGGAGGTACCTGTATTGTGACGAAGGCGAGAGTATAAACTGTCTGCTGACAGGTAAGTACAACTCCGCCTACAGCATGGATAAAATGAATTTAAAATGATGCTTTTCCAGTATTTTAAGTATGTATCTTGCACACGATGCTGCACAGCATACATAAGAGCATATAGCTTCACAATCGAGTAGATTGATGAAAGAACAAGATAGAAGCCATAGATCCCTACCGCGTAGGATTGGGGACAGCTTAGAGAAGCGTATGGCTAGAACAGTTAAACAAGATGGAAATAAATAGGTGTGTCGTACCGGCTCCTTCAGTCGAAGGGGTTTCTAGTTAAAGAAAGTTCAGGCCACAAGTTGAGCATCAGTTGATGGCTCTTCGGCATTAGTTGACCTCGGGCGTTACCGTTGGTCTGCGCGCACACGGTACTGACACATGGGCCCTAAATAGACAAGAAAAGAAAAGAAAAGTTTGAAGCATAAATGAACATAACCGGATCATGCATTAGTTATAGTTCGCTATGCTTTCTTTTTCAGTAGAGTGCATACAGTACACGATGCTTCTGTCATGCATAAAGTATGTGAAGTTTTATATTCAGTGTTATGACATGTTATGTGATGACATGATATGTGAGCTGATATGTGATATGCTTATATGATATATGATTTATTAAGTGATATATGTCATGCCTATGATTTTACGTATGTGCTATGTTTTAAACATGTTTTGCGGTTAACATGTTGTACTTACTGGGCGTAAAGCTCACGGAGTGTGTTCATGCTGTAGGTAAGCATCTTATAGCGTAAACATCAAGGGACGATGATGATGGCAGAGGTGGATGTGAGGATGAGGTTATGGATACACCGCGAGTATTCTTCCGCACAGTATGAGTAAATAATATTTTGAATGGTGACAGTTAAATAGTATTTTGAATAGTAAAGGTTAAATGGTATTTTGGAACAGTAAACAGTATATGTACGAGTAGTATATTTAAATAGTATCTGGTGAATAGTAATCAGATAAACATGTATATAATTATGTATGTATAATTGAAATCCTTATGTTTTTCAAATTCCGCATTTTAATAGTATGCGTACGTGAATAGTAAATACGTACGTGTATAAAAAAAAAAAAAAAAATCCCTCTAAATTTATAGTCTTAAATTCAGCAAGTTTAAGTATCGTTTTTAAAGAAGCAAGTAATAGAGTTTACAGTGACGGTCCGGGCCGCTGAGGGCACGGGGCGTCACAGCCCACTACTATGTCTGATTGTGTGAGTAGAGCTTTGAGGGCAGAGTATTACCTGGTTAGATAAAAGGAAGAAAAGGAAAAGGTATGGGATGCCAAAAAGAAGGAGAAAATTTTGGCAAAAACTACACAAGCTGGATCCCAAGTTGGACAAAGCAGTAAGCTGAATCAGAACATTAAGGCCCGGCAATCAAGTAATTCTGGCCAGCAGTCACAAGGTAAGAGAAAAGGGAATAATTCTGGAAATAGAAACCAGCAGTGGAGGTTGAATAATAATGCTAGACCTATTGTTCGCGACTGCGTGATTTACGAAAAAAGACATCTAGGCAGATGCAAACTAGCACCAAATGCAAGTTTCGAGTGTGGGAAGGATGGCCATTTTGCCAAGAATAGTCCTAAGAATAGGCAAAATACGCATGAAATGTTCCAGACACAGCCGTAACGTCCCTAAGCACATGCGATCGAGCAAAGGTTGAAGGTTCTTCAGCTTCAGAGAGGCAAGAAAGACCATAATGCTTACCTCATACGGATGCCCAAGTTATAGTGTATACTAAGGAGGATACGGAGGCAGGGACGTCCAATGAAGTGATAGGTTAGTTCTCTGTCGCTAATCATTTAACGTCTGTTTTATTTGATTCTGGTGCTATGCATTCGTTTATTTCCTACCAATTTACAAACAAGATAGGATGTCCAAAAGACAATATGGGTATGACGTTTATAATGGCTTTACCCTCAGGAGAAGTATTGATGTCCAATTATTGGTTGCCTCATATGCCAATAATTATGGCAAATAGGGAGTTGTATGTAGAATTGATCGTGATGGAGCTTGCTGATTATGATATAATATTAGGAATGGATTTCCTAAGGAAGTATCAGGCCATGATTGATTGCTAGAAGTGGAAGATAATGTTCTAACCCGACCAGGAAGATGGATTTGAATATGTCGGTTTGTCATGCAAACTGAGGAAGATAATGATCAACTCGATGAAAGCAAGAAGGCTAATGTCCAATGACTGTGCTGGATATTTAGCATATATAGTGGACGTAAAAGAGGAACGGAAGCTTAAACCCGAAGATGTTCCTATTGTGAATGAGTTCCTCGATGTTTTCCCAGAAGAATTACGCAAATTGCCGCCAAAACAAGAAATCTCTTTTGAGATCAAACTGATGCCAGGAACTGCTGTGATAACTGGAAATTTTAGATTCTCGGAGTAAATAAAAAATTGTATTTATGTACCAATTTTAGTAAATAAAATATGAAAAAGTTGTGTTTTAATAATGTTATGAATACTGTGAAAATGTTCCGGCAATGTTAAAGTGAGTGAGTTCGAGGATGGAAAATCTTACCGAACAGAAATGGGTGATAAAGCTTGAAAGCGAAGCTGAAAACCCTAGGGAGTGCATGAAAATGCACTAAGATAAAAATTTACGGTAGGGAATTGTGACCAAACAGAAGCAAAATAAAACAAACTGATCGCACCGGAGGTGCCCGGAACCCGCCTACGCGATTTTGGTATAGTTCCGTTCAATTTGACTTTCGGTCAAAATTTGACCACGAATTAATATACGAATTAATTCATAGGATGACATCACATTTATAATGTCATAAATATAATTTTTGAAAGCTTAGAAAGTAAGATTAGGTATGTGTAAGGCTAGGATTAATTGCTTTTTTGATCAATGGCCAAGATTATGCCAAAATAACATTGAAAAAAATTTTTGGAAAATCAAAAAAGTGGCATTCGGCCACATGGAAAGGAGGCAGCCCAAAAATTTCATTTTAGCCCAAAAATGTTGCATTTTAGTCCTTGAACAATTAGCAAATTGTTGGAAAGAAATTGGTAAAAGGTCCTTTGCTTTTGCCTATAAATAGGCTTCAAAATTCAATTGAAAAATTGGTAAAGCTTAGCCAATTCTTGCCAAAATTTTCTACCTAAAATCCGTGAGCTTTCCTCCCTAGTTAAGCCAAGTTTCAACAAAATTTTTACACTAAATTAGCCTTCAAATTCACTTTTAGCGTCAAGGAATCGAATTGAAAAAGGTAAGCCACAATTTTGAAGTTTCTTGTTGAATTTTTTCAAAAAAACATCCATGGCTATTAATGTGGAAAGATAGTGAAAATTTTGATGTTTTGCTTGATGTTAATGATTGGTTTGGTGCTTTAGAGTTTGAAGCATGATTTAGGATTAAAAAACAAGCAAAATTTTGCATGATTCTTCATGAAATCCGTGGCCTTGTAGGGAGGAAATAATATGGAAAAATTGGTGATTTGTCTAATGATTTATGATAGTTTGATACTATGTGTATTAAAGCATGAATTGGAACAATGAAACAAGAAATTTTGATGCATGTTTATGGTAGAAACTGTGACTAATAAACACTAGAAAATGGAAAATTTTTAGTGCTAAACAATGAGGAGAAATGTGATAAAAACCCTGGGAATGTGAACAAAATTTCCTATGTGCTTTAGCATGAAAAACCCGTGGCTTAATGCTAGGATTAGAATGAAATTTTGCTAGGTTTTTAATGTTGATATGAACATTTGAAGACCTAAAAGTGATATGTGGTAATTGAATGTTGTGATGAAAAATATTTGATATTGTTTACCATGATAAACCGAGGCTATAATTGGGAAAATTTTGATAATGTGTGTGTTGATCTTTGAATATTAGTTAATGTGGAAAATATTTAAACAAAGTTTGGTAACTTTGTATAAAATAGGCCTCTGGTATAATACGCGGTAAGTATAAAGGTTATGAGGCGTACCTAACACCGGGAAACCTAAAAATATAAGTGAAAATGCTGTCGAAGTTTCTATAACGGCATAAAGGCATTTCAGAAAACGAGGGGCAAAAATATTAGACTCGGGAAGGAAACCGGGACCCCTCGGTGTATTAGGTTTGATAATGGAAAACCAACCCAAGAGGAATAGTAAACCGATCCTTAATGACTAAAATGTTTAAAACGGGAAAAATTCACGTTAGGGGTATTTTAGGAAATGAGGGAGAAAAATTAGATCGGGATAGGAAACCCAAGCCCCTCGGGAATCAAGGCTCAGAGACAGGATGAAAATCGTTTCAGGAGTAGTGAAATACCCATTTGAGACTCCAAAACACTAGAAAAATGAAAAACGACACTAAGTGATTGATAAATAGTACCCGAGGGTCAGAAAATAAATAACTGTGAATTTATAGCAAATAAAACTATAAAAAGATACAGAAGCCTAGGGAATATTATTTTTATGATATTTGGGCTTAGAAAATTCAGAAAATATTATAGAATGAAACAGTTACGATCCCGAGACTCGTTAGGGGTAAGATGGTCATTTCGACCAAAATATTTCCGAAAGACTCGAAAAAAAACCGTTAAGGATCTAGAATACTTAAAATAAGATTCTAGAAGTCATAATGAAGATTTTAAGATTAAAAATCTAAAAATTCCTAAGAACACGGGCGTGTAGAAGGATACACGGCCATGTATGGGAGAAAAATTTACAACCCGAGGAGTACACGGGCTTGAACACGGGCAAGTTCCAAACCGTGTACTGTTACATGGCCAGATAGTGAATCACATGGCCGTGTAACATAAAACTGGAGAAACACACAGGCTTGAACACGGGCGTGTTTTAGGCCATGTACCACATAGAAGAATGAAAAATATTGTAAAAATTATAACAAAATAAATATATTCAAAGTGATAATTAATGATGGATATTAACAGACGATATTATGTCTGTAGGGGCCCAAACTAGAGATAAACTACGAAGGAGTTCCAGAAGTGGACATTATTACAGTGGTGGTAAGTTCAAGCATTTTCATATCTACAATATGAAATACTGCATTATTTCATTATGTACTAGTTGTATATTAGGTATCAAGACCTATGGACATTGGGGGATTAGTTAGTGTAACATATCCCACATAATAAGAGGAAAAGAATATCTAAAGCCTACGTGCGATGGAGGTTAGTGACCTTGAAATGATGATTAATGTCACTTGGTCAGAATTATAATTGAAAGATGATAATAAATCCATTTAAGGCGTACCGCCCCTCCAACGTTGTGGTGGAGATTTTTCAGATCCTACGAGGATATAATAAGGGCTAGAAAGGAAGAAGCTCTAGGGTTGCTCCCTAGGCCCTCCCAGTCAGCGCGTAAAATAAATTATCAGTACTACCACAATAAGCTCAACACCAAAATACAAATAGTGAGAATAGTCACTAATGTGACGAAAGCCATAATTGAGCATAACCGACACTAACAGTAAGTATAGTGAACTCGGTTAGGATAATGTGAATAGTGACCAGTTAGAGTAATATGAATAATAATTGGTTAGAGTAATAAGAATAGTAACTGATTAGGGTAACGGTTTCAATTTATCGGTCAATGGTTAAAATAACTATTCATGATAAATAGTACTATTATGGATAAATAGTACTATTCATAAAAAATTGTAATTTTGCTGTTTTTGAATCTATGCGATTCTTATTAAGTATATTTGAACTTACTGAGCCTATTAGCTCATTAGTTTATTCATGTTATAGTTAAGAAACCTGTCCAATAGACTAATGGATGGCGGCAGGATGTGCGCGTGTCAATGGGATAGGGAATCCACTGTGGATTTCGGTCCTATTACTAGTCTTCTACTGAGCGATAAGTTAGTGAATTAAAGAGAATGTATTTTGAAAAAAACACACTTTATATATATTGTATGTTGTACTCAAAAAGACAACTAAAATTTAGTATTATACTTTACATGGCTTTCATACTTAGCTTTCTTTTAAGAAAAGTATGCATTAAAAAGAAAAAAAAAACTTATGGGCGAAATTTTGAGCTATGAAAAATAAGAGTTAAGAGAAAAAGAGTTTTAAATGGCGATTTAGATTCGACTCACAGGCTGTTTTGGTCAGCAATAGAGTCTGTTCATGACAGTTTCACGTGGTTAGATTCGGGGGCACCACGGGTTGGTATCTGTTAGGAAATGCCCTAAGTATTAGAGACATTTTGATGTATTCATTTTGAACTGGATAATAAAATTATACTTAGAGGTTATTCATTACATTGCTATCTGTCCTCGTCTTATTTACATGTTAAAGTAAATGTAAGCAAATATGGCTCACTGACTGCTTGTGTTAAAACTGTTAGAACGTTGCATGCAATGGACTTTTGTATGCGAGAAGACAATGTTCTAAAGTTAGCAGTCTGAACTATGGTCTGTAGTCTATGGGGTTAGACCGAGCATCTAACTCATGTTAAGACTATTATGTTGTCTAAAGCCTTAGAGGGGACGGTCTGTCTTGACTGTCTGGAGCTGGACTCCCAAGTAGAGACATGGATATGTTGCTTGGTGGTGACATATTAGACCGGGACTAAAGCGTGATTGATCTACGTAGTCCGCTATGAGTGGATCAATCTGCTTTTGACGTTCATTATGCAATAACCTTAATCCTGAGTAAATGAACTACTTCATGTATATGACTTGTGTACTTTGATGTTCCAATGGCTAAAGCGTCTCAGAGGGTAGTAAGCTTATAGACCGGCTCGTTGGGTGCATGACTTGTATACGATGAAGGGTTTGTTTGCAGATATCGGAATCATAGCTCTGAGGAGTTAAAGGTATCCTCTTAAAGGCATTATACTGAATGTGAAAATGGACAAGGCCTTGGGTCGTCTGCTGGGCGGATGACTTCTTATTCACATATGGTGAATAATCATTTTCTAGATTCGGTAGTATAATGGAACTTTAAGATAGCCTGATCAGTAGGATTAAACGGACTTTGACCTAAGGCTGATCATGGATATCATATGAGGGTTTTGCATATGTGACAAGGTCATTGGATGGTAGCTCGTCACAGGCTTACGTAATACGGTATATAATTGGGAGTTCAGTTTCAGGTTTATAGTGGTGTGACTCTGAAATTAGTGATCATATGATTGAGTTGTTCGGTACAGAATGATGATCATATGGAATCACGGGAGCCCGATTATATATGTCCAATCAGTCCCTCTACTAGCTCCACATAATTCCTTAACGTTTGGCAAATTGATTTGTGTATGCTATTGGCTAGTTTATTATGCATGGATGGTGATGACACAGGATTAGGATGGTAGACAAGATTCTCTCCGGTTGGATTCAGATTTTGTTTTGGATAATAGAGTACACAATTATTCGAACTCCAAATAAAGTTGCCATGATTTTATTTGAGATTGGATTGGAGTTGTAGAAAATTATCCATGAGAACAAGAATATGAAAAACAACCGTTTTGTGGAATTTGAAATTTGAATTTTGAAATTTGAAATTTGAATTTTGAAATTTGAAATTTGAATTTTGAATTTGAAATTTGAATTTGAAATTTGAATTTGAAATTTAAATTTGAAATTTGAAATTTGAAATTTGAAATTTGAATTTGAAATTTGAATTTGAAATTTGAAATTCAAATTTTGAATCACAGTCCAAGTAGGATTCGAATTTGTTGTGGAAAATCCACAAGGTTTGAAATTAGAATTTGAGTTGGATTTGGAGAGGATAATCTTGTTAGAATCCTACTTGAATTTTGAATCCAAATCCCAACAAATAAGGGACGAAATTTTTGAGGATAATGCTCATGAAAATTTCAGATTTTGTGGATTAGATTCAAGGGTAAATTCAAGCTTGAATCCTAGTTGAATTTGGATTCTCTTCTTCCCTAAAAGTGGCCGAAATTTTGGAGCCTAAATCCAAGGAGAATTTGGTTATTTTTTGGATAAGGTTGAGATGAGATTTAGCTTGAAAATCCTAGTGGAATTTTGATTCTCCCTTATCCATAATGGCCGAAATCTTTTGGAGGATTTTCTCCTTGTGAATTTCGGATTTTTTTGGTTGAAAAAGGGAGATAAGATTCTAGTTAAAATCTTGTTGAGATTTGGATTGGATCTATCCTAAGAAAAACCGAATTTTTAGTGGAGATTATCCCTTGGAAAAATTCGGATTTTATGGGTTTGGATAAGGGAAAATATCTTTTCCTAGTCCAATTCGAATTCAGAGAATCACCTCATGCAGGTCTATAAATAGAGGTCCTGCTACTCCAGTTCTCTCAGACCACAGACTCTCAGGTGAGCAGGCTTATTGTTGCACAGCTCATCGTGACAATAAAGTTCTTTAGAGATCTGGGTGGTCGGAAGAAGACTAGCAGTGCTAGCATACCGATCGAGGTTCAGAGTGCCCACACACTCAGCCATTCGGGAATTGGAGAATAGTAGAGAAGGCTAGTTGGTTGAAGCCTCCGGTCACTCTCCTCCTGTTCATTGGCGTCCTTGAGGTATGAGTTTTAATTGTTGTTGATTTATTGTATATGGCATCATGAGATATTTAACGATCTAAAAATTTTTATTGTTCCGCTGCGCCACTCTGATACGTTTTTATAGGTTTATTTTCCTACAGTATCAGAGCAGTTGACCATATCCCTATTGGCATGAAACGCAACCTGCTCGTCAATCCAAGTAAGTTAGCTTCTTTAAGACTAGTTAACTTTTTATTTATATGAGGTTATATATTTTTGTAGGATATACAATGACTAGACCACCTTATATGAGACCTTACCCTTACCGACCGAGAAGACCGATCCGGGTATGGACTATGTGGCGGCCCGCCCCTTGTGGAGATCATACAATACTATTACAGTTGAGCTTTATCGCTAACTGCGATAGATTGTACTCTCATGGGTCGCCGGCTTATCTCTCTCCTCTTTTTAAATCATGACGTTTTTGGGAAAATTTTTTTTTTTTCTTTAAACATCATATAAAATCTTTTTCCACTATTTACTTTGTTGACAAGTACAAAGTAATATAAATAATACAGTACTTTCGTAAAATTATATATAATTACAAAAGACTGTTTCCCCCTTTTTCCCTTCACTTTACGCTCAGCGGCAAGACTCTGGCAGTACCATATCCCTCGCCCAGTTATCCCATTTGACACGCGCCATCCCGTCCGCATCCAGTCAAACAAGCTACTGAGCTGGTCGCTTACCTGCAACATTAGCAAAAATGGTGAGCTACAGGCTCAGTAAGTTCAAACATGCAAGAAATGAAATTTCTATGAATAGTACTATTCATCGTGAATAGTACCTTTGACCACTATTCATACGTGAATAGTAACTTTGACCACTATTCATGGTGAATAGTAAGTTTGACCACAACACTGTCTCACACTAGTACATCTACCGCGATGTTAGTGCTCTCACTAAACTGTCTTATGCTCAATTATGGCACAGTTTCAGTTTTAGGTCATTATCTTTATTTACGTTCTGGTTTTGAGCTCGGTTGGCAGTACCATTTAAGTGTGCATGACTGGGAGCGGTACATTAGTGCTGACCTCCACAGCCTTAATCTCATAGCCCCGAAGGCAAAATTTTACATGACTGGGAGCGGTACATCAGTGCTGACCTCCACAGCCTTATCTCATAGCCCCGAAGGCAAAAATAGTACCTCCCTGTACGGAAGGCTGGTACGCCAGAAAGTGGTTTCATTACCGACTTTTTAACATTCTAACCCGGTGACTTCACATTGTCCCGTGGTTAGGAATGGTTCACATTTTAATTTTAGGTGAGTGAGTTTCATTAACCTCGCTCTAGTGCCCGAAGCACAATTAACAATATGTCCATTCTCAATAGTGCCCGTAGCACATTTCGTCTCTCTCTCTATTCTATCATAGTGCCCGTAGCACATATGTACCTAACTTATAGTTAGTACATTTAAGTTAGCACAATATTGCTATATGTTGCAGACAGGTAAATGTCTGAACTTACCTTATCAGACTGTCCTCTTTCTCTCTCTTGGATCTTGAATCGCCTTCCTTGTAGGCCGATTTTGGGATCCTACAGACAAAACTATGTCTGTTAATTTTTTTTTTCCATTTATAGCTTTTTATTTTTCATTAAAAAGCTTAAATAAAACCTATTTATAACTTTTTAGGTTTTATTTATTATTTTCACCTTTTTCCCCAACTTTTACAAAATTACGATTTTGCCCCAATATTTTGGCAAAATTACAGTTTTGCCCCTGACAGAATTTTATTGATCCAGACTGCATTTTTGGCTCTCAGGAACTTTTCTGATTCTTTTCTAATCATTACCGGGTTCGTTTTTACTTTATTTCCATTTTTCACTTTCCCGGCCCTCGGGAAGCACTATTCCGACCCTTACGTCGGTTTAGCGATTTTCTATCGTTTCGGAGCCTCAAATGGACGTTTCACTAGTATTTAAAACGTTCATCTAGACTTTCCCGACCTAGGTCTCCGAGGCTCGGGTTTTCCGTTCCCGACTCGGACCTTTATTTTATTTCCAAAAACGCCCCCCCTCGGGGTCGGTTTTTCAATCTCACACGCGTTTTTCATTTTTAAGGGGACGGGTTACTATTCACGACCCACCCCTTAAATTTTTTCCTCATTCAATTTTTTCCGTTAGGGACTCGGGTTTCCGTTCCGGCCCTAACTTTTATTTTAAATTCCTATTTTACCCCGAATGCCGTTTTCGAAATTTCGGCAGCATTTCGACGTAAATTTAAGGCTTCCGGCGTTAGGTACGCCTCGAACCGTATGTACCTGCCACGTACTATACCACAAGCCTATTTTATGTAAAAGTTTTCCAAACTTTTACATAAAAGCCCACAAATTTCAAATTTCACATTATCACCCACATTACAACATTTTTTTCACAAATTTACCCTTAATTTGGTTTCGGTTTTCACAACAAAACCGAACCAAATTTTGTCAAATTTTCACCACACTTTAGGCCATTCAAATGTCATGTTTCCAACACTTTTTCAAGCCCATTTTCTTGGATTTTCAACCAAATTTCCTAGGGTTTTAACCCTTGTATAACCCACGGCCATTTAATGAAACACATGCCAAACATTTTTGTTTCATTCTTTCATTCACATTGCCACCATTTACACATTAATTTGCATGATTTCAATCAACCAAATATCACATAAAACCAACAAAATTTTTCTTCCAAACCCATTATAACTCACGGCCACTTTATGAAATGCACACCAAAATTTTTTTCAAGCTTTTCCATAATGAAATACAAGCTTTATTCTTCACAATTTAAACTTAGAAAGCATGTTAACCATTAACCACACACTTTTTTTTCATTGGTTACCTAAGGTAACCCACGGATTTACCTTTGAAAAACCAACCAAAATTTGGTTTTTCTTTAATGAATTTGCATGGTTTTCTTCCTTAATACATCCTTAACAAAACCCAACATCAAATCCATGAAAAACAACCAAAAATTTCCATCCTTTTTCTCACTATTCACCCACGGATTCCATGAAGAAAAACCATGAAAAATTGAGTGAAAAAGGGATTTACCTTGGTCTAATGCTTCCTTTGCCTTCAAGGAGTGTTTTGACACACTTTTTGTGAAGAAATGTTGAAGAGAAAGCTTGGTTTCCCTTGGTCCCTCACGTAGCCACCATGGAAGAAAGTTAGAAAAATTTTCTTATGGCTTTTGCTTCAAAATATGTCTCGGCCACTTATGTCACTAAAATTGCCGACTTAACCATGAAACAAACCAATTAATTTGGCAACCAACCAATGAGATTTCACCACCTTTCACCTTAATACTTTCCATAATTTTCAAAAATTAAAAATGGCATATTTTGGCCAAATCTTGGCCTTTAGATCAAAAGTTAAATGAATCTTGGCCATCCATCCTACCAACCACCATAATTCTTTCCATTTATAATCTTGAATTATGATGTCATAAATGTAAAAGTGAAAGTTGACTTTGACTTTCACTATTCACATTAATTCGACTACTTTTTGCCCGATACCGGTTCGAGCCGAAATTTTCCTGAAATCGTCCCGGCGTGTTCCTGAGGTCTCCTGTGCAGTCGGATCAATTTAATCTGCTTCCGTTTGATCAAAATCAATCCCGGAAGTTTACCGTCTTTTATTGCTCCGGTTAGGGTTTTCAATGCCGATTTTGGCACCGTTTCACCCGTTTCAACTCAGTGAATTTTTCCAATACTGAATTCTTACTCGTCAGTATTGTTAGAACATTTTCATATATTCTGAACAATATATATACATTTATTTCACTCTTTAAATAGTACAAATTGTTATATACATACAATTGTACATTTTCATCCGAGAATTGTCTGAATTTCCCGGTTGTCACATTCACCCCTCCTTATAAAATTTTCGTCCTCGAAAATTAGAACAAATGGGGGTATAACTTCCTCATCTCGTCTTCTCGTTCCCACGTAGCTTCTTCAATATTGTGATTTTTCCACAAAATCTTCACTAGTGGGATTACCTTATTCCTCAGTACTTTCTCTTCACGAGCTAGTACTTGAATAGGCTGTTCCTCATATGTCAAATCCTCATGGATTTGAATAGGCTCATGCTTCAACACATGGGACGGATCTGGTATATACTTTCTTAGCATCGACACATGAAATACGTTATGCACTGCCGACAATTCTGGAGGTAGCGCTAATCTGTAAGCGACCTTTCCAATGCGTTCGATAATTTCATAAGGTCCAATGTATCTTGGACTCAGTTTCCCCTTCTTTACCGAAACGCATAATCCCCTTCATAGGCGATACCTTGAGAAACACGAAGTCTCCTTCGTCAAACTCCAAGGATCTCCGCCTTTTATCCGCGTAGCTCTTTTGTCGGCTTTGCGCAATTTTCATTTGACGCTGAATTCTAGCAACTGCATCGGAAGTCTCTTGCATGAAATCCGTCTTATGCAACTGCTTTTCTCGCAAATCGTACCAATGTAATGGTGATCTGCACTTCCGTCCATACAAAGCCTCGTAAGGTGCCATGCCTATCGAAGCTTGGTAACTATTATTGTACGAGAATTCAATCAATGGTAGCTTCTCGTTCCAATTTCCCGCAAAATCCATAACGCAAGCTCGAAGCATGTCCTCTAACGTCTGAATTGTCCGCTCTGACTGCCCGTCTGTTTGCGGATGAAAAGCCGTACTGAGTCTCAATTCAGTACCCATGGCCTCTTGCACACACTTCCAGAGATTTGAAGTGAACCGTGCATCTCGATCTGATACAATGGATTTCGGTACTCCATGTAGTCTGACGACATGAGTTATGTACAGCTGAGTAAACTTTTCCAACGAAAAATTCATCTTGACAGCTATAAACCGTGCCGTCTTGGTCAGTCTGTCCACAATAACCCAAATGGCGTCATAACCTTCTCGGGTTTTTGGGAGTCCCACTACAAAATCCATCGTAATGTGTTCCCATTTCCATTCAGGAATCTCCAACGGTTCCAATCTTCCTGCTGGATGTTTATGTTCCGCTTTGACTCTCTGACAGGTCATGCATCTACTCACGAATTTAGCTATATCGTTCTTCATCCCTTTCCACCAGAACTGTGACTTCAAGTCCTGATACATCTTGCTCGCTCCGGGATGAACCGAATAGGGTGTCTCGTGGGCTTCTGACATGATCCGTCTTCTAAGTTCCTCATCAGCTGGAACATTTATCCTTCCTTGATACAGGATTATTCCATCCTTGGAAATTCCTTCTTGAGAACTTGCCATCACAGGATCTCGCCTTTGAGCTTCCTTTATTTCCTCAAATAGCGATGATTCCACTTGGAGTGCAGCTAATCTTCCAGATATCAGCTCCAAGTTCAACGAATTTATCTCTTGCTGCAATGGCTTCGGAAGCCTGTTTATTGGTAGCTGGTGCAATATGGTAGACTTTCTACTTAGAGCATCCGCTACACGGTTGGCCTTTCCTGGATGGTAGAGGATTTCACAGTCATAATCCTTCACCAATTCCAACCATCGTCTCTGTCGCATATTGAGCTCTTTTTGCGTGAAGAAATACTTCAAGCTTTGGTGATCAGTGAAAATCTGACATTGAGCTCCATAGAGATAGTGTCGCCAAATTTTAAGTGCGAACACTACTGCAGCAAGTTCAAGATCATGCGTAGGATAATTCCTTTCATGCTCCTTTAACTGACGGGAAGCATAGGCAATCACCTTGCCGTCTTGCATCAGGACTGCTCCCAATCCTATTTTCGATGCGTCACTGTAGATCACAAACTTCTCCCCTTCAGTGGGAAGCGTAAGGATTGGTGCGCTTGTCAGTCGCCTCTTTAACTCCTGGAAGCTTCTTTCGCATTCCATAGTCCACTCGTACTTCCTTTCTTTGCGTGTAAGAGCAGTAAGAGGTGCAGCTAGTCGCGCGAATCCCTCTACAAATCGCCGATAATAACCAGCCAATCCCAAGAAACTGCGTATTTCAGTCACACTCTTGGGTGCAGGCCACTGGTTAATTGCCTCTACCTTTGTCGGATCTACAGCAATACCTTCCTGGGATACAACATGTCCGAGGAAATGTACTCTGTCCAGCCAAAATTCACATTTTGAGAATTTGGCATACAGTTGATGCTTCCTTATCGTATTCAGCACGATCCTCAGATGCTCTTTGTGCTCCTCCTGAGTCTTCGAGTATATAAGAATGTCATCAATGAATACAATGACAAACTTATCTAGATACTCTTTAACAATTCTGTTCATCAAATCCATGAACGCTGCTGGCGCATTTGTCAATCCGAATGGCATCACAAGGAACTCGTAGTGCCCATAACGAGTCCTAAACGCCGTCTTAGGAATATCACTCTCTTTGATTCTCAACTGGTGATATCCTGATCGTAAGTCGATCTTGGAAAATACCGCTGCGCCTTTTAACTGGTCGAATAGGTCATCAATTCTAGGTAACGGATACCTATTTTTGATCGTAACCTTATTCAACTCCCGGTAATCAATGCACAGTCGGAATGTTCCATCCTTTTTCTTGACGAATAACACAGGTGCACCCCATGGAGAAAAACTCGGCCTGATGAATCCCTTATCCAAAAGCTCCTTTAATTGTACCTGCAGCTCCATTAATTCCACTGGAGCCATGCGGTATGGTGCTTTGGAAATAGGTGCTGTTCCAGGCATCAACTCAATCTCGAACGAGATTTCTCTCTCTGGCGGTATCCCTGGTAACTCTTCCGGAAATACGTCAAGAAACTCATTAACCACCAGAACATCTTCAGCTTGAAGCTTCTGTTCCTCTGTAGTATCCACCACATATGCCAGATATCCCATGCAACCACTGGCTATCAGCTTGCTTGCTCTCAGCGAACTGATCATCATCTTCCCGGGTCTTCGAGAACTATCAACATACTCGAAACTCTCTTCTTCCTCGGGTTGGAAGACTATCTTTCGATTTCGGCAGTCGATCGTAGCTTGGTATTTCCCTAGGAAATCCATGCCTAAAATCACATCGTAATCCATGATCTCCATTACGATCAACTCAGCATATAGTTCCCTATTTGCCACATATACTGGTACATAGGGTAACCAGTAACTGGACAACAATACTTCCCCAGAAGGTAAGGCTGTCTTAAATACCCTTCCCATATTATCCTTAGGAAGTCCTATCTTGTTAGCAAATGCATAGGAAACAAATGAATGCGTAGCACCGGAATCGAATAGTACAGAGGCTACATGACTAGCAACAGGAAGCTGACCTGTCACCACGTTTGATGTTCCTGCCTCTGCATCTTCCTTACTGTAGGCCATCACATGAGCATCAGCACGTTGCATACGCTCCTGGCGTTGCGGCCTCACTGGTGACTCTTCCACTCTGGCTTGAAGGGAATGAGCTTGTGGGCGTGTCTGGTGCGGTTGGGAAGTGCCTTGGCCACCCTGCCTATTTGGACAGTTTCGGGCGTAATGGCCTTCCTTTCCACATTCGTAGCAAACAAGTGGCCCAAATCTGCATTGCCCAGAATGTCTCTTCCCGCATGTAGGGCAGTTTTGCACATTAGACTCTGCATTACCAGTTGTTCTCCGCTGCTGGTTTCGATTACTACCCTGGCGATTCCCAGAAAAATTCCCTTTTCTCTTATTTTGCTGAGATCCTTGATTGTTGCCCTGGCTTGGTTTCGCATTCTGACTAGGCTTGCTTGATTGACCAACTTGTGTAGACTTCGCCAAAGCCCTCTCCTTCTTTTTAGCCTCCCAGTGTTTCTCTCTTTCCTCTTTCTGTCGAGCTACATGAAACTCAGCTCTAATGGCCCGACTCACACAGTCTGCTACAGAAGTAGGTGGTACTAGTCCAGTATCTACCAATGCAGCAATTTCTGGCCTGAACATCCCTATCATTTTCTGTATCTTTTCCCTCTCAGTAGGGACCACATAAGGACACAAACGGGATAGCTGATCGAACTTTCTGCAGACTTCACTCACCGACATGTTCCCTTGTGTTAACTCTGAGAATTCTTTCTGTTGCTGTCTCAGAGATGCAGGGTCGTAATATTTCTGGTTGAATTCTTCCAGAAATTCCGCCCAACTCATGGTAGACACGTCTCTCCTCATTCGCACAGTGTCCCACCAAAACCGAGCATCTTTTCTCAGCACAAAAGACGCACATGCAACCTTCTCCGGTCGGTTAGGTTCATGAACTCCATGATCACTTGCAACGACGACAACCAGTCTTCAGCCTCTAAGGGATTTGTAGACCCTTCAAATTCTGGCGGCCTCATACGCCTGAATCTTTCATAGAGGGGTTCCAAATTCAATACTGGTTGTGGTTCAGGAGCTCTCTCATGTACTGCAGCTGGAGGAATAACTGGATCTACCTCAGCTTGTTGTTCTACTTGGGTACCCTCAGAGCCTTGTCTCTGTTCTAGCTCTTCTACCCGTCGCCTCAGATTCGCATTTTCTTGCATCTGAGCTTCCAACAGAGCTTGTATCTGATCCAATCTCTCCATAATATCAGGACGTCGCTCTCGTCCCTCTGGTCGATTTCTCAAATCCACCATCTTGGCTATTGTCCTATTATGGCACAATAATTCACCGTTAACTTTTTCCATAACCACATTCGTAAAATTATATCAATTTACGAAATTTAGGGTAATGTAAAGGCACATCATCGTAACACATCATCGTACAACATATAATCATTTTGGTATTTCATTCATAGCAAAACATTTATATGTCATACATAGACATCACCAGTCATATATACATCGGCCTGAGGTACAAAATGGCCACAAGTCTATACAAAAGAGCTTTTCTCTCTAAGCTACTTATGTACATATACACATCTACTGATCACTCGTTCCCTACATCTGGGACTAGAGGATATTCTTCTGGATCCTCATCGTCATTGGTATCATCTGAGTCGTCACCACCTCTAGGTAATGTTCCCTGTCCCGAGTCATCACCTCGTGGTCTAGACGGTCCGGCCTCATGATCATTCATCATTCTTCTCGGCCCAAATATGCGTGCAAACATCTCATCTTGACCCAGCGTCTCTCGTCGGCTCTGCGTCAGATGCTCGATCAGAATCTCTCTCTCGATCGCCCTGATCGTTACCACGAACTCTTGGAGCGTCGGAGGAAACGGCTTGATCACCCTCGGTCTCAGCTCCAAGGATAAACCTTTCCAAAACAGCTCACAGCTGTTTGCTTCCGTGAGGTTAGGCAACGGACATCTCCTCCGAATGGTCTCCTCAAACCGCGCTGCGTAAGACATCACTGTCTCACCAGACAGCATGACCATCCTCTCGGTCTGGAGAATATAATCCCTGACCTCATCGAATCCAGGGTACGCAGGTGTATCAGCCTCTCGTCTCTCTGGAGATGCTGGTGCAGGTGCTGGATCTCTGGGTTGAAACTGATCAGCCAACCGCTGACAGAACTCAGCCCAACTGAATCCCAATAAAATCTCCTGGTCACAATATTGCCAGAACACTCGAGCGTCTCCCTGAAACATACTGACAGCCAACTGGATCCACATATCTCGATCAATGTCGCATATCACCATGATCCTCTCCACGGCATGGAGCCAGTCCTTGGTCTCCATCGACTGTCGTCCACCATCAAACATAGGAGGACTGCTGGCCCTAAATGCCTGTACTGCCCGTGCCGACACTCTCACCCCAATATGTTGGCGTCCACCAACAACTGGAATGTCCACTACTACCGGTGGATGAACTATCGGTCGTGGCTGTATAACCTCTACTGGCGCTGGCACCGGTGCTGGCACTGGTATGGGAGGTCTCTCGGGTACCGGGGATCGAACTACCGGCCTTTGGGAAATGGGCGGCCTCACAATGGGTCTTGTCCATACCCTTAATACCCCTCTTGGTCGTGGTAGCGGTGGTCTCACATATGGAGGTCTGGTCATCGTGCTACCTATAAGATAATTATTTTCACATAAGAAAATAATTAACTGAACTTAAGTAAACTACTTACTTGGATAGCGGTGCAGGATGCGCAAAGTGTCAAATCGGGATATGGTCACACTGCTCTGATATACCAACTGTGACAGCAATTGGTATTCAAAACTCAGCCACTCGAAAACGATGCTCTGATATACCCACTGTGACAGCAGTTGGTATTATAAACTAGACCAATCTCAGACCTTGCTCTGATACCAACTGTGGCGGCCCGCCCCTTGTGGAGATCATACAATACTATTACAGTTGAGCTTTATCGCTAACTGCGATAGATTGTACTCTCATGGGTCGCCGGCTTATCTCTCTCCTCTTTTTAAATCATGACGTTTTTGGGAAAAATTTTTTTTTTTCTTTAAACATCATATAAAATCTTTTTCCACTATTTACTTTGTTGACAAGTACAAAGTAATATAAATAATACAGTACTTTCGTAAAATTATATATAATTACAAAAGACTGTTTCCCCCTTTTTCCCTTCACTTTACGCTCAGCGGCAAGACTCTGGCAGTACCATATCCCTCGCCCAGTTATCCCATTTGACACGCGCCATCCCGTCCGCATCCAGTCAAACAAGCTACTGAGCTGGTCGCTTACCTGCAACATTAGCAAAAATGGTGAGCTACAGGCTCAGTAAGTTCAAACATGCAAGAAATGAAATTTCTATGAATAGTACTATTCATCGTGAATAGTACCTTTGACCACTATTCATACGTGAATAGTAACTTTGACCACTATTCATGGTGAATAGTAAGTTTGACCACAACACTGTCTCACACTAGTACATCTACCGCGATGTTAGTGCTCTCACTAAACTGTCTTATGCTCAATTATGGCACAGTTTCAGTTTTAGGTCATTATCTTTATTTACGTTCTGGTTTTGAGCTCGGTTGGCAGTACCATTTAAGTGTGCATGACTGGGAGCGGTACATTAGTGCTGACCTCCACAGCCTTAATCTCATAGCCCCGAAGGCAAAATTTTACATGACTGGGAGCGGTACATCAGTGCTGACCTCCACAGCCTTATCTCATAGCCCCGAAGGCAAAAATAGTACCTCCCTGTACGGAAGGCTGGTACGCCAGAAAGTGGTTTCATTACCGACTTTTTAACATTCTAACCCGGTGACTTCACATTGTCCCGTGGTTAGGAATGGTTCACATTTTAATTTTAGGTGAGTGAGTTTCATTAACCTCGCTCTAGTGCCCGAAGCACAATTAACAATATGTCCATTCTCAATAGTGCCCGTAGCACATTTCGTCTCTCTCTCTATTCTATCATAGTGCCCGTAGCACATATGTACCTAACTTATAGTTAGTACATTTAAGTTAGCACAATATTGCTATATGTTGCAGACAGGTAAATGTCTGAACTTACCTTATCAGACTGTCCTCTTTCTCTCTCTTGGATCTTGAATCGCCTTCCTTGTAGGCCGATTTTGGGATCCTACAGACAAAACTATGTCTGTTAATTTTTTTTTTTCCATTTATAGCTTTTTATTTTTCATTAAAAAGCTTAAATAAAACCTATTTATAACTTTTTAGGTTTTATTTATTATTTTCACCTTTTTCCCCAACTTTTACAAAATTACGATTTTGCCCCAATATTTTGGCAAAATTACAGTTTTGCCCCTGACAGAATTTTATTGATCCAGACTGCATTTTTGGCTCTCAGGAACTTTTCTGATTCTTTTCTAATCATTACCGGGTTCGTTTTTACTTTATTTCCATTTTTCACTTTCCCGGCCCTCGGGAAGCACTATTCCGACCCTTACGTCGGTTTAGCGATTTTCTATCGTTTCGGAGCCTCAAATGGACGTTTCACTAGTATTTAAAACGTTCATCTAGACTTTCCCGACCTAGGTCTCCGAGGCTCGGGTTTTCCGTTCCCGACTCGGACCTTTATTTTATTTCCAAAAACGCCCCCCCTCGGGGTCGGTTTTTCAATCTCACACGCGTTTTTCATTTTTAAGGGGACGGGTTACTATTCACGACCCACCCCTTAAATTTTTTCCTCATTCAATTTTTTCCGTTAGGGACTCGGGTTTCCGTTCCGGCCCTAACTTTTATTTTAAATTCCTATTTTACCCCGAATGCCGTTTTCGAAATTTCGGCAGCATTTCGACGTAAATTTAAGGCTTCCGGCGTTAGGTACGCCTCGAACCGTATGTACCTGCCACGTACTATACCACAAGCCTATTTTATGTAAAAGTTTTCCAAACTTTTACATAAAAGCCCACAAATTTCAAATTTCACATTATCACCCACATTACAACATTTTTTTCACAAATTTACCCTTAATTTGGTTTCGGTTTTCACAACAAAACCGAACCAAATTTTGTCAAATTTTCACCACACTTTAGGCCATTCAAATGTCATGTTTCCAACACTTTTTCAAGCCCATTTTCTTGGATTTTCAACCAAATTTCCTAGGGTTTTAACCCTTGTATAACCCACGGCCATTTAATGAAACACATGCCAAACATTTTTGTTTCATTCTTTCATTCACATTGCCACCATTTACACATTAATTTGCATGATTTCAATCAACCAAATATCACATAAAACCAACAAAATTTTTCTTCCAAACCCATTATAACTCACGGCCACTTTATGAAATGCACACCAAAATTTTTTTCAAGCTTTTCCATAATGAAATACAAGCTTTATTCTTCACAATTTAAACTTAGAAAGCATGTTAACCATTAACCACACACTTTTTTTTCATTGGTTACCTAAGGTAACCCACGGATTTACCTTTGAAAAACCAACCAAAATTTGGTTTTTCTTTAATGAATTTGCATGGTTTTCTTCCTTAATACATCCTTAACAAAACCCAACATCAAATCCATGAAAAACAACCAAAAATTTCCATCCTTTTTCTCACTATTCACCCACGGATTCCATGAAGAAAAACCATGAAAAATTGAGTGAAAAAGGGATTTACCTTGGTCTAATGCTTCCTTTGCCTTCAAGGAGTGTTTTGACACACTTTTTGTGAAGAAATGTTGAAGAGAAAGCTTGGTTTCCCTTGGTCCCTCACGTAGCCACCATGGAAGAAAGTTAGAAAAATTTTCTTATGGCTTTTGCTTCAAAATATGTCTCGGCCACTTATGTCACTAAAATTGCCGACTTAACCATGAAACAAACCAATTAATTTGGCAACCAACCAATGAGATTTCACCACCTTTCACCTTAATACTTTCCATAATTTTCAAAAATTAAAAATGGCATATTTTGGCCAAATCTTGGCCTTTAGATCAAAAGTTAAATGAATCTTGGCCATCCATCCTACCAACCACCATAATTCTTTCCATTTATAATCTTGAATTATGATGTCATAAATGTAAAAGTGAAAGTTGACTTTGACTTTTACTATTCACATTAATTCGACTACTTTTTGCCCGATACCGGTTCGAGCCGAAATTTTCCTGAAATCGTCCCGGCGTGTTCCTGAGGTCTCCTGTGCAGTCGGATCAATTTAATCTGCTTCCGTTTGATCAAAATCAATCCCGGAAGTTTACCGTCTTTTATTGCTCCGGTTAGGGTTTTCAATGCCGATTTTGGCACCGTTTCACCCGTTTCAACTCAGTGAATTTTTCCAATACTGAATTCTTACTCGTCAGTATTGTTAGAACATTTTCATATATTCTGAACAATATATATACATTTATTTCACTCTTTAAATAGTACAAATTGTTATATACATACAATTGTACATTTTCATCCGAGAATTGTCTGAATTTCCCGGTTGTCACAGACTAGGCCTGTGATCAGACCATCGATGATTCGTCGAGTAGCGCCTCGACCGCCAATAGGGATATGGTAGGAGGACGGGCTCATATAGGAGCTAGAGTATCAGTACAAGTAGTACATGGTTTCAGAGGTAGTCATCCACCTACATTTGAGGGAGGTCAATAGGGGATCTCTGCGCAAGACTGGCTACATGACATAGAGATGATCATGTGCCAGTACGATATAGATGAGGACTGTTGGGTGTTGATGGCAGTTGGTACATTCCGTGAGGATGCACTGATGTATTGGGAGTATTGTGATCAGGAGATGCTGTTAGCACTTGATTGGGCTGAGTTTCGACAAATCATGCTATAGCAGTTCCCGTAAAAGAGTTCAGTACCGGCTTCAGACCCTCTTGAGAGTAGGGTAGTGATGCCGCCACTGACTATGCCCAAGTATACAGATGTCAGAGATTTTATTCTTTTGGCAAAGAGACAGCAGATGATGCTAAGTGATATTATATTCACTTATGCAGTCCGGTTTTAGGATAATGTTGTGAGGAGATGTCCTATGTCTAACCTCACAGATGAGGATTTTTGTGACATATTTTGGAAAGGGCTCACTATTGATCTACGATAGAGGGTAACCCATTTATACCCTACTACCTTACATGAGTTTATAGTTATTGTAGCCAAAGTAGAGGAAGAGATGATGATGGAGCGCATGGTGTGCAAAAGACGTGAGCAGCTATTGTAGGATGCCATGCTAGATCGTCTGTATGGGGCACGACCTATGGCAAACGACCATGAGGCTGGTCCATCAAGGCAACGAGAGGGCACGGGTCCCGTTGAAGGATCGATGCCATCCGAGACGGGAAACGGTACGGATGAGGATGAAGTGGATCCAGAGGAATTTTTGACAATTTTGGATCAACCCTAGTTAGGAGATTAGATGTAGAAACACATGTGATGTATAAATGTACATATATCTGTATATGTGTATGCAAGATAGTATCGAAAGGCTATTTTGAGAAAAGCCTTCAAATTGATGTATATGTGAAAATTTTGAAATGAAGTGAAATGATAATCATATTTTGACATGTTCAAATGATGAAATATTGAAATTATGTGATGATTGAAACTATTTTTACTTATACTATAAAAATATGTTTGTGGAAAATCTAACAATCAATTTTCATGCGATTATAGAAAATAGAAAAGATGGTGAATCGTGAAACCTGAGAAACATGAAAGGGTGTCCAGTCCTGTCAGAAAGAGTAGATGAACTAGAAGCTATGTTGGAGGCTCAGATGAAGGCAAATGCTAAGCTAAGATAAAGAATAGAACAGATGGAGCAAAGGCAAGGCCAAGAAGAAGACCAAAACCCACAAATGGCCACACC
This sequence comes from Antiaris toxicaria, assembly GCA_035233585.1. Classification (NCBI taxonomy): domain Eukaryota; kingdom Viridiplantae; phylum Streptophyta; class Magnoliopsida; order Rosales; family Moraceae; genus Antiaris; species Antiaris toxicaria. The sequence goes on from CP141153.1 coordinate 55,943,117, forward strand.
TAAACAAGAAGTGCTGCCAATTGAACCTGAGATTGAAATAATAGAACCCCAACCCCAACCTAGAGTCAATCAAGAACCACTTTATGAATGATTCCGACGAATGAAGCCACCGGAGTTCGAGGGCTCCACAAACGCTTTGGAAGCAGAAGAGTGGTTGTCTTCACTCCATATGATATTGGAATTTATGGAGTTAAATGACTAAGAAAGGATTATGTGTGTGTCCTTTGTTCTGAAAAAGGATGCAAGATTTTTGTGGGAATCAGTCAAGTTTAGAAGGAACATATTTACAATGTCATGGCTAGATTTCCTAGAGGAATTCAATCAGAAGTACTATAATCTCACATTACTTCGACCCCAACAAAGAGAATTTACAGAGTTAAAGTAGGGGGACATGTCAGTGATCGAAGTATGTAGCAAGTTCGACCAACTGTCTTGACACTATACCCATACACTGTCTCTACTGAGAGGGAGAAAATTCAGAAGATGCTGGGAATGTTCCATCCTAAAATCTCAGCATTGGTGGATAGTGGGTTGACACCGCCCACTACCGTGTCTAATTATGTTAGCCGTGCGTTGAGGGCAGAGTATCACTTGGTTAGACAAAAGGAAGAAAAAGAAAAGATTTGGGATGCCAAAAAGAAAGGGAAGGTCTTGGCCAAAGCTATACAAGTTGGATCCCATGCTAGATAAAGCAGTACGCCGAGTTTGAATGTTAAGGCTGGGCAAGCAAGCACTTCTGGCCAGTAGTCATAAGGGAAAAGAAAGGGGAATAATCCTGGAAATAGGAACCAGCAGCGGAGGTTGAACAACAATGCTGGACCTATTGTTCGTGACTATGCAGTCTATGGGAAAAGGCATGCAAGCAGATGCAGACTTGCCCCAAACGCCTATTTTCAATGCGGTAAGGATGGTCATTTTGCCAGGAATTGTCTGAAAATAGGCAAAATGTGCAGGGTTCGTTTCAGACACAGCAGCAACGTCCCCAAGCACATGCAATCCAGGCAAAGAGTAAAGGTCCTTCATCCATAGAGAGGCAAGAAAGACCACAAGGTTTACCTCGTGTGGATGCTAGAGTAATGGTGTATACTAAAGAAGATGCGGAAGCTGGGACGTCTAATGTAGTGACAGGTCAGTTTTTTATCCCTAATCATTTAGCGTCTATTTTATTTGATTCTGGTGCTACGCATTCATTTATTTCCTACTAGTTTGCGAACAAGATAGGATATCCTAAGGATAACATGGGTATGACCTTTAGAACGGCTCTACCCTCAGGAGAAGTATTGATGTCCAATTATTGCCTGCCTCATGTGCCAATAATTGTAGCAAATAGGGAGTTGTATGCAGAATTAATCGTGATGGAGCTTGCCGATTACGATGTAATACGAGGAATAGACTTCCTAAGGAAGTATCAAGTCATGATTGATTTTCAGAAGTGAAAGATAAGGTTCCAACCCGACCAGGGAGATGGATTTGAACACATCGATTCGTCATGCAAATCGAGGAAGATAATAATCAACTCGATGAAAGCAAGAAGGCTAATGTCCAGCGGCTATGCTAGATATTTAGCATATATTGTAGATATAAAAGAGGAACAGAAGCTTCAACCTGAAGATATTCCTATTGTGAAGGAGTTTATCGATGTTTTCCCAGAGGAATTACCTAGATTCCCACCAGAATGAGAAATTTCTTTTGAGATTGAACTGATGCCAGGAACCGCACCTATCTCAAAAGCACCGTACTGGATGGCACTAGCAGAGTTGAAAGAGTTACAAGAGCAGCTGAAAGAGCTTCTTGACAAGGGATTTATCTCCTGTGCTGTTTGTCAAGAAGAAGGATGGATCATTTCGAATGTGCATCGACTACCAGGAGTTAAACAAGGTTACTATCAAAAATAGGTATCCGTTACCTAGAATTGACGACTTGTTTAACCGATTCAAAGGCACAGTAGTATTCTCCAAGATCGATCTGCGATCGGGATATCATTAGTTGTGGATCAAGGAATGCGATATCCATAAGACCGTATTTAGGACCCGTTATGGTCATTACGAATTCCTTGTGATGCCGTTTGGGTTAACAAATGCACCAACTGTATTTATAGACTTGATGAATCGAGTCTTTAATAAATATCTAGATAAGTTTGTCATTGTGTTTATCGATGACATACTCATATATTCAAAGACTCACAAAGAGCATAAAGAACATCTGAGGATTGTCCTGAAGACGATAAGGAAGCATCAACTCTATGCCAAATTCTCTAAATGTAAATTTTGGCTAGATAGAGTACATTTCCTTGAACATGTGGTCTCCAAGGAAGGAATCGTGGTGGATCATACGAAAGTAGAGGCAATCAATGAATGGCCAGCACCTAAGAATGTGACGAAAATATGAAGTTTTTTGGTTTAGCCAGCTATTATAGAAGATTTGTAGAAGGATTCGCACGACTCGTTGCACCTCTCATGGCTTTGATAAGCAAAGAGAGGAAGCATGAGTGGACGAAGGTGTGCGAAGGAAGCTTGCAAGAGCTGAAAAGACGTTTAACCGATGCACCAATTCTTACACTTCCTACTAAAAGGGAGATGTTCGTGATTTACAGTGACACCTCGAAGATGGGATTACGAGCTGTCCTGATTTAAGGTGACAAGGTGATTGCCTATGCCTCGCATCAATTAAAGGACCACGAGAGAAATTATCCCATGCATGATTTGGAACTTGCTGTAGTATTGTTCACATTAAAGATCTAGCGACACTATCTGTATGGAGCTCAGTGTCAAAAATATACGGATCACCAGAGTTTAAAATATTTCTTCACACAGAAGGAGCTGAATATGCGGCAAAGGAGATGGTTGGAATTAGTAAAGGATTATGATTGCAAAATCCTCTACCATCCTGGAAAAGCCAATCACATTGCTAATGCGTTAAGTAGGAAATCTACTATTCCGCAGTAATTACCGATTGGAAAATTTCCAAAGCTATTGTAACAAAAGATTAACGTGTTGAAGATGGAGCTGATAACAGGAAGATTGGCTGCACTGCAATTGGAATCAATGTTGTATGAGGACATTAGAGAGGCCCAGAAATGAGACCCGAAGCTAACAAGTCCTTTGGAGGGAGTGTCTGAAGACGGGTTAATCTTACATTGAGGAAGAATTCATATTCCAGATGATGAAGGATTAAGAAGTTGAATTACAGCAAAATCCCATGAAATGCCATATTCAGTACATCACGGAGCCAGTAAGATGTATCAGGATTTGAAGCTACAATTCTGGTGGAAAGGGATGAAGAAGGACATTTTGGAATTTGTAAGCAGATGTATGACGTGCCAAAAAGTTAAGGCTGAACATCGTCATCCAGGCAAAAAATTAGAACCGTTGGAGATTCCCGAATGGAAATGGGAATATATTACGATGGACTTCGTGGTAGGACTACCCAAAACCCGAGAAGGTTATAATGCTATTTGGGTTATTGTTGATAGATTGCAAAGACGGTAAGGTCTATTGCTGTGAAAATGACCTTTTCATTGGAAAAATTAGCAAACTTGTATGTTAACCACATAATCAAGTTACATAGAGTTCCTAGATCCATTGTGTCAGATCGTGATCCACGATTCACTTCAAATTTTTGGACATGTGTCCAAGAAGCTATAGGAATAGAAGTGCGTCTGAGCACAGCATTTCATTCACAGACGGACGGACAATCTGAGCGAACCATCCAAACACTGGAAGACATGCTTCGTGCGTGTATAATAGATTTCCCTGGGAGCTGGAATGAGAAACTTCCATTGGCAGAGTTTTCGTACAATAACAGCTACTAAGCCTCGATAAGTATGGCACCCTATGAAGCTCTATATGGAAGAAAATGTAGATCACTAGTTCACTAGTATGATCTACAAGAAAAGCAGCTGTACAAGACAGATTTTGTACAAGAAATAGCTGAGACGGTTGCAAAAATACAACAATGAATGAAGATTGCGCAAAGTTGACAAAAGGGCTATGCTGATAGATGACGAAGATCCTTAGAATTTAACAAAAGGGTATCTTGTATTTCTCAAAGTTTCACCGATGAAAGGAATAATGCGTTTCGGTAAGAAAGGAAAATTGAGTCTAAGATATATTTGACCATATGAGATCATTGAATGCATTGGCAAGGTGGCCTATAGATTGGTGTTACCTCTAGAAATGTCCGTAGTATGTAATGTGTTCCACGTGTCAATGCTGCGGAAGTATATATCAGATCCATCCCATGTATTGAAACATAAACCGATCCAGATCCAGGAAGATCTGACATACAAAGAGAAGCCTGTTCAAATCTTGGCACGAGAAGACAAAGTCTTGAGGAATAAAACAATCCCATTAGTCAAAGTGTTATGGACAAATCACAACGTCGAAGAGGCTAAATGGGAATGAGAAGAAGAAATTAGAAAATTATACCCCCATTTGTTCTAAATTTTTGAAGATGAAAATTTTATAAGGAGGGGTGAATGTGATAACCGGGAATTTTAGATTCTCTGAGTAAATAAAAAATTGTATGTATATACCAATTTTAGTAAATAAAATATGAAAAAGTTGTGTTTTAATACTGTTGTGAATACTGTGAAAATGTTCCGGTAGTGTTAAAGTGAGTGAGTTCAAGGATGGAAAATCTTACCAAATAGAAATGGGTGATACAGCTCGAAAACGAAGTCGAAAACCCTAAGGAGTGCATGAAAATACACTAAAAAGATAAAAATTTACGGTAGGGAATTTTGATCAAACAGAAGCAAAATAAAACAAACCGATTGCACCAGAGGCGTCCGGAACCCGGCTAAACGATTTCGGTAAAGTTCCATTCGGTTTGACTTTCGGTCAAAATTTGACCATGAATTAATATACGAATTAATTCATAGGATGACATCACATTTATGATGTCATAAATATAATTTTTGAAAGCTTGGAAAGTAAGATTAGGTATGTGTAAGGCTAGGATTAATTGCTTTTTTGATCAATGGCCAAGATTAAGCCAAAATAACATTGAAAAAAAAAAATTGGAAAATCAAAAAAGTGGCATTCGACCACATGGAAAGGAGGCATCCCAAAAATTTCATTTTTAGCCCAAAAATATTGCATTTTAGTCCTTGAACAATTAGCAAATTGTTGGAAAAAAATTGCTGAAAGGTCCCTTGCTTTTGCCTATAAATAGGCTTCAAAATTCATTTGAAAAATTGGTAAAACTTAGCCAAACTCTTGCTAAATTTTTCTACCTAAAATCCATGAGCTTTCCTCCTAGTTAAGCCAAGTTTCAACAAAATTTTTACACTAAATTAGCCTTCAAATTCACTTTTAGCATCAAGGAATCGAATTGAAAAAGGTAAGCCACAATTTTAAAGTTTTCATGTTGAATTTTTTCAAAAAAAAATCCGCGGCTATTGATGTGGAAAGATAGTGAAAATTTTGATGTTTTGCTTAATGTTTATGATTGGTTTGGTGCTCTAGAGTTTGAAGCATAATTTAGGATTAAAAAACAAGCAAAATTTTGCATGATTCTTCATGAAATCCGTGGCCTTGTAGGGAGGAAATAATGTGGAAAAATTGGTGATTTGGCTAATGATTTATGTTAGCTTGATGCTATGTGTATTAAAGCATGAATTGGAACAATGAAACAAGAAATTTTGATGCATGTTTATGCTAGAATCTGTGACTAATAAACACTAGAAAATAGAAATTTTTAGTGTTGAACAATGAGGAGAAATGTGATAAAAACCCTAGGAACGTGAACAACATTTCCTATGTGTTTTAGCATGAAAAACCCGTGGCTTAATGCTAGGATTAGAATGAAATTTTGCTAGGTTTTTAATGTTGATATGAACATTTGAAGACCTAAAAGTGATATGTGGTAATTGAATGTTGCGATGAAAAATATTTGATATTGTTTACCATGATAAACCGAGGCTATGATTGGGAAAAATTTGATGATGTGTGTGTTGATCTTTGAATATTGGTTAATATGGAAAATTTTTGTACAAAGTTTGGTAACTTTGAATAAAATAGGCCTCTGATATAGTACGTGGCATGTATTAAAGTTCTGAGGCATACCTTGTGGCGCCCACCCTGAATTGAGGCTACAGTACTAGCACAGTAAAGCTCTAAAGTCCACTATGGTAGACCGTTACCTCAATGGGTCACTGGCATCTTACTTATAACTTGATCTTGTTAACTTATTGGTCATAGTTAAAATAATTTTTAATCTGAAAACTAAGGGATTTTTTTTTTTAAACGGCTGGTGATTGTAAACTGTAAAAATATAAACAACATAAAACATAGGATATGCTACTAGTATACTGGTGGTACATAATTTACATCGTGATGTATTTTTAAACTATAACTTAAAATATGTTTCCAAAATAACACTTTTAATCTGCTTAAACTTTGCTCAGCGGAAAACAGCAGCAGGACCATTCCCCTTGCCCAGCCCTGAAGGTAGATGCAACCCCGCTCCTCGTCCAATCCACTGTCTACTGGTGCACGGGTTTCTTACCTGCAACATGAATAAACTGGTGAGCGACAGGCTCAGTAAGTTCAAACATACATGCAAGAACATAAGTCACAAAATCCTGTAAACATACTATTTATATGAATAGTAATTTTGACTTTTGACCATAAATAGTAAGGTTAACTTTGACTGGTACTATTTACGTCAACTGGTATCTAAACTACTGTATAATCTGTTAGTACGTTTTATGCTCTGTTATGACTGTTCTGAAATCTTACGTTTGTATCTGTTACTGAATTCTGTAATTGGGCCCCTAAATTGGTCATACCGTAATGCGCTATACTGAGAGGGACTCTAGGAAGCGACCCACTGGCCAATCCTCTACAGCCTGAATATATCACACATCCAAACTCGAGACTTGTCACCAGTAGTTTGGAGTCCTATTATAACTGTAACTGAATCTGAGAAACCTCCACCTGTGTGGGAGACCGGTACGCCAATACTGATTTAATTACTGAATTTCTAGTGGTTCCTGACCAGCGGCAATTTTGCTGCCTCCTGGGTCTAGAACTCTTTGTAATTTTATTATTTAATTTATTCTATAGTTTTCTTAAGATTTTATATCTTATGTTAGTATGCCTGCTGCACTTGACTACTAAATTTCTGTCATCTATATCACATAAGCATACTGAGTAAAGTCATGCTGCAGACAAATAAATGTCTGAACTTACCTGATATTTTACTTTCAATTTCTTTCCTGAATTAACTGGCTTCCTTAATTCGCCTTTTGGTCGCTTTCCTATTAACTGAAATAAATTACAGTTATTTTTACTATTAACTTCATATCTAAAATACTATGAAATTATAAACTATTTGACTGAAACTCTTAATTATCCATTTTAGGATTCAAATTTTAAATTATGGAATCTTTCTGCTACATAAACTACTATCCCGGGTTTTGATATCACTTTTCTGAACATTTTGGTCAAAATGACCATTTTACCCCTGACGGGACTATAGACTAAGAAATCCCCGTTTTATCATTTTATTTGACCTTTCTAATCCCAAAAATCTTAAAATAACGTTCCTTAGGTTTTCTTAAGCCTTTACGACATTTTCTGTAAAAACGTTCGGGTTACTATTCACCTGACCCTTGGGTGGTACTATTCCGACCCTCGAGGTCGTTTCTCATTTTTCTAGCCTTTTGGGACCTCAAATGACTGTTTTACAAGTTATATTATCGTCTCTTATTCTCTTCTCTAGCTTAGGGTTTCGAGGGGCTTGGGTTTCTGGTTCCCGACCCTACTTTTACCTTTCGTTTACCAAATTGCCCTTCGGGCGTTCTGAAAATTTCGGCAGCATTTCCGCTAAAATTCTAGGTTCCCGGCGTTTAAGAAACGCCTCGAAACCATCTATCCTATTCTACCCTGCCAAGTACTATACCACAAGCCTAATTTTATGCAAAAGTTACAAACTTTTTACATAAAATTTCATCACAAAACTGACTCATTTTTTACAGAATTTCAACCCATTCTTTACCACTTTTAAGCCCGGTTTTTATACTCAAAACACCCATTGCATAACTCAACAAAACTTTCTTATTTTCTACTAACTCATACACGGTTTTTCTATAAAAACCTAAAACAAAATTTTTGTTTTCTAACTCAATTTCTTCTCATTTGCTTTCCACATTAACACATTCAAATTTTTCACCACAAAAACCCTAACATAACTCTTCAAGTTTCATGCATTCTACATGGATTTTCCTTGGAAATTAAGTCTCAAAATTTTGGTTTATTTCATTTGTTTGTTTCTTATTTTCTACTCAAAATTAACATCACATTTACCATATGAAATCAACAACAAAAAGTCTCATTTCTCCTCATCATTCTACACGGTTTTGGATTGAAAAACCAACACTAACATTGAAAGTTTTTCAATCACATTTCATCTATTTCTTTTTTCACATTTCCACATGATTTTCAACATCAAAAATCAACCAAAATAACATGAAAACTTCATCATTCCAAACCTTAATAACGCATGGTTTTGATGAAGGAAAAACACACACATAACTTGATTTTTTCATGCACTTATTCCTTGTTTCACTTAACCACAAATTATTCACACATTTTCAACCAAAATGCATGAATCAAAAACTGATTTTTCTCACTTCAATTCAGCCCATATCACACGGTTTTTCTTCATGAAAAACAAGAAGAAATGGTGCTAAAAATAAAGGTTTACCTTGCTTGCTTGATAGCTTGATTCTTGTGATGAATTTTCCACTCTTTCTTGCACAAATCTTTAAGAAAAATTTGAGCTTTCTCTAGGGGTGATGCACGGCTTCAATGGTGGCTGAAAACCAGAGTTTTTTCTGGTTTCTAATGGCTGAAAACCATCCCTTTAAATAGCCAAAAAGGAGGAACCAAATTGCAAAGAATTTAAGGGTATTTTAGCAAACTTTTTGTGCAATTTCTCTACTCTTTAGGGGCTGTTTTGCAATTAATCAAAAAGGACCAGATTTTATCTGATTTTTGGCCCAAAAATCCGACACATTTCAGCCCTAGAAGATTCAAGAATTTTACCTAAGCTTCCTTTGACTTTTTTTAGTTGACTTTGCATCTTAACCATTGATTTTTCTTGACTTTAAACCCTAGCCCTTGGATTGGAACGTATTCTTACATCCATTTAAAGGCAAACACTCAATCTTTGACTTCTTATATATATTTGGGGTCAAACTTTTGACCAAAAGTCAAACCGAAGATTTTTGCACCGAAATCGCGTAGGCGAGTTCCTGAGGCTATCCGCGCGATCGGTTTTCCTTATTTCGCTCCGGTTTGCCTGAAAATCATTCCCATAAGTATTTCATCTTTTAGTGGTTTACAGCATATTACCAAAATTTTGGAAACCGAAAATGCATAATTTGTCCGATTTCAGTTCAGTAAAATTTCCTATTTCTGAACACTCTCTTGTCTGCACTGTCCGAATATTTTTGTGCCTTCTAAATTATATCAAAACATATATTTTACAGTTTTTCACATGAAAATCACAGAGTATACTGGTTATAAAAAATTTCTAGAAACAGTAAAATTTTGCAATTATGACATTCTCCCTTCCTTATAAAATTTTTGTCCTCGAAAATTAGAATAAGTGAGGGTATAGGGCTTTCATCTCATCTTCATGTTCCCACGTAGCCTCTTCTGCACTGTGATTTCTCCATAAGACCTTGACTAGTGGGATTATCTTATTTCTCAATACCTTCTCTTTTTGTGCTAAAATCTGTACTGGTTGTTCTGGATATGTCAAATTCTCTTGAACTTGTATCGGCTCGTACTCTAGCACATGTTAAGGATCAGGTATATACTTCCTTAACATTGACACATGGAAAACATTATGTACTGCCGACAGGTATGGGGGTAACGCTAGCTTGTAAGCCATTTTCCAAATGCATTCAATTATTTCAAATGGCCTAATATACCTTGGACTCAATTTTCCCTTTTTACCGAATCGCATTACGCCTTTCATGGGCGATACCTTGAGAAATACATGATCCCTTCCTCAAACTCTAAGAATCTTCGTCGTTTGTCTGCATAACTTTTCTGTCGACTCTGAGCGATCTGCATTCTTTTCTGGATCTTGGCTATGGCTTCTGTAGTTTCTCTAATGAAATCAGTCTTATGCAGCTACTTTTCTCGTAGGTCATATCAATAAATAGGAGACCTACACTTCCTTCCATATAGAGCCTCATACGGTGCCATTCCTATAGAAACTTGGTAACTGTTGTTATAAGAAAACTCTATCAACGGCAGTTTCTCATTCCAACTTCTAGGAAAATCTATAACACAGGCTCTGAGCATATCTTCCAGTGTTTTAATAGTTCACTCTGACTGTCCATCTGTCTGGAGATGAAAAGCTGTACTAAAACGTAACACGGTCCCCATAGCTTTTTGTACACACTCCCAGAACGCGGAAGTAAATCTGGCATCTCTATCCGAAACTATAGATTTTGGCACTCCATGTAGCCTAATAATATAAGTTACATACAACTGTTCTAATTTCTCCAACGTGAAAGTTGTCCTCATGGCTATGAATCATGCCGTCTTGATCAGTCTGTCAACAATTACCCAAATAGCATCATACCCTTCTCTGGTCTTGGGAAGTCCTACCACGAAGTCCATGGTAATTTGTTCCCATTTCCATTCTGGAATTTCTAAGGGTTCTAATTTTCCTCCTGGATGTCTATGCTCGGCCTTTACTCTTTGACAAGTCAGGCATTGGCTTATGTATTTTGCAATATCTTTCTTCATCCCTTTCCACCAAAACTGTATCTTGATATCTTGATACATTTTGCTGGCTCCAGGATGAATAGAAACGAGGCAGAAAAATTAAATTGGGATAGGAAACCCGAGCCCTTCAGGAACCGAGACTCGGGGATGGGATGAAAAACGTTTCAGGAGTAGTGAAATACCCATTTGAGGCTCCAAAACTGTAGGAAAATAAATCGGTAAAAACGTATCAGAGTGGCGCAGCGGAACAATAAAAATTTTTAGATCGTTAAATATCTCATGATGCCATATACAATAAACTAACAACAATTAAAACTCATACCTCAAGGACGCCAATCTTGCAGGAGGAGAATGACCGGAGGCTTCAACCAACTAGCCTTCTCTACTATTCTCCAATTCCCGAATGTTTGAGTGTGTGGGCACTCTGAACCTCGATCGGTATGCTAGCACTGCTAGTCTTCTTCCGACCACCCAGATCTCTAAAGAACTTTATTGTCACGATGAGCTGTGCAACAATAAGCCTGCTCACCTGAGAGTCTGTGGTCTGAGAGAACTGGAGTGGCAGGACCTCTATTTATAGACCTGCATGAGGTGATTCTCTGAATTTGAATTCGATTAGGAAAAGATATTTTCCCTTATCCATATCCATAAAATCTGAATTTTTCCAAGGGAGAATCTCCATAATAAAATTCGGTTTTCTTAGGATAAATCCAATCCAAATCTAAACAAGATTTTAACTAGAATTTTATCTCCCTTTTTCAACCAAAAAATCTGAAATTTCTAGGAGAAAATCTTCTCCAAATTTTCGGCCACTTTTAGGATAAGGAAGAATCAAAATTCCACTAGGATTTTCAAGCTTGAATCTTATCTCAACCTTATCCAAAAATAACCGAATTTCCTAGGAGAGATTCTCCCTAATTTCGGCCACTTTTCTGGGAAGGAGAGAATCCAAATTCAACTAGGATTGAAGCTTGAATTTTCCTTTGAACCTTATCCACAAAAACTGAAATTCCATTGAGGATTATCCTCAAAAATTTCGTCCACTTTTGTTGGGATTTAGATTCAAAATTCAAGTAGGATTCTAACAAGATTATCCTCTCCAAATCCAACTCAAATTCGAATTTCAAACCTTGTGGATTTTCCACAACAAATTCGAATCCTATTTGGACTGTGATTCAAAATTTGAATTTCAAATTTCAAATTCAAATTTCAATTTCAAATTTCAAATTTCAAATTTCAAATTTCAAATTCCACAAAACGGTTGTGTTTCATATTCTTGTTCTCATGGATAATTTTCTACAACTCCAATCCAATCTCAAATAAAATCATGGCAACTTTATTTGGAGTTTGAATAGTTGTGTACTCTATTATCCAAAACAAAATCTGAATCCAACCGGAGAGAATCTTGTCTACCATCCTAATCCTGTGCCATCACCATCCATGCATAATAAACTAGCCAATAGCATACACAAATCAATTTGCCAAACGTTAAGGAATTATGTGGAGTTAGTAGAGGGACTGATTGGACATATATAATCGGGCTCTCGTGCTTCCATATGATCATCATTCTGTACCGAACAACTCAATCATATGATCACTAATTTCAGAGTCACGCCACTATAAACCTGAAACTGAACTCCCAATTATATACCGTATTACGTAAGCCTGTGACGAGCTACTATCCAATGACCTTGTCATATATGCAAAACCCTCATATGATATCCATGATCAGCCTTAGGTCAAAGTCCGTTTAATCCTACTGATCAGGCTATCTTAAAGTTCTATTATACTACCGAATTAAGAAAATGATTATTCACCATATGTGAATAAGAAGTCATCCGCCCAGCAGACGACCCAAGGCCTTGTCCATTTTCACATTCAGTATAATGCCTTTAAGAGGATACCTTTAACTCCTCAGAGTTATGATTCTGATATCTGCAAACAAACCCTTCATCGTATACAAGTCATGCACCCAACGAACCGGTCTATAAGCTTACTACCTCTGAGACGCTTTAGCCATTGGAACATCAAAGTACACAAGTCATATACATGAAGAAGTTCATTTACTCAGGATTAAGGTTATTGCACAATGAACGTCAAAAGCAGATTGATCCACTCATAGCGGACTACGTAGATCAATCACGCTTTAGTCCCGGTCTAATATGTCACCATCAAGCAACATATCTATGTCTCTACTTGGGAGTCCTGCTCCAGACAGTCAAGATAGACCGTCCCCTCCAAGGCTTTAGACAACATAATAGTCTTAACATGAGTTAGATGCTCGGTCTAACCCCATAGACTACAGACCATAGTTTAGACTGCTAACTTTAGAACATTGTCTTCTCGCATACAAAAGTCCATTGCATGCAACGTTCCAACAGTTTTAACACAAGCAGTCAGTGAGCCATATTTGCTTACATTTACTTTAACATGTAAATAAGACGAGGACAGATAGCAATGTAATGAATAACCTCTATGTATAATTTTATTATCCAGTTCAAAATGAATACATCAAAATGTCTCTAATACTTAGCGCATTTCCTAACAATCTCCCACTTGCCCTAAGCCAGCAGATGTGCCATGTTACGCATCCCCATCGCCTCTACATGCCTCTCAAAGCTTCTAGCTACCAAAGTCTTAGTAAAGGGATCAGCGATGTTGTCCTCGGACGCGATCTTACATACATCCACTTGTCCTGTCTCTACATGCCCTCTAATAATATGATATCTCCGATCGATGTGCTTGGTCCTCTTGTGGTGCCGAGATTCCCTTGTGTTGGCAATAGCCCCTGTATTATCACAGTAAAGTGTGATAGGCTTGTCAACACCCGGAATGACCTCAAGGTCTCTAAAGAACTTGCGGAGCCAAACCGCTTCTTTAGATGCCTCAGCCGCAGCCACATACTCAGCCTCCATAGTAGAGTCAGCTGTGCAGCCCTACTTCATGCTCCTCCACACAATGGCGCCTCCTTCGAGTAAAAACACTGATCTAGATGTCGATTTCCTCGAATCCTTACAAGTCTAGAAGTCTGAGTCCGTGTATCCTACGGTTGTTAGGTCCCCTCCAGAATACACCAGCATATAATCCCTCGTTCTCTTAAGATACTTGAGTATATTCTTTACTGCTTGCCAGTGCTTGGTTCCAGGATTCGCTTGATATCGACTCACCATACCTACTGCAAAACATATGTCCGGGCGAGTACAAAGCATAGCGTACATAAGGCTGCCCACAGCGGATGCATAAGGGACCTTACTCATACGCTCTCTTTCTTCCGATGTCTTGGGACAGTCATCCAATGAAAGAGTTAGACCGACAATAGAAGGTTACAAGCCTTTCTTTGCCTCCAGCATTGCATATTTGTCAATTATTTTATCTATGTATGAAGCTTGGGATAACGCTATCATTTTGTTCTTTCGATCTCTGAAGAGACGAATGCCTAGAACATAATTAGGTTCTCCCAAGTCCTTCATGTCAAACTGCTGGTGTAACCAAAGCTTGACCGATGATAAGTTCCCTACATCATTCCCAATGAGTAGTATATCATCGACATAGAGTATCAGAAAGACCACTTTTCCATCCTTAATACGTTTATAAACACAAGGTTCATCAACGTTCTGCTCAAAACCAAATGTCTTAATCGCTTGATCAAACCTCTGGTTCCATGAGTGGGATGCTTGCTTTAATCCATAAATGGATCTAAGCAACTTGCAGACTTTCCTTTCTTGGCATTTCACTATGAACCCTTCGGGCTGTATCATATAGATACACTCTTCAAGATGACCATTCAAGAATGCCGTCTTGACATCCATTTGCCAGATCTCATAATCGAGAGCCGCAGCAATGGACAGAAGAATACGGATAGACTTCAGCATAGCAACAGGTGAAAAGGTTTCCTCGTAATCGATTCCAGCCTTTTGCGTGTATCCCTTTGCAACCAGTCTAGCTTTCAAAGATTCCACTCTCCCTTCCGCATCCTTCTCTCTTTTGTAGACCCATTTGCATCCAATGGGTTTTATCCCATCAGGCAAATCTACAAGTTCCCAAACAGAGTTGGATTTCATAGAATCCATCTCATTGTTCATAGCCTATTTCCAAGATTTAGAATCAACATCCTTTATAGCTTCATCATATGTGATCGGATCTTCCTCATGCTCATGAGCCTCGGCCTGGTATACCTCAGCATCATACATGAAGAAATTAGGTTTCTTCGAAACCCTCCCACTACGACGAGGCACCCTAAATTGTTGATCGTCTGCAGGTCTTTCACTGGAACTCGGACTTGCGTCCAAGACCGAAATCTGTGGAGCAGTTCTTTCACCTGATAACTCCTCTAGCACCACTTTGCTTCGAGGCTTAAAGTCATTCATGTGACTTTCCTCCAAGAATGTCGCATGGGTTGAGACAATGACTTTTTGTTCCTTCGGGTTATAGAACAGACCTCCTTTAGTTCCTTTTGGATACCCTACAAACATGCACAATTCTGATCTTGGTTCCAACTTCTTCGCATCCCCATCTAGTACATGTGCCGGGCAGCCCCATATTCTCATATGTCCTAGGGAGGGCTTCCTGCCACGTCACAATTCATACGGAGTTCTAGGAATTGATTTGCTTGGAACCTGGTTCAGAATATAGCATGCCGTTTGTAAAGCATATCCCCAAAATGATAATGGCAGCGTTGAATAACTCATCATGGACCGTACCATATCCAATAAGGTCCTGTTTCTCCTTTCAGCTACACCATTCTGTTGTGGAGTACCAGGTGCAGTCAATTGGGATAATATCCCGTTCTCTACAAGATGTCCTAGAAATTCGTCGGAGAGGTATTCGCCACCTCGATCAGATCGAAGTGTCTTTATGGATTTATCTAATTGCTTTTCCACTTCCGCACGATACTCTTTGAACTTATCAAAGGTTTCGCTCTTGCGGTGCATCAGATACACATATCCATACCTCGAGTAATCATCTATAAAAGAGACATAATACTTGAACCCTCCTCATGCTGTGACGTTCATGGGGCCATATACGTCAGTGTGCACAATTTCTAAGAGCTCCTGAGCCCTTGTACCCTTAGCTCCAAAAGACCTCTTAGTCATTTTACCCTCTAGACAAGACTCACATTGGGGAAGTCGTACCTCCTCCAGAGATTTCAGAGGACCGTCTTTCACCAATCTTTGAATCCTATCCTGATTAATATGACCAAGTCTTAAATGCCAAAGATACGCCTTGTTAGAGTGAGAAACTTTCAACCTTTTAGAGTTATCAATTAATTCAGTGTCAAGCAGTGAGTACATCTTTGGTTTGATCAAATATAGGTTTCCATCCATCTATCCAGAACAGATAAAAGACTTATTTCTACGAATATTAACTCTTTTGCTAAAAGAAACTGAATAAGAATCCTTTATTAAACAAGCTACCGATATAAGGTTCCTCCTAAAATTAGGAACATAAAAACAGTCTTTCAATAAAATAAACCTAAATTGATCAAAATAAAGATAAACATCTCCCACTGCTTTAGCCACCACAAAGCTACCATCTCCGGTCCGCAACGAGAGGCTCCTATCATGTAGACTTCTCGTTTCCATGAACCCCTACATAGAAACACAAACATGATTAGTGGCACCCGAATCAATGACCCAAGTGTCTTTCGATTCTTCCACCAAACACGCTTCTAAGTAATGAAGTTCCTTACCTTCCTTGCCCTTGGCGGCTAGGAATTCCCAGCAAGCCTTCTTAAAGTGACCTACCTTCCCACAATGGAAGCATTTGGACTTTTTAGGGTCCTTTGGCTTATTGTTCTTCTTCTTTTTCTTCCCGTCCGAGACAGGAGGATTAGAAGAACTAGAAGCCACTTGCTTCTTATTTGGCCTCTTCCTCCTCCGTGAGGGATTGGAAGATTCTGCCAAATTGGCCTTACCTTTAGGTCGGACCACATCCTCATCCCTGATCATCCGCTCATAAGCCTGTAGTTGCTTCATGAGCTCGGTTAGTCCTAACTCCTTTGTCGCCAGATTGTATGCGGCCTTAAACCCCACAAAATCTTTAGACAGAGTCTTGAACACCATCTCGATCTGGGTGTTGTAGTCCAACTCAGCACCATTCTCGGCAGCCTCAGCGAAGAATCCCATTAGAGTGATCATATGGTCCTTCACCGGAGTACCCACCTTTTGCTTAGAGTTCATAATGCTGGTTATAGCGGACTGTCGAGCCAATTTTTCTTGGCCTCCGAACATGTCCTCCAGATTGTCCATGATCTCCCCAGCAACTTGATAAGTCTCATGCTGCTTTTGTAAAGCACTCGTCATGCTAGCAAGGATGTAGCATCGAGCTATCTCATTGGATTCTCTCCAACGATTATAGGCAACCGAGACCTCCTCAAGTGGTGTGTCAGGTTTGGGCCCAGGTGGGCATGGTTCGTCCAGCACGAACTTGTGTCTCTCGCAGCTGAGAACTATTAATAGATTTCTTTTCCAATCTTTATAATTATCGCCATTCAACTTATTTTCAGTAAGTATCGAAATGAGGGGTGTCGGTGACATTTTGAACTGAAATAAAATTATACTAGACATCATTACAAAGCCCAAGCAAATATACAGATAATTTAGCAAATAAAACGTACAAGTATGTTCCTACATGAAACTTGAAAAACATGTAGCATTGCAACGGTAATTCTCAGCACCTATTGCCCCAAGCCACCGAGGGGTGGTCATGAAAACAAATAGATGGAACATGGACCCCGTCCAATTAATATATGTTGCCTTAAATCCTCCAAGGTTAAGACATATAGTAATAACCGCTTATTTGGCCACCAGTTTAGTTAACAGAGCTTCTAGTGAAGGTTAATAACTAAACGAGTCTTGAGTGTATAACCATTGTTTACGTAGCCCGATCCACGTCCTACCAAGCCACCGAGGGGTGGTCATGAATAGGATCGTACCCGAACACGTTTTCCACATAGGAGATCCAATCTAGTATACCGGCGGCGGTAAACACCTACCGAGGGGTGTGGTCAGGGCAGAACTGACGCGAGGCGTTACCATGCTTTCACATATGGATCAACAATGGAGGCCGTGGGTTTTGTTTGAAACCCTCTCCCACTCAATATTTTGAAAAACGTGTAAGTTTTGACAAATTATGTATGATCAATATAGTATGAGTGGCACTCACCTATCCTATATGACATGTTATCAAATATGCATACAAAACATCCATCAATACATATTTATACATCCATGACATATCATAGAAAAAATAATTGACAGAATAACCAAGCTATGGTTCCATCCTAGAACAAAGAAAATAAAGATTACAAAATTCCATCCAAAGCATTCTTTGGGTCTTGAATTCTGTTCTGTCTTATTGTATCCATCTTTATGTAGCCTCTCCATTTATTTCTCATCCCAAGAATTATTTAAAATTTAAATATCCAAAAATTTAAATTTCAAATTCAAATTCCAAATTCGAATTTCAAATTCAAATTTCAAATTTAAATTTTAAACAATTTTAAACATCATGTGTAATAATATGTAATTTCAAAAAATTTGAAATTTTTAATTACATATTTTTAAACATGATTTAAAATTAAATCTCAAATTTAAAAATCAAAATTTTCTGATTTTGGACCGTCGAACCGCCGCTCTCGTAGGCGGCAGCCGCAGTGGGCAGCCACCAACCCCGGAGGGGCTGGCAGCCCACGGCCGCCCCCATGTGTAGCCCTGCCAGGCTGCAGGCCAAGCCTGCAGTGCCGGGCTGCACGCCCAGGCTACGGCCAACCTTGGGCAGGCCACGGCCACCCCTGGCTGCAGGCCAAGCCTGCGGCAGTGGGTGGTGTGGGCCTGCACAGGGGCTGCTGCAGCCCCATCCTGCCCGAGGGTAGGGGCTGTAGCCCCACCAAGGTCCGTCGGCCTATCCCGAGGGGTCGTGTCTCGATTTTCGTACCATATTCCAATTTACCTATTAGGATCTCCAAAAATTAATTTGAATCCCAATTAAATTGAAATTTTCCACACAATCAAAATTTCAACCTTTAAATCAAATTTAACTTTTGGGAAAAAATAAATTACGGTCTTCAATCTTCAATCTCCTCCAAGAATAATTACATAAAATTTCCTAAACCGTTTTCGGTGTACAAAAAATTCTAACCATAAAAATTCTAAGAGACAAAAAATAAAATCCATGGGAAAATTACAGTGTTAATAAACTGCTCCCATGGTTACATAAAAATTCCTAGATACAATTTTTCTAAATTCTAAGGAACCATAACCGGCATAAACAAGCATGCTTATAATAATTCAAAAAATTAAAATAACCACATACTTTATACATAATACATGATAACAACATAAAGGAACCCTAGAATGCCACTCTCTAAATATCAAATCCATACATAAATAAAAAGACTAAGTAATTGTCTAATTTATGTACATGGCATAGTCATGAGATAGCTCTGATACCAATTGTAGGAAAATAAATCGGTAAAAATGTATCAGAGTGGCGCAGCGGAACAATAAAAATTTTTAGATCGTTAAATATCTCATGATGCCATATACAATAAACCAACAACAATTAAAACTCATACCTCAAGGACGCCAATCTTGCAGGAGGAGAATGATTGGAGGCTTCAACCAACTAGCCTTCTCTACTATTCTCCAATTCCTGAATGGCTGAGTGTGTGGGCACTCTGAACCTCGATCGGTATGCTAGCACTGCTAGTCTTCTTCCGACCACCCAGATCTCTAAAGAACTTTATTGTCACGATGAGCTGTGCAACAATAAGCCTGCTCACCTGAGAGTCTGTGGTCTGATAGAACTGGAGTGGCAGGACCTCTATTTATAGACCTGCATGAGGTGATTCTCTGAATTTGAATTGGATTAGGAAAAGATATTTTCCCTTATCCATATCCATAAAATCCGAATTTTTCCAAGGGAGAATCTCCACAATAAAATTCGGTTTTCTTAGGATAAATCCAATCCAAATCTAAACAAGATTTTAACTAGAATTTTATCTCCCTTTTTCAACCAAAAAATCTGAAATTTCTAGGAGAAAATCTTCTCCAAATTTTCGGCCACTTTTAGGATAAGGAAGAATCAAAATTCCACTAGGATTTTCAAGCTTGAATCTTATCTCAACCTTATCCAAAAATAACCGAATTTCCTAGGAGAGATTCTCCCTAATTTCGGCCACTTTTCAGGGAAGGAGAGAATCCAAATTCAACTAGGATTGAAGCTTGAATTTTTCTTTGAACCTTATCCACAAAAACCGAAATTCCATTGAGGATTATCCTCAAAAATTTCGTCCACTTTTGTTGGGATTTAGATTCAAAATTCAAGTAGGATTCTAACAAGATTATCCTCTCCAAATCCAACTCAAATTCGAATTTCAAACCTTGTGGATTTTCCACAACAAATTCGAATCCTATTTAGACTGTGATTCAAAATTTGAATTTCAAATTTCAAATTCAAATTTCAAATTCAAATTTCAAATTTCAAATTTCAAATTTCAAATTTCAAATTCCACAAAATGGTTGTGTTTCATATTCTTGTTCTCATGGATAGTTTTTTACAACTCCAATCCAATCTCAAATAAAATCATGGCAACTTTATTTGGAGTTCGAATAATTGTGTACTCTATTATCCAAAACAAAATCTGAATCCAACCGGAGAGAATCTTGTCTACCATCCTAATCCTGTGCCATCACCATCCATGCATAATAAACTAGCCAATAGCATACACAAATCAATTTGCCAAACGTTAAGGAATTATGTGGAGTTAGTAGAGGGACTGATTGGACATATATAATCGAGCTCTTGTGCTTCCATATGATCATCATTCTGTACCGAACAACTCAATCATATGATCACTAATTTCAGAGTCACACCACTATAAACCTGAAACTGAACTCCCAATTATATACCGTATTACGTAAGCCTGTGACGAGCTACTATCCAATGACCTTGTCATATATGCAAAACCCTCATATGATATCCATGATCAGCCTTAGGTCAAAGTCTGTTTAATCCTACTGATCAGGCTATCTTAAAGTTCTATTATACTACTGAATTAAGAAAATGATTATTCACCATATGTGAATAAGAAGTCATCCGCCCAGCAGACGACCCAAGGCCTTGTCCATTTTCACATTCAGTATAATGCCTTTAAGAGGATACCTTTAACTCCTCAGAGCTATGATTCTGATATCTGCAAATAAACCCTTCATCGTATACAAGTCATGCACCCAACGAACCGGTCTATAAGCTTACTACCTCTGAGACGCTTTAGCCATTGGAACATCAAAGTACACAAGTCATATACATGAAGAAGTTCATTTACTCAGGATTAAGGTTATTGCACAATGAACGTCAAAAGCAGATTGATCCACTCATAGCGGACTACGTAGATCAATCACGCTTTAGTCCCTGTCTAATATGTCACCACCAAGCAACATATCTATGTCTCTACTTGGGAGTCCAGCTCCAGACAGTCAAGATAGACCGTCCCCTCCAAGGCTTTAGACAACATAATAGTCTTAACATGAGTTAGATGCTCGGTCTAACCCCATAGACTACAGACCATAGTTTAGACTGCTAACTTTAGAACATTGTCTTCTCGCATACAAAAGTCCATTGCATGCAACGTTCCAACAATTTTAACACAAGCAGTCAGTGAGCCATATTTGCTTACATTTACTTTAACATGTAAATAAGACGCGGACAGATAGCAATGTAATGAATAACCTCTATGTATAATTTTATTATCCAGTTCAAAATGAATACATCAAAATGTCTCTAATACTTAGGGCATTTCCTAACAAAAACGCTAAAAAAAATGAAAAATAACACTAGGTGATGGATGAATAGTAATCGAGGGTCGGGAAATGAATAATTGTGAATTTATAGCAAATAAAACTGTAAAAAGATACAGAAGCCTAGGGAATATTATTTTATGATATTTGGGCTTAGAAAATTCAGGAAAAATGATAAAACAAAATAGTTACGATCCCGAGACACGTTAGAGGTAAGGTGGTCATTTCAACCAAAATATTTCTGAAAGACTCAAAAAAAGACCGTTAAGGATCTAGAATACTTAAAATACGATTCTAGAAGTCATAATGAAGATTTTAAGATTAAAAATCTAAAAATTCTGAAGAACACAGGCGTGTAGAAGGATACACGGCTGTGTATGGGAGAAAAATTTACAATCCGAGGAGTAAACGGGGTTGAACACGGGAGTGTTCCAAACTGTGTACTGTTACACGGCCAGATAGTGAATCACACGATAGTGTAACATAAAACCGAAGAAACACACGGGCTTGAACACGGGCGTGTTTTAGGCCGTGTACCACATAGAAGAATGAAAAATGTTGTAAAAATTATAACAAAATAAATATATTCAAAGTGATAATTAATGATGAGTATTAACAAATGATATTATGCCTGTAGGGACCCAAACTAGAGATAAAACTGTAGAGGAGTTTCGGAAGTGGACATTATTGCAATGGTAATAAGTTCAAGCATTTTCATGTCTGCAACATGAAATACTGTATTATTTCGTTATGTACTAGTTATACATTAGGTATCAAGTCCTATGGACATTAGGGGATTAGTTAGAATATCATATCCCACATAATAAGAGGAAAAGAATATCTAAGGCCTACGGGCGATGGAGGTTAGTGATCTTGAAGTGACAATTAACGTCACTTGGTCAGAATTATAATTGAAAGATGATAATAAATCCATTTAAGGTGTACCGCCCCTCCAACATTGTGGTGGAGGTTTTTCAGATCCTATGAGGATATAATAAGGGCTGGAGAGGAAGAAGCTCTAGGGTCACTCCCTAGGCCCTCCCAATCAGCGCGCAAAATAAATTATCGGTACTACCACAATGAGCTCAACACCAGAATACAAATAGAGAGAATAGTCACTAATGGGACGAAAGCCATAATTGAGCATAACCGACACTAACACTAAGTGTAGTGAACTCAGTTAGGATAATATGAATAGTAATCGATTAGAGTAATATGAATTGTAACCAGTTAGAGTAACGTTACTATTCATCGATCAATGGTCAAAATCACTATTTTATGGTGAATAATATTATTCATAAGAAATTGTAATTTTACTGATTTTGAATCTATGTGATTCTTACTAAGTATGTTTGAACTTACCGAACTTGTTAGCTCATCAGTTTGTTCATGTTACAGGTAAGAAACCTGTCCAGTAGACTAATGGATGGCGGCAAGATGTGCATGTGTCAATGGGATAGGGAATCCACTGTAGATTTCGGTCCTGCTACTAGTCTTCTGCTGAATGATAAGTTAGTGAATTGAAGAGAATGTATTTTTTAAAAAATACAGTATATATATTGTATATTGTACATTATATTGTACTCAAAAAGACAACTAAAAATTAGTATTATACTTTATATGGCTTTCATACTTAGCTTTCTTTTAAGAAAAGTATGTATTAAAAAGAAAAAAAAATTATGGGTGAAATTTTGGGCCTCGAAAAATAAGAGTTGAGAGAAAACGAGTTTTAAATGACGATTCGGATTCGACTCACGGGCTGTTTTGGTCGGCAACAGAGTTGGTTTATGACAGTTTTGCGTGGTTGGATTCGGGGGTACCACAACCGCACCCATCTCAAATGCACCAAACCAGATGGCACCGGTAGAGTTGAAAGAGTTACAAGAGCAGTTAAAAGAGCTTCTTGACAAGGGATTCATACGTCCAAGCTATTCCCCATGGGGTGCTCCGATGTTGTTTGTCAAGAAGAAGGATGGAACATTTCATATGCGCATCGACTACTGGGAGTTGAACAAGGTCACTGTCAAGAATAGGTATCCCTTACCTAGAATTAACGACTTATTTGACCAACTTAAAGGAGCAGCAGTATTCTCTAAAATTGATCTGTGATCAGGATATCATCAGCTGCGGATCAAGGAGAGCAATATTCATAAGACCGCACTTCGGACCCGTTACGGTCATTACGAATTCCTTGTGATGCCGTTTGGGTTAACAAATGTGCCAGCTGCATTTATGGATTTAATGAATCGAGTTTTCAAAGAATATCTAGATAAGTTTATCATTGTATTTATCGATGACATACTTATATACTTAAAGACTCGTGAATAGCACGAAGAACACCTAAGGATTGTCCTGTAGACGATAAGAAAGCATCGACTCTATGCCAAATTTTCTAAATGTGAATTTTGGCTAGATAGAGTACATTTCCTTGGACATGTGGTTTCCAAGGAAGGAATCACCATGGACCCTGTGAAAGTGGAGGTGATCAATGAGTGGCTCACATCTAAGAATGTGATAGAAATATGAAGTTTCTTAGCTTTAGCCGGCTATTACAGAAGGTTTGTCAAGGGATTTGCACGACTCGCTGCACCTCTCACGACTCTTACACACAAAGAGAGCAGGTACGAGTGGACTGAGGTGTGTGAAAGAAGCTTTCGAGAGCTGAAAAGGTGATTAACAAGTGCACCAATTCTTACACTTCCTATTAAAGGGGAGATGTTCGTGATTTATAGTGATGCATCAAAGATGAGATTAGGAGCTATCCTGATGCAAGGGGATAAGATAATTGCTTATGCCTCACATCAATTAAAGGACCATGAGAGAAATTATCCCGTACATGATCTGAAACTTGCCGCAGTAGTGTTCGTATTGAAGATCTAGTGACACTATTTGTATAGAGCTCAGTGTCAAATTTATACTGACTATCAGAGTTTAAAATATTTCTTCACACCAAAGGAGTTAAATATGCGAAAAAGGAGATGGTTGGAGCTAGTAAAGGATTATGATTGTGAAATCCTCTACCATCCTAGAAAAGCCAATCGTATTGTGGATGCATTAAGTAGGAAATCTGCTGTTTCGTAGCAACTGCCGATTGGAAAATTTCCAAGGCCATTGCAGCAAGAAATTAACACGTCATAGATGGAGCTGATAGTAGGAAGATTTACTACACTTTAATTGGAATCATCATTGTATGAGGACATTAGAGAGGCTCAGAAACGAGATCCGAATCTAGCAAGTCCTCAAGAAGGAGTATCTGAAGATGGATTAATCCTACATCAAGGAAGAATTTATATTTCTGATGATGAAAGATTAAGAAGGTTAATTATGGCAGAATCCCATGAAATGCAATATTCAGTACATCCCAGAGCCAGTAAGATGTACCAAGATTTGAAACTGCAATTATGGTGCAAAGGGATGAAAAAGGACATTGCCAAATTTGTGAGTAAATGCATGACGTGCCAAAAGGTTAAGGCTGAACACCGACATCCAGGCGGAAAGTTAGAGCCATTAGAGATTCCCGAATGGTAGTGGGAACATATTATGATAGACTTTGTGGTAGGATTGCCAAACACCTAAGAAGGCTACGATGCTATCTGGGTTATTGTCGACAGTTTGACAAAGATGGCAAGATTCATAGCAGTGAAAATGACTTTTTCATTGGAAAAGTTAGTGAATTTATATGTTAACCACATCGTCAGGTTACATGGAGTTCCTAAGTCCATTGTATCGGATCGTGATGCACGATTCACTTCGAATTTCTGAATGTGTGTGCAAGAAGCCATGGGAAATAAAGTGTGCCTAAGTATAGCATTTCATCCGTAGACGGACAGGCAATCTAAGCGGACAATTCAAACGCTAGAGGACATGCTTTGCACGTATACAATAGATTTTCCGGGAAGCTGGAACAAGAAACTTCTATTGGTAGAATTTTCATACAACAACAGCTACCAAGCTTCTATAAGAATGGCACCCTATGAAGCTTTATATGGAAGGAAGTATAGATCACTTGTCCATTGGTATGATTTACAAGAAAAACGACTGCACAAGACAGATTTTGTACAAGAAATAGCAGATGCAATTGCAAAGATATAGCAACGGATGAAGATTATGTAATGTCGACAGAAGAGCTATGCGGAAAAAAGACAAAGATCTATAGAGTTTAACGAAGGGGATTTCGTATTCTTAAGAGTTTCACCGATGAAAGGAATAATGCGTTTCAGTAAAATAGGAAAATTGAGTCCAAAATATATTGGGCCATATGAGATTATCGAACGCATTAGAAAGTTTGCCTATAAATTGGCATTACTTCTTGAAATGTCAGTAGTACACAATGTGTTTTATGTATCTATGTTGCGAAAGTACATACCGGATCCATCCCATGTATTGAAACATGAACCGATCCAGATCTAAGAGGACCTAATGTATGAAGAGAAGCTTGTTCAAATTCTAGCACAAAAAGAAAAAGTCTTGAGGAACAAAACGATCCCATTAGTCAAAGTGCTATGGAAGAATAACAACATTGAAGAGGCTACGTGGGAACGCGAAGATGAAATCAGAAATTTGTAACCTCATTTGTTCTAAATTTTTGAGGATGAAAATTTTATAAGGAGGGGTGAATGTGATAACCACGAATTTTTAGATTCTCAGAGTAAATTAAAATTGTATGTATGTATCAATTTTAATAAATAAAATGTGAAAAAGTTGTGTTTTAAAACTGTCGAGAATACTATGAAAATGTTCCAGCAGTGTTAAAGTGAGTGAGTTCGGAGATGGAAAATCTTACTGAATAGAAATGGGTGAGACGGCTCGAAAATCAAGCCAAAAACCCTGAAGAGTGCACTGAAGTGCATTAAAAGACGAAAATTTATAGTAATGAATTCTGGCCAAACGAAAACAAAATAAGACAGACCGATCGCACCAGAGGCACCTGGAACCCGCCTATGCAATTTCGGTAAAGTTCCATTTGGTTTGACTTTCGATCAAAATTTGACCACGAATTAATTCCTATATTCATTAGATGATGTCAAGATGACATCATAAATATAACTTAATTAATTAGGATATTAAGGCTTAATTTATGGTGGTAGGTAGCATTAATGGCCAAGATTTAATGCTTTATGGATCAATAGCCATGATCAAGCCAAAATGACTTTGAAAAAAATTTGGAAAATTTGGAAAAATGGGGATCAGGCACATGGAAAGAAAACAACCCAAAAATTTTATTTTTGACCCCAAAAAGTTTGCAAATAAATCCTTGGACAATTATGTAATTGTTGGAAAATTTTGCTAAAAGGTCCCCATCCATTTGCCTATAAATAGGCATGAAAAATCACTTGGAAAAATTAGAAAACCAAGCCAAACTCTTGCCATTTTTCTGCCCATAAAATCCGTGCATTCCTAGTCCATTCCAAGCCAAAATTTGTCAAAATTTTACACCAAAATTAGCTTCCAATCCAAGCCTAAGCATCAAGAGATCAAACTGAGAAGGTAACCCACCATTTTGAAGAAATTTTCCTTGGTTTTTTTGCAAAATCTATGGCTCATGAGGGTTAGAAAATATTGAGAAATTTGATGTGTTGCTTGGTGTTTATGATTGGTTTGATACTAGGATGAATGAAGCATGATTTAGAACCATGAAACAAGCAAAAATTTTGCATGTTTTCCCATGAAATCCGTGGCTTAATGCTAGGGTTAGAATGAAAAATTTTCTTAGGTTTTAATATTAATATGTACATCGGAAAACCTAAGAGTGATATGTGATAATTGTATATTGTGATGAAAATTCCTTGGTGATGAAAACCATGAGGAACCGTGGCCATAATGAAAGAAAAATTGATGAAATTTGTGTGTGTTTTGAATGTTGGTTATGTGGAAATTTTTATGCAAAGTTTGGTAACTTTGCATAAAATATGCCTCTGGTATAGTACGTGGTAGGTACAAAAGTTCTGAGGTGTACTTAACACCGGGAAAACCTAAAAATACAAGCAGAAATGCTGTCGAAATTTCTAAAACGGCATAAGTGCATTTTGGGAAACGAGGGGTAAAGATATTAGGCTCAGAAAGGAAACTGAGACTCCTCGGTGGGTTAGGGTTAATAATGGAAAATCAAACCCAAAAGGAAAAGTAAACTGACCCTTTAATGACTAAAATGCCTAGAACAGGAAAAAATTCACGTTAGGGGTATTTTAGGAAATGAGGGAAAAAAATTAGATCAGGATAAGAAACCCAAGCCCCTCGGGAACCGAGGCTAGGAGACGGGATGAAAAACGTTTCAAGAGTGGTGAAATACCCATTTGAGGCTCCGAAATGCTAGAAAAACGAGAAACGACCCTAGGCGTCAGATGAATAGAACCGAGGGTCGGAAAATGAATAATTATGATTTTGTAGCAAATAAAGCTGTTAAAAGATATAAAAGCCTAGGGAATATTATTTTATGATATTTGGGCTTAGAAAATTCGGGAAAAATGATAGAACGGAATAGTTACGATCCCGAGACACGTTAGGGGTAAAATGGTCATTTTGGCCAAAAATTTTCGAAAGGCTTGGAAAGGACCATAAAGGATATAGATTGTCTTAAATAAAATTCTAGAACCCAAAATAAAGATTTTAAAGTTAAAAATCTAAAATTTAGTACACGAGCATGTACTTTGAGACATGGCTGTGTAGAGTGAACCCGAGAGGTACACGGGCTAGGACACGGGTGTGTTGCAGGCCGTGTACCATAAATAAAGTTGAAATATGTTGAATTGTTAAGTGAAATAAATATATTTAAAGTGATAATTAATAATGGATATTAACAGATAATACTATGTCTGTAAGGACCCAAACTAGAGATAAAACTGTGGAGGAGTTCTGAAAGTAGACATTATCGTAGTGGTGGTAAGTTCAAGCATTTTCATGTCTGTAACATGAAATACTATGATATTTGATTATGTATTAATTGTACATTAGAGGTTAAGTCCTACGGCCACTGGGAAAGTCGTTATTATAACACATCCCACATAATGAGAAAAAGAGAATATGTAAGACCTACGGGCAACAGAGGTTATTGACCTTGAGGTGGTGATTAAGGTCACTTGGTCAGGACTGTAATTGAAAGATGGTAATAAAACCACTTAAGACATACCACCCCTCCAACATTATGGTGGAGGTTTTTCAAGTCCTACGGGGATATAATAATCGCTACAGGTGATAAGTGTGGCGGCCCGCCCTACGTAGGGTTAAACAGTACTATTACAGTCAGCAACTGTTACCAACTGCGATAGACTATAACCACTTGGGTTATCAGCAACTTACTTTTAACTTGCTTTTAACTTATATTGATACCACCTGTGACGGCTAGTATCTTACTTTTAACTTGCTTTTAACTTATATTGATACCACTTGTGACGGCTGGTATCTTACTTTTAACCTACTTCTTTTAACATGCTTATTTTAACTTCCCATTTGAACATGAAAATAGGGAATCAATTTTTTTTCCTTAAACTATAAACTTTAAACTTTAAAAACTGTATCATTGTTAAACATTTACTATAGTAAACATTTTACTTTATCATAACTTGATATACATCATAAAACATCATTTCAATACTCTTTTAAACAGCTCAGTAGAAGACTCATAGTAGTACCATAACTCTCGCCTAGTCCCTTGGCATATACAGATCGCATTCATCATCCATCGCTTGTCTTATTTTCATGCAGGATGTTTACCTGCAACATAAACAAACTTGTGAGCGATAGGCTAAGTAAGTTCAAACATACATTTATGACATATAATAATTCACACCCTATAGGATAGAGTAATTCTGATACCTACTGTAGCCTCGAAACATTGCATAACATATGTCGTACATTGCTTAATATTTATACTCATCGTACATAACCTGGTCAACATACTTTACATCATAATCCTACTTTCATACTTATCATCGTAAACATGCTTAATGTACTTTAAACATATTTAACATCATGAACATACTTTTGTACTTATCATACTTTAAGGTCTTGACCATACTTTTGTACTTAATATGCTTTACATCGTAAACATATCATATTTTACACATAGCATACTTAACGTGTGGAAACATAACATACTTAACGTATGTTTACACATCGTAAACATAACATACTTGAAACATAATATACTTAATGTATGTTTACACATTGTCAACATAATATACTTGAAACATAACATACTTAATGTATGTTTACACAACGTAAACATAACATATTTAACGTACTTATTATCGTGAAAATACTTTCACATTTAATATAATGAATATACTTATTATATCTAAATACATAAAACTTCGTATATATACTTTAGCATCGTAAACATACTTACGTATACTTAAATATCCTTAACGTCATAAACATATTTTCATACATACAAAACATTGTATACACATATCATTCATTACTTAAGCATTCATATTTAAACATAACATACTTATTTAACATCATATAGAGCATACTTAACATAGTATGATTGACTTACGCATATCAACTTATGCCTAATAGTTATAACATATCATATACATAACACGAACGTTAGTCATGTTATACTTGCTTATTACCATGAATAGTACTATTCACTATGAATACTAACTTTATAATATTATGCTTGCTTGACATTCATACTTAAACGTATTTAACATCATTCATACTATATCAAACAAAACATATCTGATACCAACCATGGCATCAGAACATTAACATAACGTATATCATACATTACTTTAAATTTCATACTTAACGTACATAACATTAAAACATCTTTATACATACTTTACATCATAATCATACTTGACATACTTCAAATCGTGGACATACTTTCATATTTAACATGCTTTAAACATACTTAATATCCTGAACATATTTTCGTGCTTAACATACTTTTAATATATTTTAACATCTTGAACAGAATTTCATGTTTATCATTGTAAACATACTTAACCTCTTTAACATCGTGAACATATCATATTTTAAACATAGCATATTTAACGTATGCTTGAACATCATGACATAAGATATTTAACATATTTGACATCGTGAACATACTTCCACATTTAACATCATGAACATACTTGTCATACTTAAATACGTAAAACATTGTAAATGCACTTAAGCATTGTAACTTATACTTACGTATGTTTAAACATCCTTAACATCCAACATAATATGGATCATTAATATAATAAATAACATGTAATGCTTTTGCATTACCATCCATATAGTAACTCTGATCATGAACAGTATTTACATCGTGAACATATCATATTTTAAACTTCCGCACCCGGGACGTACTGTTGACTATGAACAGTATCATTGACCATAACAGTAACTTTGACCACGACTGTACTCGTAGTGTTAGTATATCTTAGGCTCGTTATGGGCTGCATTTTTAGTCTTAGGCCTTTATCTTTCATTACGTTCTGGTTTTGAGCCCCATGATTGGTCGTACCGTAATGCATGCATAACTGAGAGGGACTCTGGGGAGCGACCCACTGGCCAATCCTCTGCAGTCTATTTAAAGATCAGACTTCCAAACTCGGTACATACCACCATCGGTTTGGGAGCCATATCATAACTGATCATGAGAAACCTCCACCAGTGTGGGAGGCCGGTATGCCAAAGTGGTTTCATTACCATCTTTTATATGGTTCCTAACTGATGGCATTTTCATTGCCTCCTTAGTTTGGAACACTTATTACATTTCTTTATTTACTTGTGTGTATTGTATTTCACACTTTAATATGCATATAGTACCTTGGTATATACTTTACATGTCATACATATCATATAAACATATTACGTAATTTCATGTTACAGACATTTAAATTTTCTGAACTCACTGCATATAATACATAGACATAAACATGTTAAGTAAATTTACATTTAACTTAGACATGACACATAGTTCGTAACATGACTTTTGTAACATTCATGTCACTTACATTTTATATATAGCACGTAAACATGTCAAGTCAACTCATGTTTGACTTAGACATGACACATAGACATAAATATATGCATTTAGTTTTCATAGCAATCATATCATTGCATCTTATCATTTAACAAACATACTGCAGTCAGTTCATGTTGCAAACAGGAAAGTATCTGAACTTACTACATATAACACTTAAACATAGAAGTCAATTCATGTTTGACTTAGACCTAACACATAAACATCTAACGTTTAAAGCTTCTGTCTTATTATCTTGCTAATTCTTGTCTTTTCTTACTGTCTTTCATATGGTTTCGACTAGGTGGCATTATCATTGCCTCCATAGTCTAGAACACTTCTTATGCTTTCTTTCATTGTGTATATTTTATTAAATACACCTTTGTGCATATAACCCCTTACATATTTACTTTACATTTAATACATAACATATAAACATACTATGTAAATTCATGTAACAGACAATAAAATGTCTGAACTTAGTGGGACGTCCCCGACCTTGGTCCACCAAAACTATTACAATCGAGCTCCTTAGCCGACTGAAATAGCTCGTGAACTTCGTCGGGTCGCCTAAATTCTTTTCTTTCCTTTAAACCCTTTGTGAAATTTGGAATCATTTTTTTTAATACTTTTTCTTGTTTGTAAACATAACGTAATTAAACTGAACTATGTTTGTCACTTTCAAAAGTACAAACATAGTTTATACACAATACATAATTCAAATTTTTTTGCAATACATGTCTTTTCTTTATTCAAATCTCCTCTTTCAATGCTCAGCGGAAAACTTGTAGCAGGACCATATCCACAGTGGATTCCCTATCCCTTTGACACGCTCGCATCCTGCCGCCATCCAGAAATCTACCGGACAGGTTTCTCACCTGCAACATGAACAAATTGATGAGCTAACAGGCTCAGTAAGTTCAAACATACATAGTAAGAATCATATTGATTCAAAAACACTAAAACTCAATTTTTTATGAATAGTACTATTTATCATGAATAGTAATTTTGACCTTTGACCGATGAATAGTAACAGTTACGCTAACTGGTTACTATTCATTTTACCCTAACGGGTAACTATTCACATACCCTAACCGAATTTACATTATTCTAGCGTAAGTTTCGGTTATGCTCAATTATGATTTTTATCATTTTATTGATTGTTTATTCTCTATTGGATTTCTAGTTTAGAGCTCCGTTTATGGCAGTACCGATGATTATTAGCGCGCTGACTAGGAGGGTCTAAGGAGCGACCTTAGAACATCGGCCTCCACAGCCCCGATATCCTTGTAGGATCTGAGAAAAACCTCCACCACTATGTTGGAGGGGCGGTACGCCTTAGTGGTTTCATTACCATCTTTCTTATAGTTCCCCACCGATGACATTCATATGAACCATCTCACGGTGGAACCCTTATTGCCCGTAGGTCTTTACATTTATTTCTTTATGTGTGTTTTTTATTATCCACACTATAGTGCCCTAACACTTCTCCATAGTTTATTATTTATACACTTTTTAATTTCTCATTTCATTAGGTGAGTTAGTTTAACTACACCCCTATTGCCCGTAGGACTTTACAAGTTTGTACGAAAAGTACTTAAATCAATCAAATAGTAATTCATGCTGCAGACATGTAAATATCTGAGCTTACCAAACATTTATCATAGCATCGCGCTATGAAACATTCATATAGCACATAAACCTAGACAAAACAGATCAATTCATTCATATAATGAACAACATCAGAATGTTCATGAGCAGACAAATGAATGCTGGAACTTACACATATCACACTTAGACATAATAGTCTATTCATGTTGCAGTCAATTAATTGTTCGAACTTACAGATACTTTCGCTAGCATTTCCTTCCCCGACTCCGCAGACGTTCCTTTGCCGCTTTTGGATCGGGTTCCTATAACCGGAATAACCACGGTTATTCTAAATCTTCATTTCATATTCAAAATTTAGTAAAACGTAAAAATTCTACGTTTTATTTCCCGTAAATGGTCTTAGCAATCTAAAATCCTATTTTCCATTTTTACACTAACTCTTGGCAAAATTACCATTTTGCCCCTGATTTGATCTCTCATCATAAACCTATTTTTTGTTGGTTTAAGACCCAATTTAACTTTTATAATTTCATTTTAACTATCCTTAGGCATTCATGGTCCTTTCCGAGCTTTTCAGAAATTTTTGGTCAAAATGACCATTTTGCCCCTGACGGGTCTTGGGACCGTTATATGCTTACTGTGACTTTTAACAGGATTTTCTAAGCGCAAATATCATAAAATAATATTTCTTAAGCTTTTACACACTTTTACAGCATCCATTGCTGTTCCATAGACGACTATTGGTCGTCCGACTCTCGGGTGATACTATTCCGACACCTAGGGTCGTTTCTCGTTTTTCTCACGTTTCAAAGCCTTAAATGGGTATTTCACTACTCCTGAAATGTTTGTTATGCTAATCCCGAGCCTTAGACATCGCGTGGGCTCGGGTTTTCATCCCGACCTCAAATTTACCTTTCGTTTCCTAAAATACCCTTGCTATTGGTTTTCTCGTTCTCTTACATTTTCACAATCTCGGAGGGATGGTTTACTATTCCTCAAAGGTTCATTTTCCCATTTTCTGAGCCTAACTCATCGAAGGGTCTCGGTTTCCATTACCAAACACAATTTGCCTCTCGTTTTTCACCAAAATTCCCATAGTGCCGTTTTCAAAATTTCGGCAGCATTTCCACAAAATTTCTAGGTTTCCGGCGTTCAGGAAACGCCTCAAAACCATCTAACCTATTTTATTCTACCACGTACTATACCAGAGGCCTAATTTTTACGTAAAACTCAACTTTTTACGTAAAAATATTCACATTTCCCATACATTTTCTTTTTCTGACATTTCATTCATTTAACTCTTTTTTTTTCTTTTCTTTTTACAATTTGAATACAAATTACATACAAATCATTCCAATATATACATAAGGAATGAAGGGAAACGAAATCGCTACCGAAATCGTCCCGTCGGTGATCGGACGAACCGTTCGGTCTTGACCGCGTAAACTTTTTGTCTTCGTTCTTCACGTTCGGAATCCCGATTGGCAATTCTGATGCCGCGAATGTGTCCAGAACGTCGAAAATAGGCCAACGGACCATTCTTCATTTTTCCGCCCCCGGTCGCCGTTGACCGGCGTTGACCAGCGGCGCGAACAATAGAGGTGTCTACCTTGAAGATCTCGATGAGAAGAGTCCATTGGCGGTGTCAATTTCACCATTGGAGGCTCCGATCATCGACAATCGGCCTCGAAAACACGACCCACGGTGACGGCGTTGAATCTCCGCCGTGCCGGGGTTGTTGCCCAAAATTGTTTGAGGGCTTTTGCTCCCCGTTCTTCTCTGAGAATTTTCAGACCAACCACGTCACTCAACTCCGCCGAAATCGACGGATTCCACCGCGGCTTCACGGCGGCGGCGGCGCGGCTTCGGGCGGCACGATCCAGTGACTGTTGAGCCGAAATGAAGCTTGGGTTTTGTTCTACTCTTCACCACGAGTCTTTTGGGACTAGAATCGTGTCGATCGGAGGTCGAACGGTGGAGATATGGCCGTTTGAAATTTTCGGCCACCGGCGGCTTCGGGCGGCGCGTGCGGCGTTCTCCGGCATCGGTTCTGTCGATTCAGCACACCGTTGGATTCAGCTCATCGAGAGCTTTCCAACGAGACCGGCGGTGTCGAAAACGGACACCGTTTTCGACGGTCGGTTACTGTTCACCGACGGTGTAGGTGTAGGGGAGAAAATCTAGAAAATGAAAATTATGGGGCATTTTCTGCAATTTCGCCCTTTTATACCCTTTTTGTCCAAATTTTCAACATGAGCTATCCTGACTAATTTGGGCGTGCTGAACCCAAATATATCAGTTTCGTTTTCATCCGAGATCGTTTCGACCAGTTTCCGGTACTGCAAATTTCCCGTCAAAAATTACCTTTGTGCTCAATTAACTAATTTGAGCATTCTGATAGGCTGTACTGACTAATTTGGACGTCCTGAATCCAAATATATCAGTTTCGTCGTCATTCGAGGTCATCTCGGCCAGTTTTCGATACTGTACATTTCCCGGTCAAAATTTTCATTTTGTGCTTAATTGACTAATTAGAGCATTTGATTCCAAATATATCAGTTTTATATCAAGAAAATGTCATCTTGACCAATTTCTTGATACTGCGTATCTCCGGATCAAATATTACTTTTCATGCTCAATTGACTAATTTGAGCATGCTGAATCTAAATATATCAATTTTAGGTCTAGAAGAGGTCATCTAGACCAACTTCTCAATACTATGTGCAACACACACACACGCACTCACATCTAAAATCGCTACTATCAGTATTTTATCTTTTTGTGCACTCAGCTTACCCTGAGTCACGTACTAGGGTTTACAGTTCACTGTTTTTCCCTAGCTCAATTCAGCATGCTTTTACATCACCGAATTCTTAATCTGTAATATCATTAGAACATTTTATCTCGTTCTACACAATATTAATCATACATTTTACATTTTAAACATGAAATTCATCATGTACATGCAATTTACAATATTCTGAAAACAGTAAAATTTCCCGGTTATTACATTCACCCCTCCTTATAAACTTTTCATCCTCAAAAATTTAGCACAAATGAGGGTACAACATTCTCGTTTCATCTTTACGAGCAAAATTTGAACAAGTTGCTCTTCATATGTCAGATTCTCCTAAATCTGAATCGATTCGTACTTCAATACATAAGATAAATTCGATATCTATTTCCTTAGCCTACATTCATGAAAAACACTATGTACTGCTGACAGTTCTGAAGGTAGTACCTATTTATAGGTAACCTTTTCAACACGTTTAAAAATTTCATAGGGTCCAATACATCTTAGACTAAATTTTCTTTTCTTACCGAACACATTATTCCCTTCAATGGGAATACTTTTAAAGAATATGAAATCCCTTTCATTAAACTCTAGGGATCTTCAGCGTTTATCTGCATAATTCTTCCGCCGACTTTGTGCGATCTTTCTTCATCGCTGTATTTTCACAATTACATCTGATGTTTCTTATATGTAATCGGTCTTGTGCCACTGTTTCTCTCGCAGGTCATACCAATAGGTAAGCGATTTGCACTTTCGTCCATCTAAAGCTTCATAGGGTACCATTCCTATAGAAGCTTGGTAGCTGTTGTTGTACAAGAATTTCTTCTAACAGTAACTTCTCGTTCCAATTCTTAGAAAATCCATGACTTAGACACGAAACATGTCTTCTAGTGTCCGAGTAATTCGCTCAGATTGATCTTCATTTAGGGATGAAAAGTCTTACTAAGACGCAATTTCGTTCCCATGACTCCTTGTACGCACTTCCAAAAATTCGAAGTGAATTTCGTATCTAAATCAAATATGACAAATTTGAAACACTATGTTATCTGACAACATGGTTTTCATAGAAATTCGCTAACTTTTCCAGTGAAAAGTCATTTTCACTACTATGACTCTTGCGGTTTTCATCAATTTATCCACCATAATTCAGATAACGTTATATCGCTCTTGGGTCCTTGATAATTCCACTACAAAATTCATCGTAATATGTTCCCACTTACGTTCGGGAACTTCCAATGATTCCAGTTTTCTACCTAGATGTTTCGTTCAGTCGTGATCTTTTGACGATCATGCATCGATTCACAAATTTTGCGCTTTCATTCGTCGTCTCTTTCCACCATAATTGCAATTTTAATTTATGGTATACTTTACTCTTTCCGAAATGCATTGAATATGGCATTTTATGGGCTTTTGCCATACTTCACCTCATTAATCCTTCATTAGTTAGAATATGAATTCCTCCTTAATGTAGGATCATTCCACCCTTGGAAATCCCTTCTTGATAACTTATTATATTTGATCTTGCTTCAGAGCCCTTTTAGTGTCTTCGAATAACGATGACTCTGATTAGAGTACAACTAACCTTTCGGATATCAGCTCCAACTCTAATGAGTGTATCTCTTGTCGTAATTGTTCACTAGTTTTCCTTTTCGCTACTGGTATGGAACAGTAGAATTTCTGCTTAAGGCATCCATCACACGGTTGATTGATTTTTTTCTGGGTGGTAGAGGATCTCACAGCTGTAATCATTCACCAACTCCAACATTCTCTTTTCCACATATTCAGATTCTCTTTCGATGCATCACAATATATCACGAATTTCTCCCTTTTAGTGAGAAGCGTGTGAATTGGCGCGCTTGTTAGTCAATTTTTCAACTCTTAAAAACTCTTTTCACATTCTTCAGTCTACTCATATTACCTCTCCTTGCGCGTAATAGCAGTAAGAGGTGCCGCTAGTCATGCGAACATTTCCATAAGTCTTCTAT
Organism: Antiaris toxicaria; assembly: GCA_035233585.1. Lineage (NCBI taxonomy): Eukaryota > Viridiplantae > Streptophyta > Magnoliopsida > Rosales > Moraceae > Antiaris > Antiaris toxicaria. The sequence continues at coordinate 55,981,024 of CP141153.1, forward strand.
AGTTTCCAGTCAAACTTAAGAAATTCCGTATTCCCATTACAGTCTTAGGAGCAGGCAATTCATTAGTCGTCTCCGCTTGATAGGATTTACGATGATTCCTTGTTTGGGGACTACGTGTCTGAGAAAATACACTTTATCTAGCCAAAATTCGTACTTGGAGAATTTTGCATAGGGTCGGTGCTATCTCATAATGTGCAGAGCAGTTCTCAAATACTCTTCATACTCCTTATGAGTCTATGAATATATAAGTATGTCATCGATAAACACAATGACAACTTATCTAGGAATTCCTTGAACACTCAGTTGATGGTATTCTTAATCGTAAATTAGTCTTAGAGAATACTGCCACACCTTTGGAAATGGGTGTAGTTCTTTGCATGAGTTCAATTTCAAAGGAAATTTCTTGTTCAGACGACAATTCAAGTAATTCCTCGAAGAAATATGTCGAGAATTTCTTGGACCATAAGAACATTTTCTGGTCGACGCTTCTGTTCCTCTATTACATCTACCACATAGGCCAAATATCCAATTCAATCATTGGACATTAGCTTACTCGCACTTCACGAGCTAATTATCATTTTCCTTGATTTACATGACGAATCCACGTATTCAAAGCTTTCTTCGTCGTCTAGTCGAAATACTATCTTTCTATTCCGACAATCAACTATGATTTGATATTTCCCTAGGAAATCAGTTCCTAAGATTACGTCATAATCAACTAACCTTATAACAATCGATTCTGTCGCTATGTTTGACGTTCCTACTTTCACATCCTCCTTAGTGTATGCCAAGACGCGAGCATTGGCACGTGTTACGTGTTCTTGTCTTTCCAGTACTACCAATGATCTTTCAAATCTAGCCTATAACACACGGGCTTGGGACATTGTTGCTGTGTTTAAAACGTTTCCTGTGTATTCTACCGATTTGTAGGACAGTTTCTAGCATAATAGCCTTCTTTTCCCATATTGCTAACATGCACTAGGGCCAAATCAGCACTGTGGCCAGTGCCCCTTCTCCCTTGTAGCACAACTGGATACATCTGATCCTATATTATTAGTCAGCTTCCTTTGCTGCCTTCTATTATTCCAGGTTAGGTTTTCATTTTCTTGGAACATTTACCTTTTCCTTTATTCTACGACTATAGGCCTGGAGCATTAAACTATCCTGGCCCAACATTCTGATTAGATTTACTGCTTTAGCCAATTTAGGTTCCAACTTAGGAAAAATTTAGTCAAAGTCCTTTCCCTCTTTCAGGTTTCTAAGACTTTTTTTCTTTCTTCTTTCTGTCTAGCCCGCTGGTATTCAACCTGTCGAGCGCGACTGACGCAGTCTGTCATTGAAGGTGGTGGTATTAGACCACTATCCACCAAAACAAGGATCTCTGGTCAGAACATTCCAATCATTCTCTGTATCTTTTCCCTCTAAATAATTACCACGTAAGGGCATTATTTGGACAATTGATCAATTTCCGATGCTCTTCACTCACTGATACATTTCCTTGCTTTAATGCGGCAAACCTTTTTTTTTTTTTTTTTACGGTTTTCATGATGCAGGATCATAATATATTTAATGAAATTCAACCAGAAATTCATTTTAGTTCACCGTAGTCTCATCTTTTCTCATTCTGACAATGTTCTATCAGAACTTAGCATCCTTCATCAGAACAAAGGACGTATGCAGAACCTTCTCCTTGCTCTATCAAGTTTATGAGTCTCAAATCATCTATATAGATGAAAATCATTCCTCTGCTTCCACTGAATCTGTAGAGCCCTCAAATTCTAGAGGTTTTATTCCACGGAATCACTTATATAATAACTCTTGATTTACTATTGACCGTAGTTCCTGTATCCTTTCAAGAACAGCGGTAATGTACTACCTATTCAACCGCAGGGGTCAGTGGTGGCTGAACCTTCTCAGCACCCTGCCTAGGTTCTATCTCATCTAAACGCGGTCTTAATTCAACGTTTTCTTGCATCTAGACCTCTAAAAGGCCTTATAATTTCTCCACCCTTTTTAACAGGATGAGACATTCACTCATATTTTCTTGACCATATGTATTCACCAGATTTTCTATTTCCCTATAATCATTTGAGAATCAATCATTAGATTTTCAATGTATATATATTTCACAAAATTTTTAAGATTTCCCGAAATTCAAAGAAATCCTAATGCCATATCATCGTACGGCATTATTATAACTAGTTTCATGACGTTCACATATATATCAATATTAAGGCCTTGTATATACAACAGCCTCTTTTACATTGAGTACACATATATACACATATGTACCACTCTACATTTTAGTCATTCTATCACTCCGGTTTCAAAGGAAAACTCCTTCGGATCTTCTTTCTCTTCATCCGGACCATTTCTAGCACAATAAATGCACATGGCCCATTTATCGTATATTATGCCTTTTCATATAGGACAAAACAACAAAACTTATTATATTATATCAACACATTTTGACAGTTCCTAACAATTCATCACACACATGTCACTACATACACATGTCATTACATAACATTTCAATATAACATAAAGGATATATATATAGCCTAATACATCTAATTTTCCTGGTCTACAGGAAATTTTTATGGGTCCTCTTCTTCCTTGACTAGATCGTTCACCTATAGACATTCTTGGATCTACGCTCGTCTCGGCTTAAGTTCTGTTGTGAATTTCATGCAAATTGGAGGGGATTCATCAGTTCCTCGAAGCGCACAGCATACATTAGAACTATGTCATCGGACATCGACTGCAGTTTCTCAGTCCGACGAACTTATTCTCGTATGTTCGCAACTCTAAGGAACTCAAGTGACGTTAAAAGTGACACCCTGTTTGCCCTTGAGGAGTTGGGGCTGATATTAGACTTTTTCCGAGAGAAGATTTACTCAATCGTGGCATGGTGAAACTTGGTCCAGTTAAGCGCTACTCCTAGTCACAAGAATCCCAATACACACGAGAGTATCTCCCCGAAAAGCATTGTCAACAGCCAACAAGACCCATCATCCCGATTAATGGTACACAACCGGAAAATCATTTCAATAACGTGACACTAATCTTACCTTCCTATGAAATTCTGAAAGACTGTTCGCCACTCCAAACTTTATGGGCAGCTGACATTGGAGTTCTATATAACTTGATGGCAATCTTCATTTCTTCTCTGAGCAGCCTTCCTTGTTCATTCTGTGGCACTGTACGATCATAATCATGGTAATTCTCTATCTCGAACTCTGAATAGCCGTATTGTGGTAGTCCACTAGCACTATACAATCATGAGTCCACATTCATTGATCTCATCATCTCATTTCATCTAAGTCGTTTATTTTCCAATAAACAAACAACTACTAATTCAAAACTAGGCTAACTTACTTGGATAGAAGAGCAGGTTACGTCTCGTGCCAAGAGGGATATGGTCAAGCTCGCTCTGATACCACCTGTGACACCCCGACCTCGGTCCACCGAAACTATTACAATCAAGCTCCTTAGCCGACTGAAATAGCTCGTGAACTTCGTCGGGCCGCCTAAATTCTTTTCTTTCCTTTAAACCCTTTGTGAAATTTGGGATCATTTTTTTTTAATACTTTTTCTTGTTTGTAAACATAACGTAATTAAACTGAACTATGTTTGTCACTTTTAAAAGTACAAACATAGTTTATACACAATACATAATTCAAATCTTTTTGCAATACATGTCTTTTCTTTATTCAAATCTCCTCTTTCAACGCTCAGCGGAAAACTTGTAGCAGGACCATATCCACAGTGGATTCCCTATCCCTTTGACACGCTCGCATCCTACCGCCATCCAGAAATCTACCGGACAGGTTTCTCACCTGCAACATGAACAAACTGATGAGCTAACAGGCTCAGTAAGTTCAAACATACATAGTAAGAATCATATTGATTCAAAAACACTAAAACTCAATTTTTTATGAATAGTACTATTTATCATGAATAGTAATTTTGACCTTTGACCGATGAATAGTAACAGTTACGCTAACTGGTTACTATTCATTTTACCCTAACGGGTAACTATTCACATACCCTAACCGAATTTACATTATTCTAGCGTAAGCTTCGGTTATGCTCAATTATGATTTTTATCATTTTATTGATTGTTTATTCTCTATTGGATTTCTAGTTTAGAGCTCTGTTTATGGCAGTACCGATAATTATTAGCGCGCTGACTTGGAGGGTCTAAGGAGCGACCTTAGAACATCGGCCTCCACAGCCCTGATATCCTTGTAGGATCTGAGAAAAACCTCCACCACTATGTTGGAGGGGCGGTACGCCTTAGTAGTTTCATTACCATATTTCTTATAGTTCCCCACCGGCGATATTCATATGAATCATCCCACGGTGGAACCCTTATTGCCCGTAGGTCTTTACATTTATTTCTTTATGTGTGTTTTTAATTAACCACACTATAGTGCCCTAACACTTCTCCATAGTTTATTATTTATACACTTTTTAATTTCTCATTTCATTAGGTGAGTTAGTTTAACTACACCCCTATTGCCCGTAGGACTTTACAAGTTTGTATGAAAAGTACTTAAATCAATCAAATAGTAATTCATGCTGCAGACATGTAAATATCTGAGCTTACCAAACATTTATCATAGCATCGCGCTATGAAACATTCATATAGCACATAAACCTAGACATAACAGATCAATTCATTCATATAATGAACAACATCAGAATGTTCATGAGCAGACAAATGAATGCTGGAACTTACACATATCACACTTAGACATAATAGTCTATTCATGTTGCAGTCAATAAAATGTTCGAACTTACAGATACTTTCGCTAGCATTTCCTTCCCCGACTCCGCAGACGTTCCTTTGCCGCTTCTGGATCGGGTTCCTATAACCGGAATAACCACGGTTATTCTAAATCTTCATTTCATATTCAAAATTTAGTAAAACGTAAAAATTCTACGTTTTATTTCCCGTAAATGGTCTTAGAAATCTAAAATCCTATTTTCCATTTTTACACTAACTCTTGGCAAAATTACCATTTTACCCCTGATTTGATCTCTCATCATAAACCTATTTTTTGTTGGTTTAAGACCCAATTTAACTTTTATAATTTCATTTTAACTATCCTTAGGCATTCACGGTCCTTTCCGAGCCTTTCAGAAATTTTTGGTCAAAATGACCATTTTGCCCCTGAATGGTCTTGGGACCGTTATATGCTTACTGTGACTTTTAACAGGATTTTCTAAGCCCAAATATCATAAAATAATATTTCTTAAGCTTTTACACACTTTTACAGCATCCATTGCTGTTCCATAGACGACTATTGGTCATCCGACTCTCGGGTGATACTATTCCGACACCTAGGGTCGTTTCTCGTTTTTCTCACGTTTCAAAGCCTTAAATGGGTATTTCACTACTCCTGAAACGTTTGTTATGCTAATCCGGAGCCTTAGACATCGCGTGGGCTCTGGTTTTCATCCCGACCTCAAATTTACCTTTCGTTTCCTAAAATACCCTTGCTATTGGTTTTCCCGTTCTCTTACATTTTCACAACCTCGGAGGGATGGTTTACTACTCCTCAAAGGTTCATTTTCTCATTTCCTGAGCCTAACTCATCAAAGGGTCTCGGTTTCCATTACCAAACACAATTTGCCTCTCGTTTTGTAGGAAAATAAATCGGTAAAAACGTATCAGAGTGGCGCAGCGGAACAATAAAAATTTTTAGATCGTTAAATATCTCATGATGCCATATACAATAAATCAACAACAATTAAAACTCATACCTGAAGGACGCCAATATGCAGGAGGAGAATGACCGGAGGCTTCAACCAACTAGCCTTCTCTACTATTCTCCAATTCCCGAATGGCTGAGTGTGTGGGCACTCTGAACCTCGATCGGTATGCTAGCACTGCTAGTCTTCTTCCGACCACCCAGATCTCTAAAGAACTTTATAGTCACGATGAGCTGTGCAACAATAAGCCTGCTCACCTAAGAGTCTGTGGTCTGAGAGAACTGGAGTGGCAGGACCTCTATTTATAGACCTGCATGAGGTGAATCTCTGAATTTGAATTGGATTAGGAAAAGATATTTTCCCTTATCCAAGCCAAAAAATCCGAATTTTCCAAGGGAGAATCTCCACAATTAAATTCGGTTTTCCTAGGATAAATCCAATCCAAATCTAAACAAGATTTTAACTAGAATTTTATCTCCCTTTTTCAACCAAAAAATCCGAAATCTTTAGGAGAAAATCTTCTCCAAATTTTCGGCCACTTTTAGGATAAGGAAGAATCAAAATTCCACTAGGATTTTTCAAGCTAAATCTCATCTCAACCTTATCCAAAAATAACCGAATTTCCTAGGATCAAGGCTCCAAAATTTCGGCCACTTTTAGGGAAGGAGAGAATCCAAATTCAACTAGGATTGAAACTTGAATTTTCCCTTGAATCTTATCCACAAAAAACCGAATTTTCCATTGAGGATTATCCTCAAAAAATTCGCCCACTTTTGTTGGGATTTGGATTCAAAATTCAAGTAGGATTCTAACAAGATTATCCTCTCCAAATCCAACTCAAATTCGAATTTCAAACCTTGTGGATTTTCCACAACAAATTCGAATCCTACTTGGACTGTGATTCAAAATTTGAATTTCAAATTTCAAATTCAAATTTCAAATTCAAATTTCAAATTTCAAATTTCAAATTTCAAATTTCAAATTTCAAATTCGAATTTCAAATTCAAATTTCAAATTCGAATTTCAAATTTAAATTTCAAATTCAAATTTCAAATTAAAATTTCAAATTTCAAATTTCAAAATTCAAAATTCAAATTCCACAAAACGGTTGTGTTTCATATTCTTGTTCTCATGGATAATTTTCTACAACTCCAATCCAATCTCAAATAAAATCATGGCAACTTTATTTGGAGTTCGAATAATTGTGTACTCTATTATCCAAAACAAAATCTGAATCCAACCGGAGAGAATCTTGTCTACCATCCTAATCCTGTGTCATCACCATCCATGCATAATAAACTAGCCAATAGCATACACAAATCAATTTGCCAAACGTTAAGGAATTATGTGGAGCTAGTAGAGGGACTGATTGGACATATATAATCGGGCTCCCGTGATTCCATATGATCATCATTCTGTACCAAACAACTCAATCATATGATCACTAATTTCAGAGTCACACCACTATAAACCTGAAACTGAACTCCCAATTATATACCGTATTACGTAAGCCTGTGACGAGCTACCATCCAATGACCTTGTCATATATGCAAAACCCTCATATGATATCCATGATCAGCCTTAGGTCAAAGTCCGTTTAATCCTACTGATTAGGCTATCTTAAAGTTCTATTATACTACCGAATCAAGAAAATGATTATTCACCATATGTGAATAAGAAGTCATCCGCCCAGCAGACGATCCAAGGCCTTGTCCATTTTCACTTTAAGTATAATGCCTTTAAGAGGATACCTTTAACTCTTCAGAGCTATGATTCCGATATCTGCAAACAAACCCTTCATCGTATACAAGTCATGCACCCAACGAACCGGTCTATAAGCTTACTACCTCTGAGACGCTTTAGCCATTGGAACATCAAAGTACACAAGTCATATACATGAAGTAGTTCATTTACTCAGGATTAAGGTTATTGCACAATGAACGTCAAAAGCAGATTGATCCACTCATAGCGGACTACGTAGATCAATCACGCTTTAGTCCCGGTCTAATATGTCACCACCGAGTAACATATCCATGTCTCTACTTGGGAGTCCAGCTCCAGACAGTCAAGACAAACCGTCCCCTCTAAGGCTTTAGACAACATAATAGTCTTAACATGAGTTAGATGCTCGGTCTTACCCCATAGACTACAGACCATAGTTTAGACTGCTAACTTTAGAACATTGTCTTCTCGCATACAAAAGTCCATTGCATGCAACGTTCTAACAGTTTTAACACAAGCAGTCAGTAAGCCATATTTGCTTACATTTACTTTAACATGTAAATAAGACGAGGACAGATAGCAATGTAATGTATAACCTCTATGTATAATTTTATTATCCAGTTCAAAATGAATACATCAAAATGTCTCTAATACTTAGGGCATTTCCTAACAATCTCCCACTTGCCCTAAGCCAGCAGATGTGCCATGTTACGCATCCCCATCGCCTCTACATGCCTCTCAAAGCTTCTAGCTACCAAAGTCTTAGTAAAGGGATCAGCGATGTTGTCCTCGGACGCGATCTTACATACATCCACTTGTCCTGTCTCCACATGCCCTCTAATAATGTGATACCTCCGATCTATGTGCTTGGTCCTCTTGTGGTGCCGAGATTCCCTTGTGTTGGCAATAGCCCCTGTATTATCACAGTAAAGTGTGATAGGCTTGTCAACACCCGGAATGACCTCAAGGTCTCTAAAGAACTTGCGGAGCCAAACCGCTTCTTTAGATGCCTCAGTCGCAGCCACATACTCAGCCTCCATAGTAGAGTCAGCTGTGCAGCCCTGCTTCACGCTCCTCCACACAATGGCGCCTCCTCCGAGTAAAAACACTGATCCAGATGTCGATTTCCTCGAATCCTTACAAGTCTGGAAGTCTGAGTCCGTGTATCCTACGGGTGTTAGGTCCCCTCCAGAATACACTAGCATATAATCCCTCGTTCTCTTAAGATACTTGAGTATATACTTTACTGCTTGCCAGTGCTTGGTTCCAGGATTCGCTTGATATTGACTCACCATACCTACTGCAAAACATATGTCCGGGCGAGTGCAAAGCATAGTGTACATAAGGCTACCCACAGCGGATGCATAAGGGACCTTACTCATACGCTCTCTTTCTTCCGATGTCTTGGGATAGTCATCCAATGAAAGAGTTAAACCAGCAATAGAAGGTTGTGAGCCTTTCTTTGCCTCTAGCATTGCATATTTGTCAATTATTTTATCTATGTATGAAGCTTGGGATAATGCTATCATTTTGTTCTTTCGATCTCTGAAGAGACGAATGCCTAGAACATAATTAGCTTCTCCCAAGTCCTTCATGTCAAACTGTTGGTGTAACCAAAGCTTGATCGATGATAAATTCCCTACATCATTCCCAATGAGTAGTATATCATCGACATAGAGTATCAGAAAGACCACTTTTCCATCCTTAATACGTTTATAAACACAAGGTTCATCAACGTTCTGCTCAAAACCAAATGTCTTAATCGCTTGATCAAACCTCTGGTTCCATGAGCGGGATGCCTGCTTTAATCCATAAATGGATCTCAGTAACTTGCAGACTTTCTTATCTTGGCCTTTTGCTACGAACCCTTCGGGTTGTATCATATAGATACACTCTTCAAGATGGCCATTCAAGAATGCCGTCTTGACATCCATTTGCCAGATCTCGTAATCGAGAGCCGCAGCAATGGACACAAGAATACGGATAGACTTTAGCATAGCAACAGGCGAAAAGGTTTCCTCGTAATCGATTCCAGCCTTTTGCGTGTATCCCTTTGCAACCAGTCTAGCTTTGAAAGTTTCCACTCTCCCTTCCGCATCCTTCTTTCTTTTGTAGACCCATTTGCATCCAATGGGTTTTATCCCATCCGGCAAATCTACAAGTTCCCAAACAGAGTTGGATTTCATAGAATCCATCTCATTGTTCATAGCCTGTTTCCAAGATCTAGAATCAACATCCTTTATAGCTTCATCATATGTGACCGGATCTTCCTCATGCTCATGAGCCTCGGCCTGGTATACCTCAGCATCATACATAAAGAAATTAGGTTTCTTAGAAACCCTCCCACTACGACGAGGCACCCTAAATTGTTGATCGTCTGCAGGTCTTTCACTGGAACTCGGACTTGCGTCCAAGACCGAAATCTGTGGAGCAGTTCTTTCACCCGATAACTCCTCTAGCACCACTTTGCTTCTAGGCTTAAAGTCATTCATGTGACTTTCCTCCAAGAATGTCGCATGGGTTGAGACAATGACCTTTTGTTCCTTCGGGTTATAGAACAGACCTCCTTTAGTTCCCTTTGAATACCCTACAAACATGCACAATTCTGATCTTGGTTCCAACTTCTTCGCATCCCCATCCGGTACATGTGCCGGGCAGCCCCATATTCTCATATGTCCAAGGGAGGGCTTCCTGCCACGCCACAATTCATACGGAGTTCTAGGAATTGATTTGCTCGGAACCTGGTTCAGAATATAGCACGCCGTTTGTAAAGCATGTCCCCAAAATGATAATGGCAGCGTTGAGTAACTCATCATGGACCGTACCATATCCAATAAGGTCCTGTTTCTCCTTTCGGCTACACCATTCTGTTGTGGAGTACCAGGTGCAGTCAATTGGGATAATATCCCATTCTCTACAAGATGTCCTAGAAATTCATCGGAGAGGTATTCGCCACCTCGATCAGATCGTAGTGTCTTTATGGATTTATCCAATTGCTTTTCCACTTCCGCACGATGCTCTTTGAATTTATCAAAGGTTTCGCTCTTGCGGTGCATCAGATACACATATCCATACCTCGAGTAATCATCTATGAAAGAGACATAGTACTCGAACCCTCCTCGTGCTGTGACGTTCATGGGGCCACATATGTCAGTGTGCACAATTTCTAAGAGCTCCTGTGCCCTCGTACCCTTAGCTCCAAAAGACCTCTTAGTCATCTTACCCTCTAGACAAGACTCACATTGGGGAAGTCATACCTCCTCCAGAGATTCCAGAGGACCGTCTTTCACCAATCTTTGAATCCTATCTTGATTAATATGACCAAGTCTTAAATGCCAAAGATACGCCTTGTTAGAGTGAGAAACTTTCAACCTTTTAGAGTTATCAATTAATTCAGTGTCAAGCAGTGAGTACATCTTTGGTCTGATCAAATATAGGTTTCCATCCATCCATCCAGAACAGATAAAAGACTTATTTCTATGAATATCAACTCTTTTACTAAAAGAAACTGAATAAGAATCCTTTATTAAACAAGCTACCGATATAAGGTTCCTCCTAAAATTAGGAACATAAAAACAGTCTTTCAATAAAATAAACCTAAATTGATCAAAATAAAGATGAACGTCTCCCACTGCCTCAGCCACCACAAAGCTACCATCTCCAGTCCGCAACGAGAGGCTCCTATCATGTAGACTTCTCGTTTCCACGAACCCCTGCATAGAAACACAAACATGATTAGTGGCGCCCGAATCAATGACCCATGTGTCTTTCGATTCTTCCACCAAACGCGCTTCTAAGTAATGAAGTTCCTTACCTTCCTTGCCCTTGGAGGCTAGGAATTCCCGGCAAGCCTTCTTGAAGTGACCTACCTTCCCACAGTGGAAGCATTTGGACTTTTTAGGGTCCTTTGGCTTCTTGTTCTTCTTCTTTTTCTTCCCGTCCGAGACAGGAGGATTAGAAGAACTGGAAGCCACTTGCTTCTTATTTGGCCTCTTCCTCTTCCGTGAGGGATTGGAAGATTCCGCTAAATTGGTCTCTCCTTTAGGTCAGACCACATCCTCATCCCTGATCATCGGCTCATAAGCCTGTAGTTGCTTCATGAGCTCGGTAAGTCCTAACTCCTTTGTCGCCAGATTGTATGCGGCCTTAAACCCCACAAAATCTTTAGACAGAGTCTTGAACACCATCTCGATCTGGGTGTTGTAGTCTAACTCAGCACCATTCTCGGCAGCCTCAGCGAAGAATCCCATTAGAGTGATCATATGTTCCTTCACCGGAGCACCTGCCTTTTGCTTGGAGTTCATAATGCTGGTGATTGCAGACTGTCGAGCCAATTTTTCTTGGCCTCCGAACATGTCCACCAGATTTTCCATGATCTCCCCAGCAACTTGATAAGTCTCATGCTGCTTTTGTAAAGCACTCGTCATGCTAGCAAGGATGTAGCATCGAGCTATCTCATTGGATTCTCTCCAACGATTATAGGCAACCGGGACCTCCTCAAGTGGTGTGTCAGGTTTGGGCCCAGGTGGGCATGGTTCGTCCAATACGAACTTGTGTCTCTCGCAGCTGAGAACTATTAATAGATTTCTTTTCCAATCTTTATAATTGTCGCCATTCAACTTATTTTCAGTAAGTATCGAAATGAGGGGTGTCGGTGACATTTTGAACTGAAATAAAATTATACTAGACATCATTACAAAGCCCAAGCAAATATACAGATAATTTAGCAAATAAAAACATACAAGTATGTTCCTACATGAAACTTGAAAAAACATATAGCATTGCAACGGTAATTCTCAGCACCTATTGCCCCAAGCCACCGAGGGGTAGTCATGAGAACAAATAGCCGGAACATGGACCCCGTCCAATTAATATATGTTACCTTAAATCCTCCAAGGTTAAGACATATATTAATAACCGCTTATTTGGCCACCAGTTTAGTTACAGAGCTTCTAGGGAAGGTTAATAACTAGACGAGTCTTGAGTGTATAACCATTGTTTACGTAGCTCGATCCACGTCCTACCAAGCCACCGAGGGGTGGTCATGAATAGGATCGCACCCGAACACGTTTTCCACATAGGAGATCCAATCTAGTATACCGGCGGCGGTAAACACCTACCGAGGGGTGTGGTCAGGTCAGAACTGACGCGAGGCGTTACCATGCTTTCACATATGGATCAACAATGGAGGCCGTGGGTTTTGTTTGAAACCCTCTCCCACTCAATATTTTGGAAAACATGCAAGTTTTGACAAATTATGTATGATCAATATAGTATGAGCGGCACTTACCTATCCTATATGACATGTTATCAAATATGCATACAAAACATCTATCAATATATATTTATACATCCATGACATATCACAGAAAAAATAATTGACAGAATAACCAAGCTATGGTTCCATCCTAGAACAAAGAAAATAAAGATTACAAAATTCCATCCAAAGCATTCTTTGGGTCTTGAATTCTGTTCCGTCTTCTTGTATCCTTCTTTATGTAGCCTCTCCATTTATTTCTCATCCCAAGAATTATTTAAAATTTAAATCTCCCAAAAATTTAAATTTCAAATTCAAATTCCAAATTCGAATTTCAAATTTAAATTTCAAATTTGAATTTTAAACAATTTTAAAACATCATGTGTAATAATATGTAATTTCAAAAATTTCAAATTTTTAATTACATATTTTTAAACATGATTAAATCTCAAATTTAAAAATCAAAATTTTCTGATTTTTGGACCGTCGGACCGCCGCCCCCGTAGGCGGCAGCCGCCGTGGGCAGCCACCAACCCCGGAGGGGCTGACAGCCCACGACCGCCCCATGTGCAGCCCTGCCGGGCTGCAGGCCAAGCCTGCAGCGCTAGGCTGCACGCCCAGGCTGGGCGCAGCAGCCGGCAGGCTGCAAGTAGCTCCTGCAGCCAGAGGCTGCACGCCCAGGCTACGGCCAGCCTTGGGCAGGACACGGCCACCCTGGGCTGCAGGCCAAGCCTGCGGCCGGGGTGGTGTGGGCCTGCTTAGGGGCTGCCGCAGCCCCATCCTGCCCGAGGGCAGGGGCTGCAGCCCCACCAAGGCCCGTCGGCCTATCCCGAGGGGTCGAGTCTCGATTTTCGTGCCATATTCCAATTTACCTATTAGGATCTCCAAAAATTAATTTGAATCCCAATTAAATTGAAATTTTCCACATAATCAAAATTTCAATCTTTAAATTAAATTTAACTTTTGGGAAAAATAAATTACGGTCTTCAATCTTCAATCTCCTCCAAGAATAATTACATAAAAAATTCTTAAACCGTTTCCGGTGTTCAAAAATTCTAACCATAAAAATTCTAAGAGACAAGAATTAATATCCATGGGAAAATTACAGTGTTAATAAACTGCTCCCATGGTTACATAAAAAATTCCTAGATACAATTTTTCTAAATTCTAAGGAACCATAACCGGTATAAACAAGCATGCTTATAATAATTGAAGAAATTAAAATAACCACATACTTTATACATAATACATGATAACAACATAAAGGAACCCCAGAATGCCACTCTCTAAATATCAAATCCATACATAAATAAAAAGACTAAGTAATTGTCTAATTTATGTGCATGGCATAGTCATGAGATGGCTCTGATACCAATTGTAGGAAAATAAACCGGTAAAAACGTATCAGAGTGGCGCAGCGGAACAATAAAAATTTTTAGATCGTTAAATATCTCATGATGCCATATACAATAAGTCAACAACAATTAAAACTCATACCTCAAGGACGCCAATATGCAGGAGGAGAATGACCGGAGGCTTCAACCAACTAGCCTTCTCTACTATTCTCCAATTCCCGAATGGCTGAGTGTGTGGGCACTCTGAACCTCGATCGGTATGCTAGCACTGCTAGTCTTCTTCCGACCACCCAGATCTCTAAAGAACTTTATTGTCACGATGAGCTGTGCAACAATAAGCCTGCTCACCTGAGAGTCTGTGGTCTGAGAGAACTGGAGTGGCAGGACCTCTATTTATAGACCTGCATGAGGTGAATCTCTGAATTTGAATTGGATTAGGAAAAGATATTTTCCCTTATCCAAGCCAAAAAATCCGAATTTTCCAAGGGAGAATCTCCACAATTAAATTCGGTTTTCCTAGGATAAATCCAATCCAAATCTAAACAAGATTTTAACTAAAATTTTATCTCCCTTTTTCAACCAAAAAATCTGAAATCTTTAGGAGAAAATCTTCTCCAAATTTTCAGCCACTTTTAGGATAAGGAAGAATCAAAATTCCACTAGGATTTTTCAAGCTAAATCTCATCTCAACCTTATCCAAAAATAACCGAATTTCCTAGGATCAAGGCTCCAAAATTTCGGCCACTTTTAGGGAAGGAGAGAATCCAAATTCAACTAGGATTGAAACTTGAATTTTCCCTTGAATCTTATCCACAAAAAACCGAATTTTCCATTGAGGATTATCCTCAAAAAATTAACCCACTTTTGTTAGGATTTGGATTCAAAATTCAAGTAGGATTCTAATAAGATTATCCTCTCCAAATCCAACTCAAATTCGAATTTCAAACCTTGTGGATTTTCCACAACAAATTCGAATCCTACTTGGACTGTGATTCAAAATTTGAATTTCAAATTTCAATTTCAAATTTCAAATTCAAATTTCAAATTTCAAATTTCAAATTTAAATTTCAAATTCAAAATTCAAATTCGAATTTCAAATTCAAAATTCAAATTCGAATTTCAAATTCAAATTTCAAATTCAAATTTCAAATTCAAATTTCAAATTTCAAATTTCAAAATTCAAATTTCAAATTTCAAAATTCAAATATCAAATTCCACAAAACGGTTGTGTTTCATATTCTTGTTCTCATGGATAATTTTCTACAACTCCAATCCAATCTCAAATAAAATCATGGCAACTTTATTTGGAGTTCGAATAATTGTGTACTCTATTATCCAAAACAAAATCTGAATCCAACCGGAGAGAATCTTGTCTACCATCCTAATCCTGTGTCATCACCATCCATGCATAATAAACTAGCCAATAGCATACACAAATCAATTTGCCAAACGTTAAGGAATTATGTGGAGCTAGTAGAGGGACTGATTGGACATATATAATCGGGCTCCCGTGATTCCATATGATCATCATTCTGTACCAAACAACTCAATCATATGATCACTAATTTCAGAGTCACACCACTATAAACCTGAAACTGAACTCCCAATTATATACCGTATTACGTAAGCCTGTGACGAGCTACCATCCAGTGACCTTGTCATATATGCAAAACCCTCATATGATATCCATGATCAGTCTTAGGTCAAAGTCCGTTTAATCCTACTGATCAGGCTATCTTAAAGTTCCATTATACTACCGAATCAAGAAAATGATTATTCACCATATGTGAATAAGAAGTCATCCGCCCAGCAGACGACCCAAGGCCTTGTCCATTTTCACATTCAGTATAATGCTTTTAAGAGGATACCTTTAACTCCTCAGAGCTATGATTCCGATATCTGCAAACAAACCCTTCATCGTATACAAGTCAGGCACCCAACGAACCGGTCTATAAGCTTACTACCTCTGAGACGCTTTAGCCATTGGAACATCAAAGTACACAAGTCATATACATGAAGTAGTTCATTTACTCAGGATTAAGGTTATTGCACAATGAACGTCAAAAGCAGATTGATCCACTCATAGCGGACTACGTAGATCAATCACGCTTTAGTCCCGGTCTAATATGTCACCACCGAGTATTATGGGGCATTTTTTGCAATTTCGCCCTTTTGTACCCTTTTTGTTCAAATTTTCAACATGAGCTATCCTGACTAATTTGGGCGTGCTGAACCCAAATATATCAGTTTCGTTTTCATCCGAGATCGTTTCGACCAGTTTCCGGTACTGCAAATTCCCCGTCAAAAATTATCTTTGTGCTCAATTAACTAATTTGAGCATTCTGATAGGCTGTACTGACTAATTTGGACGTCCTGAATCCAAATATATCATTTTCGTCGTCATCCGAGGTCATCTCGGTCAGTTTTTGATACTGTACATTTTCCGGTGAAAATATTCATTTTGTGCTTAATTGACTAATTAGAGCATTTGATTCCAAATATATCAGTTTTATATCAAGAAAATGTCATCTTGACCAATTTCTTGATACTGCGTATCTCCGGATCAAATATTACTTTTCATGCTCAATTGACTAATTTGAGCATGCTGAATCTAAATATATCAATTTTAGGTCAAGAAGAGGTCATCTAGACCAACTTCTCAATACTATGTGCAACACACACACACGCACTCACGTCTAAAATCGCTACTATCAGTATTTTATCTTTTTGTGCACTCAGCTTACCCTGAGTCACGTACTAGGGTTTACAGTTCACTGTTTTTCCCTATCTCAATTCGGCATGCTTTTACATCACCGAATTCTTAATCTGTAATATCGTTAGAACATTTTATCTCGTTCTACACAATATTAATCATACATTTTACATTTTAAACATGAAATTCATCATGTACATGCAATTTACAATATTCCGAGAACAGTAAAATTTCCCGGTTATTACACTTAGTACATACAACACATGGACATAAACATGTCAAGTCAATTTACATTTGACTTAGACATAACACATAATCATAAGCATAGCAATCATTTCATGTTGCAGACAAGAATATGTTTGAACTTACATCATACAACATATAAGTATAACATAACATGTCAGTTCATGTTGCAGACAATTCACATGTTTAAACTTACCACATATTATACTTAGACATAATAGTCTATTCATGCTGCAGTCAATTAAATGTTTGAACTTATTAATACTTCTGCTTGTATCTCCTTTCTTGCTTTCTTGGTCCGTAGATGTCCCTTCATCGCGTCTATATCGGATTCCTATAACCGAAATAATTATGATTATTTTCGTTACTTAAATCATACATAAAGCTTAATAAAACATAAAAATTCTACATTTCATTTCCCAATCATGAAATAGGGGTCTAATATCTCATTTATAATTTTTTTTGTCAACTTCTGTCAAAAATTACGATAAATAGTAACTTTGACGTGAATAGTAATGTTGACTAATGGTCATACTTTCATTTAAGTGCTTTCTTTCTTTTAAAATCTGGAACTTGACCTTAAAATCTTAATTAAACTCATTTGTCATTTTTCCGCTAACTTTTGGAAAAATGACCTTTATATTCCGAATATTTGGCAAAATTACCGTTTTACCCCTAGCGGGGTTTTTCTCACTTAAACATTACTTTTGGCCTTTAAAATCCTCATTAGAGTCTTGGAATCATATTTAAAGTTCTAACAGTTTATTTTGACTATTTCCCAAATTTTTGGTAAAAATTACCGTTTTGCCCTTAACTGGGTTTTCTTACTTTTCTTCGACTTAAAACTTGATTTTGGCTTTAAGAATTCTATTTAAGCTATTTTAAGGCTCTAACGGTCCTTTCTGAGCATTTTGGAAATTTTGATCAAAATGATCGTGAATAATAACTTTGATCGTGAATAGTACTATTTATCATGAATAGTACTATTTACGTGAATAGTACTATTTACGTGAATAGTACCTTATCCTGATCATGAACCTTGTCATTTTAATACTTAAACTGGATTTTTTAAGCCCAAAAATCATAAAACGATGAACTTAAAGTTTTAACGACCCTTTTTGGACCTTTCTGAAATTTTTGGTCAAAATGACCATTTTGCCCCTAACGGGCCTTTGGACCATTAAATCTTTACTTTAGCATTTTAATGGGATTTTCTAAACCCAAAAGTCATAATTTCATCTTTCTTAGGCCTTAATAAATTTTTACAGCATTAATCGCTATAATTTCTATAATTATTTCACACTCGACCGTTGGTGGTACTATTCTGACCTTCGATTGTTAATCCTCTTTTTCGGGTCTAGGTCACCGAAGGGGCTCGGGTTTCTATCCCGACCACATTTTTACCCCTCGTTTCCTAAAATACCCCTTTGTGCCGTTTTAGAAATTTCGGCAGCATTTCTGCTTAATTTTTGGGTTCTCGGCATTTAGGAAACTCCTCGAAACCATCTAACCTATTCCTATTATACCACGTACTATACCAGAGGCCTATATTTTTATATAAAAAGTCAACTTTTATGTAAAAATCTTTACATTTTACACATTTTCTTATTTAACTATTTTTCATACATATAGTCCATTTTCTTACAATTTCACATGCTAAAATACATAATTAATATTTAATCATTCCAAACATAAATTTCAGAAATGGAGGGACCGAAATTGTCCCATTAGCGATCGAACGAACTGTTTGGTCTCGTGCAGACAAACTTTGAATCACCGTTCTTCACTTTTGAAATTCCGTCTTGCAATTCCAATGCCGCGGATGTGTTCGAAACGTCGAAAATAAGCCAACGGGCCATTCTTTAATTTTTTGGGTCTAGGTTACCGTTGACCGCCATTGACCAGCAGCGGTGTGGAAAAAGGTGGCCACTATCTTGTAGATCTCGACGTGAAGAACCCATTGGTGGTGTCAATTTCACCAATTGAGCCTCCTATCGCTGAAATCGGGCCTCGAAAAACAGACGATGGCAGCGAGCTTTGATTCTCTATCTTCCCGATGTTGTTGCCCAAAATTGGCTTGGGGCTTTTGATCTACGCATCACTCTGATTCTTTTGATACCCACCACGTCACTCAACTTCGTCGGAATCGATGGATTCCATGACGGCGACGGCTACGGGTGAACTTGGGCGGCACGATCCAGTGGTTGTTGAGCTAAAATGAAGCTTGGATTTTGTTCTACTCCTCACCATGAATCCATTAGGACCTGAATCGTGGCATTTGGACGTCGGACGGCGGAGATATAGCCGTTCGAAAATTTCGGCCACCAGTGACTTTGGGCGGCGTGTGTAGCGTGCTCCGGCGACTGCTCCGTAGATTCGACCCACCGTTGGACTCAGCTCGGTGAGAGCTTTCCAACGAGATCGACGGTGTCAAAAACGGACAACGTTTCTGGTGGTCGATTATTGTTCACCGACGGTGTGTGGGAGGAAAAAGAAGAAGAGGAAAAAATGTGGGTTTATTTTGAAGTTTCTGACTTTTTCCCACCTTTTATACTTTTTTTGTCCAAAATTTCAACATGAGCTATCCTGACTAATTTGGGCATGCTGAACCCAAATATATCATTTTTTTTAATCCGAGGTCATCTCGTCTAGTTTCTAGTACAACGAATTCCCAGTCAAAAATTACCTCTGTGCTCAATTAACTAATTTGAGCATACTGATAAGCTATACTGACTAATTTGGGCGTGCTAAACCTAAATTTATCAGTTTCAACTTCATTCAAGGTCATCTAGACCAGTTTTCTGGTACTGCATGTTTCTCGGTCAAAATTTACATTTTGTACTCAATTGACTAAATTGAGCATATTGATTCCAAATATATCAGTTTTATTTCAGGAAAAGGTCATCTTGACCAATTTCTTGATACTGTGTGTGATACACACACATATACACATATGATCACTACATTTTCACATTTTAAATATGATATTCATCGTGTATATTCCGTGTACTATTTTTCCGAGAATGATGAAATTTCCCAGTTGTCACAATAAAGGGCTGGAGAGGAAAAAGCCTTAAGGTCGCTCCCAAGGCCCTCTCAGTCAGCGCGCAATAAACTATCGGTACTGCCACAATGAGCTAAAAACTAGAATATAAACAAAGATAATAGCCAATAATATGACGAAAGCCATAATTGAGCATAACCGACACTAACACTAAGTGTAGTGGACTCGGTTAGGGTAATATGAATAGTAACTGATTAGGGTAACAGTTACTATTCATCGATCAAAGGTCAAAGTTGCTATTTATGGTGAATAATACTATTCATAGATGAATAATACTATTCATAGGAAATTGTATTTTTGATTTTTTGAATCTATGTGATTCTTACTAAGTATGTTTGAATTTAATGAGCCTGCTAGCTCACCAATTTGTTCATGTTGCAGGTAAGAAACCTGTCTAATAGACTACTTGGATGGCGACAGAGTACGCGTGTGCTGATGGGATAGGGAATCCACTGTAGATTTGGTCCTGTCATAAGTTTTCCATTGAACATCGAGAGAAAGTGAATTGAAGAGAATGTATTTTTGAAAAACAAAGTACCTATATTGTGTATTTGTAAACTATGTTGTACTTCAAAAAGAGACAACTAAAAGCTAGTATTATATTTTATATGGCTTTCATACTTGGCTTTCGTGTAAGGAAAGTATATTAAAAACAAAAAAAATATGGGCAAATATTTAGGCCCTAAAATTTGAGAGTTGAAAGAAAAAGTGTTTAAATGGCGACCCAGATTCGGTACATGGGCTATCTCGGTCGACTACGGAGTCGGACCTCGACGGTTTCACGTGTGACCGGATTTGGGGGCAACACACATTTCATCTCTTTTTGTAATACACGGCTTGATACACGCCCGTGTCCAAGCCCGTATACCTCTTGGGTTTCCACTACACGCCCGTGTCGCATAGTACACACCCGTGCACTTATAAACTTTAGATTTTTAACTTTAAAATCTTAGTTATGGCCTCTAGAATATTATTTAAGACTTCTAGATCCTTAACAGTCCTTTCCAAGCCTTTCATAAATTTTTGGTCAAAATGACGATTTAGCCCCTAGCAGGTTTTGGGATAGTAACATTTCCAATCTATCATTTTTCTGGGATTTTTTAAGCCTAAATATCATAAAATAATATTCCTTAGGCTTCGATATATTTTTACAGTATTATTTACTGTAAAATCCGTAACTATTCCTTACCCAACCCTCGGGGTATTATTCATCTGACACCTAGGGTCATTCCTTGTTTTTCTAGTGTTTCGGAGCGTCAAATGGGTATTTCATTACTCCAGAAACATTTATCGTCCCGTTCCCGAGCCTTGATTCTCGAGGGGCTTGGGTTTCCTATCCCATCCATAATTTTCCCCATCATTTCCTAAAACACCCGTAACGTCAATTTTTTTCCCATTCTCGGCATTTTAGACATTGGAGGGTCATTTTACTATTCCTCTTAGGTTTAGTTTTCTATTACCAATTCCAACCTACCAAGAAGCCTCGGTTTTGTTTTCGAGTCTACATTTTTACCTCTCGTTTCCTGAAATGCCCTTTATGCTGTTTTAGAAATTTCAACAGCATTTCCGCTTAAATTTTAGGTTTTCCCGGCGTTTAATATGCCTCAGAACCTTGGTACCTGCCACGTACTATACCAGAGAACTAGTTTACACAAAGTTACCAAACTTTACGTAAAAATTTTTCACATTATCCATTATTCAAATCACAACACAAATTTCACCATGTTCCTCAATCATAGGCCACGGTTTTCACATGATATTCAACACCACAAAAATTTATTCCACAAACTCATTTATCACATTTCATTCTTAGGGTTTCTAATGCACATTTCAATATCAAAAACCTAAGAAAATTTCATTCCAACCTAGCCTTTAAGCCACGGTTTTTATGTCTAAAACCATAAGGAAAATTTTTCTTATTCCTAAGGTTCTTTATCAACATTTTCTTCATCAATTTTCATCACAAAAATTTCCATATTATCCAACATATATCCCACGGATTTTTGTAGGTAACATGCATCAATTTTGCTTATTTCAAGTTTCTAAATTATGCTTAAATCACTACATCACCAAATCAACATCAACACCAAATCAAGTCATCAAACTTTTCACCATTTTTCCACACCAACAAGCCATGGATTTCTTGAAGAAAAACCACAAGAAAAACTTCAAAATTATGGCTCACCTTATCAACTCGAATCCTTGATGCTTGGTGTGAGTTTGGAAGCTAATTTAGTGAAGAAATTTTGTTAAAATTTTGGCTTAAGGGGGAGGATGGCTCACGTCTTCAAAATGGTAGCATGGGGGCAAGTTTTTGCTATTTTCAAAATGAATTTTCTCACCCCTATTTATAAGCAAAAGAGTGGAGGACCAACTTGCAATTTTTCCCAACAATTTAGAAATTGTTTAAGGACTTTTTAGCAAACTTTTGGGGACCAAAAAGAAAATTTTTGTTGATTTTTTTTCTGCCCTTAGCCGACTCCCTTAACAGCCCATTTCTAAAAAATTTTTCAAAAATTTACATGAAATTTTGGCCTAATCTTAGCCCTTGATCCAAGCCTTGCATTAATCTCCACCAATAATTCTGCCTACCACCCTTTTTTACCTTTATTACCACCATTTATTATATCATAATTTTGATGTCATACATGACATCATCCAATTAATTCATATATTATTTCGTGGTCAAAGTTTGACCAAAAGTCAAACCAAACATAAATCTATCGAAATCGCATAGGCGAGCTTCTGCTGCCTCCAGTGCGATCGGTCTGCCTTAATGCCTCTAGTGTGATCGGTCTGCCTTATTTTGCTTCCGTTTGACCAAAATTCATTATCGTAAATTTTTGTCTTTTAGTGCACTTTGGTACACTCTCCAGGGTTTTTGGCTTCGTTTTAGGGCTGTCTCACTCGTTTCTGTTTGGGAAGATTTTCCATCTCTAAACTCACTCTCTTTAACACTGTTAGAACATTTTGTTGTGTTCTTAATAGTATTAAACACAATTTTTTCATATTTTATACATTAAAATTGTCATGTACATATAATTTTAAATCTCTCCGAGAATCTCAAAATTTTCAGTTATCACATTTTTGACCAAAACCTATTTGACGCAAAAACAACTGTAACGAAATTTTCTTAAAACTTTGTGTTTTACCAAATCCCAAATTCAGACCCTAAGGGGGTCAAAAATAGCCAAAACCATGGCCTAAAACTGGGGATAGATTTGTGTATCCAGCCATCTTAGACGTCCACACACACACACATACACATCCATCCATAAAAATTTAAACCACAACCACATAAACTTAAAAATAAAGTGTTAAGGGCTCAAAATAAACTCATTATAACCCATTACACAAAAAAATGCACATAAATTCCTTTGATCAAACTTAAAAGAACTAAACCACCAAAAAGGGTTTCGGTTTTACCTCTTGTGCTATGAACCAAGCACAAATCCAAATCGAGGCTTAGGTGACCAAAGTTTGCCATGTGGACCAAGGGAGAAAATGGGGTCGGCCTTTACTAGAAATGAGACACAAAATTTCTTTTTATTGTTAAACCAAAATAACAACTAAAACCACAAAGTTTGGTTCTAGAATCTTACCAAAAATAACCTTGAAATGGCTTGGATGGAAACCTCCTAACACAAACTTGAAGGGGTAAATTTTTTGGTAAGGATTTTTTGTGAAAATTTTGGGTGTTTGGGTAGCTAGGAGTGTTGGCCTTGGCTGATAAAAAAAGGGAGAGAAGGGCTTGGTTTTTGGGAGAGCAAAATGAAAGGAACAAGACATAAGGGTGAGCACACGTATTTATAGGAAAAGTCAAGCAAGATTAATCAATCTTAAGTCCAATTAATCAAGCCAAATTTTTGCCAAATTAAGGGACAAATTGCTGCCATTTTCAGCCTCCAAAAACTGAGGGCTGCGTACATGGAGAAGGGGGCCAAATAAAAAATTTCTTGTTGGCCATGTGATGGAATTCCTTGAATATTTTACTAAAAAGGTGGCCAACACATCCCTTGTTTTAGGGAAAACTTTTCCCTCTTTTTAGGGCTATGTTCGGGCTGCTTGCACATAGTTTTCTAGGGGAAAATTTAATCTATAAAGTCCCCTCTTTGTAGTCTAATTTCTGCCTTTTGGTATTTGACCTTTTTTTGGCAGTGTTGTAGTTTTCACTCGGAATTGGATTTTTTGAATCTGATTTTTTTATTGATAATTCCTGGTGGGGTTGTAATACCTAAGAGCCCATTCTGAATCTATTTTACTATTTATTTTCTATACTGTGGTTGCGTCTACACTATATTGTCCTTGTGCACGCATAACAAGGCATTTTCGCATGAAATTTCAAACACAATCTCTCTTGACTAATTTGAACATGATGATTTCAATTTTGTCAATTTTATGTCCATCTGAGGTCATCTGGACTAGTTTTCAGAATCTATGTGATCCCACCTCAAAAAACGTGTTTTGCGCTCAATTGACTAATTTGAGCATTCTGAGTCTAAGTATATCAGTTTCGAGATAAGAAAAGGTCTTCTTGACTGTTTTCCCGATATTACGTATCTCTCAAACAAAAATTCTCGTTTTATACTCAATTGACTAAATTGAGCCTATTGACTGTAAATATATCAATTTTAGGTCAAATTAAGGCCGTCTTAGCCATTAACTTGACACTGCATTTCTACTATTCACTATTCACTGTTTTTTATTTAACTGACTAGTCTGAGTGTTTTGACTCTGATTTTGTCAGTTTCTAGGTGAGAAGAGGTCATCTGGGCCATTTTTCTCGATATTGTACCCTTGTTAGGGTTACTATCGTTGCTATGCTCAAATAACCAGTCTGAACGTACTGATGATCTACTCACCAGTCTTGTGTTAAGAAATGGTTGTTTGGACTGGTATTCTTGATACTGTATGTATTATGTGCTCATACACATAATAGACCGATTTCCGTGTCGGTTGCCCCCTTTCACTGCATGACTAGTAATTAAACACTGCTGTTCCTGTTTAATCTATTCAACTGGAAAATGCACTGTATTTTTCAACTTAATTAGTCATTACATAATAATTAGGTTTCATGAATCATGAGAGTCTTCACAGAGGCTCTTTGCTTAGTACACGGCCTTCTACACAAGCTCTTACACGGGCGTGTATAAGGTAACATGGGCGTGTACGTCCGAGACATGGGTGTGTACTAGTTGAGACTGCTCAATACGGCTATGTCTTTGGAGCATATTCATCTACCTGAGTGATACACAACCACTTACACGACCGTGTACCTGACCGTGTTACTCAAATTTGCACTAAAAGGCATCAAATTAACCCAAATTCATTCCTCAATTTCTCATTATATAGAATTTAGGTTACATGAATGGGGCAGTATTTACAATCTACCCCCTTTACAAAATTTTCGTCGTCGAAAATTAGAATAAGTCCGGGAAGTCCCTTATCATATTTTCTTCCCGTTCCCATGTGGCTTCCTCAATATTGTGGTTCCACCACAATACTTTTAGTACGGTTATGACTTTATTCCTGAGCATCTTCTTTTCTCGGGCTAAGATCTGCACTAGTTTCTCTTTATATGTCAAATCGACATGGACTTCTATGGGTTCTTAGCTCAAACATGGGAGCTGTCTGGTACATACTTCTTTAACATTGAGACATGGAGACATTGTGCACTTAAGCTAACTCGGGAGGGAGTGCTAATCTATAAGCCACTTTTCTGACTCTCTCGATTATCTTGAAAGGTCTTATGTACCTAGGACTCAGCTTTCCCTTCTTTCCAAAGCACATCACCCCTTTCATGGGTGCCACCTTGAGAAAGACAGAGTCTCCTTCTTAAAATTTGAGGGGTCTGCGGCATTTGTCTGCGTAGCTCTTCTGGCGGCTGTGTGCCGTATCCAACCTCTCTCATATAAGCTTCACGTCTACCACTGTATCCTTAATGAAGTCTATGCTGGTAAGCTATTTCTCTCTGATCTTGTACCAGTGAATCGGGGATCGACATTTTCTTCCATAGAATGCCTCATATGATGCCATCCCAATCGAGGAATGGTAGCTATTATTGTATGAGAACTCAATCAAAGGTAGCTTCTGGTCCCAGTTTCCTTTGAAGTCTAGGACAGAAGCTTTCAACATATCCTCCAATGTTTGTATAGTCCTCTCGGACTGACCGTCAGTCTGAGGATGAAAAGTTGTGCTAAACTTCAATTTGGTTCACAATGAGGCTTGGACGCTCTGCCAAAACCTGGAGGTGAAGCATCCATCGCGATCTGAGATGATAGATTTTGGTACTCCGTGCAGTCTTACTATCTGAGCGACATACATTTCTGCTAGTCTTTCCACCAAGTAGCTCATCTTCATAGCTAGAAATCGAGCTGATTTTGTTAATCTATCTACAATTACCTAGATAGCGTCATTGCCGCTTGATGTTATTGGTAATCTGACTACGAAATCCATCTTAATTTGGTCCCATTTCCACTCGGGCAACTCGATTTTCTATAGTTTTCCTGCCAGCCGTTGATGTTTTACCTTAATCCTTTGACACGTAAGGTATCTTACAACGAACCCGATGACATCGTTCTTCATTTTAGGCCACCAAAAACTCTCCTTTAGATCTTTGTACATCTTGTTCACCCCTGGATGTACAGAGTATGGCATTTTGTGGGGTTCTGAAAGGATCCACTTTCTAAGTTCTTCATCCTTTGGAATGCATACTCTATCTCTATAATAGAGTATGCCATCCTAAGAGACTCGAAACTCAGAACTCTTATCCTCTGTGGCTTCCCTTCTGAGCTTGTTCAGGGATGAATCAAGGTCTTGACCAGCGTTAATTTCTTCTAGGAGTGTTGATTAAAGGGTCATTTCAGATAACCTCCCCATTAAAATCTCGATTTCACTGCTACATAACTCTTTTTATAATGCTTCTGACAGGGTGCTGATAGCCATAAGTGATAAATAGTGCTTTCTATTTAGTGTATCGGCTACCTTATTGGCTTTCCCTTGATGGTATAGCCATCTTCATTGCCTCATGTTAAGCTCCTTTTGTGTGAAGATGTACTTGAGACTCTGGTGGTCCGTGTAGATCTCACACTTGACACCATATAGGTAGTGCCTCCAAATCTTAAGTGCAAAAATGACCGCTGCTAGCTCCAGGTCATGTATTGGGTAATTCTTTTCATGGTCTTTGAGTTGTCATAAAGCATATGTGACCACTCTACCATTCTACATCAATACGGGCCCTAGTCTGGTCTTGGAAGCGTTGCTGTAAATCACGAAGTTTCCTTAGCCAGCATCTGAAATAGTCAGTATTGGAGCACTTGTGAGTCTGCGTTTCAACTCTTGGAAGCTCCTTTCATACTTATCTGTCCACTCATACATCTTATCTTTCTTGGTGAGTGCTGTAAGTGGAGCAGTAAGCTTTGAAAAACCTTCGATGAAGCACTGATAATACCCTGCTAGACCTAAGAAACTACGGATCTCTATCACATTCCTTGGGGTTGACCACACACTAGCGGCCTTAACCTTTGTTGGGTCCACAGATACTCCTTCCTTGGAGACTACGTGCCTAAGAAAGTGAACTCTTTCTAGCCAAAACTCACACTCAGAGAACTTGGCGTATAGCTGATGGTCCTTTAGCTTACATAAGATGGCCCTCAAATGCTCCTCATGCTCCTCCTTCATCTTAGAGTGTACAAGTATGCCATCAATGAATACAATGACAAACTTATCTAAAAAGTCTTTGAACACGTGGCTCATCAGGTCTATGAAGGCTGTGGGGGCGTTCGTCAGTCCAAATGACATAACAAGGAACTCGTAGAGTCCATACCGCATTTGGAAAGTGTCTTGGGTACATCCTTATTCCTGATTCGTAATTGATGATACTTGGAACGCAGGTCTATTTTTGAGAATACTACAACACCTCAGAGCTGATCGAATAGATCGTCGATCCGTGGCAATGGATACTTGTTCTTTATCGTGATCTTGTTCAGCTCTTTGTAGTCTATGCACATCCTTAGCGTTTCGTCCTTCTTCTTTATGAACAGAACAGGTGCTCCCCAAGGTGAACAGCTTTGTCAGATGAAACCCTTATCTATCAGTTCCTTTAGCTGGGTTTGGAGTTCCTTTAGTTCTGCAGGGGCCATCTGATACGGGGCCTTGGAGATGGGGGCTGATCCTGGTAGAAGCTCGATCTCGAATGATATTTCGCGCTCTGGCGGAAGTCCTGGAAGTTCTTCTGGAAATAATTCCACGAACTCTCTGACTACTGGTACGCTATCCGGTCCTATCTCTGGTTCTTGAGTTTTGTTAACTACGTGCGCTAGGAAGCCGGTGCATTTGTTGGACAACAGCTTGTGGGCCTTCATTGCTGAAATCATCGTCTTTGGTTGCTTTAGCGATAAGCCCTTATAGATAAACTTCTCGTCTCTGATCGGTTCAAAAGTAACCTCCCGCCTTCAACAATCTATGACGGCATTGTATTTTGTGAGGAAGTCCATCCCCACAATTACGTCATAGTCATACATGTCGAGGATGATCAGGTTGATACTTAACTCTTGCCCATAGATAACTATTGGCACGTGGCGTATCCAGTAATTAGACAACAAAACTTACCCTAAGGGAAGAGCAGTTCAAAAAGTTTGTTCCATCCTATCTATGTTCTTGTCTATCTTCCTAGTAAACTCTGATGATGTAAATGAATGCGTAGCTTTAGAATCAAATAAAACTAGGGTAGCTATAAGGACCACCCCATTCCCGTAACTTGATTTTCATATAATGAGAAATTGAGGAATAATTGATGCCTTTTACACAAATTAGTGTAACACGGTCAGGTATACGGCCGTGTAAGTGGTCGTGTACTGCTCGGGTAAAATGAACGTGTTCCAAGACACAGCCGTGTTGAGCAAGCTCAACTAGTATATGCCCGTGTCCGGACAATACACGCCCGTGTTGCCTTGTACATGCTCGTGTAAGAAGCCGTGTACCAATCAGACTGTATATGTGAGAAAAGCCACGTAATCAGTAGAGAGTCACTATACGGACTCTCAAAATACATGAAACCTAATTACTATGTCATGAGTAATTAAGTTGAAAAATATAATATGATTTCCAGTTGAATAAACTAAATAGGTACGATACTGTTTATTACTATTCATACAATGAAAGGGGGTAACCAACAGTGAATCCGACCCACCCTATTACGTGTATATGTGTTTAAGATACGTAGTATCAGGAAACTGGTCCAGACGACCATTTCCTAACATAAGACTGGTGAAGAGATCACCAGAACACTCAGACTGAACATCTGAGCACAACAGCAAAAGAAATCCTAGCAATGGTACAATATCGAGAAAATGGTCCGGATGACCTTTTCTCGTTTAGAAACTAACAAAATTGGAGTCAGAACACTCAGACTAGTCAGTTAGATAGAAGATTATGAATAGTAAATAGTTAAAAATGTAGTGTCAAGTTACTAGCCAAGACAGCCTTAATTTGACTTAAAACTGATATGTTCGTAGTTAGCAGGCCCAATTTGGTCAATTGGGCACAAAACGTGAAATTTTGTCTAAGAGATATGCAGTATCAGGAAAAGGGTCAAGACAACCTTATCTCACCTTGAAACTGATATATTTAGACTCAGAATGCCCAAATTGATCAATCGGGCACTGACACGTTTTTAGAGATGGGATCACACAGATCCTGAAAACTGGTCCAGACTACCCCAGATGGATGTAAAACTGATAAAATTGAAATCATCATGTCCGAATTAGTCAAGAGAGACTGTGTTGAAGATTTCACGTTGGAACACCTCATTTTGCGTGCACAAGGACAACACAGTATAGACACAACCACAGTATAGGAAATAAATAGTAAATTAGTGTAGAATGGGCTATTAGATAGCGTAAACCAACTAGAAATCATCAGTATAAAAATTGGATTCAAAAAAATTGATTTTTAGGTAAAAATTATAACACTGCTGAGAAAGGACCGAACACCGTAGTAGAAAACTGGACTGTGAAAAGAGCCAAATGCAGATGAATTTTGACCCTTAAACCCATGTACCCTAGCTAAAAAACTAGTTGGTTTTACTGCAAAAACAACCCCAAAAAGTAATATTAAAAAAGGGGACAAGCTATGACACAAAACCCATTAAACTATACTTCATTTTCCATCACATTCCATCACAAAATTTTTTAATCTCCCCTCCTTTAATGCAGCAGTTCCCACCGCTTCCAAGGGCTGAAATGGGCAGAAATTTGTCTCCAAATTAGCTTAAGATTGGCTTGATTAATTGAGCTTAGTTTGTGTTCCTTTCTTTTCACACCCCAAAACACAACTCATTCTCTCTCTCATTTCTCTTACTGTAGCTGACCACCCCCCTTCGGCCAAAACCACCATTTTTCAAGCCAAAAACATAGCCAAAAGTTACCAAAATTTAACCCCCTTTAAGCTTGAGCTAGGAGGATTCATTCTAAGCTATTTTAAGTCCATCCAAGGGTAAGTTTTTGAAACCAATCTTTGTGATTTTTGATTATTGTTTTGGTTTGATATTAAAGAGAAAATTTTTGGTGTCTTGCTAGCATAGAACCGACCCCCACTCTTCTTGGTACACACAGCCATTTTAGTCATCAAAGCCTTTGATCAGATTTGTGCTTGCTTCAAAGCACAAGAGGTAAAAATCGTAAACCCTCACTTTTATGGTTAGTTGATTTTAAGATTTTGATCAAGGAATTTATGTGTATTTGTTTATGCATATGGGTTGTAATAAGTTTATTTTGAGCCCTTAGCTTTCCATTTTTAAGTTTATGGTTATGTGGTTGTGTTTACATTTTTACGAATGGATGAGTGCACGTGTGAGCATGAATGTCTTGTTTTAAGGACGGCTAGACACAATCTGTCCCTAGAAAAAGGCCACAGATTTTGGCCATTTTGAACCCCTTAGGGTCCGAATTTGGGATTTGAAAAAACATGGAGTTTTAAGGAAACTCGATATGGTCGTTTTTGCGTAAAATAGCCTTTGGCCAAAAACGACATTAGGATAGGTTTTTTTTTGAGTGGTTTTCATTCGGTGTCCAAAACTGGGACTGAAAATCTGAGCCTAGAATTAGTCTCGGGTTTTGTTAAAAATGGACTACTTGGATTCTAAATCGTATCTTAGGCTCAACATGAGAGTTGTAGAACACGTCGAAACCTTTAAGATGACCTACACATATTTTAAAAATTTGGCCATTTCGGGCCTCAAACAGAGCCGTTTCTTAAATGACGTAAAATTGGAATTTTTACAAAAAAAATGGGCACAATAACCATGAGTTTAGTAAGATTAGGACCCGTTTAAGTTTGATTTGAGCTCCGAGGTGAACACAAGAATTGTTCATCTTGTCGAGGATGAAAATTTTCATGTTTGCCAAATTTGTCAACAAAGTTGTTTCAATCAAGTTTCAAAATAGTTTTTGAAAATGGTTCAAAAACCACCTTTTAATACAAACACCAAAATGTTTTTTACACACTTTAAAATAAAAACATGGTTTTTGTAATGACCCCCACATTCACGGAACCTACTTACCGTGTAATAAGCAATTAACGAATGAATTTGAAGTATTTTAAAGCTTTTTGTGTGCACATTTGAAGAACACAGTCAGGTACACGGCCATGTAAGTGGCCGTGTACCGCTCGGATAAATGAACGTGTTTCAGAACATGGGCGTGTTGAGTAATCTCAAACTAGTACATACCTGTGTTCGAAATGTACACGCCCATGTTACCTTGCACACGCCCATATAAGAGTCCATGTAGGAGGCTGTGTAGTGAGCCGAGAGCTGCTGTAATGACTCTCATGAATTATGAAACTTAATTACTATGTAATGAGTAATTAAGTTAATAAATACAGTATACTTTCCAGTTGAATGAATTAAACGGGTACAGTAACGTTTAATTACTATTCATGTAGTGACAGGAGCAACCGATAGTGAAATCGATCCAACCTATTATGTGAGTGTGCATGTTAGACATGCAGTATCAAGAAACAAGTCCAGACGACCATTTCTTGACACAGCACTATCATGCAATGAAAGAGGCAATCGAGAATGAGATCGATTTACCTTAGTACATGTGAGTGTGCGTGTGAGGCATGCAGTATCAAGAAACCGGTCCAGACAACCATTTCTTGGCACATAATTGATGAGCTAGTCATCAGTACGCTCAGACTGGTCATCTGAGCACAACAGCGATAATTGCCATAATAGGTGTACAGTATCGAGAAAAGTAGTCTAGATGACCTCTTCTCGCCAAAACACTGACAAAATCGGAGTCAGAATGCTCAGACTAGTCAGTCAGACAGAAAACAGTGAATAGTGAATAATAAATAGTGAATAGTGAATAATGGAAAATGCAGTGTCATGTTAATGGCCAAGACGGCCTTAATTTGGCATAAAACTGATATATTAATAGTCAGCAGGCTCAGTCTGGTCAATTAAGCACAAAATGTAGATTTTTGTTTGAGAGATACGCAGTATCAGGATGAGGGTCAAGACGACCTTTTCTCGCCCCGAAACTGATATATTTAGACTTAGGATGCCCAAATTAGTCAATCGAGCACCTGACATATTTTTCGAGACTGGGTCACACAGATCCCGAAAACTGGTCTAGACGACCTCAGATGAACGTAAAACCGATAAATTTGAAATCAACACGTCCAAATTAGTAAGGAGAGGCTGTGTTTGAAATTTCGCACGAGAATGCCTCGTTATGTGTGTGCAATGTCAACACAGTGTAGGCATAACCACAGTATCAAGAAATTGGTTAAGATGACCTTTTCTTGATATAAAACTGATATATTTAGAATCAGAATGCTAAAATTAGCCATTTCAGTACAAAAAGTAATTTTTGATTGGGAACCATGCAGTATCAGAAAACTAGTCGAGATGACCTCGGATGAAAATAAAACTGATATATTTGAGTTCAGCACGCCCAAATTAGTTAGGATAGTCCATGTTAAAATTTTTCAAAAAATTAGTATAAAGGACAGAAATTTTGGACAATTGTAAAAAGGGCCTCATAAATTTTTCTTATCTTTTTTTTTTCTCCCCATACCACCCGTATGTGAACAATAACCACCTATCGAATCTGACCTCTGTTTTCGACACCGCCGGCACCATTGGAAAGCTCTCGACGAGCTGAGTCTAATGGTGTGCCGAGTCTACGGAACCGATGTCGGAGGAAGGCGCACGCGCCGCTCAAAGCCGCCGATGGCCGAAAATTTCGATCAGCCATATCTCCATTGTTTGACGTCCAAATGCCATAATTCCAATCCCAATGGATTTATGGTGAAGAGTAGAACAAAACCCAGGCCTCCTTTCACGTCACCAACCACCGGATCGTGCCGCCCAACCTTCGCCGTCGTCGCCACCATCATCGCTGTGGAATCCATCGATTCCAGCGGAGTTGAGTTGTAAGGTGGGTACCAAAATGCTCAGAACAACATGGGGAACAAAAGCCCCAAATCAATTTTGGACAACAATGTCGGGAAGACGGAGATCCAACTATCACCGCTGTCGCTGACTTTCGAGGGCTGATTTTCGGCGATAGGAGCCTCGATTGATGAAATTGACACCACCAATGGGTCCCTCTCATCGAGCTCTTCAAGATGGTGGCCATCTTTTCCATCGCCACCATGGTTAATGCCGGTTAACGGCCGATCAACGCCAGTCAACGGTGACTCGGTGACCAAAAATTGAAGAATGGCCTATTAGCCTATTTTCGATATTCCAGACACATCCGCGGCATCAGATTTGCGAACCGAAATTTCAAAAGTGAAGAACGATGATTCAAAGATTGTGCAGTTTAGACCGAATGGTTCTTTTGATCGCCGATGGGAATAATCTGGTAGTAATTTTGATTCCTTTATTCCTCATATTATTATTAGAATAATTGTGTATTAATTATGGATACTGACTTGAGAAATTGTAAGAAAAAGGGATGAAATGTCGAAAAAGAAAATGTGTGGAAATGTGAATATTTTTACGTAAAAAGTTGAATAGGTTAGAATAGGTTAAATGGTTTTGAGGCATTTCCTAAATGCCGGGAACCCGAAAATTAAGCGGAAATACTGCCGAAATTTCTATAACGGCACAATGGGTATTTTAGGAAACGAGGGGTAAAAATGTGATTAGGATGGAAACCCGAGCCCCTCCTCGATGATCTAGGTCTGGCAAAGAAGAATGGACATTTTGAGGATTAATAAACTGCCCATTCGAAATCCTGAAATGTAAGAAAACGACTCGTATGTCAGAATAATACCACCCGAGAGACGGGTGCAAGCTAAGTATAGAATTTGGGGCGATTATATCGGTAAAGGTAACCCGATAGGCTGAACAGTCAATACGCGAGGTATACAGTCAGTTGACTAGTCGGTTAACCAGTCAAGGACCAAATTTGAATGGGATAGTGAAAGACAGTGATTAATTTCTCAAGTAGACAAATTAATTAAGCACGATTAGAAATTAAATATCAAATTCCCAAAGTAGAGCAATTGGGTACTGATAGGCATCGATATCACACAACGATAGAGTGACCTACGAGCAATGTTAATTAATTTATTGGGTAAATAAATTAATTAACCATGATTAGAAAATCAAACTCTCAAGAGAAGGGCAATTAGTATCGATAAGGATCGGTATCACCTAACGACAGAGTTTTTATTAGTCACTAACGATAGAGTGACTTGAGATCAACATTAATTAATTCATAGGGCAAATAAATTAATTAACCACGATTAGAAAATCAAACTCTCAGGCAAGGGCAATTAGTACCGAGAAGGATCAGTACCATATAATGATAAAGTTGTTATTAGTTACTAATGACCACAGTGACCTAAGAGTGAATGTTAACGAAATGCGTTATGATTACAGGGAGGTACCTGTATTGTGACGAAGGCAAGAGTATAAATTGTTTGCTGATAGGTAAGTACAACTCCACCTACAATATGAATAAAATAAGTTTGAAATGATGATTTTTACTGTATGTTAAGTATACATACCATGCACAAGTTGTTGCACAGCATGCATACGAGCATATAGTTTCACAATCACATAGATTGATGAAAGAACAAATTAGAGGCCATATATCCCTATCGCGTAAGATTAGGGATAGCCTAGAAGAGCATATGGCTAGAACAGATAAACAAGACGGAATTTAATAAGCGTGTCGTATCGGCCTCTCCAGCTGCAGAGGTTTTCCAAGTTAAAGTAATTTAAACCAGAAAGTTGAGCATCCGTTGATGGCTCTCTGGCTTTTTGACCATGGGCATTACCGATGGTCTGCATGCATACGGTACTGACACACGGGCCCTTAGCAGAGTAAAGAAAAGATAATAAATAATAAAGCATAATATGAGCATAATCGAATCATGCATTGTTACGATATGCCTTAGCCACAGTTCAGCATACTTCTAGTTACAGTAGATATGCAATCAGTACACGATGTATTCTGATATGCATAAAGTATGTGATGTTCTGCATTCAGTGATATGTTATGTTCTGATATGTGATATGTGGTATATGTTGATACCTGACATGCTTATATGATTTTAAGTATGGACTATGCTTTTAAACATGTTTTGTGGTTGACATGTTGTACTTACTGGACAAAAAGCTAACAGTGTGTGTTCATGCTATAGGTAAGCATGTAGGAAAATAAATCGGTAAAAACGTATCAGAGTGGCGCAGCGGAACAATAAAAAAATTTTCAGATCGTTAAATATCTCATGATGCCATATACAATAAACCAATAACAATTAAAACTCATACCTCAAGGACGCCAATGTGCAGGAGGAGAATAACCGGAGGCTTCAACCAACTAGCCTTCTCTACTATTCTCCAATTCCCGAATGGCTGAGTGTGTGGGCACTCTGAACCTCGATCGGTATTCTAGCACTGCTAGTCTTCTTCCGACCACCCAGATCTCTAAAGAACTTATTGTCACGATGAGCTGTGCAACAATAAGCCTGCTCATCTGAGAGTCTGTGGTCTGAGAGAACTGGAGTGGCAGGACCTCTATTTATAGACCTGCATGAGGTGATTCTCTGAATTCGAATTGGATTAGGAAAAAATATTCTCCCTTATCTATAACCATAAAATCTGAATTTTTCATGGGAAAATCCCAACAATAAAATTCGGCCATTTAGGATAAATCCAATCCAAATCTAAACAAGATTTTAACTAGAATTTTATCTCCCTTTTTCAACAAAAAAATCCGAAAATTACAAGGAGAAAATCTCCTAAAAATTTTGGCCACTTTTAGGATAAGGGAGAATCAAAATTCCACTAGGATTTTCAAGCTTGAATCTTATCTCAACCTTATCCAAAATAATCGAATTTTCCTAGGAAATATTCTCCAAAATTTCGGCCACTTTCTGGGGAGGAGAGAATCCAAATTCAACTGGGATTGAAACTTGAATTTTTCCTTTGAACCTTATCCACAAAAACCAAAATTCCATTGAGGATAATCTTCAAAATTTCGTCCACTATTTGTTAGGATTTGGATTCAAAATTCAAGTAGGATTCTAACAAGATTATCCTCTCCAAATCTAACTCAAATTCGAATTTCAAACCTTGTGGTTTTTCCACAACAAATTCGAATCCTACTTGGACTGTGATTCAAAATTTGAATTTCAAATTTCAAATTCAAATCTCAAATTTCAAATTTCAAATTTCAAATTTCAAATTTCAAATTCAAATTCGAATTTCAAATTCAAACTTCAAATTCAAAATTCAAATTTCAAATTTCAAATTTCAAAATTCAAATTTCAAAATCCACAAAACAGTTGTGTTTCAAATTCTTGTTCTCATGGATAATTTTCTACAACTCCAATCCAATCTCAAATAAAATCATGGCAACTTTATTTGGAGTTTAAATAATTGTGTACTCTATTATCCAAAACAAAATCTGAATCTAACCGGAGAGAATCTTGTCTACCATCCTAATCCTGTGTCATCATCATCCATGCATAATAAACCAGCCAAGAGCATACACAAATCAATTTGCCAAACGTTAAGGAATTATGTGGAGCTAGTAGAGGGACTGATTGGACATATATAATCGGGCTCCCGTGATTCCATATGAGCATCATTCTGTACCGAACAACTCAATCATATGATCACTAATTTCAGAGTCACACCACTATAAACCTGAAACTGAACTCCCAATTATATACCGTATTACGTAAGCCTGTGACGAGCTACTATCCAATGACCTTGTCATATATGCAAAACCCTCATATGATATCCATGATCAGCCTTAGGTCAAAGTTCGTTTAATCCTACTGATCATGCTATCTTAAAGTTCCATTATGTTACCGAATTAAGAAAATGATTATTTACCATATGTGAATAAGAAGTCATCCGCCCAGCAGACGACCCAAGGCCTTGTCCATTTTCACATTCAGTATAATGCCTTTAAGAGGATACCTTTAATCCATAAATGGATCTAAGCAACTTGTAGACTTTCCTTTCTTGGCCTTTCGCTACGGACCCTTCGGGCTGTATCATATAGATACACTCTTCAAGATGGCCATTCAAGAATGCCGTCTTGACATCCATTTGCCAGATCTCGTAATCGAGAGCCGCAGCAATGGACAGAAGAATACGGATAGACTTCAGCATAGCAATAGACGAAAAGGTTTCATCGTAATCGATTCCAGCCTTTTGCGTGTACCCCTTTGCAACCAGTCTAGCTTTGAAAGTTTTCACTCTCTCTTTCGCATCCTTCTTTCTTTTGTAGACCCATTTGCATCCAATGGGTTTTATCCCATCCGGCAAATCTACAAGTTCCCAAACAGAGTTGGATTTCACAGAATCCATCTCATTGTTCATAGCCTGTTTCCAAGATTTAGAATCAACATCATTTACAGCTTCATCATAGGTGACCAGATCATCCTCATGCTCATGAGCCTCGGCCTGGTATACCTCAACATCATACATGAAGAAATTAGGTTTCTTCGAAACCCTCCCACTACGATGAGGTACCCTAAATTGTTGATCGTCTACAGGTCTTTCACTGGAACTCGGACTTGCGTCCAAGACCGAAATCTGTGGAGCAGTTCTTTCACCCGATAACTCCTCTAGCACCACTTTGCTTCGAGGCTTAAAGTCATTCATGTGACTTTCCTCCAAGAATGTCGCATGGGTTGAGACAATGACTTTTTGTTCCTTCAGGTTATAGAACAGACCTCCTTTAGTTCCTTTTGGATACCCTACAAACATGCACAATTCTGATCTTGGTTCCAACTTTTTCGCATCCCCATCCAGTACATGCGCCGGGCAGCCCCATATTCTCATATGTCTAAGGGAGGGCTTCTTGCCACGCCACAATTCATACCGAGTTCTAGGAATTGATTTACTTGGAACCTGGTTCAGAATATAGCACGCCGTTTGTAAAGCATATCCCCAAAATGATAATGGCAGCGTTGAATAACTTATCATGGACCGTACCATATCCAATAAGGTCCTGTTTCTCCTTTCGGCTACACCATTCTGTTGTGGAGTACCAGGTGCAGTCAATTGAGATAATATCCCATTCTCTATAAGATGTCCTAGAAATTCATCGGAGAGGTATTCGCCATCTCGATCAGATCGAAGTGTCTTTATGGATCTATCCAATTGCTTTTCCACTTCCGCACGATACTCTTTGAACTTGTCAAAGGTTTCGCTCTTGCGGTGCATCAGATACACATATCCATACCTCGAGTAATCATCTATGAAAGAGACATAATACTCGAACCCTCCTTGTGCTGTGACGTTCATGGGGCCACATACATCAGTTGCACAATTTCTAAGAGCTTCTGAGCCCTTGTACCCTTAGCTCTAAAAGACCTCTTAGTCATCTTACCCTCTAGACAAGACTCACATTGGGGAAGACGTACCTCCTCCAGAGATTCCAGAGGACCGTCTTTTACCAATCTTTGAATCCTATCTTGATTAATATGACCAAGTCTTAAATGCCAAAGATACGCCTTGTTAGAGTGAGAAACTTTCAACCTTTTAGAGTTATCTATTAATTCAGTGTCAAGTAATGAGTACATCTTTGGTTTGATCAAATATAGGTTTCCATCCATCCATCCAGAACAGAAACTGAATAAGAGACTCTTTTACTAAAAGAAACTGAATAAGAATCCTTTATTAAACAAGCTACCGATATAAGGTTCCTCCAAAAATTAGGAACATAAAAACAGTCTTTTAATAAAATAAACCTAAATTGATCAAAATAAAGGTAAACATCTCCCACTGCCTCAGCCACCACAAAGCTACCATCTCCAGTCCGCAACGAGAGGCTCCTATCATGTAGACTTCTCGTTTCCACGAACCCCTGCATAGAAACACAAACATGATTAGTGGCGCCCGAATCAATGACCCAAGTGTCTTTCGATTCTTCCACCAAACACGCTTTCAAGTAATGAAGTTCCTTACCTTCCTTGCCCTTGGTGGCTAGGAATTCCCGGCAAGCCTTCTTAAAGTGACCTACTTTCCCACAATGAAAGCATTTGGACTTTTTAGGGTCCTTTAGCTTCTTATTCTTCTTCTTCTTCTTCCCGTCCGAGACAGGAGGATTAGAAGAACTAGAAGCCACTTGCTTCTTATTTGGCCTCTTCCTCTTCCGTGAGGGATTGGAAGATTCCGCCAAATTGGCCTCTCCTTTAGGTCGGACCGCATCCTCATCCCTGATCATCCGCTCATAAGCCTGTAGTTGCTTCATGAGCCCGGTTAGTCCTAACTCCTTTGTCGCCAGATTGTATGTGGCCTTAAACCCCACAAAATCTTTAGACAGAGTCTTGAACACCATCTCGATCTGGGTGTTGTTGTGACAACTGGGAAATTCAGGCAATTCTCGGAAGAAAATGTACAAATGGATGTATATAAAAATTTGTACTGTTTAAAGAGTGAAATAAATGTATTTATATTGTTTAGAATATATGAAAACGTTCTAAAAATACTGATGAGTAAGAATTCAGTGTTGGAAAAATTCACTGAGTTGAAACGGGTGAAACGGTGCCAAAACTGGCATTGAAAACCCTAACCGGGGCAATAAAAGACGGAAAACTTCCGGGATTGATTTTGATCATACGGAAGCAGTTTAAATTGATCCGACTGCACAGGAGACCTCAGGTACATTTCGGCTCGAACCGGTATTGGTCAAAAAGTAGTCGGATTAATGTGAATAGTGAAAGTCAAAGTCAACATGTGCTTTAGCATTTATGACATCATAAATCCATTTAATAAATGGAAGGAAAATGGTGGTTGGTAGAATTAATGGCCATGATTAAGTTGTCTTTTTGATCTAAAGGCTAAGATTTAGCCAAAATTTCACCATTTTAGTTTTTAAAAAATATGGAAAGAATTAGGTTGAAATGTGGTGAATTTTGATTGGTTGAAAGCCAAATTAATTGGCTTTTTAGTTGGTTAAGTCGGCAAAACTTTAACAAAAGTGGCCGAGACAATTTTTCAAGCCAAACATAAGAGGAAAAATTTTTCTAAGTATTTCCATGGTGGAACCGTGAGCAACCCAAGAGGAACCACTTGATTTCTTCAATCTTTCTTCACAAAATTGGTGTCAAACCTTTCATTGAAGCTTAAGGAAGCAAGTGAATAAGGTAACTCTCTTTGGATTGAATTTTTTCTTGATTTTTCTTCAAGAAATCCGTGTGATGAATAGTGGAAAAGATGGAAAAATTTTTGGTTGTTTTCATTTATTTGGTGCTTGGGTTTTGTTAAGGGTGTAATTAGGAAGAAAACCATGTATTTGGTTTAAAGAAAAACCAAATTTTGGTTGGTTTTCCAAGGGTAAAACCGTGGGTTACCAAGAGTAATCAATGAAGAATTGTTGTGTTTAAGTGTTAACATGCTTTAAATTACATTTGGTTAAGTATAAAGCATGATTTGCATTATGGAAAGCTTGAAAAAAAAAATGTGGTGTGAACCTACCCTAAAGGCCGTGGGTTAATTAGGGTTTAGTGGAAAATTTTACATGGTTTTGTTGATGTTTGGATGATTTAAAATCATGCATTTTATTATGTAAAGGATGGAATTGTGATTGAAAGCAAGAAAAGAAAATTTGGGGTATGTTTTCTTAGTGTGGCCGTGGGTTATATGTGGTTAAAAACCCTAGGAATTGTGTTGAAAAATGCAATGAAATTGGCTTGAAAATGTGCTAAAAAAATGACATTGGAATAGCCAAAAATTTGGTGGAAAAATTGAGAAATTTGG
Organism: Antiaris toxicaria; assembly: GCA_035233585.1. Classification (NCBI taxonomy): domain Eukaryota; kingdom Viridiplantae; phylum Streptophyta; class Magnoliopsida; order Rosales; family Moraceae; genus Antiaris; species Antiaris toxicaria. The sequence continues at coordinate 56,022,349 of CP141153.1, forward strand.
TTAGGTTTTGAGTGTAAAAACCGAGACCAAAACTAAGGGCAAAATTGAAAAAAAATTTGTGTAATGTGGTTCAAAATGAGAATTTGAAATTTGTGAGCTTTTATGTAAAAGTTCAGAAAACTTTTACATAAAATAGGCTTGTGGTATAGTACGTGGCACGTACATATAGTTCGAGGCGTACCTAACACCGGTAACCTTAAATTTACACCGAAATGCTGCCGAAATTTCGAAAACGGCATTCGGGGTAAAATGGAAATTAAAAATAAAAGTTTAGGGTCGGGTCAGAAACACGAGTCCCTAACGGAAAATTGAATAAGGGAACCTAAGGGGTGGTTCGTGAATAGTAACCTGTCCCCCTTGAAAATGTAAAACGTGAGTGAAACTGAAAAACCGACCCCGAGGGGGGGGGGCGTTTTTGGAAACGAAATAAAGGTCCGAGTCGGGAACGGAAAATCCGAGCCTCGGAGACCTAGATCTGGAAAGTCTAGATGAACGTTTTAAATACTAGTGAAACGTCCATTTGAGGCTCCGAAACGATAGAAAATCACTAAACCGACGTAAGGGTCGGAATAGTGCTTCCCGAGGGTCGGGAAAGTGAAAAGTGAAAATAAAATAGAAACGAACCCGGTAATGATTAGAAAAGAGTCAGAAAAGTTCCTGAGAGCCAAAAATACAGTCTGGATCAAGAAAATTCCGTCAGGGGAATAATTGTAATTTTGCCAAAATATAGGGGCAAAATTGTAATTTTACAAAAGTTGAGAAAAATGGGGAAAATGATAAATAAAGCCTAAAAAGTTATAAATAGGTTTTATTTAAGCTTTTTAATGAAAAATAAAAGCTATAAATGGAAATAAAATTAACAGACAAGGTTTTATCTGTAGGATCCAAAAATCGACCTACAAGGAGGGCGATCAAAGATTCAAGAGAGAAAAAGGGAAGAAACTGATAAGGTAAGTTCAGACATTTACCTGTCTACAACATATAGCATTATTGTTGCTAACTTTGATGTACTAACTATAAGTTAGGTACATATATGCTACGGGCACTATTATAGAATATAGAGAGAGACGTAATGTGCTACGGGCACTATTGAGAATGGACACATTGTTAATTGTGCTTCAGGCACTAGAGCGAGGTTAATGAAACTCACTCCCCTAAAATTAAAATGTAAACCATTCCTAACCACGGGACAATATGAAGTCACCGGGTTAGAATTTTAAAAAATTCGGTAATGAAACCACTTTTTGGCGTACCTGCCTTCCGTACAAGGAGGTACTTTTGCCTTCGGGGCTATGAGATTAAGGCTGTGGAAGTCAGCACTAATGTACCGCTCTCAGTCATGTACTATTTGCCTTCGGGGCTATGAGATTAAGGCTGTGGAGGTCAGCATTAAGGTACCGCTCCCAGTCAAGCGCACTTAAATGGTACTGCCAACCTGAGCTCAAAACCAGAACATAAGCAAAGATAATTACCTAAAACTAAAACTATGCCATAATTGAGCATAAGACAGTTTCGTGAGGGTACTAACATCGCGGTAGATGTACTGTTGTGACACTGTGTTATGGTCAAACTTACTATTCATAATGAATAGTAGTCAAAGTTACTATTCATGTATGAATAGTGGTCAATGGTACTATTCATGATGAATAGTACTATTCATAGAAATTTTATTTCTTGCATGTTTGAACTTACTGAGCCTGTAGCTCACCATTTTTGCTTATGTTGCAGGTAAGCGACCAGCTCAGTAGCTTGTTTGACTGGATGGCGGACGGGATAGCGTGTGTCAAATGGGATAAATGGACGAGGGATATGGTCCTGCCAGAGTCTTTCTGCTGAGTAATAAAAGAGAAGGGAAAAAGAAAACAGTTCTTTTGTAATAGTATATATATTTTACGAAAGTACTGTATTATGTAAATTACTGTGTACTTGCCAACAAAGTAAATAGTGGGAAATGTTTTACATGATGTTTAAAGAAAAAAAAAATTCCCCAAAAAACGTCATGATTTACTGAGAGAGAGATTAGCCGGCGACCCATGAGAGTACAATCTATCGCAGTTAGCGATAAAGCTTAACTGTAATAGTATTGTATGATCTCTACGAGGGGCGGGCCGCCACAGTTGGTATCAGAGCGGGTTTACGGTTGGTGTAATCTAGAATACCAACTGCCGCCACAGTTGGTATCAGAGCAAGGTTTGCGATTGGTTTAGTTTATAATACCAACTGATGCCACAGTTGGTATCAGAGTGGAATTACGGTCGATTTAATTTGGATTACCAACTACCGTCACAGTTGGTATATCAGAGCAGTATTGACCATATCCCGATTTGACACTTCACGCATCCTGCACCGCTATCCAAGTAAGTAGTTTACTTAAGTTTAGTTAATTATTTTCTTATGTGAAAATAATTATCTTATAGGTAGCAAGGTGACCAGACCTCCTTATGTGAGACCACCGCTACCACGACCGAGAGGGGTATTACGGGTATGGACGAGACCTATAGTGAGGCCGTCTATTGCCCAACGACCGGTAATCAGACCCCCGGTGCCTCTGAGACCACCAGTACCAGTACCAGCACCAGCACCAGCGCCAGTAGACATTGTACAGCCACGACCGGTAGTTCATCCACCAGTAGTAGTGGACATTCCAGTTGTTGGTGGACGCCAACACATTGGAGTGAGAGTTTCGGCTCGGGCAGTATAGGCATTTCGAGCTAGTAGTCCCCCGATGTTTGATGGTGGACGACAATCGATGGACGCGAAGGACTGGCTCCATGCCATAGAAAGGATTATGGTGATGTGTGACATTGATCGAGATATGTGGATTCAGTTGGCCATCAGTATGTTTCAGGGAGACGCTCGAGTATTCTGGCAGTATTGCGACCGGGAGATTTTATTAGGATTCAGTTGGGCTGAGTTCTGTCAGCGATTGGCTAATCAGTTTCTGCCTAGGGATCCGAAACCTGCTCCAACACCCCCAGAGACACGAGAGGCAGTTACACCCGCGTATCCTGGATTCGATGAGGTTAGGGACTATATTCTCCAGACTGAGAGGATGGTCATGTTGTCTGGTGAGACAGTGATGTCTTACACAACACGATTTGAGGAGACCATTAGGAGGAGATGTCCATTACCCAACCTCACGGAAGCAAACTGTTGTGAGCTGGTTTGGAGAGGTTTACCCATGGAGTTGAGACAGAGGGTAATCAAGCTATTTCCTCCTACACTCCAAGAGTTTGTGGGGATGATCAGGACGATCGAGAGAGAGATTCTGATTGAGCATCTGACGCAGAGTCGACGAGAGACACTGGGTCAAGATGAGATGTTTGCACGCATCTTTGGGCCGAGAAGAATGATGAATGATCATGAGGCTGGACCGTCTAGACCACGAGGAGGTGATGACTCAGGACAGGGAGCATTGCCTAGGGGTGGTGATGATTCAGATGATCCAGATGACGACGAGGATCCAGAAGAATATCCTCTAGTCCCAGACACAGGAGATGTGTGACCAGTAGATGTATACATGTACATAAGTAGCTTATAGAGAGGAAAGCTCTTTTGTATAGACTTGTGGCCAAGATGTATAAAATGGCCGATGTATATATGACTGGTGATGATTATGTACGATATATAAACGTTTTGCTATGAATGAAATATCAAAATGATGATATGTTGTACGATGATGTGTTACGATGATGTGGCTTTACATTATCCTGAATTTCGTAAATTTATATGATTTTACGAATGTGGTTATGGAAAGGCTAACGGTGAATTATTGTGCCATAATAGGACAATAGGCAAGATGGTGGATTTGCGAAATCGACCAGAGGGACGAGAACGACGTCCTAATGTCATGGAGAGATTGGATCAGATACAAGCCCTACTAGAAGCTCAGATGCAAGAAAATGCTAATCTGAGGTGACGGGTAGAGGAGTTAGAACAGAGACAAGGCTCTGAGGGTACCCAAGTAGAACAAGAAGCTGAGGTAGATTCGGTTATCCCTTCAGCTACTGTAAATGAGAGAGTTCCTGAACCGCAACCGGTATTAAATCTGGAACCCTTCTATGAAAGATTCAGGCGTATGAGGACGCCAGAATTTGAAGGGTCTACAAATCCTCTAGAGGCTGAAGACTGGTTGTCATCCTTGCAAGTGATCATGGAATTCATGAACCTAACTGACAGGGAGAAGGTCGCATGTGCGTCTTTTGTGCTGAGAAAAGATGCTCGTTTTTGGTGGGACACTGTATGAATGAGAAGAGACGTGTCTACCACGAGTTGGGCGGAATTTCTGGAAGAATTTAACCAGAAATATTATGACCCTACATCTCTGAGACAACAGCAGAAAGAGTTCTCAGAATTGACGCAAGGAAATATGTCGGTGAGCGAAGTTTACCGAAAATTCGACCAGTTATCTCGTTTATGTCCCTATGTAGTCCCTACTGAGAGGGAGAAAATACAGAAAATGATAGGGATGTTCAGACCAGAAATTGCTGCATTAGTAGACACTGGACAAGTACCGCCTACTTCTGTAGCAGATTGTGTGAGTCGGGCCATCGGAGCTGAGTTTCACGTAGCCCGACAGAAAGAGGAAAGAGAAAAGCACTAGGAGGCCAAGAAGAAGGAGAGGGCTTTGGCGAAGTCTACACAAGTCAGTCAATCGAGCAAGCCTAATCAGAATGCTAAACCAAGCCAGGGCAATAATCAAGGATCCCAGCAAAACAAGAGGAAAGGCAATTTTTCTGGAAATCGCCAGGGAAATAATCGAGACCAGCAGCGAAGAACAGCTGGTAATGCGGAATCCAATGTGCAAAATTGTCCTACATGCGGGAAGAGACATTCTGGGCAATGCAGATTTGGGCCACTTATTTGCTATGAATGTGGAAAGGAAGGCCATTACGCCAAGAACTGTCCAAACAACAGGCAGGGTGGACAAGGCACTTCCCAACAGCACCAGACACGCCCACAAGCTCATTCCCTTCAAGCTAGAGTTGAAGAGTCCCCAGTAAGGCCGCAACGCCAGGAGCGTGTGCCACGTGCTGATGCTCGTGTGATGGCCTACAGCAAGTAGGATGCAGAGGCAGGAACATCGAACGTAGTGACAGGTCAGCTAACTGTCGCTAGTCATGTAGCCTCTGTACTGTTTGATTCCGGTGCTACGCATTCTTTTGTTTCCTATGAATTTGCTGACAAGATAGGACTTCCTAAGGACTATATGGGAAGAGTATTTAAGACAGCTTTACCCTCTGGGGAAGTATTGTTGTCCAATTACTGGCTACCTCATGTACCAGTATATATGGCAAATAGGGAACTATATGCGGAGTTGATCGTAATGAAGATCGCGGATTACGATGTGATTCTAAGCATGGATTTCCTAGGGAAATACCGAGCGACGATCGACTGCCAAAATCGAAAGATAGTATTTTAACCCGAGGAAGAAGAGAGTTTCGAATATGTCGATACTTCTCGAAAACCTGGGAAGATGATGATCAGTTCGCTGAGAGCAAGCAAGCTGATAGCCAGTGGTTGTATGGGATATCTGGCATATGTGGTGGACACTACAGAAGAACAGAAGCTTCAACCTAAAGATGTTCCCGTTGTTAATGAATTTCTTGACGTATTTCCGGAAGAGTTACCAGGGATACCTCCAAAGAGAGAAATCTCGTTTGAAATTGAGTTGATGCCTGGAACGGCACCTATTTCCAAAGCACCATACCGCATGGCTCCAGTGGAATTAAAGGAGCTGCAGGAACAATTAAAGGAGCTTTTGGATAAAGGATTCATCAGACCGAGTTATTCTCCGTGGGGTGCACCTGTGTTATTCGTCAAGAAAAAGGATGGAACATTCCGTTTGTGCATTGATTACCAAGAGTTGAATAAGGTCACGATCAAAAATAGGTATCCATTACCTAGAATTGATGACTTATTTGACCAGTTAAAAGGAGCAGCGGTATTTTCCAAGATCGACTTACGATCAGGATATCACTAGCTGAGAATTAAAGAAAGTGATATTCCTAAGACGGCGTTTAGGACTCGTTATGGTCACTACAAGTTTCTTGTGATGCCATTTGGATTAACAAATGCGCCGGCAGCGTTCATGGATTTAATGAACAGAGTTTTTAAAGAGTATTTGGATAAGTTTGTCATTGTATTCATTGATGACATTCTTATATACTCAAAGACTCATGAGGAGCACCAGGAGCATCTGAGGATCGTGCTGAATACGATAAAGAAGCATCAACTGTATGCCAAATTCTCAAAATGTGAGTTTTGGCTGGACAGAGTACATTTCCTCGGACATGTTGTATCACAGGAAGGTATTGCTGTAGATCCGATGAAAGTAGATGCAATTAACCAGTGGCCTGCACCCAAGAATGTGACAGAAATACGTAGTTTCTTGGGGTTAGCTGGTTATTATCGACGATTTGTAGAGGGATTTGCGCGTTTAGCTGCACCTCTTACTGCTCTTACACGCAAGGAAAGGAAGTATGAATGGACTATAGAATGCGAAAGAAGCTTCCAGGAGTTAAAGAGACGACTGACAAGCGCACCAATCCTTACGCTTTCCACTGAAGGGGAGAAGTTTGTAATCTACAGTGATGCATCTAAAGTAGGATTGGGAGCAGTCCTAATGCAAGGCGGCAAGGTGATTGCCTATGCTTCCCGACAATTAAAGGATCATGAAAGGAATTATCCTACGCATGACGTTGAACTTGCTGCAGTAGTGTTTGCACTTAAAATTTGGCGACACTATCTCTATGGAGCTCAGTGTCAAATTTTCACTGATCACCAAAGCCTGAAGTATTTCTTCATGCAAAAGGAGCTCAATATGTGACAAAGAAGATGGTTGGAACTAGTGAAGGATTATGATTGTGAAATCCTATACCATCCAGGAAAGGCCAACCGTGTAACGGATGCTCTAAATAGAAAGTCTACCATATCGCACCAGCTACCGATAAAAAGGCTTTCGAAGCCATTGCAGCAAGAGATAAATTCTTTGAACTTGGAGCTGATATCTGGAAGATTAGCTGCACTCCAAGTGGAATCATCGTTGTTTGAGGACATAAAGGAAGCTCAAAGACGAGACCCAACAATGACAAGTTCTCAAGAAGGAATTTTCAAGGATGGAATGATCCTTTATCGAGAAAGGATAAATGTTCCAGCTGATGAGGAACTTAGAAGACGAATCATGTCAGAAGCCCACGAGACACCCTATTCGGTTCATCCCGGAGCAAGCAAGATGTATCAGGACTTGAAGTTACAGTTCTGGTGGAAGGGATGAAGAATGATATAGCAAAATTCGTGAGTAGATGCATGACCTGTCAAAGAATCAAAGCGGAACATAAACATCCGGCAGGAAGATTGGAACCTCTGGAGATTCCTGAATGGAAATGGGAACACATTACGATGGATTTTGTAGTGGGACTCCCAAAAACCCGAGAAGGTTATGATGCCATCTGGGTTATTGTGGACAGATTGACCAAGACGGCACGGTTTATAGCTGTCAAGATGACCTTTTCGTTGGAAAAGTTTGCTCAGTTATACGTAACTCATGTCGTCAGATTACATGGAGTACCAAAATCCATTGTATCAGATCGAGATGCACGGTTCACTTCGAATTTCTGGAAGTGTATGCAAGAGGCCATGGGTACTGAATTAAGACTCAGTACGGCTTTTCATCCGTAAACAGACTGACAGTCGGAGCGGACCATCCAGACGTTAGAGGACATGCTTCGAGCTTGTGTAATGGATTTTACGGGAAATTGGAACGAGAAGTTATCATTAATTGAATTCTCGTACAATAATAGTTACCAAGCTTCTATAGGCATGGCACCTTACGAGGCTTTGTATGGACAGAAATGCAGATCACCATTACACTGGTATGATTTGCGAGAGAAGCAGTTGCATAAAACGGATTTTATACAAGAGACTTCCGATGCAGTTGCTAGAATTCAGCGTCAAATGAAAATTGCGCAAAGCCGACAAAAGAGTTATGCGGAAAAAAGGCGGAGATCCTTAGAGTTTGATGAAAGAGACTTCATGTTTCTCAAGGTATTGCCTATGAAGGGGATTATGCGTTTCGGTAAGAAAGGGAAACTAAGTTCAAGATATATTGGACCTTATGAAATTATCGAACGCATTGGAAGGGTCGCTTACAGATTAGCATTACCTCCTGAATTGTCGGCAGTGCATAATGTATTTCATGTGTCGATGCTGAGAAAGTATATACCAGATCCATCCCATGTGTTGAAGCATGAGCCTGTTCAAATCCACGAGGATTTGACATATGAGGAACAACCTGTTCGAGTACTGGCTCATGAAGAGAAAGTATTGAGGAATAAAACAATCCCACTAGTGAAGATTTTATGGAAAAATCACAACATTGAAGAAGCTACGTGGGAACGAGAAGACGAGATTGGGAATTTATACCCCCACTTGTTCTAATTTTCGAGGACGAAAATTTTATAAGGAGGGGTGAATGTGACAACCGGGAAATTCAGGCAATTCTCGGAAGAAAATGTACAAATGAATGTATATAACAATTTGTACTGTTTAAAGAGTGAAATAAATGTATTTATTGTGGCGGCCCGCCCCTCGTAGAGATCATACAATACTATTACAGTTGAGCTTTATCGCTAACCGCGATAGATTGTACTCTCATGGGTCCCCGGCTTATCTCTCTATCTTTAAATCATGACGTTTTTTGGGAAAATTTTTTTTTTCTTTAAACATGTAAAACATTTCCCACTATTTACTTTGTTGGCAAGTACAAAGTAATTTACATATTACAGTACTTTCGTAAATATATAATATTACAAAAGACTGTTTCTTTTTTTTTTGCTTCCCTTTTTATCGCTCAGCGGAAAGACTCTGGCAGGACCATATCCCTCGCCCAGTTATCCCATTTGACACGCGCCATCCCGTCCGCATCCAGTCAAATAAGCTACTGAGCTGGTCGCTTACCTGCAACATTAGCAAAAATGGTGAGCTACAGGCTCAGTAAGTTCAAACATGTAAGAAATAAAATTTCTATGAATAGTACTATTTATCGTGAATAGTCCCTTTGACCACTATTCATATGTGAATAGTAAGGTTGACCACTATTCATACGTGAATAGTAAGGTTGACCACAACACAGTGTCACAACAGTACATCTACCGCGATGTTAGTACTCTCACTAAACTGTCTTATGCTCAATTATGGCATAGTTTCAGTTTTAGGTAATTATCTTTGCTTATGTTCTGATTTTGAGCTCAGGTTGGCAGTACCATTTAAGTGCGCGTGACTGGGAGCACAGCCTTAATCTCATAGCCCCGAAGGCAAAATTATACATGACTGGGAGCGGTACATCAGTGCTGACCTCCACAGCCTTAATCTCATAGCCCCGAAGGCAAAAGTACCTCCCTGTACAGAAGGCTGGTACGTCAGAAAGTGGTTTCATTACCGAATTTTTACAATTCTAACCCGGTGACTTCACATTGTCCCGTGGTTAGGAATGGTTCACATTTTAATTTTAGGGGAGTGAGTTTCATTAACCTCGCTCTAGTGCCCGAAGCACAATTAATAATGTGTCCATTCTCAATAGTGCCCGTAGCACATTACGTCTCTCTCTCTACTCTATAATAGTGCCCGTAGCACATATGTACCTAACTTATAGTTAGTACATTAAAGTTAGCAACAATAATGCTATATGTTGCAGACAGGTAAATGTCTGAACTTACCTTATCAGTCTCTTCTCTTTTTCTCTCGTGGATCTTTGATCGCCTTCCTCGTAGGTCGATTTTTGGATCCTACAGACAAAACCTTGTCTGTTAATTTTTATTTCCATTTATAGCTTTTATTTTTCATTTAAAAGTTTAAATAAAACCTATTTATAACTTTTTAGGCTTTATTTAACATTTTCCCCATTTTTTCTCAACTTTTGCAAAATTACAATTTTACCCCTGTATTTTGGCAAAATTACGATTTTACCCCTATACTTTGGCAAAATTACGATTTTACCCCTGACTGAAATTTTCCCGATCCAGACTGCATTTTTGGCTCTCAGGAACTTTTCTGACTCTTTTCTAATCATTACCGGGTTCATTTCTATTTTATTTCCACTTTTCACTTTCCCGATCCTCGGGAAGCACTATTCCGACCCTTACGTCGGTTTAGTGATTTTCTATCGTTTCGGAGCCTCAAATGGACGTTTCACTAGTATTTAAAACGTTCATCTAGACATTCCCGATTTAGGTCTCCGAGGCTCGGATTTTCCGTTCCCGACTTGGACCTTTATTTTGTTTCCAAAAATGCCCCCCCCTCGGGGTCGGTTTTTTTTTTTTTCAATTCCACTCGCGTTTTAAATTTTTAGGGGACGGGTTACTATTCACGAACCACCCCTTAAGCTTTCCTTATTCAATTCTCCGTTAGGGACTCGGGTTTCCGACCCGACCCTAAACTTTTATTTTTAATTCCCATTTTACCCCGAATGCCGTTTTCGAAATTTCGGCAGTATTTCGGCGTAATTTTAAGGCTTCCGGCGTTAGGTACGCCTCGAACCATATGTACCTGCCACGTACTATACCACAAGCCTATTTTATGTAAAAGTTTTCCAAACTTTTACATAAAAGCTCACAAAATTCCAATTTCACATTTTCAACCCACATTACAAAATTTTTTTCTCAATTTTGTCCTTAGTTTTGGTCTCGGTTTTTCACAATCAAACCGAACCAAACTTCTCAAATTTTCCACCACACTTTAGGCTATTAAAATGTCATTTTTTTAACACATTTTCAAGCCCATTTTCATTACATTTCTCAACCAAATTCTTAGGGTTTTTACTATATATAACCCACGGCCAATGAATGAAAATCATGCACAACATTTTTGTTTCATGCTTTCAATTATAAATTCATCATTTACATATTAAAATGCATGATTTCAATTAACCAAACATCACATAAAACCATGCAAATTTTCTTCCAAACCCTTAGGTAACCCCACGGCCACATTATGTAAATGCACACCAAAATTTTTTTCAAGCTTTCCATAATGAAATTCATGGTTTATTCTTCACAAAATTTAACTTGAAAGCATGTTATCAATTAAACCACAAAAATTTTTCATTGTTTACCTAAGGTAACCTACGGTTTTACCCTTGGAAAACCAACCAAAAATTGGTTTTTCTTTAAACCAAATACATGGTTTTCTTCCTTATTACACCCTTAACAAAACCCAAGCATCAAATCATGGAAAACAACCAAAAATTTTCCATCTTTTTTCATTATTCACCCCACGGTTTTCTTGAAGAAAAACCAAGAAAAAGTTAAGTGCAAGGGGAGTTACCTTAGTCAATTGCTTCCTTTGTCTTCAAGGAATGTTTTGACACCAATTTTGTGTAGAATTATTGAAGAAATTGCTTGGTTTCCCTTGGTAGCTCACGGCTCTACCATGGAAGGATACTTAGAAAATTTTTCTTTGGTTTTTGGCTTGAAATTTGGTCTCGGCTTTTTGTTCCAAAAGTGGCCGACTTATGCCACTAAAAGGCCAATTAATTTGGCTTTCCACCAATGAGATTTCACCACCTTTCAACACTAATACTTTCCATAATTTTCACAAATTAAAAATGATGAATTTTGGCCAAATCTTGGCCTTTAGATCAAAAAGTAGATGAATCATGGCCATTAATGCTACCAATCACCATTTTAATCCCATTTATTAAATGGATTAATGATGTCATAATTGCTAAAGTAAAAGTTGACTTTGACTTTTACTATTCACATTAATTCGACTACTTTTTGACCGATACCGGTTCGAGCCAAAATTTTCCTGAAATCGTCCCGGCGTGTTCCTGAGGTCTCCTGTGCAGTTGGATCAATTTAAACTGCTTCCATTTGATCAAAATTAATCCCGGAAGTTTTCCATCTTTTATTGCCCCGGTTAGGGTTTTCAATGCCGGTTTTGGCACCGTTTCACCTGTTTCAACTCAGTGAATTTTTCCAACACTGAATTCTTACTCGTCAGTATTGTTAGAACATTTTCATATATTCTAAACAATATAGCATTATTGTTGCTAACTTTAATGTACTAACTATAAGTTAGGTACATATAGGCTACAGGCACTATTATAGAATAGAGAGAGACGTAATGTGCTACGGGCACTATTGAGAATGGACACATTGTTAATTGTGCTTCGGGCACTAGAGCGAGGTTAATGAAACTCACTCCCCTAAAATTAAAATGTAAACCATTCCTAACCACGGGACAATATGAAGTCACCGGGTTAGAATTTTAAAAAAGTCGGTAATGAAACCACTTTTTGGCGTACCAGCCTTCCGTACAAGGAGGTACTTTTGCCTTCGGGGCTATGAGATTAAGGCTGTGGAGGTCAGCACTAATGTACCGCTCCCAGTCATGTACTATTTGCCTTCGGGGCTATGAGATTAAGGTTGTGGAGGTCAGCACTAAGGTACCGCTCCCAGTCATGCGCACTTAAATGGTACTGCCAACCTGAGCTCAAAACCAGAACATAAGCAAAGATTACCTAAAACTGAAACTATGCCATAATTGAGCGTAAGACAGTTTCGTGAGGGTACTAACATCGCGGTAGATGTACTGTTGTGACACTGTGTTGTGGTCAAACTTACTATTCATAATAAATAGTAGTCAAAGTTACTATTCACGTATGAATAGAAGTCAACGGACTATTCATAGAAATTTTATTTCTTGCATGTTTGAACTTACTGAGCCTGTAGCTCACCATTTTTGCTTATGTTACAGGTAAGCGACCAGCTCAGTAGCTTGTTTGACTGGATGGCGGACGGGATAGCGTGTGTCAAATGGGATAAATGGGCGAGGGATATGGTCCTGCCAGAATCTTTCTGCTGAGTAATAAAAGAGAAGGGAAAAAGAAAACAGTTCTTTTGTAATAGTATATATATTTTACGAAAGTACTATATTATGTAAATTACTGTGTACTTGCCAACAAAGTAAATAGTGGGAAATGTTTTACATGATGTTTAAAGAAAAAAAAAATTCCCCAAAAAACGTCATGATTTACTGAGAGAGAGATTAGCCGGCGACCCATGAGAGTACAATCTATCGCAGTTAGCGATAAAGCTTAACTGTAATAGTATTGTATGATCTCTACGAGGGGCGGGCCGCAACGATTGTAGTCCAACTCAGCACCATTCTCGGCAGCCTCAGCGAAGAATCCCATTAGAGTGATCATATGGTCCTTCACCGGAGTACCCGCCTTTTGCTTAGAGTTCATAATGCTGGTGATAGCTGACTGTCGAGCCAGTTTTTCTTGGCCTCTGAACATGTCCTCTAGATTGTCCACGATCTCCCTAGCAACTTGATAAGTCTCATGCTGCTTTTGTAAAGCACTCGTCATGCTAGCAAGTATGTAGCATCGAGCTATCTCATTGGATTCTCTCCAACGATTATAGGCAACCGGGACCTCCTCAAGTAGTGTGTCAGGTTTGGGCCCAGGTGGGCATGGTTCGTCTAGTACGAACTTGTGTCTCTCGCAGCTGAGAACTATTAATAGATTTCTTTTCCAAATTTTATAATTATCGCCATTCAACTTATTTTCAGTAAGTATCGAAATGAAGGGTATCGGTGACATTTTGAACTGAAATAAAATTATACTAGACATCATTACAAAGCCCAAGCAAATATACAGATAATTTAGCAAATAAAACATACAAGTATGTTCCTACATGAAACTTGAAAAACATGTAGCATTGCAATGGTAATTCTCAGCACCTATTACCCCAAGCCACCGAGGGGTGGTCATGAAAACAAATAGCCGGAACATGGACCCCGTCCGATTAATATATGTTGCCTTAAATCCTCCAAGGTTAAGACATATATTAATAACTACTTATTTGGCCACCAGTTTAGTTAACAGAGCTTCTAGGGAAGGTTAATAACTAAACGAGTCTTGAGTGTATAACCATTGTTTACGTAGTCCGATCCACGTCCTACCAAGCCACCGAGGGGTGGTCATGAATAGGATCGTACCCGAACATGTTTTCCACATAGGAGATCCAATCTAGTATATCGGCGGCGATAAACACCTACCGAGGGGTGTGGTCAGGGCAGAAGTGACGCGAGGCGTTACCATGTTTTCACATATGGATCAACAATGGAGGCCGTGGGTTTTGTTTGAAACCTTCTCACTCAATATTTTGAAAAACATGCAAGTTTTGACAAATTATGTATGATCAATATAGTATGAGCGGCACTCACCTATCCTATATGACATGTTATCAAATATGCATATCAAACATCCATCAATACATATTTATACATCCATGACATATCACAGAAAAAATGATTGATAGAAAAAACAAGCCATGGTTCCATCCTAGAACAAAGAAAATAAAGATTACAAAATTTCATCCAAAGCATTCTTTGGGTCTTGAATTTTGTTTCGTCTTCTTGTATCCATCTTTACGTAGCCTCTCCATTTATTTCTCATCCCAAGAATCATTTAAAATTTAAATCTCCAAAAATTTAAATTTCAAATTCAAATTCCAAATTCAAATTTCAAATTTAAATTTCAAATTAAAACTTTAAACAATTTTAAACATCATGTGTAATAATATGTAATTTCAAAAATTTCAAATTTTCAATTACATATTTTTAAACATGATTTAAAATTAAGTCTCAAATTTAAAAATCAAAATTTTTCGATTTTTTTAAACCGTCGCACCGCCGCCCCCGAAGGTGGTAGCTGCCGTGGGCAGCCACTAGCCCCAGAGGGGCTGGCAGCCCACGGTCGCCCCCTATGTGCAGCCTTGCCAGGCTGCAGGCCAAGCCTGTAGCGCCAGGCTGCACGCCCAGGCTGCGGCCGGCCTTGGGTAGGCCACGGCCACCCTCTGCTGCAGGCCAAGCCTGCGGCCGTGGGTGGTTATGGCCTGCACAGGGGCTGCCGCAGCCCCATCCTACCCGAGGGCAGGGGCTGCAGCCCCACCAAGGGCCGTCGGCCTATCCCGAGTGGTCATGTCTTGATTTTCGTGTCATATTCTAATTTACCTATGAGGATCTCCAAAAATTAATTTGAATCCCAATTAAATTGAAATTTTCCACACAATCAAAATTTCAATCTTTAAATCAAATTTAACTTTTGGGAAAAATAAATCACGGTCTTCAATCTTCAATCTCCTCCAAGAATAATTACATAAAATTTCCTAAACCGTTTCCGGTGTGCAAAATTCTAACCATAAAAATTCTAAGAGACAAAAAATTAAAATCCATGGGAAAATTACAGTGTTAATAAACTGCTCCCATGGTTATATAAAAATTCCTAGATACAATTTTTCTAAATTCTAAGGAACTATAACTGGCATAAACAAGCATGCTTATAATAATTCAGAAAATTAAAATAACCACATACTTTATACATAATCCATGATAACAACATAAAGGAACCCTAGAATGCCACTCTCTAAATATCAAATCCATACATAAATAAAAAGACTAAGTAATTGTCTAATTTATGTACATGGCATAGTCATGAGATGGCTCTGATACCAATTGTAGGAAAATAAATTGGTAAAAACGTATCAGAGTGGCGCAGCGGAACAATAAAAAATTTTTCAGATTGTTAAATATCTCATGATGCCATATACAATAAACCAACAACAATTAAAACTCATATCTCAAGGACGCCAATGTGCAGGAGGAGAATGACCGGAGGCTTCAACCAACTAGCCTTCTCTACTATTCTCCAATTCCCGAATGGCTGAGTGTGTGGGCACTCTGAACCTCGATCGGTATGCTAGTACTGCTAGTCTTCTTCTGACCACCCAGATCTCTAAAGAACTTATTGTCACGATGAGCTGTGCAACAATAAGCCTGGTCACCTGAGAGTCTGTGATCTGTGAGAACTGGAGTGGCAGGACCTCTATTTATAAACCTGCATGAGGTGATTCTCTGAATTCGAATTGGATTAGGAAAAGATATTCTCCCTTATCCATAACCATAAAATCCAAATTTTCCATGAGAAAATCCCAACAATAAAATTCGGCCATTTAGGATAAATCCAATCCAAATCTAAACAAGATTTTAACTAGAATTTTATCTCCCTTTTTCAACCAAAAAATCTGAAAATTACAAGGAGAAAATCTCCTACAAATTTCAGCCACTTTTAGGATAAGGGAGAACCAAAATTCCACTAGAATTTTCAAGCTTGAATCTTATCTCAACCTTATCCAAAATAATCGAATTTTCCTAGGAGATATTCTCCAAAATTTCGGCCACTTTCTGGGGAGGAGAGAATCCAAATTCAACTGGGATTGAAACTTGAATTTTTCCCTTGAACCTTATCCACAAAAACCGAAATTCCATTGAGGATAATCCTCAAAATTTCGTCCACTATTTGTTAGGATTTGGATTCAAAATTCAAGTAGGATTCTAACAAGATTATCCTCTCCAAATCCAACTCAAATTCGAATTTCAAACCTTGTGGTTTTTCCACAACAAATTCGAATCCTACTTGGACTGTGATTCAAAATTTGAATTTCAAATTTCAAATTCGAATTTCAAATTAAAATTTCAAATTTCAAATTTCAAATTTCAAATTTAAATTTCAAATTCAAATTTCAAATTCGAATTTCAAATTCAAATTTCAAATTCAAAATTCAAATTTCAAATTTTAAAATTCAAAATTCAAATTTCAAAATTCAAATTTCAAAATCCACAAAACAGTTGTGTTTCAAATTCTTATTCTCATGGATAATTTTCTACAACTCCAATCTAATCTCAAATAAAATCATGGCAACTTTATTTGGAGTTCAAATAATTGTGTACTCTATTATCCAAAACAAAATCTGAATCCAACCGGAGAGAATCTTGTCTACCATCCTAATCCTGTGTCATCACCATCCGTGCATAATAAACCAGTCAAGAGCATACACAAATCAATTTGCCAAATGTTAAGGAATTATGTGGAGCTAGTAGAAAGACTGATTGGACATATATAATCAGGCTCCCGTGATTCCATATGATCATCATTCTGTACCGAACAACTCAATCATATGATCACTAATTTCAGAGTCACACCACTATAAACCTGAAATTGAACTCCCAATTATATACCGTATTACGTAAGCCTGTGACGAGCTACTATCTAATGACCTTGTCATTTATGCAAAACCTTCATATGATATCCATGATCAGCCTTAGGTCAAAGTCCATTTAATCCTGCTGATCAGGCTATCTTAAAGTTCCATTATACTACCGAATTAAGAAAATGATTATTCACCATATGTGAATAAGAAGTCATCCGCCCAGCAGACGACCTATGGCCTTGTCCATTTTTACATTCAGTATAATGCCTTTAAGAGGATACCTTTAACTCCTTAGAGCTATGATTCCGATATCTGCAAATAAACCATTCATTGTATACAAGTCATGCACCTAACGAACCGGTCTATAAGCTTACTACCTCTGAGATGCTTTAGCCATTGGAACATCAAAGTACACAAGTCATATACATGAAGTAGTTCATTTACTCAGGATTAAGGTTATTTCACAATGAACGTCAAAAGCAGATTGATCCACTCATAGCGGACTACGTAGATCAATCACGCTTTAGTCCCGGTCTAATATGTCACCACCAAGCAACATATCTATGTCTCTACTTGGGAGTCCAGCTCCAGACAGTCAAGACAAACCATCCCCTCCAAGGCTTTAGACAACATAATAGTCTTAATATGAGTTAGATGCTCGGTCTAACCGCATAGACTACAGACCATAGTTTAGACCGCTTACTTTAGAACATTATCTTCTCGCATACAAAAGTCCATTGCATGCAACGTTCTAACAGTTTTAACACAAGCAATCAGTGAGTCATATTTGCTTACATTTACTTTAACATGTAAATAAACCGAGGACAGATAACAATGTAATGAATAACCTCTATGTATAATTTTATTATCCAGTTCAAAATAAATACATCAAAATGTCTCTAATGCTTAGGGCATTTCCTAACAAAGCGTCCTATGGCTTAAACAGCAATGGACGATAACGGCAGTGAAGGCGGATGTGAGGACGAGGTTATGGATACACTGCAAGTATTCTTCCGCACTGTTTATACAATAAGTATTTTTGAATAGTAATTGCTAAATAGTATTTTTGAATAATAATAGTTAAATAGTATTTTTTTAAATAGTAACAATTAAATAGCATATTAGGAATATTATTTAATTAAATAGTCAGTATAAGTATGTATGTATAATTGAAATCCCTATGTTTTCAGATTTCGCATTTTAATAGTATATGTACGTGAATAGTAAATACATCCACGTATATAAAAGAAATCCCTAAAATTCTTATATCTAAACAAGTAAATTTAAGTATCAGTTTTAAAGAAAAGTTAAAGAAGCAGTTTTTAGTGACAATCCGAGCCACTAAGGGCACGGAACGTCATAGTTGGTATTAGAGCGGTAACCTACTACCCTACCACACATCGCCGCTTGCCTACCTCATTTGTCCAAGTAAGTTAGTTTTAATTTTTAGTCAGTAAATGTTTATCTATTGAAGATAACATTTTATAGTAATGAGATGACGAAACATATGATGACGAGAATAAGATGAAGAGATGCTAAGATCATTATACATCAAATCACGATCGTGCAATGATAAAGAACTGCTCAAAGTAAGAACATGGATTACTATCCTATTTGTACTGATCTTCAGGGCTAGTTGTCCACTAAGTTTTGAGTGGCAAACAGTACTCCTGCACTCTATGAGATTGTCAGGACTGGTTTCACGCTATCAAAATGATTCCCTGATTGTACGCCATTGATCAGGATAACTGAGTCCTGTTGGCTATTGATATCTCTCAGGAAGATACTCTCGTGTGTATCGGGATTCTTATAACTAGGATGAGCTCTTAACTGGGTTGAGTTTCACCATACCATGATCAAGCAAATCTCTAAGAGGACTTCTGCATCAGCCCGAGTTTTTCTCTATGGGCTAGCAGGGAGTGAAACTGCCTAAGTTCCCTGGAGTTGCAGATATACGAGAATTTGTTTATCGGACTGAAAGACTGCAGTTGATGTCTGGTGACATAATTCTAACATATATTGTGTGCTATGAGAAACTGATATGGACTTCTACAATGCATGTTGAGGCAAAAGTGGAACAAGGCAGGAGAAGACCAAAAGAGAGAAAGAGACCTTGCCAAATAAAATTAGAAGAGCGATCAAACAGGAAGAGTAGTAAATTTCATCCAGGAGATAGTAGACGCCAAGAGAAAAGTGCTCAACCTCGGGAACCATGTACAAGCCCAAGGCATTGCAGCAGCCACCATTATGGTGGGTAACCCAGTAGACCCAGCACCCTAACCGGCTGACGAGGAGTTCATGGCCGAGCACCAGCCAAAGCACCTAAGGGCAATGGGGAACCGATGAAGAACCCCAAACCATCCTCTCTGTCTCCTGAACACCCCATGGAAGAGGACGATGATGAAGCCAGTTTCGTCTCCCTAGACGAAGAGGAGGACTCAAAGGAGTTCCCTCTCATTGATAGTGACGATGAGGAAATGTCTGATGCTGAATCAGGATTGTCCTTTCAGTAGCAGTGACCCTTTCTGCGGGAATTTTGATTATGTAAATGTATAAAGAGAAGCAGTAGCTTTTCCCATCAGACTTAGCTTAATGTACCCTGTTGGGATTATATACGGAGAAGTGTGTATTACTCCCACCAGGCTAGAATCTTGAATATATTTTGTGAAAATATTATGAAAAACAGTACAGTTTTGCCCAAGAGCCTAGATATGATTTTCCACACATGATACTAGTGTGACAGAAGGGGCAAGACAAGTCCTGGCATTGAGACAATGTTTCAATATGATGTGGCAAATTGTATTGAACATCACAGTATATAAGAAAGAGAAAGATATAATATGTGTACATATATTCATGATAGACGAGTAGGAAAGAAAACGAGATGTGATGATTTCCAAGTATGGAATGCAGGAAATAATTCGAGAAAAACGTATCAGAGTGGCGCAGCAGAACAATAAAAATTTTTCAAGATCGTTAAATATTTCATAATGCCATATACAATAAACAAACAACAATTTAAACTAATACCTCAAGGACGCCAATCTGTAGGAGGAGAATGACCAGAGGGCTTCAACCAACTAGCTTTTTCTACTATTCTCCAATTCCCGAATGGCTGAGTGTGTGGGCACTCTAAACCTCAATCGGTATGCTAGCACTATTAGTCTCCTTCCGACCACCCAGATCTCTAAAGAACTTATTGTCACGGTGAGTTATGCAATAATAAGCCTCCTCACCTAAGAGTCTGTGGTCTGAGAGAACTGGAGTGGTAGGGCCTCTATTTATAGACTTGCATGAGGTGATTCTTTGAATTCAAATTGGATTAAGAGAAGATTTTCTCCCTTATCCACAACATAAAATCTGAAATTATCCAAGGGGAAAATCCCAACAAAATTTCAGCCAACATTAGGATTATCCAATTCAAATCTAAACAAGATTTTAACATGAATTTTATCTCCCTTTTTCAACCAAAAAATCCGAAAATCCAAGGGGAAAATCCCAACAAAATTATGGCCATTTTAGGATAAGGGAAGAATCAAAATTCCACTAGGATTTTTAAGCTTGAATCTTATCTCATCCTTATCCAAAATAACCGAAAATCTCCTAGGAGATCTTCCTCAAAATTTCAGCCATAATCAGGGAAGAGAGAATCCAAATTCAATTGGGATTGAAACTTAAATTTTTCCCTGAACCTTATCTACAAAAAATCTGAAAATTCCATGAGGATAATCCTCAAAATTTTCGTCCATTATTGTTAGGATTTGGATTCAAAATTCAAGTACGATTCTAACAAGATTTTCCTCTCCATATCCAACTCAAATTCAAATTTCATTCCTTGGGGATTTACCACAAGAAATTCGAATCCTACTTGGACTTTGATTCAAAATTTGAATTTCAAATTTCAAATTCAAATTTCAAATTTCAAATTTAAATTTTAAATTCAAATTTCAAATTCGAAGTTCAAATTCGAATTTCAAATTCAAAATTCAAAATTCAAAATTCAAAATTCAAAATTCAAAATTCAAAATTCAAATTTCAAATTTCAAATTTCAAATTTCAAATTTCAAAATCCACAAAACAATTGTATTTCAAATTCTTGTTCTCATGGATAATTTTCTACATCTCCAATCCAATCTCAAACAAAATCATGGCAACTTTATTTGGAGTTCAAATAATATTGTACTCTATTATCCAAAACAAAATCTGAATCCAACCAAAGATAATCTTGTTCACCATCCTAATCTTATGTCAACACCATCTATGCATAATCAACTAACTAATAGCATACACAAATCAATTTGCCAAACGTTAAGGAATTATGTGGAGCTAGTAGAGGGACCAATTGGACATATATAATCGGGCTCTCGCAAATCTATATGATCATCATTCTTTATCGAACAACTCAATCATATGATCACTAATTTCAGAGTCATACTACTATAAACCTGAAACTAAGCTCCCAATTATATACCGTATTACGTAAGCCTGTGATAAGCTATTGTCCAATGACCTTGTCATGTATGCAGAACCCTCATATGATATCGATGATCAGCCTTAGGTCGAAGTCCGTTTAATCCTACTGATCAGGCTATCTTAAAGTTCCATTATACTACCGAATAAAGAAAATAATTATTCACCATATGTGAATAAGAAGTCATCCGCCCAGCAGACAACCTAAGGCCTTGTCCATTTTTACATCCAGTATAATGCCTTCAAGAGGATACCCTTAACTCCTTATTAGAGCTATGATTCCGATATCTGTAAACGAATCCTTCATCGTATACAAGTCATGCACCCAACGAACCGGCCTATAAGCTTACTACCTCTGAGATGCTTTAGCCATTGGAACATCAAAGTACACAAGTCATATACATGAAGCTGTCCATCTACTCAGGATTAAGGTTACTACACAATGAACGTCAAAAGCAGATCGATCCACTCAAAGTGGACTTCGTAGATCAATAACGCTTTAGTCTCGATCTAATATGTCACCACCAAGCAACATATCTATGTCTCTACTTAGGAGTCTATGCTCCAGACAATCAAGACAAACCGTCCCCTCTAAGGCTTTAGACAACATAATAGTCTTAACATGAGTTAGATGCTCGGTCTAACCCCATAGACTATAGACCATAGTTTGGACCGCTTACTTTATAACATTATTTTCTCGCATACAAAAGTCTACTGCATGCAACGTTCTAACAGTTTTAACACAAGCAGTCAGGGATCCATATTCGCTTACATTTACTTTAACATGTAAATAAAATTGAGGATAGATAGCAATGTAATGAATAACCTTTATATATAATTTTATTATCTAGTTCAAAATAAATACATCAAAATATCTCTAACACTTAGGGCATTTCTTAACAATCTCCCACTTTCCCTGAGCCAGCAGATGTGCCATGTTACGCATCCCCATCACTTCTACATGCCTCTCAAAGCTTTTAGCCACCAAAGTCTTAGTAAAGGGATCGGCAATGTTATCCTCAAACGCAATCTTACATACATCTACTTGTCCTATCTCCACGTGCCCTCTAATAATATGATATCTCCGATCTATGTGCTTGGTTCTCTTGTGGTGTCGAGATTCCCTTATGTTGGCAATAGCCCCAGTGTTATTACAGTAAAGTGTGATAGGCTTGTCAACACCTGGAATGACCTCAAGGTTGTTAGGAAATTCCCTAAGCATTAGAGATATTTTTGATGTATTTATTTTGAACTGGATAATAAGATTATATATAGAGGTTATTCATTACATTGCTATCTGTCCTCTTCTTATTTACATGTTAAAGTAAATGTAAGCAAATATGGCTCCCTGACTGCTTGTGTTAAACTGTTAAAACGTTGCATGCAATGGTTTTTTGCATGCGAGAAGACAATGTTCTAAAGTTAGCGGTCTAAACTATGGTCTGTAGTCTATGGGGTTAGACCGAGCATCTAACTCATGTTAAGACTATTATGTTGTCTAAAGCCTTGGAGGGGACGGTTTGTCTTGACTGTCTGGAGCTGGACTCCCAAGTAGAGACATAGATATGTTGCTTGGTGGTGACATATTAGACCGGGACTAAAGCGTGATTGATCTACGAAGTCCGCTTTGGGTGGATTGATCTGCTTTTGACGTTCATTATGCAGTAACCTTAATCCTGAGTAAAATGACAGCTTCATGTATATGACTTGTGTACTTTGATGTTCCAATGGCTAAAGCGTCTCAGAGGTAGTAAGCTTATAGACCGGTTCATTGGGTGCATGACTTGTATACGATGAAGGGTTCGTTTACAGATATTGGAATCATAGCTCTAATGAGGAGTTAAGGGTATCCTCTTAAAGGCATTATACTGAATGTGAAAATGTACAAGACCTTGGGTCGTCTGCTGGGCGGATGACTTCTTATTCACATATGGTGAATAATAATTTTCTTTATTCGGTAGTATAATGGAACTTTAAGATAGCCTGATCAGTAGGATTAAACGGACTTTGGCCTAAGGCTGATCATGTATATCATATGAGGGTTCTGCATATATGACAAGGTCATAGGACGATAGCTTGTCACAGGCTTACGTAATACGGTATATAATTAGGAGTTCAGTTTCAGGTTTGTAGTGGTGTGACTCTGAAACTAGTGATCATATGATTGAGTTGTTTGGTAAAAGAATAATGATCATATGGATTTGTGGGAGCCCGATTATATATGTCCAATCAGTCCCTCTACTAGCTCCACATAATTCCTTAACGTTTGGCAAATTGAATTGTGTATGCTATTGGCTGGTTTATTATGCATGGATGGTGATGACAAAGGATTAGGATGGTAGACAAGATTCTCTCCGGTTGGATTCAGATTTTGTTTTGGATAATAGAGTACACAATTATTCGAACTCCAAATAAAGTTGCCATGATTTTATTTGAGATTGGATTGGAGTTGTAGAAAATCATCCATGAGAACAAAAATATGAAACACAACCGTTTTGTGGAATTTGAAATTTGAATTTTGAAATTTGAAATTTAAAATTTGAATTTTGAATTTGAAATTTGAATTTGAAATTTGAATTTGAAATTCGAATTTGAAATTTGAATTTAAAATTTAAATTTAAAATTTGAAATTTGAAATTTGAAATTTGAAATTTGAATTTGAAATTTGAATTTGAAATTTGAAATTCAAATTTTGAATCACAATCCAAGTAGGATTCGAATTTGTTGTGGAAAATCCACAAGGTTTGAAAATTCGAATTTGAGTTGGATTTGGAGAGGATAATCTTGTTAGAATCCTACTTGAATTTTGAATCCAAATCCTAACAAATATTGCACGAAATTTTGAGGATAATCCTCAAGGAAATTTCGGTTTTTTGTGGATAAGATTCAAGGGAAAAATTCAAGTTTCAATCCCAGTTGAATTTGGATTCTCTCCTTCCCTGAAAAGTGGCCGAAAATAGGGAGAAAATCTCCTAGGAAAATTCGGTTATTTTGGATAAGGTTGAGATTAGATTCAAGCTTGAAAATCCTAATGGAATTTTGATTCTCCCTTATCCTAAATGTGGCCGAATTTTTGGAGGAAAATCTCCTAGGAAATTTCAGATTTTTTGGTTGAAAAAAGGGAGATAAAATTCTAGTTAAAATCTTGTTTAGATTTGGATTGGATTTATCCTAAGAAAACCGAATTTTATTGTTGGATTTTCCCCTGGAAAAATTCGGATTTTTTTGTTATGGATAACGGAGAATATCTTTTCCTAGTCCAATTCGAATTTAGAGAATCACCTCATGCAGGTCTATAAATAGAGGTCCTGCCACTCCAGTTCTCTCAGACCACAGATTCTCAGGTGAGCAGGCTTATTGTTGCACAGCTCATCGTGACAATAAAGTTCTTTAGAGATCTGGGTGGTCGGAAGAAGACTAGCAGTGCTAGCATACCGATCGAGATTCAGGGTGCCCGCACACTCAGCCATTTGGGAATTGGAGAATATTTAGAGAAGACTAGTTGGTTAAAGCCTCCGGTCATTCTCCTCCTGCAAGATTGGCATCCTTGAGGTATGAGTTTTAATTGTTGTTGGTTTATTGTATATGGCATCATGAGATATTTAACAATCTAAAAATTTTTATTGTTTCGCTGCGCCACTCTGATACGTTTTTACCGATTTATTTTCCTACAATTGGTATCAGAGCCATCTCATGACTATGCCATCTACATAAATTAGACAATTACTTAGTCTTTTTATTTATGTATGGATTTGATATTTAGAGAGTGGCATTCTAGGGTTCCTTTATGTTGTTATCATGGATTATGTATAAAGTATGTGGTTATTTTAATTTTCTGAATTATTATAAGCATGCTTGTTTATGCCGGTTATGGTTCCTTAGAATTTAGAAAAATTGTATCTAGGAATTTTTATGTAACCATGGGAGCAGTTTATTAACACTGTAATTTTCCCATGGATTTTAATTTTTGTCTGTTAGAATTTTTATGATTAGAATTTTTATACACCGGAAACGGTTTAGGAAATTTTTATGTAATTATTCTTGGAGGAGATTGAAGATTGAAGACCGTAATTTATTTTTCCAAAAGTTAAATTTGATTTAAAGGTTGAAATTTTGATTGTGTGGAAAATTTCAATTTAATTGGGATTCAAATTAATTTTTGGAGATCCTAATAGGTAAATTGGAATATGGCACGAAAATCGAGACACGACCCCTAGGGATAGGCCAACAGGCCTTGTTGGGGCTGCGGTAGCCCCTGTACAGGCCAACACCACCCACGGCCGCAGGCTTGCCCAGCAGCCGAGGGTGGCCGTGGCCTGCCCAAGGTTGGCCGCAGCCTGGGCGTGCAGCCTCTGGCTGAAGGCGCTGCCTGCAGGCTGCCGGCTACTGCGCCCAGCCTAGGCGTGCAGCCTGGCGCTGCAGGCGTGGCCTGCAGCCCGGCAGGGCTGCACATGGGAGCGGCTGTGGGCTGCTAGCCCCTCTGGGGTTGGTGACTACCCACGGCGGCTGCTGCCTTCGGGGGCGACAGTGCGATGGTCCAAAATTCAAAAAAAATTTGATTTTTAAATTTGAGATTTAATTTTAAATCATGTTTAAAAATATTTAATTGAAAATTTGAAATTTTGAAATTACATATTATTACACATGATGTTTAAAATTGTTTAAAATTTGAATTGGAAATTTAAATTTAAAATTCGAATTTGGAATTTGAATTTGAAATTTAATTTTTTTGGAGATTTAAATTTTAAATAATTCTTAGGATGAGAAATAAATGGAGAGGCTACATAAAGATGGATACAAGAAGATGGAATGAAATTCAAGACCCAAAGAATACTTTGGATGGAATTTTGTAATCTTTATTTTCTTTGTTCTAAGATGGAACCATGGCTTGGTTATTCTGTCACTTATTTTTCTGTGATATGTCATAGATGTATAAATATGTATTGATGGATATTTTGTATGCATATTTGATAACATGTCATATAGGATAGGTGAGTGCCGCTCATACTATATTGATCATACATAATTTGTCAAAACTTGCATGTTTTTCAAAATATTGAGTGGGAAAGGGTTTCAAACAAAACCCACGGCCTCCATTGTTGATCCATATGTGAAAGCATGGTAACGCCTCGCGTCAGTTCTGCCCTAACCACACCCCTCGGTAGGTGTTTACCGCCGCCGGTATACTAGATTGGATCTCCTATGTGGAAAACGTGTTCGGGTGCGATCCTATTCATGACCACCCCTCGGTGGCTTGGTAGGATGTGGATCGGGCTACGTAAACAATGGTTATACACTCAAGACTCGTTTAGTTATTAACCTTCCCTAGAAGCTCTGTTAACTAAATTGGTGGCCAAATAAGCAGTTATTAATATATGTCTTAACCTTGGAGGATTTAAGGCAACATATATTAATTGGACGGGGTCCATGTTCCGGCTATTTGTTCTCATGACCACCCCTCGGTGGCTTGGGACAATAGGTGCTGAGAATTACCGTTGCAATGCTACATGTTTTTCAAGTTTCATGTAGGAACATACTTGTATGTTTTTATTTGCTAAATTATCTGTATATTTGCTTGGGCTTTGTAATGATGTCTAGTATAATTTTATTTCAGTTCAAAATGCCACCGACACCCCTCATTTCAATACTTACTGAGAATAAACTGAATGGCGACAATTATAAGGATTGGAAAAGAAATCTATTAATAGTTCTCAGCTGCGAGAGACACAAGTTCGTACTGGACGAACCATGCCCACCAGGGCCAAAACCTGACACGTCGATTGAGGAGGTCCCGGTTGCCTATACTCGTTAGAGAGAATCCAATGATATAGCTCGATGCTACATACTTGCTAGCATGACGAGTGCTTTACAAAAGCAGCATGAGACATATCAAATTGCTGGGGAGATCATGGAAAATTTGGAGGACATGTTCGGAGGCCAAGAAAAATTGGCTCGACAGTCCGCTATCACCAGTTTTATGAACTCTAAGTAGAAGGCGGGTACTCCGGTGAAGGACCATATGATCACTCTAATGGGATTCTTCGCTGAGGCTGCCGAAAACGGTGCTGAGTTGGACTACAACACCCAGATCGAGATGGTGTTCAAAACTCTATCTAAAGATTTTGTGGGGTTTAAGGCCGCATACAATCTGGCGACAAGGGAGTTAGGACTAACCGAGCTCATGAAGCAACTCCAAGCTTATGAGCGGATGATCAGGGATGGGGATGCTGTCCAACCCAAAGGTGAGGCCAATTTGGCGGAATCTTCCAAACCCTCACGGAAGAGGAAGAGGCCAAATCAGAAGCAAGCAGCTTCCAGTTCTTCTAATCCTCCTGTCTACGATGGGAAGAAGAAGAAGAAGAACAAGAAGCCCAGGGACCCTAAAAAGTCCAAGTGCTTCCATTGTGGGAAGGTAGGTCATTTCAAGAAGGCTTGCCGGGAAATCCTAACCGCCAAGGGCAAGGAAGGTAAGGAACTTCTTTACTTAGAAGCGTGTTTGGTGGAAGAATCAAAAGACACTTGGGTCATTGATTCGGGCGCCACTAATCATGTTTGTGTTTCTATGCAGGGGTTCATGGAAACGAGAAGTCTACATGATAGGAGCCTCTCGTTGCGAACTGGGGACGGCAGCTTGGTGGTGGCTGAGGCAGTGGGAGATGTTTACCTTTATTTTGATCAATTTAGGTTTATTTTATTAAAAGACTGTTTTTATGTTCCTAATTTCAGGAGGAACCTTATATCGGTAGCTTGTTTAATAAAGGATTCTTATTCAGTTTCTTTTAGTAAAAGAGTTGATATTCGTAGAAATAAGTCTTTTATCTGTTCTGGATGGATGGATGGAAACCTATATTTGATCAAACCAAAGATGTATTCACTGCTTGACACTGAATTAACTGATAACTCTAAAAGGTTGAAAGTTTCTCACTCTAACAAGGCGTATCTTTGGCATTTAAGACTTGATCATATTAATCAGGATAGGATTCAAAGATTGGTGAAAGATGGTCCTCTGGAATCTCTAGAGGAGGTACGTCTTCCCCAATGTGAGTCTTGTCTAGAAGGTAAGATGACTAAGAGGTCTTTTGAAGCTAAGGGTACAAGGGCTCAGGAGCTCTTAGAAATTATGCATACTGACGTATGTGGCCCCATGAACATCACAGCACGAGGAGGGTTCGAGTATTATGTCTCTTTTATAGATGATTACTCGAGGTATGGATATGTGTATCTGATGCACCGCAAGAGCGAAACCTTTGACAAGTTCAACGAGTATCGTGCGGAAGTGGAAAAGCAATTAGATAAATCCATAAAGACACTTCGATCTGATCGAGGTGGCGAATACCTCTCCGATGAATTTCTAGGACATCTTGTAGAGAACGGGATATTATCCTAATTGACTGCACCTGGTACTCCACAACAGAATGGTGTAGCCGAAAGGAGAAACAGGACCTTATTGGATATGGTACGGTCCATGATGAGTTACTCAACGCTGCCATTATCATTTTGGGGATATGCTTTACAAACGGCATGCTATATTCTGAACCAAGTTCCGAGCAAATCAATTCCCAGAACTCCATATGAATTGTGGCGTGGCAGGAAGCCCTCCCTTAGACATATGAGAATATGGGGCTGCCCGGCACATGTACTGGATGGGGATGCGAAAAAGTTAGAACCAAGATCAGAATTGTGCATGTTTGTAGGGTATCCAAAAAGAACTAAAGGAGGTCTGTTCTATAACCCGAAGGAACAAAAAGTCATTGTCTCAACCCATGCGACATTCTTGGAGGAAAGTCACATGAATGACTTTAAGCCTCGAAGCAAAGTGGTGCTAGAGGAGTTATCAGGTGAAAGAACTGCTCCACAGATTTCGGTCTTGGACGCAAGTCTGAGTTCCAGTGAAAGACCTGCAGACGATCAACAATTTAGGGTGCCTCGTCGTAGTGGGAGGGTTTCTAAGAAACCTAATTTCTTCATGTATGATGCTGAGGTATACCAGGCCGAGGCTCATGAGCATGAGGATGATCCGGTCACCTATGATGAAGCTATAAATGATGTTGATTCTAAATATTGGAAACAGGCTATGAACAATGAGATGGATTCTATGAAATCCAACTCTGTTTGGGAACTTGTAGATTTGCCAGATGGGATAAAACCCATTGGATGCAAATGGGTCTACAAAAGAAAGAAGGATGCGGAAGGAAGAGTGGAAACTTTCAAAGCTAGACTGGTTGCAAAGGGATACACGCAAAAGGCTAGAATCGATTACGATGAAACCTTTTCGCCTGTTGCTATGCTGAAGTCTATCCGTATTCTTTTGTGCATTGCTGCGGCTCTCGATTACGAGATTTGGCAAATAGATGTCAAGACGGCATTCTTGAATGGCCATCTTGAGGAGTGTATCTATATGATATAGCCCGAAGGGTTCGTAGCGAAAGGCACTGCAAGTTGCTTAGATCCATTTATGGATTAAAGCAAGCATCCCGCTCATGGAACCAGAGGTTTGACCAAGCGATTAAGACATTTGGTTTTGAGCAGAATGTTGATGAACCTTGTGTTTATAAACGTATTAAAGATGGAAAAGTGGTCTTTTTGATACTCTATGTCGATGATATACTACTCATTGGGAATGATGTCGGGAACTTATCATCGGTCAAGCTTTGGTTACACCAGCAGTTTGACATGAAGGACTTGGGAGAAGCTAATTATGTTCTAGCCATTCGTCTCTTCAGAGATCGAAAGAACAAAATGATAGCGTTATCCCAAGCTTCATACATATATAAAATAATTGACAAATATGTAATGCAAGAGGCAAAGAAAGGTTCGCAACCTTCTATTGCCGGTCTAACTCTTTCATTGGATGACTGTCCCAAGACAGTGGAAGAAAGAGAGCGTATGAGTAAGGTCCCTTATGCATCCGCTTGTAGGAAAATAAACCGGTAAAAACGTATCAGAGTGGCGCAGCGGAACAATAAAAATTTTAAGATCGTTAAATATCTCATGATGCCATATACAATAAATCAACAACAATTAAAACTCATACCTCAAGGACGCCAATGAACAGGAGGAGAGTGACTGGAGGCTTCAACCAACTAGCCTTCTCTACTATTCTCCAATTCCCGAATGGCTGAGTGTGTGGGCACTCTGAACCTCGATCGGTATGCTAGCACTGCTAGTCTTCTTCCGACCACCCAGATCTCTAAAGAACTTTATTGTCACGATGAGCTGTGCAACAATAAGCCTGCTCACCTGAGAGTCTGTGGTCTGAGAGAACTGGAGTGGCAGGACCTCTATTTATAGACCTGCATGAGGTGATTCTCTGAATTCGAATTGGACTAGGAAAAGATATTTTCCCTTATCCAAACCCAAAAAATCCGAATTTTCCAAAGGGAAAATCTCCCAAATAAATTCGGTTTTTGCTAGATAAATCCAATCCAAATCTTAACAAGATTTTAGCTAGAATCTTATCTCCCTTTTTCAACCAAAAAATCCGAAATTCACAAGGAGAAAATCTCTCCAAATTTTCGGCCACTTTTAGGATAAAGGAGAATCAAAATTCCACTAGGATTTCTCAAGCAAAATCTCATCTCAACCTTATCCAAAAATAACCGAATTTCCTAGGATTAGGGATCCAAAATTTCGGCCACTTTTGGGAGGAGAGAGAATCCAAATTCAACTAGGATTAAAGCTTGAATATTCCCTTGAATCCTATCCACAAAATCCGAAATCTTTCATGAGGATTATCCTCAAAATTTCGTCCCTTATTTGTTGGGATTTGGATTCAAAATTCAAGTAGGATTCTAACAAGATTATCCTCTCCAAATCCAACTCAAATTCGAATTTCAAACCTTGTGGATTTTCCACAACAAATTCGAATCCTACTTGGACTGTGATTCAAAATTTGAATTTCAAATTTCAAATTCAAATTTCAAATTCAAATTTCAAATTTCAAATTTCAAATTTCAAATTTAAATTTCAAATTCAAATTTCAAATTCGAATTTCAAATTCAAATTTCAAATTCAAATTTCAAATTCAAAATTCAAATTTCAAATTCCACAAAACGGTTGTATTTCATATTCTTGTTCTCATGGATAATTTTCTACAACTCCAATCCAATCTCAAATAAAATCATGGCAACTTTATTTGGAGTTCGGATAATTGTGTACTCTATTATCCAAAACAAAATCTGAATCCAACCGGAGAGAATCTTGTCTACCATCCTAATCCTGTGTCATCACCATCCATGCATAATAAACTAGCCAATAGCATACACAAATCAATTTGCCAAACGTTAAGGAATTATGTGGAGCTAGTAGAGGGACTGATTGGACATATATAATCGGGCTCCCGTGATTCCATATGATCATCATTCTGTACCGAACAACTCAATCATATGATCACTAATTTCAGAGTCACACCACTATAAACCTGAAACTGAACTCCCAATTATATACCGTATTACGTAAGCCTGTGACGAGCTACCATCCAATGACCTTGTCATATATGCAAAACCCTCATATGATATCCATGATCAGCCTTAGGTCAAAGTCCGTTTAATCCTACTGATCAGGCTATCTTAAAGTTCCATTATACTACCGAATCAAGAAAATGATTATTCACCATATGTGAATAAGAAGTCATCCGCCCAGCAGACGACCCAAGGCCTTGTCCATTTTCACATTCAGTATAATGCCTTTAAGAGGATACCTTTAACTCCTCAGAGCTATGATTCCGATATCTGCAAACAAACTCTTCATCGTATACAAGTCATGCACCCAACGAGCCGGTCTATAAGCTTACTACCCTCTGAGACGCTTTAGCCATTGGAACATCAAAGTACACAAGTCATATACATGAAGTAGTTCATTTACTCAGGATTAAGGTTATTGCATAATGAACGTCAAAAGCAGATTGATCCACTCATAGCGGACTACGTAGATCAATCACGCTTTAGTCCCGGTCTAATATGTCACCACCAAGCAATATATCCATGTCTCTACTTGGGAGTCCAGCTCCAGACAGTCAAGACAGACCGTCCCCTCTAAGGCTTTAGACAACATAATAGTCTTAACATGAGTTAGATGCTCGGTTTAACCCCATAGACTACAGACCATAGTTTAGACTGCTAACTTTAGAACATTGTCTTCTCGCATACAAAAGTCCATTGCATGCAACGTTCTAACAGTTTTAACACAAGCAGTCAGTGAGCCATATTTGCTTACATTTACTTTAACATGTAAATAAGACGAGGACAGATAGCAATGTAATGAATAACCTCTATGTATAATTTTATTATCCAGTTCAAAATGAATACATCAAAATGTCTCTAATACTTAGGGCATTTCCTAACAATCTCCCACTTGCCCTAAGCCAGCAGATGTGCCATGTTACGCATCCCCATCGCCTCTACATGCCTCTCAAAGCTTCTAGCTACCAAAGTCTTAGTAAAGGGATCAGCGATGTTGTCCTCGGACGCGATCTTACATACATCCACTTGTCCTGTCTCCACATGCCCTCTAATAATGTGATACCTCCGATCGATGTGCTTGGTCCTCTTGTGGTGCCGAGATTCCCTTGTGTTGGCAATAGCTCCTGTATTATCACAGTAAAGTGTGATAGGCTTGTCAACACCCGGAATGACCTCAAGGTCTCTAAAGAACTTGCGGAGCCAAACCGCTTCTTTAGATGCCTCAGCCGCAGCCACATACTCAGCCTCCATAGTAGAGTCAGCTGTGCAGCCCTGCTTCACGCTCCTCCACACAATGGCGCCTCCTCCGAGCAAAAACACTGATCCAGATGTCGATTTCCTCGAATCCTTACAAGTCTGGAAGTCTGAGTCCGTGTATCCTACGGGTGTTAGGTCCCCTCCAGAATACACTAGCATATAATCCCTCGTTCTCTTAAGATACTTGAGTATATGCTTTACTGCTTGCCAGTGCTTGGTTCCAGGATTCGCTTGATATCGACTCACCATACCTACTGCAAAACATATGTCCGGGCGAGTGCAAAGCATAGCATACATAAGGCTACCCACAGCGGATGCATAAGGGACCTTACTCATACGCTCTCTTTCTTCCGATGTCTTGGGACAGTCATCCAATGAAAGAGTTAAACCGGCAATAGAAGGTTGTGAGCCTTTCTTTGCCTCTAGCATTGCATATTTGTCAATTATTTTATCTATGTATGAAGCTTGGGATAACGCTATCATTTTGTTCTTTCGATCTCTGAAGAGACGAATGCCTAGAACATAATTAGCTTCTCCCAAGTCCTTCATGTCAAACTGCTGGTGTAACCAAAGCTTGACTGATGATAAGTTCCCTACATCATTCCCAATGAGTAGTATATCATCAACATAGAGTATCAGAAAGACCACTTTTCCATCCTTAATACGTTTATAAACACAAGGTTCATCAACGTTCTGCTCAAAACCAAATGTCTTAATCGCTTGATCAAACCTCTGGTTCCATGAGCGGGATGCCTGCTTTAATCCATAAATGGATCTAAGCAACTTGCAGACTTTCCTATCTTGGCCTTTTGCTACGAACCCTTCGGGCTGTATCATATAGATACACTCTTCAAGATGGCCATTCAAGAATGCCGTCTTGACATCCATTTGCCAGATCTCGTAATCGAGAGCCGCAGCAATGGACAGAAGAATACGGATAGACTTCAGCATAGCAACAGGCGAAAAGGTTTCCTCGTAATCGATTCCAGCCTTTTGCGTGTATCCCTTTGCAACCAGTCTAGCTTTGAAAGTTTCCACTCTCCCTTCCGCATCCTTCTTTCTTTTGTAGACCCATTTGCATCCAATGGGTTTTATCCCATCCGGCAAATCTACAAGTTCCCAAACAGAGTTGGATTTCATAGAATCCATCTCATTGTTCATAGCCTGTTTCCAAGATCTAGAATCAACATCCTTTATAGCTTCATCATATGTGACCGGATCTTCCTCATGCTCATGAGCCTCGGCCTGGTATACCTCAGCATCATACATAAAGAAATTAGGTTTCTTCGAAACCCTCCCACTACGACGAGGCACCCTAAATTGTTGATCGTCTGCAGGTCTTTCACTGGAACTCGGACTTGCGTCCAAGACCGAAATCTGTGGAGCAGTTCTTTCACCCGATAACTCCTCTAGCACCACTTTGCTTCGAGGCTTAAAGTCATTCATATGACTTTCCTCCAAGAATGTCGCATGGGTTGAGACAATGACCTTTTGTTCCTTCGGGTTATAGAACAGACCTCCTTTAGTTCCCTTTGGATACCCTACAAACATGCATAATTCTGATCTTGGTTCCAACTTCTTCGCATCCCCATCCAGTACATGTGCCGGGCAGCCCCATATTCTCATATGTCCAAGGGAGGGCTTCCTGCCACGCCACAATTCATACGGAGTTCTAGGAATTGATTTGCTCGGAACCTGGTTCAGAATATAGCACGCCGTTTGTAAAGCATGTCCCCAAAATGATAATGGCAGCGTTGAGTAACTCATCATGGACCGTACCATATCCAATAGGGTCCTGTTTCTCCTTTCGGCTACACCATTCTGTTGTGGAGTACCAGGTGCAGTCAATTGGGATAATATCCCATTCTCTACAAGATGTCCTAGAAATTCATCGGAGAGGTATTCGCCACCTCGATCAGATCGAAGTGTCTTTATGGATTTATCCAATTGCTTTTCCACTTCCGCACGATACTCTTTGAACTTGTCAAAGGTTTCGCTCTTGCGGTGCATCAGATACACATATCCATACCTCGAGTAATCATCTATGAAAGAGACATAGTACTCGAACCCTCCTCGTGCTGTGACGTTCATGGGGCCACATACGTCAGTGTGCACAATTTCTAAGAGCTCCTGTGCCCTTGTACCCTTAGCTCCAAAAGACCTCTTAGTCATCTTACCCTCTAGACAAGACTCACATTGGGGAAGTCGTACCTCCTCCAGAGATTCCAGAGGACCGTCTTTCACCAATCTTTGAATCCTATCCTGATTAATATGACCAAGTCTTAAATGCCAAAGATACGCCTTGTTAGAGTGAGAAACTTTCAACCTTTTAGAGTTATCAATTAATTCAGTGTCAAGCAGTGAGTACATCTTTGGTCTGATCAAATATAGGTTTCCATCCATCCATCCAGAACAGATAAAAGACTTATTTCTACGAATATCAACTCTTTTACTAAAAGAAACTGAATAAGAATCCTTTATTAAACAAGCTACCGATATAAGGTTCCTCCTAAAATTAGGAACATAAAAAACAGTCTTTCAATAAAATAAACCTAAATTGATCAAAATAAAGATGAACGTCTCCCACTGCCTCAGCCACCACAAAGCTACCATCTCCAGTCCGCAACGAGAGGCTCCTATCATGTAGACTTCTCGTTTCCACGAACCCCTGCATCGAAACACAAACATGATTAGTGGCGCCCGAATCAATGACCCATGTGTCTTTCGATTCTTCCACCAAACACGCTTCCAAATAATGAAGTTCCTTACCTTCCTTGCCCTTGGAGGCTAGGAATTCCCGGCAAGCCTTCTTGAAGTGACCTACCTTCCCACAGTGGAAGCATTTGGACTTTTTAGGGTCCTTTGGCTTCTTGTTCTTCTTCTTCTTCTTCCCGTCCGAGACAGGAGGATTAGAAGAACTAGAAGCCACTTGCTTCTTATTTGGCCTCTTCCTCTTCCGTGAGGGATTGGAAGATTCCGCCAAATTGGCCTCTCCTTTAGGTCGGACCACATCTTCATCCCTGATCATCCGCTCATAAGCCTGTAGTTGCTTCATGAGCTCGGTAAGTCCTAACTCCTTTGTCGCCAGATTGTATGCGGCCTTAAACCCCACAAAATCTTTAGACAGAGTCTTGAACACCATCTCGATCTGGGTGTTGTAGTCTAACTCAGCACCATTTTCGGCAGCCTCAGCGAAGAATCCCATTAGAGTGATCATATGGTCCTTCACCGGAGCACCAGCCTTTTGCTTGGAGTTCATAATGCTGGTGATAGCGGACTGTCGAGCCAATTTTTCTTGGCCTCCGAACATATCCTCCAGATTATCCATGATCTCCCCAGCAACTTGATAAGTCTCATGCTGCTTTTGTAAAGCACTCGTCATGCTAGCAAGGATGTAGCATCGAGCTATTTCATTGGATTCTCTCCAACGATTATAGGCAACCGGGACCTCCTCAAGTGGTGTGTCAGGTTTGGGCCCAGGTGGGCATGGTTCGTCCAGTACGAACTTGTGTCTCTCGCAGCTGAGAACTATTAATAGATTTCTTTTCCAATCTTTATAATTGTCGCCATTCAACTTATTTTCAGTAAGTATCGAAATGAGGGGTGTCGGTGACATTTTGAACTGAAATAAAATTATACTAGACATCATTACAAAGCCCAAGCAAATATGCAGATAATTTAGCAAATAAAACATACAAGTATGTTCCTACATGAAACTTGAAAAAAAAACATGTAGCATTGCAACGGTAATTCTCAGCACCTATTGCCCCAAGCCACCGAGGGGTGGTCATGAGAACAAATAGCCGGAACATGGACCCCGTCCAATTAATATATGTTACCTTAAATCCTCCAAGGTTAAGACATATATTAATAACCGCTTATTTGGCCACCAGTTTAGTTAACAGAGCTTCTAGGGAAGGTTAATAACTAAACGAGTCTTGAGTGTATAACCATTGTTTACGTAGCCCGATCCACGTCCTACCAAGCCACCGAGGGGTGGTCATGAATAGAATCGCACCCGAACACGTTTTCCACATAGGAGATCCAATCTAGTATACCGGCGGCGGTAAACACCTACCGAAGGGTGTGGTTAGGTCGGAACTGACGCGAGGCGTTACCATGCTTTCACATATGGATCAACAATGGAGGCCGTGGGTTTTGTTTGAAACCCTCTCCCACTCAATATTTTGAAAAACATGCAAGTTTTGACAAATTATGTATGATCAATATAGTATGAGCGGCACTCACCTATCCTATATGACATGTTATCAAATATGCATACAAAACATCCATCAATACATATTTATACATCCATGACATATCACAGAAAAAATAATTGACAGAATAACCAAGCCATGGTTCTATCCTAGAACAAAGAAAATAAAGATTACAAAATTCCATCCAAAGCATTCTTTGGGTCTTGAATTTTGTTCCGTCTTCTTGTATCCATCTTTATGTAGCCTCTCCATTTATTTCTCATCCCATGAATTATTTAAAATTTAAATCTCCAAAATTTAAATTTCAAATTCAAATTCCAAATTCGAATTTCAAATTTAAATTTCTAATTCAAATTTTAAACAATTTTAATCATCATGTATAATAATATGTAATTTCAAAAATTTCAAATTTTTAATTACATATTTTTAAACATGATTTAAAATTAAATCTCAAATTTAAAAATCAAAATTTTCTGATTTTGGACCGCCGCACCGCCGCCCGTGAAGGCGGCAGCCGCCGTGGGCAGCCACCAACCCCGGAGGGGCTGGCAGCCCACGGCTGCCCCTTGTGCAGCCCTGCCGGGCTGCAGGCCAAGCCTGCAGCGCCAGGCTGCACGCCCAGACTGGGCGCAGCAGCCGGCAGGCTGCAGGCAGCGCCTGCAGCCAGTGGCTGCACGCCCAGGCTGCGGCCAGCCTTGGGCAGGCCACGGCCACCCCTGGCTGCAGGCAGAGCCTGCGGCCGTGGGTGGTGTGGGCCTGCACAGGGGTTGCCGCAGCCCCATCCTGCCCGAGGGCAGGGGCTGCAGCCCCACCAAGGTTTGTCGGCCTATCCCGAGGGGTCGTGTCTCGATTTTCGTGCCATATTCCAATTTATCTTTTAGGATCTCCAAAAATTAATTTGAATCCCAATTAAATTGAAATTTTCCACACAATCAAAATTTCAACCTTTAAATTAAATTTAACTTTTGGGAAAAATAAATTACGGTCTTCAATCTTCAATCTCCTCCAAGAATAATTACATAAAAAATTCCTATACCGTTTCCGGTGTACAAAATTCTATCCATAAAAAATTCTAAGAGACAAAATTAAAATCCATGGGAAAATTACAGTGTAAATAAACTGCTCCCATGGTTACATAAAAAATTCCTAGATACAATTTTTCTAAATTCTAAGGAACCATAACCGGCATAAACAAGCATGCTTATAATAATTCAAAAAATTAAAATAACCACATACTATATACATAATCCATGATAACAGCATAAAGGAACCCTAGAATGCCACTCTCTAAATATCAAATCCATACATAAATAAAAAGACTAAGTAATTGTCTAATTTATGTACATGGCATAGTCATGAGATGGCTCTGATACCAATTGTAGGAAAATAAACCGGTAAAAACGTATCAGAGTGGCGCAGCGGAACAATAAAAATTTTAAGATCGTTAAATATCTCATGATGCCATATACAATAAATCAACAACAATTAAAACTCATACCTCAAGGACGCCAATGAACAGGAGGAGAGTGACTGGAGGCTTCAACCAACTAGCCTTCTCTACTATTCTCCAATTCCCGAATGGCTGAGTGTGTGGGCACTCTGAACCTCGATCGGTATGCTAGCACTGCTAGTCTTCTTCCGACCACCCAGATCTCTAAAGAACTTTATTGTCACGATGAGCTGTGCAACAATAAGCCTGCTCACCTGAGAGTCTGTGGTCTGAGAGAACTGGAGTGGCAGGACCTCTATTTATAGACCTGCATGAGGTGATTCTCTGAATTCGAATTGGACTAGGAAAAGATATTTTCCCTTATCCAAACCCAAAAAATCCGAATTTTCCAAAGGGAAAATCTCCCAAATAAATTCGGTTTTTGCTAGATAAATCCAATCCAAATCTTAACAAGATTTTAGCTAGAATCTTATCTCCCTTTTTCAACCAAAAAATCCGAAATTCACAAGGAGAAAATCTCTCCAAATTTTCGGCCACTTTTAGGATAAAGGAGAATCAAAATTCCACTAGGATTTCTCAAGCAAAATCTCATCTCAACCTTATCCAAAAATAACCGAATTTCCTAGGATTAGGGATCCAAAATTTCGGCCACTTTTGGGAGGAGAGAGAATCCAAATTCAACTAGGATTAAAGCTTGAATATTCCCTTGAATCCTATCCACAAAATCCGAAATCTTTCATGAGGATTATCCTCAAAATTTCGTCCCTTATTTGTTGGGATTTGGATTCAAAATTCAAGTAGGATTCTAACAAGATTATCCTCTCCAAATCCAACTCAAATTCGAATTTCAAACCTTGTGGATTTTCCACAACAAATTCGAATCCTACTTGGACTGTGATTCAAAATTTGAATTTCAAATTTCAAATTCAAATTTCAAATTCAAATTTCAAATTTCAAATTTCAAATTTCAAATTTAAATTTCAAATTCAAATTTCAAATTCGAATTTCAAATTCAAATTTCAAATTCAAATTTCAAATTCAAAATTCAAATTTCAAATTCCACAAAACGGTTGTATTTCATATTCTTGTTCTCATGGATAATTTTCTACAACTCCAATCCAATCTCAAATAAAATCATGGCAACTTTATTTGGAGTTCGGATAATTGTGTACTCTATTATCCAAAACAAAATCTGAATCCAACCGGAGAGAATCTTGTCTACCATCCTAATCCTGTGTCATCACCATCCATGCATAATAAACTAGCCAATAGCATACACAAATCAATTTGCCAAACGTTAAGGAATTATGTGGAGCTAGTAGAGGGACTGATTGGACATATATAATCGGGCTCCCGTGATTCCATATGATCATCATTCTGTACCGAACAACTCAATCATATGATCACTAATTTCAGAGTCACACCACTATAAACCTGAAACTGAACTCCCAATTATATACCGTATTACGTAAGCCTGTGACGAGCTACCATCCAATGACCTTGTCATATATGCAAAACCCTCATATGATATCCATGATCAGCCTTAGGTCAAAGTCCGTTTAATCCTACTGATCAGGCTATCTTAAAGTTCCATTATACTACCGAATCAAGAAAATGATTATTCACCATATGTGAATAAGAAGTCATCCGCCCAGCAGACGACCCAAGGCCTTGTCCATTTTCACATTCAGTATAATGCCTTTAAGAGGATACCTTTAACTCCTCAGAGCTATGATTCCGATATCTGCAAACAAACTCTTCATCGTATACAAGTCATGCACCCAACGAGCCGGTCTATAAGCTTACTACCCTCTGAGACGCTTTAGCCATTGGAACATCAAAGTACACAAGTCATATACATGAAGTAGTTCATTTACTCAGGATTAAGGTTATTGCATAATGAACGTCAAAAGCAGATTGATCCACTCATAGCGGACTACGTAGATCAATCACGCTTTAGTCCCGGTCTAATATGTCACCACCAAGCAATATATCCATGTCTCTACTTGGGAGTCCAGCTCCAGACAGTCAAGACAGACCGTCCCCTCTAAGGCTTTAGACAACATAATAGTCTTAACATGAGTTAGATGCTCGGTTTAACCCCATAGACTACAGACCATAGTTTAGACTGCTAACTTTAGAACATTGTCTTCTCGCATACAAAAGTCCATTGCATGCAACGTTCTAACAGTTTTAACACAAGCAGTCAGTGAGCCATATTTGCTTACATTTACTTTAACATGTAAATAAGATGAGGACAGATAGCAATGTAATGAATAACCTCTATGTATAATTTTATTATCCAGTTCAAAATGAATACATCAAAATGTCTCTAATACTTAGGGCATTTCCTAACACCGCTGTGGGTAGCCTTATGTACGCTATGCTTTGCACTCGCCGGGACATATGTTTTACAGTAGGTATGGTGAGTCGATATCAAGCGAATCCTGGAACCAAGCACTGGCAAGCAGTAAAGCATATACTCAAGTATCTTAAGAGAATGAGGGATTATATGCTGGTGTATTCTGGAGGGGACCTAACACTCGTAGGATA
Organism: Antiaris toxicaria; assembly: GCA_035233585.1. Classification (NCBI taxonomy): domain Eukaryota; kingdom Viridiplantae; phylum Streptophyta; class Magnoliopsida; order Rosales; family Moraceae; genus Antiaris; species Antiaris toxicaria. The sequence goes on from CP141153.1 coordinate 56,063,813, forward strand.
CACGGATTCAGACTTCCAGACTTGTAAGGATTCGAGGAAATCGACATCTGGATCAGTCTTTTTACTCGGAGGAGGCGCCATTGTGTGGAGGAGCGTGAAGCAGGGCTGCACAGCTGACTCAACTATGGAGGCTGAGTATGTGGCTGCGGTTGAGGCATCTAAAGAAGCGGTTTGGCTCCGCAAGATCTTTAGAGACCTTGAGGTCATTCCGGGTGTTGAGAAGCCTATCACACTTTACTGTGATAATACAGGGGTTATTGCCAACACAAGGGAATCTCGGCACCACAAGAGGACCAAGCACATCGACCGAAGATATCATATTATTAGAGAGCATGTGGAGACAGGACAAGTGGATGTATGTAAGATTGCATCCGAGGACAACATCGCCGATCCCTTTACTAAGACTTTAGTGGCTAGAAGCTTTGAGAGGCACGTAGAGGCGATGGGGATGCGTAACATGGCACATCTGCTGGCTTAGGGCAAGTGGGAGATTGTTAGGAAATGCCCTAAGCATTAGAGACATTTTTGATGTATTTATTTTGAACTAGATAATAAGATTATATATAGAGGTTATTCATTACATTATTATCTGTCCTCGTCTTATTTACATGTTAAAGTAAATGTAAGCAAATATGGCTCCCTGACTGCTTGTGTTAAAATGTTAGAACGTTGCATGTAATGGTTTTTGGTATGCGAGAAGAAAATGTTCTAAAGTTAGCGGTCTAAACTATGGTCTGTAGTCTATGAGTTTAGACCAAGCATCTAACTCATGTTAAGACTATTATGTTGTCTAAAGCCTTGGAGAGGACGGTTTATCTTGACTGTCTGGAGCTGGACTCCCAAGTAGAGATATAGATATATTGCTTGGTGGTGACATATTAGACCGGGACTAAAGTGTGATTGATCTACGAAGTCCGCTTTGAGTGGATCGATCTGCTTTTGACGTTCATTATGCAGTAACCTTAATCCTGAGTAAAAGGACAGCTTCATGTATATGACTTGTGTACTTTGATGTTCCAATGGCTAAAGCGTCTCAGAGGTAGTAAGCTTATAGACCGGTTCGTTGGGTGCATGACTTGTATACGATGAAGGGTTCGTTTACAGATATTGGAATCATAGCTCTAATGAGGAGTTAAGGGTATCCTCTTAAAGGCATTATACTGAATGTGAAAATGGACAAGGCCTTGGGTCGTCTGCTGGGCGGATGACTTCTTATTCACATATGGTGAATAATCATTTTCTTTATTCGGTAGTATAATGGAACTTTAAGATAGCCTGATCAGTAGGATTAAACGGACTTTGGCCTAAGGCTGATCATGGATATCATATGAGGGTTTTGCATATATGACAAGGTCATTGGATGATAGCTTGTCACAGGCTTACATAATACGGTATATAATTGGGAGTGCAGTTTCAGGTTTATAGTGGTGTGACTCTGAAACTAGTGATCATATGATTGAGTTGTTCGGTAAAAGAATAATGATCATATGGATTTGCGGGAGCCTGATTATATATGTCCAATCAGTCCCTCTACTAGCTCCACATAATTCCTTAACGTTTGGCAAATTGAATTGTGTATGCTATTGGCTGGTTTATTATGCATGGATGGTGATGACAAAGGATTAGGATGGTAACAAGATTCTCTCCGGTTGGATTCAGATTTTGTTTTGGATAATAGAGTACACAATTATTCGAACTCCAAATAAAGTTGCCATGATTTTATTTGAGATTGGATTGGAGTTGTAGAAAATCATCTATGAGAACAAAAATATGAAACACAACAGTTTTGTGGAATTTGAATTTTGAATTTTGAAATTTGAATTTTGAATTTTGAATTTGAAATTTGAATTTGAAATTTGAATTTGAAATTCGAATTTGAAATTTGAATTTAAAATTTAAATTTGAAATTTGAAATTTGAAATTTGAAATTTGAATTTGAAATTTGAATTTGAAATTTGAAATTCAAATTTTGAATCACAGTCCAAGTAGGATTCGAATTTGTTGTGGAAAATCCACAAGGTTTGAAAATTCGAATTTGAGTTGGATTTGGAGAGGATAATCTTGTTAGAATCCTACTTGAATTTTGAATCCAAATCCTAACAAATGTTGCACGAAATTTTGAGGATAATCCTCAAGGAAATTTCGGTATTTTGTGGATAAGATTCAAGGGAAAAATTCAAGTTTCAATCCCAGTTGAATTTGGATTCTCTCCTTCCCTGAAAAGTGGCCGAAAATAGGGAGAAAATCTCCTAGGAAAATTCGGTTATTTTGGATAAGGTTGAGATTAGATTCAAGCTTGAAAATCCTAGTGGAATTTTGATTCTCCCTTATCCTAAATGTGGCCGAATTTTTGGAGGAAAATCTCCTAGGAAATTTCAGATTTTTTGGTTGAAAAAAGGGAGATAAAATTCTAGTTAAAATCTTGTTTAGATTTGGATTGGATTTATCCTAAGAAAACCGAATTTTATTGTTGGATTTTCCCATGGAAAAATTCAGATTTTTTGGTTATGGATAAGGGAGAATATCTTTTCCTAGTCCAATTTGAATTTAGAGAATCACCTCATGCAGGTCTATAAATAGAGGTCCTGCCACTCCAGTTCTCTCAGACCACAGATTCTCAGGTGAGCAGGCTTATTGTTGCACAGCTCATTGTGACAATAAAGTTCTTTAGAGATCTAGGTGGTCGGAAGAAGACTAGCAGTGCTAGCATACCGATCGAGGTTCAGAGTGCCCACACACTCAGCCATTTGGGAATTGGAGAATATTTAGAGAAGACTAGTTGGTTGAAGCCTCCGGTCATTCTCCTCCTGCAAGATTGGCGTCCTTGAGGTATGAGTTTTAATTGTTGTTGGTTTATTGTATATGGCATCATGAGATATTTAACGATCTAAAAATTTTTATTGTTCTGCTGCGCCACTCTGATACGTTTTTACCGATTTATTTTCCTACAAAGGTCTCTAAAGAACTTGCGGAGCCAAACCGCTTCTTTAGATGCCTCAACCGCAGCCACATACTCAGCCTCTATAGTAGAGTCAGCTGTGCAGCCCTGCTTCACACTCCTCCACACAATGGCGCCTCCTCCTAGCAAAAACACTGATCTAGATGTCGATTTCCTACAATCCCTGCAAGTCTGGAAGTCTGAATCTGTGTATCTTACAGGTGTTAGGTCCCCTTCAGAATACACCAGTATATAATGTGGCGGCCCGCCCCTCGTAGAGATCATACAATACTATTACAGTTAAGCTTTATCGCTAACTGTGATAGATTGTACTCTCATGGATCGCCGGCTAATCTATCTCTCTTTAAAACATGACATTTTTGGGGAAATTTTTTTTTCTTTAAATATCATGTAAAACATTATCCACTAATTACTTTGTTTGCAAGTACAAAGTAATTTACATAATACAGTACTTTCGCAACATATATAATTACAAAAGACTGTTTCTTTTTTCCCACTCTTTTATCGCTCAGCGGAAAGACTCTGGCAGGACCATATCCCTCGCCTCTTATCCCATTTGACACGCGCCATCCCGTACGCCATCCAGTCATACAAAGCTACTGAGCTAGTCGCTTACCTGCAACATAAGCAAAAATGGTGAGCTACAGGCTCAGTAAGTTCAAACATGCAAGAAATAAAATTTCTATGAATAATACTATTCATCATGAATAGTAATGTTGACCACTATTCATACATAAATAGTAACTTTGACCACTATTCATTATGAATAGTAAGTTTGGCCACAACACAGTATATCAATAATACACCTACCGCGATGTTAATACTCTCACGAAACTGTCTTATGCTCAATTATGGCATAGTTTCAGTTTTAGGTAATTATCTTTGATTACGTTCTGGTTTTGAGCTCAGGTTGGCAGTACCATTTAAGTGCGCATGACTGGGAGCGGTACATTAGTGCTGACCTCCACAGCCTTAATCTCATAGCCCCGAAGGCAAAATTGTACATGACTGGGAGCGGTACATCAGTGCTGACCTCTACAGCCTTAATCTCATTTTCATAGCCCCGAAGGCAAAATTTACCTCCCTGTACGGAAGGTTGGTACGCCAAAAGTGGTTTCATTATCGACTTTTTAAAATTCTAACCCGGTGACTTCATATTGCCCCATGGTTAGGAATGGTTCACATTTTAATTTTAGGTAAGTGAGTTTCATTAACCTCGCTCTACTACCCGAAGCACAATTAACTATGTGTCCCATTCTCAATAGTGGCCGCAGCACATTTCGTCTCTCTCTCTACTCTATAATAGTGCCCGTAGCACATATGTACCTAACTTATAATTAGTACATCAAAGTTAGCAATAATAATACTATATGTTACAGACAGGTAAATGTCTGAACTTACCTTATCAGTTTCTTCCCCTTTTCTCTCTTGGATCTTTGATCACCCTCCCTGTAGGTCGATTTTGGGATCCTACAGACAAAACCTTGTCTGTTAATTTTATTTCCATTTATAGCTTTTATTTTTCATTAAAAAGCTTAAATAAAACCTATTTATAACTTTTTAGGCTTTATTTATCATTTTCCCCATTTTTCTCAACTTTTACAAAATTACGATTTTGCCTCTAATTTTGGCAAAATTACAATTATGCCCCTGACGGAAATTTTCTCGATCCAGACTGCATTTTTGACTCTCAGGAACTTTTCTGACTCTTTTCTAATCATTACCGGGTTCGTTTCTATTTCATTTTCACTTTTCACCTTCCCGACCCTTGGGAAGCACTAATCTGACCCTCACGTCGGTTTAGTGATTTTCTATCGTTTCGGAGTCTCAAATGGACGTTTTACTAGTATTTAAAACGTTCATCTAGACATTCCCGATCTAGGTCTCCGAGGCTCAGATTTTCCGTACCCGACTCGGACCTATACTTCGTTTCCCAAAATGCCCCCCCCCCCCCCCCGGGGTCAGTTTTTCAGTTTCACTCGCGTTTTACATTTTTAAGAGGACGGGTTACTATTCACGAACCACCCCTTAGGTTTTCCTTATTAAATTTTCTGTTAGGGACTCGGGTTTCCGACCCGACCCTAAACTTTTATTTTTAATTTCCTTTTTACCCCAAATGCCGTTTTCGAAATTTCGGCAGCATTTCGGCATAAATTTAAGGCTACCGGCATTAGGTACGCCTCGAACCATATGTACCTGCCACGTACTATACCACAAGCCTATTTTATTCCAAACTTTTACATAAAAGCTCACAAAATTCCAATTCACATTTTGAACCACATTACACAAAATTTCTTTCGATTTTACCCTTGGTTTTGGCCACGGTTTTCACAATCAAAACCTAATCAAAACTTCTCTATTTTTCCACCAAATTTTTGGCTATTCCAATGTCATTTTCTAGCACATTTTCAAGCCAATTTACATGCATTTTTCAACACAATCTCTAGGGTTTTTAACCACACATAACCCACGGCCATTTAAGTGAAACATGCACCAATTTTTTTTCTTGCTTTCAATCACAAATCCATCATTTCCTTAATTCAATGCATGAATTTAACTATCCAAACATCAAGTAAATCATGCAAAATTTTTTTCCCAAACCCTAATTAAACCCACAGCCATATTAGGGTAATTTCACACCAAATTTGTTTCCAAGCTTTCAATCATACAAATCATGTTTTACATTTAATCAAAACATGATTTAAAGTATTTTAACACTTAAACCACAACAATTCATCATTGACTACACTTGGTAACCCACGGTTTTACCCTTGGAAAACCAACCAAAATTTTGTTTTTCTTTAAACAAAATGCATGGTTTTTCTTCTAATCACACCCTTAACAAAACCCAAGCACCAAATCAATCAAAACAAACCAAAAATTTTTCATCCTTTACACTATTCCTTACACGAATTTTTGGAAGAAAAATCAAGAAAATTTGCAAGGTAAAGAAAGTTACCTTGCTTTCTTGCTTCCTTGGACTTCATTGAAGGGTTTGACACAAATTTTGTGAAGAAAACTTGAAGTATTCACTTGGTTTCTCTTTGGTTGCTCACGGTTCCTTTTGGGAGAACACTTAGAAATTTTTTTCCTTATGTTTTTGGCTTTGTAATGGCTACGGCCATTTTGTTCAAATGTTGCCGACTTAAGTTGTAAAAAGGAAACGAATTAATTTGGCTTTTAACCAATCAAAATGCAACACTTTTCAACCCCATTTCTTTCCATTTTTTTCAAAAAATAAAATGATGGAATTTTGGCCAAATCTTGGCCTTTAGATCAAAAAGTGATTAAATCTTGGCCATTAATGCCACCAACCACCATTTTTCTTTCATTTATTAAATGGATTTATGATGTCATAAATGCAAAGTAACACTTTGACTTTGACTTTACTATTCACATTAATTCGACTACTTTTTGATCGATACCGGTTCGAGCCGAAATTTTCCTAAAATTTCCCGGCGGGTTCCTGAGGTCTCTTGTGCAGTTGGATCAATTTAAACTGCTTCCGTTTGATCAAAATTAATCCCGAAAGTTTTTCATCTTTTATTGCACCGGTTAGGGTTTTCAATGCCGGTTTTGGTACCGTTCCACCTGTTTCAACTCAGTGAATTTTTCCAACACTGAATTCTTACTCGTCAGTATTGTTAGAACATTTTAATACATTCTGAACAATATAAATACATTTATTTCACTCTTTAAATAGTACAAATTGTTATATACATACATTTGTATATTTTCTTCCGAGAATGCCAGAATTTCCCGGTTGTGACATTCATCCCTCCTTATAAAATTTTCATCCTCGAAAATTAGAACAAGTGGGGGTATAAACTCCTTATCTCGTCTTCTCGTTCCCAGTAGCTTCTTCAATGTTATGATTTTTCTACAAAATCTTCACTAGTGCGATTGTCTTATTCCTCAGTACTTTCTCTTCACGAGCCAGTACTCGAATAGGTTGTTCTTCGTATGTCAAATCCTCGTGGATTTGAATAGGTTCATGCTTTAATACATGGGACGGATCTGGTATATACTTTCTCAGCATCGACACATGAAATACATTATGCACTACCGACAATTCAGGTGGTAACGCTAATCTGTAAGCGACCTTTCCAATGCGTTCGATAATTTCGTAAGGCCTAATATATCTTGGACTCAGTTTCCTCTTCTTACCGAAACGCATAATCCCCTTCATGGGTGATACCTTGAGAAACACAAAGTCTCCTTCATCAAATTCCAAGGATCTGCGTCTCTTGTCCGCATAACTCTTTTGTCGGCTTTGCGCAATTTTCATTTGACGCTGAATTCTAGCAACTGCATCGGAAGTCTCTTGTATGAAATCCGTCTTATGCAACTGCTTCTCTCGCAAATCATACCAGTGTAGTGGTGATCTGGACTTCCGTTCATACAAAGTCTCATAAGGTGTCATGCCTATGGAAGCTTGATAACTATTATTGTATGAGAATTCAATTAATGATAACTTCTCATTCCAATTTCTCGCAAAATCCATCACACAAGCTCGAAGCATGTCCTCTAACGTCTGAATGGTCCGCTTTGACTGTCTGTCTGTTTGCGGATGGAATGCAGTACTGAGTCTCAATTCAGTACCCATGGCCTCTTGCACACACTTCCAGAAGTTCGAAGTGAATCGTGCATCTCGATCTGATACAATGGATTTTGGTACTCCATGTAATCTGACGACATGAGTTACGTACAACTGAGCAAACTTTTCCAACGAAAAAGTCATCTTGACAGCTATAAACCGTGCCGTCTTGGTCAGTTTGTCCACAATAACCCAGATTGCATCATAACTTTCTCGGGTTTTTGGTAATCCCACTACAAAATCCATCGTAATGTGTTCCCATTTCCATTCAGGAATCTCTAAAGGTTCCAATCTTCCTACTGGATGTTTATGTTCCGCTTTGATTCTCTGACAGGTCATGCATCTGCTCACGAATTTCGCTATATCATTCTTCATCCCTTTCCACCAGAACTGTAACTTCAAGTCCTGATACATCTTGCTAGCACCGGGATGAACCGAATATGGTGTCTCATGGGCTTCTGACATGATCCGTCTTCTAAGTTCCTCATCAGCTGGAACATTTATCCTTCCTTGATAAAGGATCATTCCATCCTTGGAAATTCCTTCTTGAGAACTTGTCATTGTTGAGTCTCATCTTTGAGCTTTCTTGATATCCTCAAACAACGATGATTCCACTTGGAGTGCAACTAGTCTTCTAGATATCAGCTCCAAGTTCAAGGAATTTATCTCTTGCTGCAACGGCTTCGGAAGCCTGTTTATTGGTAGCTGGTGCGATATGGCAGACTTTCTACTTAAAGCATCTGCTACACGGTTGGCCTTCCCTGGATGGCATAGGATTTCACAATCATAATCCTTTACCAGTTCCAACCATCATCTTTGTCGCATATTGAGCTCCTTTTGCTTGAAGAAATACTTCAGGCTTTGGTGATCAGTAAAAATCTAACACTGAGCTCCATAGAGATAGTGTCACCAAATTTTAAGTGCGAACACTACTGCAGCAAGTTCAAGGTCATGCGTAGGGTAATTCCTTTCATGCTCCTTTAATTGACGGGAAGCGTAGGCAATCACCTTGCCGCCTTGCATCAGAACTGCTCCCAATCCTATTTTGGATGCATCACTGTAGATCATAAACTTCTCCCCTTCAGTAGGAAGCGTAAGGATTGGTGCGCTTGTCAGCCATCTCTTTAACTCCTGGAAGATTCTTTCACATTCCATAGTCCACTACTTCCTTTCCTTACGTGTAAGAGCAGTAAGAGGTGCAGCTAATCGCACAAATCCCTCTACAAATCACCGATAATAACCAGCTAGACCCAAGAAACTGCGTATTTCCGTCACACTCTTGGGTGCAGGCCACTGGTTAATTGCATCTACCTTTGTCGGATCTACAGCAATACCTTCCTAGGATACAACATGTCTGAGGAAATGTACTCTGTCCGGCCAAAACTCACATTTTGATAATTTGGCATACAGTTGATGCTTCTTTATCGTATTCAACACGATCCTCAGATGTTCTTTGTGATCCTCATGAGTCTTCGAGTATATAAGAATGTCATCAATGAATACAATGACAAACTTATCCAAATACTCTTTAAAAATTCTGTTCATTAAATCCATGAACGCTGCCGGTGCATTTGTTAATCCAAATGGCATTACAAGGAACTCGTAGTGACCATAACGAGTCCTAAACACCGTCTTAGGAATATCACTTTCTTTAATCCTCAATTGGTGATATCCTGATCGTAAGTCGATCTTGGAAAATACCGCTGCGCGTTTTAACTGGTCGAATAAGTCATCGATTCTAGGTAACAGATACCTATTTTTTATCGTAACCTTATTCAACTCCCGATAATCAATGCACAACCAGAACGTTCCATACTTTTTCTTGACGAACAACATAGGTGCACCCCATAGAGAATAACTCGGTCTGATGAATCCCTTGTCCAAAAGCTCCTTTAATTGGTCCTGCAGCTCCTTAACTCCACTGGAGCCATACGGTATGAGGCTTTGGAAATGGGTGTCGTTCCAGGCATCAACTCAATTTCGAACGAGATTTCTCTCTCTGGAGGTATCCCTGGTAACTCTTCTAGAAATACGTCAAGAAATTCATTAACAACGGGAACATCTTCAGGTTGAAGCTTCTATTCCGCTGTAGTGTCCACCACATATGCCAGATATCCCATGCAACCACTAGCTATCAGCTTGCTTGCTCTCAGCGAACTGATCATCATCTTCCCGAGTTTTCGAGAAGTATCGACATACTCGAAACTCTCTTCTTCCTCGGGTTGGAATACTATTTTTCGATTTCGACAGTCGATCGTAGCTTGATATTTCCCTAGGAAATCCATGCCTAGAATCACATCGTAATCCATGATCTTCATTACGATCAACTCCGCATATAGTTCCCTATTTACCACATATACTGGTACATAAGGTAACCAGTAATTGGACAACAATACTTCCCTAGAGGGTAAAGCTGTCTTAAATACTCTTCCCATATAGTCCTTAGGAAGTCCTATCTTGTCAGTAAATTCATCGGAAACAAAAGAATGTGTAGCACCGGAATCGAATAGTACAGAGGCTACACGACTAGCGACAGTAAGCTAACCTGTCACCACATTCGATGTTTCTACCTCTGCATCCTCCTTGTTGTAAGGCATCACACGAGCATTAACACGTGGCACACGCTCCTGGTGTTGCGGCCTTACTGGGGACTCTTCAACTTTGGCCTGAAGGGAATGAGTTTGTGGGCGTGTCTGGTCCGGTTGGGAAGTGCCTTGTCCACTCTGCCTATTATTTGGATAGTTTCTGGCATAATGGCCTTCCTTTCCACATTCATAGCAAAAAAGTGGCCCATATCTGCATTGCCCAGAATGTCTCTTCCCGCATGTAGGGCAATTTTATACATTGGATTCTGCATTACCAGCTATTCTTCGCTACTGGTTTCGATTATTTCCCTAGCGATTTCCCGAAAAATTGCCTTTCTTATTGTTTTGCGGGGATCCTTGATTATTGCCCTGGCCTGGTTTAGCATTCTGATTTGGCTTGCTCGATTGACCCGCTTGTGTAGACTTAGCCAAAGCCCTCTCCTTCTTCTCGGCCTCCCAGTGCTTTTCTCTTTCCTCTTTTTGTCGGGCTACGCGAAACTCAGCTCTTATGGCCTGACTAACACAATCTGCTACAGAAGTAGGTGGTAGCTGTCCCGTATCTACCAATGCAGTAATTTCTGGCCTGAACATCCCTATCATTTTCTGTATTTTCTCCCTCTCAGTAGGGACTACATAGGGACATAAACAAGATAACTGGTCGAACTTTCTGCAAACTTCACTCACCGACATATTTCCTTACGTCAATTCTGAGAACTCTTTCTGCTGTTGTCTCAGAGATGCAGGGTCATAATATTTCTGGTTAAATTCTTCCAGAAATTCCACCCGACTCATGGTAGACACGTTTCTTCTCATTCGCACAGTGTCCCACCAAAACAGGGCATCTTTTCTCAACACAAAAGACGCACATGTGACTTTCTCCCAGTCAGTTAGGTTCATGAATTCCATGATCACTTGCAATAACGACAACCAGTCTTCAGCCTCTAGAGGATTAGTAGAACCTTCAAATTCTGGCGGCCTCATACGCCTGAATCTTTCATAGAGGGGTTCTAAATTTAATACTGGTTGCAGTTCAGGAACTCTCTCATGTACAGCAGCTGGAGGAATAACTGAATCAACCTCAGCTTCCTGTTCTACTTGGGTACCCTCAGAAACTTGCCTCTGTTCTAGCTCCTCTACTCGTTGTCTCAGATTATCATTTTCTTGCATCTGAGCTTCTAGTAAGGCTTGTATCTGATCCAATCTCTCCATGATATTAGGACATCATTCTCGTCCCTCTGGTCGATTTCACAAATCCACCATCTTGCCTATTATCCTGTTATGGTACAACAATTCACCGTTAGCTTTTCCATGACCACATTCGTAAGATCATATAAATTTACGAAATTCAGGGTAATGTAAAGCCACATCATCGTAACACATCATCGTACAACATATAATCATTTTGATATTTCATTCATAGCAAAACGTTTATATATCATACATAACCATCACCAGTCATATATACATCGGCCATCATATACATCTTGGCCACAAGTCTATACAAAAGAGCTTTTCTCTAAGCTACTTATGTACATGTACACATCTACTGGTCACACATCCCCTGTGTCTGGGACTAGAGGATATTCTTCTGGATCCTCATCATCATCTGGATCATCTGAGTCATCACCACCCCTAGGCAATGCTCCCTGTCCTGAGTCATCACCTCCTTGTGGTCTAGACGGTCCAGCCTCATGATCGTTCATCATCCTTCTCGGCCCAAAGATGCGTGGCATCATCTCATCTTGACCCAGTGTCTCTCGTCGACTTTGCGTCAGATGCTCAATCAAAATCTCCCTCTCGATCGTCCTGATCATCACTACAAACTCTTGGAGCGTAGGAGGATATAGCTTAATCACCCTCTGTCTCAACTCCATGGGTAAACCTCTCCAGAAAAGCTCACAACAGTTTGCTTCAGTGAGGTTGGGTAACGGACATCTCCTCCTAATGGTCTCCTCTAATCGTGCTGCGTAAGACATAACTGTCTCACCAGACAACATGACCATCCTCTCAGTCTGGAGAATATAATCCCTAACCTCATCAAATCCAGGATACGCGGGTGTATCTGCCTCTCGTCTCTCTGGAGGTGCTGGAGCAGGTGCCAGATCCCTAGGCAGAAACTGATCAGCCAATCACTGACAGAACTCAGCCCAACTGAATCCCAATAGAATCTCCTAGTCACAATACTCCCAGAATACTCGAGCGTCTCCCTGAAACATACTGATGGCCAACTGGATCCACATCTCTCGATCAATGTCGCACATCACCATAATCCTCTCTATGGCATGGAGCCAGTCCTTCGTCTCCATCGACTGTCATCTACCATCAAACATAGGGGGACTGCTAGCTCTGAACGCCTGTACTGCCCAAGCCGAAACTCTCACCCCAATATGTTGGTGTCCACCAATAACTGGAATGTCCACTACTACAGGTGGATGAAGTATCGGTCGAGGCTGTACTACATCTACTGGAGCAGGTGCTGGTACTGGTGCTGGAGGTCTCTCTGGCATCGGGGGTCTAACTACTGCTCGTTGGGAAATAGACGGCCTCACAATAGGTCTCGTCCATACCCGTAACACCCCTCTCGGTCGTGGTAGTGGCGGTCTCACATAAGGAGGTCTGGTCATCCTGCTACCTATAAGATAATTATTTTCATATAAGAAAATAATTCACTAAACTTAAATAAACTACTTACTTGGATAGCGGTGCAGGATGCGCAAAGTGTCAAATCAGGATATGGTCAACACTGCTCTGATATACCAACTGTGACGACAGTCGGTCATCTAAACTAGACCAATCGTAATTCCGCTCTGATACCAACTGTGGCAGCAGTTGGTATTCTAAACTAAACCAACCGTAAACCCGTTCTGATACCAACTGTGGCGGCCCGCCCCTCGTAGAGATCTTATAATACTATTACAGTTAAGCTTTATCGCTAACTGCGATAGATTGTACTCTGATGGGTCACCGGCTAATCTATCTCTCTTTAAAACACGACGTTTTTGGGGAAATTTTTTTTTCTTTAAACATCATATAAAACATTATCCACTAATTACTTTGTTTGCAAGTACAAAGTAATTTACATAATACAGTACTTTCGCAACATATATAATTACAAAAGACTGTTTCTTTTTCCCCTCTCTTTTATCGCGCAGCGGAAAGACTCTGGCAGGACCATATCCCTCGCCTCTTATCCCATTTGACACGCGCCATCCCGTATGCCATCCAGTCATACAAAGCTACTGAGCTGGTCGCTTACCTGCAACATAAACAAAAATGGTGAGCTACAGGCTCAGTAAGTTCAAACATGTAAGAAATAAAATTTCTATGAATAGTACTATTCATCATGAATAGTAATGTTGACCACTATTCATACATAAATAGTAACTTTGACTACTATTCATTGTGAATAGTAAGTTTGACCACAACATAGTATATCAACAATACATCTACCGCGATGTTAGTACTCTCACGATACTGTGTTATGCTCAATTATGGCATAGTTTCAGTTTTAAGTAATTATCTTTGATTACGTTCTGGTTTTGAGCTCAGGTTGGCAGTACCATTTAAGTGCGCATGACTGGGAGCGGTACATTAGTGCTGACCTCCACAGCCTTAATCTCATAGCCCCGAAGGCAAAATTGTACATGACTGAGAGCGGTACATCAGTGCTGACCTCCACAGCCTTAATCTCATTTTCATAGCCCCGAAGGCAAAATTTACCTCCCTGTACGGAAGGCTGGTAAGCCAAAAGTGGTTTTATTACCGACTTTTTAAAGTTATAACCTGGTGACTTCATATTGCCCCGTGGTTAGGAATGGTTTACATTTTAATTTTAGGTGAGTGAGTTTCATTAACCTCGCTCTAGTGCCCGAAGCACAATTAACTATGTGTCCCATTCTCAATAGTGCCCGCAGTACATTTCGTCTCTCTCTCTACTCTATAATAGTGCCCGTAGCACATATGTACCTAACTTATAGTTAGTACATCAAAGTTAGCAATAATAATGCTATATGTTACAGACAGGTAAATGTCTGAACTTACCTTATCAGTTTCTTCCCATTTTCTCTCTTGGATCTTTGATCACCCTCCCTGTAGGTCGATTTTGGGATCCTACAGACAAAACCTTGTCTGTTAATTTCATTTCCATTTATAGCTTTTATTTTTCATTAAAAAGCTTAAATAAAACCTATTTATAACTTTTTAGGCTTTATTTATCATTTTCTCCATTTTTCTCAACTTTTGTAAAATTATGATTTTGCCCCTATATTTTGACAAAATTACAATTATGCCCCTGACGGAAATTTTCTCGATCCAGACTGCATTTTTGGCTCTCAGGAACTTTTCTGACTCTTTTCTAATCATTACCGAGTTCGTTTCTATTTCATTTTCATTTTTCAATTTCCCGACCCTTGGGAAGCACTATTCCGACCCTCACGTTGGTTTAGTGATTTTCTATCGTTTCGGAGCCTCAAATGGACGTTTTACTAGTATTTAAAACGTTCATCTAGACATTCCCGATCTAGGTCTCCGAGGCTCAGATTTTCCGTACCCGACTCGGACTTTTACTTAGTGTCGGTTTTTCAGTTTCAATCGCGTTTTACATTTTTAAGGGGACGGGTTACTATTCACGAACCACCCCTTAAGTTTTCCTTATTAAATTTTCCGTTAGGGACTCGGGTTTCCGACCGACCCTAAACTTTTATTTTTAATTTCCTTTTTACCCCAAATGCCGTTTTCGAAATTTCGGCAGCATTTTGGCATAAATTTAAGGGTACCGGCGTTAGGTACGCCTCGAACCATATGTACCTGCCACGTACTATACCATAAGCCTATTTTATGTAAAAGTTTTCCTAACTTTTACATAAAAGCTCACAAAATTCCAATTCATATTTTGAACCACATTACACAAAATTTCTTTCGATTTTACCCTTGGTTTTGGCCACGGTTTTCACAATCAAAACCTAACCAAAACTTCTCAATTTTTCCACCAAATTTTTGGCTATTCCAATGTCATTTTCTAGCACATTTTCAAGCCAATTTACATGCATTTTTCAACACAATTTCTAGGGTTTTTAACCACACATAACCCACGGCCATTTAAGTGAAACATGCACCAATTTTTTTTTCTTGCTTTCAATCACAAATCCATCATTTCCTTAATTCAATGCATGAATTTAACTGTCCAAACATCAAGTAAATCATGCAAAATTTTTTTCCCAAACCTTAATTAAACCCACAGCCATTTTAGGGTAATTTCACACCAAATTTTTTTCCAAGCTTTCAATCATACAAATCATGTTTTACATTTAATCAAAACATGATTTAAAGCATTTTAACACTTAAACCACAACAATTCATCATTGACTACACTTGGTAACCCACGGTTTTACCCTTGGAAAACCAACCAAAATTTTGTTTTTCTTTAAACAAAATGCGTGGGTTTTCTTCTAATCACACCCTTAACAAAACCCAAGCACCAAATCAATCAAAACAAACCAAAAATTTTTCATCCTTTACACTATTCCTTACACGGATTTTTGGAAGAAAAATCAAGAAAATTTGCAAGATAAAGAAAGTTACCTTTCTTTCTTGCTTCCTTGGACTTCAATGAAGGGTTTGACACAAATTTTGTGAAGAAAACTTGAAGTATTCACTTGGTTTCTCTTTGGTTGCTCACGGTTCCTTTTGGGAGAACACTTAGAAATTTTTTTCCTTATGTTTTTGGCTTTGTAATGGCTACGGCCATTTTGTTCAAATGTTGCCGACTTAAGTTGTAAAATGGAAGCCAATTAATTTGGCTTTTAACCAATCAAAATGCAACACTTTTCTACCCCATTTCTTTCCATTTTTTTCAAAAAATAAAATGATGGAATTTTGGCCAAATCTTGGCCTTTAGATCAAAAAGTGATTAAATCTTGGCCATTAATGCCACCAACCACCATTTTTCTTTCATTTATTAAATGGATTTATGATGTCATAAATGTAAAGTAAAACTTTGACTTTGACTTTACTATTCACATTAATTCGACTACTTTTTAATCGATACCGGTTCGAGCCGAAATTTTCCTGAAATTTCCCGGCGGGTTCCTGAGGTCTCTTGTGCAGTCGGATCAATTTAAACTGCTTCCGTTTGATCAAAATCAATCTTGAAAGTTTTTCATCTTTTATTGCACCGGTTAGGGTTTTCAATGTCGGTTTTGGCACCGTTCCACCCGTTTCAACTCAGTGAATTGTTTCAACACTGAATTCTTGCTCGTCAGTATTGTTAGAACATTTTAATACATTCTGAACAATATAAATACATTTATTTCACTCTTCTGTTAGGAAATGCCCTAAGTATTAGAGACATTTTGATGTATTCATTTTGAACTGGATAATAAAATTATACATAGAGGTTATTCATTACATTGCTATCTGTCCTCGTCTTATTTACATGTTAAAGTAAATGTAAGCAAATATGGCTCACTGACTGCTTATGTTAAAACTGTTAGAACGTTGCATGCAATGGACTTTTGTATGCGAGAAGACAATGTTCTAAAGTTAGCAGTCTAAACTATGGTCTGTAGTCTATGGGGTTAGACCGAGCATCTAACTCATGTTAAGACTATTATGTTGTCTAAAGCCTTAGAGGGGACGGTCTGTCTTGACTGTCTGGAGCTGGACTCCCAAGTAGAGACATGGATATGTTGCTTGGTGGTGACATATTAGACCGGGACTAAAGCGTGATTGATCTACGTAGTCCGCTATGAGTGGATCAATCTGCTTTTGACGTTCATTATGCAATAACCTTAATCCTGAGTAAATGAACTACTTCATGTATATGACTTGTGTACTTTGATGTTCCAATGGCTAAAGCGTCTCAGAGGGTAGTAAGCTTATAGACCGGCTCGTTGGGGGCATGACTTGTATACGATGAAGAGTTTGTTTGCAGATATCGGAATCATAGCTCTGAGGAGTTAAAGGTATCCTCTTAAAGGCATTATACTGAATGTGAAAATGTACAAGGCCTTGGGTCGTCTGCTGGGCGGATGACTTCTTATTCACATATGGTGAATAATCATTTTCTTGATTCGGTAGTATAATGGAACTTTAAGATAGCCTGATCAGTAGGATTAAACGGACTTTGACCTAAGGCTGATCATGGATATCATATGAGGGTTTTGCATATATGACAAGGTCATTGGATGGTAGCTCGTCACAGGCTTACGTAATACGGTATATAATTGGGAGTTCAGTTTCAGGTTTATAGTGGTGTGACTCTGAAATTAGTGATCATATGATTGAGTTGTTCGGTACAGAATGATGATCATATGGAATCACGGGAGCCCGATTATATATGTCCAATCAGTCCCTCTACTAGCTCCACATAATTCCTTAACGTTTGGCAAATTGATTTGTGTATGCTATTGGCTAGTTTATTATGCATGGATGGTGATGTCACAGGATTAGGATGGTAGACAAGATTCTCTCCGGTTGGATTCAGATTTTGTTTTGGATAATAGAGTACACAATTATTCGAACTCCAAATAAAGTTGCCATGATTTTATTTGAGATTGGATTGGAGTTGTAGAAAATTATCCATGAGAACAAGAATATGAAATACAACCGTTTTGTGGAATTTGAAATTTGAATTTTGAAATTTGAAATTTGAATTTTGAAATTTGAAATTTGAATTTTGAATTTGAAATTTGAATTTGAAATTTGAATTTGAAATTCGAATTTGAAATTTGAATTTGAAATTTAAATTTGAAATTTGAAATTTGAAATTTGAAATTTGAATTTGAAATTTGAAATTCAAATTTTGAATCACAGTCCAAGTAGGATTCGAATTTGTTGTGGAAAATCCACAAGGTTTGAAATTCGAATTTGAGTTGGATTTGGAGAGGATAATCTTGTTAGAATCCTACTTGAATTTTGAATCCAAATCCCAACAAATAAGGGACGAAATTTTGAGGATAATCCTCATGAAAGATTTCGGATTTTGTGGATAGGATTCAAGGGAATATTCAAGCTTTAATCCTAGTTGAATTTGGATTCTCTCTCCTCCCAAAAGTGGCCGAAATTTTGGAGCCTTAATCCTAGGAAATTCGGTTATTTTTTGGATAAGGTTGAGATGAGATTTTGCTTGAGAAATCCTAGTGGAATTTTGATTCTCCTTTATCCTAAAAGTGGCCGAAAATTTGGAGAGATTTTCTCCTTGTGAATTTCGGATTTTTTGGTTGGAAAAGGGAGATAAGATTCTAGCTAAAATCTTGTTAAGATTTGGATTGGATTTATCTAGCAAAAACCGAATTTATTTGGGAGATTTTCCCTTTGGAAAATTCGGATTTTTTGGGTTTGGATAAGGGAAAATATCTTTTCCTAGTCCAATTCGAATTCAGAGAATCACCTCATGCAAGTCTATAAATAGAGGTCCTGCCACTCCAGTTCTCTCAGACCACAGACTCTCAGGTGAGCAGGCTTAT
The DNA here is from genome assembly GCA_035233585.1 of Antiaris toxicaria. NCBI lineage: Eukaryota > Viridiplantae > Streptophyta > Magnoliopsida > Rosales > Moraceae > Antiaris > Antiaris toxicaria. The sequence goes on from CP141153.1 coordinate 56,082,419, forward strand.
TGTTGCACAGCTCATCGTGACAATAAAGTTCTTTAGAGATCTGGGTGGTCGGAAGAAGACTAGCAGTGCTAGCATACCGATCGAGGTTCAGAGTGCCCACACACTCAGCCATTCGGGAATTGGAGAATAGTAGAGAAGGCTAGTTGGTTGAAGCCTCCGGTCATTCTCCTCCTGCATATTGGCGTCCTTGAGGTATGAGTTTTAATTGTTGTTGATTTATTGTATATGGCATCATGAGATATTTAACGATCTAAAAATTTTTATTGTTCCGCTGCGCCACTCTGATACGTTTTTTCCGGTTTATTATCCTACAATTGGTATCAGAGCCATCTCATGACTATGCCATGTACATAAATTAGACAATTACTTAGTCTTTTTATTTATGTATGGATTTGATATTTAGAGAGTGGCATTCTAGGGTTCCTTTATGTTGTTATCATGTATTATGTATAAAGTATGTGGTTATTTTAATTTTTGAATTATTATAAGCATGCTTGTTTATGCCGGTTATGGTTCCTTAGAATTTAGAAAAATTGTATCTAGGAATTTTTTATGTAACCATGGGAGCAGTTTATTTACACTGTAATTTTCCCATGGATTTTAATTTTTGTCTCTTAGAATTTTTATGGATAGAATTTTGTACACCGGAAACGGTATAGGAATTTTTTATGTAATTATTCTTGGAGGAGATTGAAGATTGAAGACCGTAATTTATTTTTCCCAAAAGTTAAATTTAATTTAAAGGTTGAAATTTTGATTGTGTGGAAAATTTCAATTTAATTGGGATTCAAATTAATTTTTGGAGATCCTAAAAGATAAATTGGAATATGGCACGAAAATCGAGACACGACCCCTCGGGATAGGCCGACAAACCTTGGTGGGGCTGCAGCCCCTGCCCTCGGGCAGGATGGGGCTGCGGCAGCCCCTGTGCAGGCCCATACCACCCACGGCCGCAGGCTCTGCCTGCAGCCAGGGGTGGCCGTGGCCTGCCCAAGGCTGGCCGCAGCCTGGGCGTGCAGCCACTGGCTGCAGGCGCTGCCTGCAGCCTGCCGGCTGCTGCGCCCAGTCTGGACGTGCAGCCTGGCGCTGCAGGCTTGGCCTGCAGCCCAGCAGGGCTGCACAAGGGGCAGCCGTGGGCTGCCAGCCCCTCCGGGGTTGGTGGCTGCCCACGGCGGCTGCCGCCTTCACGGGCGGCGGTGCGGCGGTCCAAAATCAGAAAATTTTGATTTTTAAATTTGAGATTTAATTTTAAATCATGTTTAAAAATATGTAATTAAAAATTTGAAATTTTTGAAATTACATATTATTATACATGATGATTAAAATTGTTTAAAATTTGAATTAGAAATTTAAATTTGAAATTCGAATTTGGAATTTGAATTTGAAATTTAAATTTTGGAGATTTA